>JAKSXM010000147.1:22965899-24167079 GCA_022575985.1 Anagrus nilaparvatae | reverse complement strand
TAACGTTTATTTGTATGTTACTATCAGAATTTTTTTCTTGCAAGCTGGAAAATTCGTGCCCCGATGAAAAAGTATTATCTGACTGTACCTGACTATCAACTTTCTGAATTTCTTCTTTTTCCTGAAAGAAATATTCAAAATTTTCATTCAAGTTTTTTCTATAACTCACATTTAATCAAATGATCAGTCAAAAAATAATAATAATACATTATCATATAAATCTTTAAAAAATTGTTGCAACAAAAAAAACAAGGAAATAAATCTTTGTCCAAATTATTTATTCTATTTTTAGCAATATAAATACTAATTGATTTGGCGGGTAATTGACTTAAGAAAATTTAATTAAATTCTGGGTTTAAAAATAATTAAAATTATCAAACCCAATTTTAGCAAACAAAAAAAATAATCTAAGACGACGTTTCGAAGGTCTCATACCCTCATCAGAGTTACTTAAAAAATTAGTTGAGACATATTTTTAATAAACAGTAATTTACAATATTTATATTTTTCGCTTAGATGTTATTTTTAATTGTACATTTTTAACTGTTTATGAAAGGAAACATTTAAGGATCCAGTGCAAGTCAATACTTAAAAAAATTTTGTTCCTGGTTTACAGATGTATATTCCAAACTCAAATTTCCGCTTTAAAATACAATCTAGCTGGCTTCCATCTTGTGGAAGACTAATAAATTCAAAAGCACCTTAACTCTTTCCTGAGGATTTGCCCCCACTACAAGTCACGTGATACACGGTTTACGCAGTTTATTTTACTTTATTTATTTAATATATTAATTTATTTAAAATAAAATACTTGATAAATCATTTGTAAATAACTAATATTTTTATATTTAATTAATAAAAATAATTTTAAACGTTACTCCATAGCTGTAGTACTACTCCTTACACGCATACTAATGTAAGTCACACAGAGAACGATTTAGGGAGATTCCTCAGGAAAGAGTTAAATTAACATGGAATGTGTTTACAGGGAGGGATTCTAAGGGGGGAGGAGATCAAATGGTCACGATCAAAGGGAAAGATATCAAATGGGGCTTAGAATAATTTCAATATAAGAGCTTATAATAATCCAGGCTTAGGGAATCATTTTATAAGGATTTTATAAAGTACTATGATAAGCTAGAATGTTTGTAATAGATAAGTAGTCAGTAAACATAATCAAATCCATGCAAATTGTTTGTGTATCTATGCCAACTCGTATAAGTTTTATTTTTTCTTAATTCTTATTTGATTGTAGATTACAAACTAAACTTCAAAGATTTTTTTGTTATCCTTGATTCTTTGAAAACCTAAAAAAAAAGGAGCGAAGATGTTACAATTACTTCCATATGTTAGTTAACAATTAATTTTTCGGAAATTTTATTTTAAAGCTACTACTAAAGTAAGTAATTTTTACCAAGAACTTTTTATTTATTTTATTAAAATAATTTTTACATAAAAATATTTCTCAATACAAAACATTAAACTTGAACTTCATAATAAGCAACAGATTTTTGAAAATAATTTTATTTTAGAGCATAAAAATTGCAGCAAATATTTTTTGCTTTATTCTTTAAAGTTTTTGGTTCTTGTGCTTGCTAAAATTTTAGATAAAGGAGCAACAAATATTTTATTAATCAATTCACTACTGGTAGTTTCTTGAGACACTTCTGTGGTCTGCATATTTTCATTTGGTTTATCTTCGATAGGGATTCTGGGACGCTCTTTTTTTTAGGATTTACTTTTCCATGTTTTTCAAGATCAGAATTAGTTGAAAAACCAGCATTAAATTTTTTAAATTCAAAAGTTTTTTTTCCTGCGTGCGTTTTCAAATGTCTTTTAAGATGAAGTAAATGGAGTTTTCAATTTTCTTGAAGCTGTTGTTCTACTCTGGCTCGCTTTTAAATTTTCAGGTAAATAAACTTTGCTGGTACTTGAATTCAAAGGATTAGTTAAATGAGTCTTGATATGTTGAATAAATGCATTGTTGGTACTAAAAGTTTTGTTGCAACAGTCACAAATATATCTGTTATCATCTATTGGATCATTAATTACTTCGTTAGTAGCTTCGTTAGTATTTTCTAAGATATTACATGATTGTTTTTTCATAACACATGATTCGCTTTTAAAAATACTATTATTTCCTTGACTGTCTAAGGGATCATCAAGAAAATAAATTTTGTCTTGTTCATTGTCACAATCAAATTCTTCTTTGATGATTACGGTTTTATCAATTGTATCCTTAACGATTTTATGAGTTTCCAGGTGTTCTGAGAAGGTTTTTTCATTTTCGAAATTTTTATTACAAACAGTACAAACAGAATTATTTTTTCCTGATTTTTCAGCTAAATTGAGGCTTGTTTGCGCATGCTTCGAACCCGATTCATTAACTTCTTTACTTTTAGGTTCATGCATTTTCAGATGTTTTATAAGAGTATCTTTGAAATGAAATTTTATTTGGCAAAAATCACAAACATATTGTGCTTTGACTTTTTGAGATATTTTGCGTTTGGATGATTTACCAGATTGACTACAGTCAACAAAATCAAAATTCTTTTCGCTAACGTGTATTTTTTTATGGTACTGCAGAAAACTGACTCGTTTAAAACTTTCTCCACATATTTCACATTGATAATTCTTCCCTGAAGTACCATCGTCATTATGTAAGCGTTCGTGTTTTTTACAACTTGCTTTCTCAGCAAAGCCTCTGTCACATATTTTGCATTTGTACGGTTTTTCTCCTGTGTGGCTCCTTACATGTTTTTCAAGAACGTGTATATTAGAGAAGTATTTATCACATTCTTCACATTTATGGGACTTATTTGCACCAAAATGTTTAACTTTCTTATGTTGGTTCAAATTCTTAGAATCTTCAAGAACAATGCCACATATATCGCACTTCTTAGATTTGTGAGTCCTTTTATGTTTACGTAATTGCGTTTCAATAGCAAAAGCTTTTTCACATTCATCACACTTAAAAAGGTCTAAACCCATATGAATTTTAGCATGTAATTGAAGATTTTTCAATTGGTTAAATGTTTTATCACAAGTATCACATTTGTAAACTTGTTTTGATTCTGAAGAATTTTCTTTATTTACATTACTACTAGTTGACGATACATTTGCATTAGTTTTTGAGATACCAATGTTAGAAATTTGATTAGAATTTTTGGATTCGGAAATATTTGCCAAAGATTTATTATTGGATACATTTTCTGATTCTGTTGGCAATTGGAGCATTAAAGATGTTTCATGCATTTTAAAACCAGCTTCTTTCATTGAGTACATTTGTGGTTCTTTACAAGTTTTTTTACTTTTGTTCTTAGAATCTTTTTTATCTTCATTTTCGTGAGATTGTAAATGTCGAATAAGTGAATCTTTGTCATCAAAAAGTTTATGGCAATGAGCACAAGCAAAATGAGTTTTGCCTTCATGAATACGTTTGTGGGCAATTACAGCATTTTTCTGATTAAAAGCTTTTCCACAAACATCACAACTAAAAGGTTTTTCTCCTGTGTGAATCCTCATATGCCTTTTAACGGACAAGCTCTGAGTGAATTTTTTACCGCAAACATCACATTTATACGGCTTTTCACCAGTATGAGTTCTTTTATGCTGTTTGAGTGCATTTAACCAACTAAAACTTACTCCACAGATGTCGCATTCGTGTTTTTTTTCTCTGGTATGCGTTACAATATGGGATTTTAAACAGCTCATACTTATAAATTTTTTATCACATAATTGGCACTCGAATTTTTTTTCCCCAGAGTGAATTTTTTTGTGATTAAAAAGGCCACTAAAGGTAGAAAAAGATTTTTCACAAGATTCACATTTATAAGATTTTTCACCTGAGTGAGATTTAATATGTACGGTAACCAGGCCGGGCCTAGCAAAACATTTTCCGCAAATATGACAACTATATGGCTTTTCATCCGAGTGTGTTATTTGGTGTAATTTAAGATGTTGTGCTCGTTTAAAGGCTCTTCCACAAACTTCACAACAGAATTTTCTTTCTTCCGAATGAACCACCATGTGCGATTTTAAAAATGATGCAGTTACAAACTTTTTATCGCACATATCACATTTAAATGGTTCAAGGCCAATGTGGGTTCTCTTATGATTTTCTAAAAGAATTAATTGCCGAAAAGCTTTGTCACATTCATCGCATTTGTATGGCTTTTCACCTGTATGGCTCATAATATGATATTTTAAATTGGATGCATCTCTAAAAGTTTTTCCACATTCATCGCATGTATGATTTTTTTTAACGATATGTGATTTTTTATGATTTCGAATATCTTGAAAATTATTAAAAATTTCTCCACATACATCACATTTAATGCTTACTCGTACGTTACTTTCAGAATTCTTTTTTTCTAAGCTGGAAAAGTCATCTCCCGATGCAAAAGAATCATCTGACTGTACTTGACTCTTAACTTTCTGAATTTCTTCTTTTTCCTGAAAGATATTGAACATTTTGAATAAATTTTTTTTTGTAACGCATATTTAATAATATTGTCAGTTGAAAAATCATTTAAAAAAATGTATAACCGGTTTGTATAACTACACTACTAACGAGCATGGAATATGTTCACTCATAACAGTAGTCAATCCAAAAACCGAAATTGTATAAATTATTTTAAGTCCATAAATTTAAGTATTCTAAGTTCTTGTTCTTATCCCACTTCAAATTATTCTAAGTCCCTAAATCGAAAATATTTGAATTCCATTTCACCCCTCCCTTAAAACGTCACTTTTTTACCCCACCCCTTAAAAACGTCAATTTTTCACCCACCCCTGCCGAGTCAAACTTTTTCAAATACCCCATCCAATGAACATGCTCCATGCGTTAATACATTATCACACAATCCTTTAAAAAATTATTGCAAAAAAGGACAAGGTAAAAAATCGTATAATGATTATAGATTTTGAAAGAAATTGATCAAATTATGGAGTGTAAATTCAATCGAGTTTTGTTAATTAGTTGGATAAATAAAAGAATTTATGATTTTTAATCTTTTTGACCCTTCGAAACAAGATATATTAAATGAATCTTTAATACTTGTCTTGAAATTCATTAAGGACGCTCTAGCCAATCAATTTTCAAATAATGGTATATGCAGTTATTTTAGAGAAGTCTTGGGAAACAATGGTGTGGGTCTTTTAGACGGTAATCGTGCAAAATTTAGAGATAGTCGTGAAAAAAAGTGCAAAATGCCCCAGCTATTTCCAATCTACCTTGTCTGGAAAAGACATATTATTTAATAACTTGATATTGTACCATACCTTTAATTATTTAATTAAAAATAATAATTTTATAGTTTATAAAATTTTTTATTCTTCAAATATTAAAAATAAATTTAAAGCTAAATTTTTCTAAATATTAATTAAAAATTTTTTAAATTATTTATTAAATACTCTAGTTTCTACCAATAGATTACAAAAATATTGCTTTTTTCAAAAATATTTTACAAATGCATTTACATAGTTAAAAAACATTTTTCCAAACAAAACATTAATAACTGTTAATATTTTAAACAATATTATCTTAGAACATTTTAATTTACAAAAATTCATCATCAATATATTCATCTAATTCATCTTGTTTAAATTCTTCATAATCAATTTCAAACTTCTCAGGCATTTCGTAATTTGATAATTTAGGACTCGTATCAGTCTTTTCAGCTGGATCCTCAAATTCTTCAAACTGATCAGGATGTTTATAGATGGAATTCAAAGGTAATTCTTTATCATACTTAACATTGAATTTCCATTTACAAACTGCACTTTTTTCATGATTTCTAAGCCCAATTGGGAATGGAAAACCTTTACCGCAGAATCCACATTCATAAGGTTTTTCACGTGTATGAACAGCTTTATGGTTTTCAAGCTGCTTTGATTGAGTAAAGTGCCTTCCACATTCCTCACAATTGTAGGGCTTATCTGCTGTATGCATTTTTAAATGCCTTTCAAGGGTATACCTGGTAATAAAATCTCTTCCACAATAGAAACATTTATATGGTCTTTCACCAGTATGGAGTTTTTTGTGGGTCTCAACACTGGATTCCAAAGTAAATGCTTTATCACAAACATCGCACTTAAAGCATTTCTGTCCCTGATGAACCTTAGAATGCGATTTTAAATGACTTTTAAATATAAATGATTCGTTGCACTTCTTACACTTGTACGGCTTTACAACAACATGAGTTGCCATGTGTTTTGTAAGACTTTCTGGTCTATAAAACTTTTTGCTGCATATTTTGCATTCATGAGGTCTTTCACCCATGTGTATTAATTTATGAACAGCTAATGAATTAGCATTCTTAAAAGCTCTATCACAGTTCTTGCATTTATAAGCACTTTCTCCTTTGTGCATCCTCTGAATATGTTTTCTCATGTTCCTTGGATCATGAAAGGATTTTCCACATACTTCACATGAACAAACTTTTTCACCTTTATGATGTCTCTGATGTAATAAAAGAGCATGCGACTGAGTATATGACTTATCACACTCGGTACACTTGTAAGGCTTTGATTTTACGTGTGTTCTCTTATGACTTATAATATGTTCTAAATTATTACATAATTTTTCTGCATTAAATTTATCACCTTTGTTACACTTATTAGATTTAATGTGCATTAGGATATCAAATTCCTTATAAAAAACTTTATCACATTTATCACAAGAGTAAGACTGCCTATTCTTTTTCCTTTTTACGTTGCGTTTTTTCAAAGAATTTGGCATGTAGAATTTTAATCCACAAATATCACATTTGCAATCTTCTTCGTCACATGCGTGAGTGTATTCATGTTTTGAAAGTGCTCCTGTATGCTTAAATCTTTTGAAGCATATTTTGCATTTATGTGGCATTTTTTCTACATGCCTTTTTTTATGAATTATGAATTTGTTCAATTCAATAAATTCTTCCTTGCATAGTTCACATTTATAAGCTTTTACAACTGAATGGCTTATTTCTCTATGCTCATCAAGATAGCTATCATGACTAAAAAATTGTCCACAATCTTTGCATTCAAGTTTATTTGGTTCTTCATTATTAACTTCAACATTAGAACAGGAATATTTTTCTTCAAAAGTTTCAAAGCCAGTTTCAACAGCATGTTCAAATCCTGCTTCGTTATTTTCTCTCATAGTAAAATCGATTTCTTCCATATCAAAATTTTTTTCGTTAAAATATATTCCTTCAATTTCAATATTTTCATTTTGAAAGTTTCTAATGTCAGATAACGGATTTTCAAATTCATCAAATACGCAGTCAGTGTTTGATAAGTCTTGATCAAAATTAATCTGATTTTCATCCTGAAATAAACAATGTTTTTTATTGAATGGATTTTTTGTTTTTATTAGACTTAATTAATCATTATTTTTTAACAGATTTGTTCAATTTATTGAAAACTTTTTAGGGCAGTCATCCAACCGTCAAAACTTCTTTGTCCCTTATTTAAATTTTGTAGATAATTCAGGTAAAGTAACAGTTTTTAAAATTTATAAGTCTATTATATAAAAATTGATGGGCTTTATGGGGTCCACCATCTTGCCGACAGTATAAAAAACAATCAAATTGCTTGTTTACAAATTTGCATTTTTCTATTTTCTTTATAGGTTATAACCTATATTTTTTTGATATTCTTTTAATACAGCTAAGGGGAAATTATAATGCGGGCGTACAACGTGAGCTCGCTATAGTCTAGTACTTTTAAAAAATTAATGAATAAACATAATAATACATCAATTTAAGGGTCTAATTAAGAAAATAATGGCCTAAATAATTGTTGGTTCTACAAACTTTGCTAAAACGAAACAGCAATTCAGTAAATTCAAACTGAATTAAAATTAATTTAATTTTAGGTAACCCCCTATCACATATCCCCTTCTACCGGTGGCATTTAAAATATGGAAAAACATTGAAAAAACCTAAAACTTTCCATGAATCAAGAATTAATTACAATATCGATATTAAAAAACAATTAACAATAATAAAAAAATAATAATTACTCATTAAAATGAACTAAGAAGTAATAAAAAATTAATTTATTTTTATTATTATTAATTATAGTCCTACTGATCAATCAATTCTATATACTTTAATTTATTTTTAATTAAAGAATTGATGACGAAACTTTAAATACTTTGCAACAAAAAAGAAAAAATAGTTTTTAATAAAGTATATATTTATTTGATAAAACAAGTAGTATAAATAATAACTACATTATAATTAATATTTAATTAATTATATTTTATTAATCGTATAATCAATTATAAACTTTTTTCAGTTTTATTTATAGGTTGTAATTAGGTTAACAATCAACAAATTTCATTATTTATTTAAAATTTTAATAAAAGACAAAATATTTTTCAACAATTACATAAAATATTTGTCAATTTTCATTATATTTTAATTACTCTGAATCTGTTTTAGATACTGCGTCAATTTCTAAATCAAAATTATTTAATTTTTCTACAAAATTTTTGTTTTGAAAGCAAACGTTCAATCTTCTATGTCTCAAAACTTGACTAAGTTTTTCAAAAGTTATATCACATACTTCACATTTTAAAGGCACAGTGTGATTAATTTCATGAATTTTAAGACTTTCTTCTCGAGTAAAAGCTTTGTTGCATACAGTACATTTAAATGGCCTTTCTTCTGTATGCATCCTCATATGTTTTATGAATTTACTTTCGTATTTTGTAATATGACCACAAAATTCACAATCTAAAAATTCTTTAAGTGAATGATTCCTTTTATGTGCTGCGATGGTTATCGCATATTTAAATTTTTTGTTGCACAAATCACATTCATAAGGTTTGTAACTAGCATGAATCCTTTTATGCTTCTTCAAATTGTTAAAATTGTGAAAAATTTCTCCACATTCAAAACATTTGTAAGTTTGGTTACTTTTCGAGTGGATTTTAATATGTTTAAGTAAATTATGTTGATAGGGAAAACTTTTTTGACATACATTACATTTGTGAGGCTTTTCGCCAGTATGAAGTTTTACATGTTTCCAAAGATTTCTTTTATTAAAAAATTGCATGTTGCATACTATACATTTCTCTGGTTCTTCGCCAGAATGAGTTTTTAAATGCTGAATTAAATGAACTTTTTGACTAAAAAAACTATCGCATTCGTTGCACTGAAATGATTTAACATCAATGTGACACTTTTTATGTTCTATTATGTGCTCAAAATTATTACACAAGTTAATGGATTCCAATACTTTCTTCTTCAATTTTTTACGTTTTTTAATTACATTAGGTTCAAAAAAATGTACTTGACACATTTGACATTTGCAAATTTTTTCATCGCATTTATGAGTTATTAGATGTCGTGACAATCCAGAACTTTGTTTATAAGATTTGAAACAAATTTCACATGAAAATGGTCTACTATCTGAATGTGATTTTTTGTTATGTATTATTAAATTTGACAAATCTTTGAATTCACAATTACATATTTTACAGCTGTAACTACTATCACCTGTATGATTCATTTCTTTATGATCTTCTAAATAACTTGGGCAACTGAAAATTTGTCCACAAAATTTGCATTCATATTTTTCATTTTTCTCTTCTTTAAAATATTTGTTAATATCAATCACTTCTTTATTAATTTCAGAACAATTATCTTGGAATCTAACAAAATTTTCATTTGATATGTCTTGCTTGATTTTCATATCTACATTATTCTGATATTCGTCCTGAAATAAATAAGGAATTTTTTTGTAATTTGTGAATTTTTTTTGTCTTTTTGTGTTTTTAATTTCTTATAACTACTATAATATGAATCTTTTTATAATAGTTTTTTATCATTAATTATTCTGATAACTAGATTTGACAAAAGGAAGTTAAAACTTCTCAAAAAAGGTTTAACTTAATTCAAAAATAGGCAAAAAATGATATACAGATGAAAAATGACCTCTTCCCCTGTTTTAGTAAAAATGAAGAAAATAAAGGATTATAATTTTAATAAATTTTAACAGAATCAAAAAAAATTTCCATATAATTTCAAAAATTTTTTATTAGGATTAATCTTACATTTTATTAAAAATTGAACAATCAACAGTTGCATTTCAAGTATAAAAAATAAATTTACTATATTTAAAGATAAAAGTTCTTCAGATACAAAATTACCATTCAGAATTTCAATGCTTCAGAATAATAATCAGGTAGTTTTTGAGGTGATTTGGCTAATCTCTGGTGTTATTTTACATTTTTTCCCAACTTTGTTATGTCTTCTAAGTTGTGTTAAGGAATAAAATTTTTTGCTACAAACAACACATTTAAATGTTTTCTCACCTGTGTGCTTACCAGCCACATGACACCTATAAGTGTAATTTTTAGTAAATGTTTTATTACAAATTTTGCATTCGAAAAGCTTTTTATCTCCTAAATGCTCTCTTTTTACATGTCTATTACGTAGGTACGCCAGCGAAAACTCTTTATCACAATATTCGCATGTCAATTTTATGCTTGAATGATTTTTTTTGTGTCTTGTTAAAGAATCTTCTCGATGAAATGTTTTTCCACAAGTTTCACAAACAAAAGATTTTTCACCAGTATGAGTGCTTTCATGAAATCTTAACCCCTTTTCTCTTAAAAACTTTTTATCACAACTTTTACAATTAAAAGGATATTTTTTGGTATGAAACGTTACTTGATGAGCTAATAAAGAACTCCTATGAGAATAATTTTTACCACAAATTTTACATTCTACAGGCCTCTCACCGGTATGCCTTCTTATGTGTATCTCAAGTTGATGTTTCTGTACATAAGTATTACCACAAAAGTCACACTTGTAATTTTTTTCTCCATTATGAATTTTATAATGTCTTTTTAAATTCCTTAAATAGCCAAATGATACTTTGCATATGGAACATTGAAATGATTTTTTACCAGTATGTTTTGCTAAATGAACTTCCAGAGGATTTTCAGATTTGAAGCTTTTAAAACATTCTCCACATTGGTATATTTTTTTTTTCATTATTTTATTTTTTTTATGAGACATTAAATGATCAAATTTAATACAAAACAACTTGTCAGTTGGATTTGAATCAATATTATGGCTTTGAAAATATTCTTCGCGTCCTCTAATAATATTTGGCATAAAAAATTCTAATCCACACTCTTCGCATTTACAATGACTTTCACAAAAATGTTTTTTTTCGTGAACTTTTAACGTACCTATTTTATTGTATGGTTTAAAACATATTATACATTTAAATGGTTTTAATTGTGGGTGAAATTTTTTATGACTTATTAAATCGCCGAATTGTTTAAATTTTTTACCACATTGGTTACACGTAAAACATACTACTTCTTTATGACTTATTTCATTGTGTTCTTCGAGATAAAATAAACAGCTAAAATATTGACCACATTCTTTACATTCAACCTTTACTGTTCCATCATTAGTTTCATCACAGCCTTCTTCATCACCAATCTCGTTATTTCTTTCTGAAGGTTCTCCATCCGCAACTTCATTATTTCCTTCCAAAGTTCCACCATTAGCAATCTCGTTATTTCTTTCTGAAGATTCCTCATCCGCAACTTCATTATTTCCTTCCAAAGTTCCACCATTAGCAATCTCACTATTTGGTTCTAAAAGTTCCCCTTCAACAACCTCATAAATTCCTTCCAAAATTTCTCCGTTAGCAGTTTCACTGATTGATTCTAAAGGTTCTACATTAGCAACTTCATTAATGCCTTCTAAAATTTCTTCGTCAAAATCCCCATTAATTTCGCCTAAAATTTCTTCATCAGCAATTTCATTATTTTCTTCGTCATCAGCTTCACTAGATTCATCTGCGTATACTTCAAATCTTAGATCATTTTCTGGTTCACTTTCGTTTCTTTGATTAGGAGAAAGCAGATTTTTGTCCTGAAATGAATAACAGAACATTTTTGTACGAAATTTATCAAATATTTAAAATGAAAATGTAGTAATTATGGTATTTTTAATGTAATAACTTTTTAAGCAGTTTAAGGGTAAAATGATATGGTGTCGAGGAATAATCCGACAAGCGCCACATTAAAAAAAACTTTATGTAAATTAAATTTTAACGTCGCATCATGAGTAAAAAATTTATTTAGAAAATAATAAAATGTTAAGAAACTTTAAAGCCGTTTTACTCGATAAATTGAAATGGCGCTTGTTGTCTTTTTCCCCGTCATATTCCAAATCAAAAAAGCTCGATGAAAAAGTTAAGTAGCATATAATATTAGGTAGGCATTAAAAGGGCACATAATTATAATTTTGAAGCCTGAAAAGGACACGCCCTTGATTCTTTATAAGAAAAGATATAAATTTAATTTTGCGATAATTTTTTGGTCAATAGATGAAAAATTTCGAATTTTAAAAAAATAATTAGTTTGGGTTAATTAAAATTAAATAAAATGTAATTTTTGATGTTTGATACGGTTTGATAGAAATGGAATTCAAATACTACCAAATTATTCAATTTATTAAAAATAAAGTTTATTTATCAAAAATTTATATTGAAATACAATCATTCATTAATTTTTAAAAAATAAATCATTCATCTTGTCATTCATTATTAGTATTAAAAAATATAATCTCTTATAAAAACTAGTAAAATAATTCTTCGGTAAATTCCATTTGATTTTCTGTTGGCATGTACTGATTTTCTAAATTTTCAACAAAATTTCCACCGTAATACTCCAAATGGGGATCAAATCCATATTCATTTCTAGGATCAGAATCGAAATGGATGTATTCTTCTACAATATTTTCATTAATTTCATATTCATTTTTAGCATCAGAATTGTAATCAACGTATTCTTCAGTAATATTTTCATTACATTCATGTCCATTTTTAGCACCAGAATTGTAATCAACGCATTCTTCTGCAATATTTCCATTACATTCATGTCCATTTTTAGCACCAGAATTGTAATCAACGTATTCTTCTGCAATATTTCCATTACATTCATGTCCATTTTTAGCATCAGTATTGTAATCAACGTATTCTTCTACAATATTTTCATCAAATTCACGTTCATTTTTAGTATCAGAATTGTAATCAACGTATTCTTCTGCAACATTTTCATCAAATTCAACAATAGATTCTTCTGTTTTTACTTTACATCTGTTTTTATTCTTATGTCTTTTAAGTTCACTAGATACAATAAAAGTTTTACCGCAAGTATCACATGCATATGGTCTATTACCAGTGTGTGTGCTTATGTGAGCTAAAAGGGTATGTAATTGAGTGAAATTTCTTCCACAATATTTACATTTATGTGGTTTTTCACCCGTATGAATCTTTAAATGCCTTTGCAAATTGCTTAAAGTTACAAAGCCTTTTCCACATTCACTGCATACAAATTCTCTTTCATTAAAATGAAATTTCCTATGTACATCTAAAGTTACATTTTGAGAAAACGACTTGCCACATATTTCACACATGAATGGCTTTTCTCCTGTGTGAGAACGCTTATGAGAAATCAATTGATTCATGTAAGGGAATTTTTTCCTACAAATTTCGCATTCGAATCGTTTTACTTTTTCAATACCCTCATGTGCCTTTTTATGTCTGTAAAAAATATTTAAACTGCTAAAAGATAAACCACATTTTTCACAGATATAAGGTTTTTCACCTGTGTGACTTCTCACATGTCCATCAAGAGTTATTTTTTGACTAAAAGATTTGCCACATACTTCACAACAAAATGGCTTAACAGAACCATGAATTTTTGTATGCCTAATTAAATTATTAGCAGAACAAAAGCCTTTATGACACACTACACACTTAAAAGGCCTCTCATTTTCATGTGTTCTTTTATGTGCTAATTGGTGATATATGTCACTACAATATTGTTCACCCACAGCCAGATCTATATTGATTATTTGTAATATTTTATTTGCTATCCTTAAATTATTTGGTTCAAAAAACAATAAGCCACATTCTTTACATTTACAAGATTTTTGGCAATAATGACTAAATTTATGATTTAAAAGAGTACTTGCTTTTTCAAATGTTTTAAAGCATATCACACAAACAAATGGTTCATTTGTTGGAAAAATTGTACCCGAATGGATTGTTTTATGAATCTCGTGATTCACATAACTATTAAATTTTTCTCCACAATCTCCACATTCGTAAATCTCAACACGTCTGTGAATTTTCATATGTCTAAGCCGATTTTTGATAAAATTAAAAACTCTACCACAAATTTGACATTTATATGGATCAGCGCCTTGGTGACTTTTTTTGTGTGCGTTTAGATCATAAGGATTCTTAAAGATCTTTTCACACTCGAAGCATTTAAAACGTTTCACATTTAAATGATTTCTCTTATGTGCTAACAGATGATTAAAATGATAACAAAGTTGCCTATCACTTTTATATTTTATCAATTTTGTACTTTTATTCTTTAAATCATTTGGTTTATAAAATAATAAATTACAAAATTCACATTCACAAGCATCTTCTTTACACCAATGAGTGAATTCGTGTGATGTGAGGTCAGCTTGGTTTTTGTAAGTTTTAAAACATACTTTACATTTATGTGGTCTATTGTCAGAATGACTTTTTTTATGAATTTTTAAATCTTCAAATTTGACAAAATTATCGTCACATAAATTACATTTATAAAAATTATTGTCTTCTGTGTGATTTATATTTTTATGCTCTTCTAAATAATTTACATTACTAAAACGTTGTCCACATTCTTCACATATGCATTCGACGTTCGCTTCTTGTTCTGTGTTTGCTATTAATTCAGAATCTATACAATCAAGTCTTACGCCCTCTATTTCTAGTTCAAATTCTGCTTGGTTTTCGTCCTGAAATAAATAACAGAACATTTTTCATTTTGGTAAGACGATTAATTAATTTATATCTAATTGTTATTTTATTTTTAAAAATTAAATTTTTTGCAAAAACTGGAGTGATTAGTGAGTTACATAATTAGTTAGTTAAAACATGCTTTATTAATATTATTTTTAGTTACAGAACTTAAAAAGACGAACTTAGCCGCTTCTTTTTTCATCCTTTGATTAAAATGGTGATTTTTAAGATCCAAAACAAATGTAGAATTTACTCTTAATTAGAAGACTGGTTAAAGAAATTTCAATCTGTAGCTTTTTTAATCATTTTTAAAACCAAATTATTTTTTATAAATCGCCTACTTATAATTGTAATCAACGAAAATTGGAAGTAAACATACAGTAAACAGTCTAAAGCCATTAAACAAATTTAACTTCATTGTAACCTTGTCGAATTTATTTAATTTCAGGTTTCAACAACATGTTTCTATGAAGCAAAATGCTAATGGTTTGGAACATTTGATTTATTTCAAGGTGTTTAAAAGTTAGTTCGGGTATTTGAGGTTCAAAATGGGAATCATAATTTTTAAAAAATTTTGAAGGTATAAAAAATTTAATTAAAAAAGTAAAAAATTGTTCAAAATATTAAAAAATTTTAACAAAAAGTTTTTATTTCATACAATTTCATTACATTTGTTTTTTACTCTATTTATAAAACAGAAAGTTAGATGAATTTGAAAAAAATTTTTACAAAAAATTACCAATTTTCTTAAATTTAATTAGATGATTCAACAACATTGTCATCGGATAAATTTTCTGGAAGAAAAATAATAGGAAAATTTCCTAAATCATTTTCTGTAAATTCAACAAGAACTTTGTCGCTATTATTAGAGTCTTTGTCATTTCCAGTTTCAATTGTACCATTATCGTCTTCCAATAGTGTTCGTACGCAAATCGCTCTCTTTTTATGCCTTGCAAGTTCCCCTGGAACACTGAAAGCTCTAAAACATATTTCACATTTATGTGGTCGTTCATTTTTATGGGTAGCTGCTATATGGGCTACAAGTATATTCGACTGACTGAAGGCTTTTCCACATACTTCACAAATGTATGGCCTTTCTCCTGTATGAATTCTTAAATGTCTTAAAAAATTACTCCCATTTAGAAATGATTTTCCACAATGTTCACAAGTATGCGGTTTTTCTCCAGCATGTATTCTTTTATGCATTGTTACAGAACCAAATTGAGTGAAACTTTTGCCACATATATCACACATAAATGGTTTTTTTACTTTGTGACTCCGCTCGTGCCTTACCAACTGATCAATGTCAGCAAAATCTTGTTCACATGATGTACATGAGTAAGGGTTTTCTTTATGAACCGATAATTTATGTGTTTTTAGTTTATCTATGCTATCAAATGTTATATCACAATCATAACAACGACATAATGCAGTTTTATGAGTAGCTTTATGTTGGTAAAGTCCAGCTAAATTACGATAAGATTTATCACATTCGTCGCAATGAAACTGCTTATCCTCAGCATGAGTTTTTAAATGCCTAACAAGACTAACTTTTTGAATAAACGCTTTACCGCATTTTTCACACTGAAAAGGTTTTTCACCGGTATGAATTCTACAGTGTCTTTTAAAATTTCTTGCATCACGAAAACGTTTCTTGCATACTGAACACGAAAATGGTTTTTCACCTGTATGAGTTCTCATATGAGTAGATAAAAAGCATATTTGAGTGAAACTTTTATCACAATGTTGACAATTATAAGTTTTGACATTAACGTGTTTTCTTTTATGAGCTAATAAATGGTCTAACTTGTTACAATATTTACTAAGATCATAATCATTTAATAAATTTGAAAACTTAAATATATCACTACGGTTTACTATGGTATTTGGCAAGAAGAAAAGTAATTTACAAATTTCACACTTACAAACTTCTTCATCACATTTATGAGTCTTTATGTGTCTTGAAAGTCCATGCACATATTTGTATACTTTAAAACATATTTTACATTTATGCAATTTAGTATCAACATGAGTTTTCTTATGGGCTATAAAAAGCCCTATGGTGTTAAAAGTAATATTACATATTTTACATGTATAAGTCGCTTCTTCAGTGTGATTTATTATCGTATGTTCTTCAAGATAACTCATGTGACTAAAAAAATGACCACAAGTTTCACACTTTAATTTTTCGTTCTTTACTTCAGTTAAATCTGATAGAGAATTTTGGGTTTCAGAAAAATGATCATCCTCGGAATAATTTGATGATTCTTCTTTTATTTGTTGATTATAATCACTTTTTTCTTGCATTTTAGAATTTTGAATTACAGATACATTGACTTTTAATTGATTAAAATCACAATTTTTATTCAATATTTCTGCTTTGGACTCTTCAACTATTTTTATCGGAATTTCATCCTGAAACAGATAATAAAATACATTTTTTGATTCTGAGAGTCTTTTTTATGTATTTTTGTTGCAACTTAGAAATAATATAAAACAGTAATTTTAACTTTAATTTAAAAAGAAATAAATGATTTCATTTATTCAAATTGGTTTTGAACATTTTGAACATTCTTTAGAATCATAACATTTTTTTTTGGTAATCTCAACCTTAAAATTTAACTTTTTTAACTTCCATTTGACACCCTATATAACTCATTCATAAAAAAATAACAGTTTAGTTTGGAGAATATTTTGTGTGTAATATAATCAGCATAAATGTTTGTAAAATGACATGATTTTACCTTTGATTATTTTACAAATACAAACGCAAATTCTGTTCTTCTTGAGGAAAATGTCTTCTTGATTGGCGGACCCCACTTTACTTTCAGATACAGGAGCTCAAATTATTTGTTTTTCTAATTAAGGTAAAGATTCGCTTTCACAAGTTCTAAAACTCGTTTTAAATACTTTAAACATGAAACTGTGCGTGAAAAATTCCAATAAATTTATAAAAAATATTTGCATTTTTTTATTGTATATTCTTTCTTTCTTAAAGTTAAAAATGACAAAGTGTTTTTTGGGAATCAGTACTTAATTGCTGGTAATTTTAAAACAATTAAAGCTCTTAACAAGTATTATTTTCTCAAAATTTAGTGATAATTTTTAATTCTATTTTATGTTTTCATTAATTTTTAAATTATGTTTTTTAGGCACATTCTACAATCATCCGGTAAAGGCTCACACACAAACTCATGGGCACGAGCAAAAAGCATACGAACACGAGCAAAAGTAGTATATAGTGGGAGTTAGAATGGAGGGGCTAAAGAGGAGAAATTAAAAATATTAATCCCACATTGTTCAATATTGCTCGTGCTCATATGCTTTTTTGCTCGTGCCCATGAGTTTGTGTGTGAGCCTTAAACATTTGCGGTCGTCCGCTAGAGGCACGCAAGTCAGTGCTGCTAACTTGACATAAAATAAATACACATGTTAAGTCAGGCTCGGCAGGCGGGGGGGGGGGGGCAAAAAGTGACGTTTTTAGAGGGTTTTGAATATTGAAGTTTTTAGGGGGGGAAGTGACGTTTACAGGGGATGTTGCGGACCTCTTGCGGTGTTCATTAGAAGTCCGCAAGTCAGTGGTACCGACTTGACATAAAATAAATACACATGTTAAGTCAGGCTCGGCAGGCGGGGGGGGGGGGGGGCCAAAAAGTGACGTTTACAGGGGATGTTGCGGACCTCTTGCGGTATTCATTAGAAGTCCGCAAGTCAGTGGTACCGACTTGACATAAAATAAATACACAGGTTTATTTTAAGTTATGATTTAGTTTCGGATGGCGCCACTATCATGCGGACCTCTACCGGACGACCGCAAAAGTTTACCGTTTACTGGATGATTGTAGAAAGTGCCTTACAAGATTTTTAATATTTCAGGTTGCTCCGTAGTTGAAAGTTGCATTTTTGGTCTGCATTTGCTCTTAATCGTAGTTTCTGGTCTAATTTTAGGCCGATTCTGTAGTATCACAAAATCGTTTTATGCAAAGCAAACTTAAAAGATAAACAAAATAAAATTTTTACTCTTTTGACAGTATTTGCTGAACTGTGTTTGAACTGAGTTTTTAGCGGTTAATTTTAGGTCGATTTTGGAATCAACGGTTTTTTAGGCTGGATCTACTCAAACGTAAACTCAAAATACACAAGCAACAACGAAGTGCGCAGAAGACAATTTTTTTTTGTATGCGTTGTGCAGTAAACAAAAATTGTCTACTGCGCATTACGTTGTTGTTTACTTTGTTCGACTTTGCTTTAATGTAGATCTAGCCTTACTACCCCACACCTTGAAAGGTTTTTCATTGATTTTGCAGTTATATGAATTTGGCCTAACAAAAGGCAATAATGAAGTACTTAATAATAGGAATACAATTATTATTGCTTTATGTAATAATGTATTATTATAAAATAATGTATTCATTTGTTGAAAAAATTCAGAACAGAATGAAAATACAACTACAGTGAAAACTAAAAAAAAAAAAACGTTGAATATATTTAATATTAAATGTATGTAGTAAAAATTTAATTGTGAAATTTAAAATAAAATATAAAATTTTATATTTTCTACTCAGATTATTCTCACCTTAAGAAGCCTACAATTGTACCCGCTGAAAGTTCTGCTTCAGTAGAGTTATTTCATCAAGGGCAGGGAAAATGACTTGGTTGCTAAAATCCATTAAAGAAAAGTAGGATAGCAGATTTACAGTTGTACGCATTGTTTTCCATGTAGCATAGCATTAAAGGGTTCGTGAAGTATGGCACTTACTACACTAATGCACATGTAATTACAACTACGCTGAGTTTTTAAATAATTTACTGTATTGCGGAATAAAAATCAAAAAAAACTTACCGAAGTACAAAATAACAAACGTCATAAAATCGAATTAATATTAAAAATATTAACGAAATAAAAAGAAAAATTAGATATATTTATCAAAAAAAAAATTGTTATATCGAAAAAAATTAATCTATTTTGAGTCACTTTTAGCATAGATATATATTTTTCCCCTTAAAAAGATATTACTACATATATGTATAATTTCGTAAAATAAAATATTAGATAAAAACAGTCATCCCGGAATTTCATTATTATAAGTGTAATATCAAAAGTTTTGTATGATTCACAGATAACGTCAAACACAACAAAAGAATTAGAAATAAATAAAAATAAATTTTCTTTGCTAATTTAAATCTAATTAATTCGAGAAAAGAAAAATCAGCTCACATAAATGACTTAAATTAAATTCATAAAACGTTCTATATTTTACTTTCTTTATTTTATGTTTTTAAAAAAATGTGAATAATTAAAGATAAAAATTATTTTTTTATCTGTACTTCATTTGTCCCAATTATCATATTGGCATTGAAGAACCGTAGACTTTTATTTTTTATAGTACTACCACTTGTTTTAAAGAGTTGAGGTCAAGTATGTAATATTTCATGATTTTTTTTTAATCTCAAATAATAACTTAGTAGTACGTACTTTGATTTATATGCTAAAAATTAAAATTATATCATTACTTCTTATCACTAGACTGCGTAACCGCATATTACTGTAATTTATCGATGTAAGATTATAAGTGCGGAAACTCGCAGAATTTATTGTTTCTAAGTGATAAAATACTCTTTCTTTTATCCAAATTTCAAATTTAGAAACCAATTATTTTTTTTTACAGACCCTTCTGCACATAAATCTTAATTTATAACGTTTCGACTGAATTTTAATAAACTGATTATGTTTTTTTTAGTTTTTACTTATCTCTTCTCATAAAATTTAATTTTTTTAAGTTTAATTTATGTCATCATCAGCACTATTATCCGTTATTATTATAAACACTTTTATTATTTTTATCTTTCTCGAACCACAATTTTTTAATTAACTTGTTCTAAGAATTATTTTTTTTAACAGCTATCGACTCAGCATACTTTCTTGATAACTTGTAACTTTTTTATCATTTTTTTTTTTTAGAATAATTCAAAAATTTAAAGCGACCATTGAGAAAAAACAATAATTAAAAATAATGACAACAAAATAAAAAAATAATTAAAAAAAAAAAATAGTACCTAATAAGTGATAAAATTGATAAAACTTTTTTTCAAACTTACGAATAGTTGCACTAAAAAATTAACCCCTTTTTATACTCATCGAAATCCCTTGACTTACCTACAACAAAAAAATAAACAATATCTACGTTAAAAACAATTTAGTTTTTTTTTTTTTTTTTTTTTTTTTTTTTTTTTTTAATTTAAAGAAAATTATTTCATTATGGCGCTGAATTTTAATGTCATTTATGTAAGCTGATGCAAAGAAATATTTTAATTACTGGTATTGCTTAAACTACAGTGATTATAGAATGTAAAGATAAAAAGTGTGGTAATGTGATAATGATACCTAACCAGAGAATATATTAAAGAATCCTGGGGAAAAAAATTTGATCTTTGATTTTTACTCGATTAAATCCGTCAAACTTAGATTTTGATTATACAGGGTGAGTCATTTTAAACGATACACTGAAATACCTAGAAAACAAATCAAAATAACGAAAAACTTTTCATATTAAAGTTGTTAGGTTTGGAAAAGGCCATCTGTAGGGGGGCATTAGATTTGGGTCTGAGATGAGGGCTCAATCGGGTCTAGAAGGACCCATTTAGAAATTTTAAATAGAAAGTATACTTTTTTATTTCAAATTCAGATTCTGCAGCAAATTTTAGGTCCAAATACGATTATAGCTTAAAAAAAATACAAGGCCCAATTTTTAGACCAAATAAATCTTTTATACGGTTCTAAATTAAAAAAAAAAAAAAGATGTTTTTGGTAGTTACTACCATTTTTATTGTATCTTTGTTGTGGGGGAAGGCTTTTGGTAGTTATTTGAGATTTTGGGTTCTACAGACCTAAATGGGCCTCTTGGGGCTGTTATTTCTGGATAATGCTAAAATTAGATACAAAATAGGTCTGCAGGACCTAAAATCTCAAATAAGAGGTTTTCACCACAACAAACTTGGAATAAAATTAGTATTAACTACCAAAAATATCTTTTTTGTTCATTTTGAACTTTATCTGTACCTGGACCTAAAATTTACTTCAGAATATGAATTTAAAATAACAAAGTATACTCTCTATTTAAAATTTCTACGTTGGGTACTGCTGGACCCAATGGAGCCCTAAGATGCAAATCAAATGCCCCCTATAAGATGGCTTCCTCCAACCCTATACATTGCTTTGTTTTCGAAATATTTGAGTGTATAGAATAAAAGAGAAAGTATAGTTTAAAATGACTCACCCTGTGTAAAATCAGATGTGATCAGACCCAAAGTACTTTTGAGATTTTACCATGCCCACAAATGAAGAAAGGGGGGGGGGGGTTCAGAATAATTTCGATTTAGGGTTGAATAATAACTCAAAATAATGTTGATTTGGAGTACTTTAGTGTCTTCGAATAATTTTTGATTTATGGCTAATGCGATTTTAGAAGGTTCCTTAGGAAACTAGGATATTTGTAATGACAGCCGGAAAACATGTTCCAATTATTTATGTTTGAAAGCAAATTTTTCATAAGTTTTTTTAAAGGAAATAAAGTTTTTGAAAGCTCAAAACACATAAATTTTGGCATCGGTAAAATTATTTAACTAAAATCTTTAAATAAAAATGGTTTTTAAGTCCCAGGTTCTCCAATCACTTTCTAACAAATTCTGAACATCTAAATCTTATTTGCTCAGAAAATAATTTATTCGAGTAAAAATCAAAAAATCTATGATCATAGACAAATTTTTTCCCCCGAAAAATAGTATAAAAAGTCTGTGCAGTTAAAATTTAAAAGAAAATTAAATTTACAAAGATTTTGTTAGAAAATATCAAAAGAAATTAAAATTTTTCCCAAGGGATTCTACAAAGTTCTGATTTTCAAAGCTACAAAGATATTAAAAAAAAATTCTATATTAAAATCTGATTGTTCTTAATAAACAGAAAGCTTTTTGTATTTTCGAAAAAGCTCGAGATAAAGCTTGCACAGAATAAAAGCAAAGTTTTAATCAGAATAAAATTTGTTAAATAGTTGGGTTAGAAAATTTTTTTTTAATTGTTATTTACATGAAGGAAGAAAAATGAAATTCTCACACACACAAATGCAAATTATTTAATAATTATACACAAATGTTTCTCACGTATTCATAAAATAAAAGAAAAGAAGGAGCATAGTTTCGTAGAAAAAATATATTTTTAATTGAATCCTCTGTCAGTAGTACATCATTTGTATGGTTTTTCATAAAACTTGAAACCTGATTAACAACTTTTTTTCATGCATTAAGTTTTATTTTATCAGATCAAGTTTGTGCCGTTTGTCTATATTTAGGATGAAATCAATTCCGATTATGGAAAAAATCATTGGTAATAAAAATTTATTTTTAATCAAAACTTTAACCTGTTTTATTAGCCAAAAAACAAAATTTAATTGAATTAATCAGATTCCATTATTCATATGCATGATAATTTTATCTTTCGAATCACCAAAAATTTAATAAATAAAAATATCCGGAAATAAAAGAATTCGTATTTATAAAAAATGGTTATAAGCAAGTTTTATTTGCATAAATTTTTATTTATTTCTTTGAATTATCTTAAACGAAAAAAAAATTTATTCATCTACTTTTATAGAAACTTTTTATTAAATACAAAGGAATTACAGTTAAAGTTTGCAATAATTTTTGTCCTTCAAAGCACGTGTGTCGTAGTCGCAAAAAAAAATTTTTTCTTTTAACTCTTTCAAATGTTTTAATATATAAAATTGAAGCATTTAGCCAAAAAAGAGTTTAAAATGATAAAAATTAATTTTATGCATTAAGTAAATTATTTCATGTTTTAAAAACACGATGACCCAGTTGAATTTTTTTTTTCAAAGATGAATTTACACTTTTTTTTGTGTTTTTAAAAACTTTTAGTTTGGCACAATTAAAGAATTTCAAAAGTTGAATGTACACACCAAACCTAAAAGAATTTTTTGTTACCCAGAGAAGAATGATTGTTTATTTAATTCTTTAGAGCGGAATTATTTTGAGGTTAATATTTTTAAAAACAATTATTTTTGTTTTTATTCTGTTCAAAAAGAATTAAGGAGGCTCTTCAGTGTACTCGCTAGTCATTGGAGAAGCTATTAAAAATTTTTGTTGATATTGTAAATTTATGTGAAATATGAATATGAAAAATCATTTTTTAATTTTATTAATTATTTAATATTAAAAAAATAACAAATATTCTCTTTATTTACTAATTACCGATAACAAAAAGTTTACGTAGTATATAAACAACTGAAGGCGCGCTCAGTGTAAAATTTAATTTATTATTTGGAGTACAGATATTAGAATTTATATTTACCGTATTTTAAAGCATTGTATGACTTTTATTATTTATCAAATAAATATAAGATTTATCCTTTACAAGTAATTATAAGCTTTTTTATTTTTAAAATAAAATTAAATAAATAATATCAATAAATACATAATATTTACAAATAAACGCGTGCCCCTGTATAGTATACTATCCATGTACTATCATGGCTGCTTTCTCTTTAAAACCTTGTTTACTAATTTTTGGAGTTTAATTGCTCAAAATAACACACGGCTACCTAATATGAGATAGTAAGCAATAGATTCCTTGGACTTTAAACTTTATAACTAATCTACACAGAGATTGGAAAAATTTGATTTGACAGAATAAATAGCAACTTCCGGAGTTGTTTTCATAAGGAGTCGTGTTAAAATGTTGGAACTTTTTTTACAAATATTTCAAAATTTTGCACGGCTATCGCTAAAATGTCCTATACCATTCGATTCGGGAGATTTTATCCTTTAAAATGATATATCTCATTATTTAAAACTTCCGACTGAAGAACGTCCTTAAACTGAAAATAATTGTTTTTAAAAATATTAACCTCAAAATAATTCTGCTCTAAAGAATTAAATAAACATTCATTCTTTTCTGGGTAACAAAAAATTCTTTTAGGTTTGGTGTGTAATTTTTGTACAATAAATTGTTGAACTGTATTAAATATTTTTAAAAAAATTTTCAACAAAACCATGCTCTGAATTTAAATCAAAAAAACTTAAACTGCAATTCACAAGGTTGGTTATTCAAAAGCAGTAATTTAACAAAGTAAAGAACTAATTCGTTTTTTTTTAAATTGGCTAAAAAACTAAATTTCTAAAATTTTTCTCGCAAGTAAAATTAATTTTCAATAGTATAAATGCGTAAACAAAATGTAAAAAGTGATTTACTTTTAGAATAAATATGGGGTTTTTTCAAATTTTTGCCATAGAAATTTAGCTCAAACTGAATATTTATGTATCAAAACAAAAATTAATACAAAAAATATAAAATATATGATTAAATACGTGTTAGAACTACCTACAGGTTAGGTAATGTAAAAAAACTTATGCACTATTGCCGGACTGAAATGCCCTATGTATTATTTTAAATAAAGACTTTTTGAATTTTGAAAAAATTATTCCACAGAAATTTAATAGGGTTATGCGGTTACCCGAATTTTCGGGTACCTGACTCCAAAGTTTTGTTTTTTTTCAGCTCGGGTCCTGTCAAAATTAAAGTTTTTATATGAGGTTTTCATAAAAAACTGGCCGGTATACCAGAAAAGCTTCAGAAGTCCGGGGGTACAGTTTTGAATCGGAAATTTTTCTGGCATTACTATTCTAAGAATATTTTTATTTTGAACATTTTTTACGCTTAAGGGGCAGGGCAGGTTAAAATCCGACTTTTTAGAATTTTTTCTTTAAAAAATAAAATATAAAAAATTAATGATAAATTTTTAAAGAAAAAATTCTCCGAGCAAACATATTATAAAAAGACCCAAACCGACAGTTTTGAATCCGCCAAAGTCTTGGCAATGTTGCCATTTTCTTGGATTTTCAATTTTTTGTTAACATTTTCTGAAAATTAGGTTTTTTCAAAAAAGTCGGATTTTAACCAGCACTGCCCCTTAAAAAAGAGGAGAAACAGTAAAAAATTAACTACTACAATTAAACAATTAATGGCTTATAACAACTTATTAGCTCAAATTAACCAAGAATTTTGAAAAATATATTCATGGAATCGTAAAACCAAGTTTCCGATTCAAAACTGTACCTGTGGACCTTTGAAGCTTTTCGGGTACACCCGCCAAAAAAAATTTTTTAAATTTTACGATGGAACCTCCTTTTAGAAAAATTAGAAAAATTTCTGTAGAAAGAAAAAAAAAAATTAAAATTGTAATAATAAAAAATTCCAAGTCTTAATTAAATAATTAAATAAAAAAATCTTTAAAAAAAATTATCTTTTCTTATATCCAGTATGAAAAATAAAATATAATTTTTCAAGCAAAAAATATTTTTAATATAAAAAATTGTAAATTTCCATTTTTAATAAGAATCAAGGATTAAAATACATAGTAAAAAAAAAAAATTTTATAACAAACCAGACTTTTTTAACTACAGTCATTTCCTTAAAATCTTTTTTTTTTAACAAACCTTAAAAAAAAATATAATATATATTTTGACGTCATTTATTTATAATGAAGAAACTAGTATATTTATCCATTAAATTTTATTTAAATCGAGACTTAAATATTGTCATAATATATAAAAAAATTATTTATTCGCTTGACTGAAATTATACATTGAAAAAAAAAGAACAGGTAAAAAAGAGGAAAGGATTCATGTTACTACTGGATATCTGACCTCATCAAGGTCGTTTTAAAAGTACGATGGCCTTTTTTTTGCATTACATCTTATAATTTCAGCATAAATTTATTTTTTAATACAGAAAATATTTTACAGTAAATTTTTGACATTTAAATCTAAATATAATCTCAAAATAAATGAACACAATCGATATGTTTATGACAGCTATCATTGATAAATAATTTACTAGTCATTAAATTCACTTGTACACAATTTAATTATTTTTTAAAGATATGATACAGGTAACTTTAGATTATGTGCGGATATTTCATCTTCTTTATTGTTGTGCATTCAGTAAATAGTAGTTTCCATTACAAGTGCTTAAAATGAGATATGCTTTTTTCGATATGCTTTGTGTTTGTTTCTATCTTTAGTTGTGCTTTTTCGATTGTTAGGAACGTTCTTTCAGTAGATAATCCTGGCTCTATTCTTAAATATACTCGTTGATAAAAATTCAGTCAAGTGAAATGAACCAAAAAACTAATCTTTTGTAGAGATATGTAAATTATGCGGGTGCAGCTCTGCGAAGTGAAAATTTGCAAGTTTGCAGAAACATGAGGAAATTCTTTATTGCATTCGATATGTTACAACAATTATTAGATTCAAAGACCAATGGTTTTTCTAGGAGAGTAACTCCAAGTTAATAACTATTATTTTTTTCAGTGACTTTTACGTTTTAAATTGCTTTTGGGTTTTGCAATAGTCGACAGAAGTGAATTACATAGTTGAACCTTTTGTCAAAACATTAATTAAGTCAACTTCATCTATGTTGCTATAAAGTGGTTCATCAGTTTCGTCAAAATCGTCGAGTAAATTATCGTCCGAACATTGCAAAGAAATTATGTTATCCAGTGAAAGATTCTCGATAGATTTTTCTTGACCAAATGGTACTTCTATTTCAAAAGACACCTCGGACTGAATTAAGTCATTAACAGAGATAACATCTGCTTCCTGAATTAAATCAACGATGTTTACGTCTTTTTCATGCTCCCTCAAATGTTCAATAAGATATTTTTTTTGTGAAATACTTTCTCCACATTTATCACAAAAGTAATATTTTTTACATGAATTAAATTTAACGTGTTTGTCAAGTCTGTATTTAACAGCAAAAAATTTGAAACATTTTTTACATTGATATGGTTTTTCACCTGTATGTATTTTTTTGTGCCTTAATAAATCACTCGAACGACTAAAATCTTTAGTACACAAGTCACATTTAAATTCTCTTGTACCAGAATGTATAATCAAATGCCTTCTTAAATCAGCAGGACGTAAAAAACTTTTATCACATGCGTTACATTTATTTAATTTCTTGCCATTGTGCCTTTTCATATGCTGAGTTTTTTCCGAATAATGTAAAAATGATAAATTACATAAATCGCATTGAATTTTCTTTTCACCGTTATGGATTAATTTGTGCCTTTTTAGTACGCATATTTGACGAAACCTTTTATTGCAGACATTACATTCATATGGTTTTTTACCTGAATGTATCAAATTATGTCTTAAAAGACCACTTGTATCTGAAAATGATTTTCCACATACTTCGCAGACGTACAATTTTTTGCCATAATGACTCGCTTTATGTTGTGATAGCAATATTGGTCTTTTGAATGATTTTTCACATTCGTCACATTTGTGCAATTTTTCGTCGCTTTTCTTTTTGTGCAATTTTTTGTGCTCATCGTAATTCAATTTATTTGTAAATATTTCATTGCAAACTTTACATAAGTAAAAGTTTTTATGAACTTTTTTATGTTTCATTAAATTATTCAATTTAGAGAATTCTCTATCACAATCATTACATTTCAGTAAATTATTGTTATGAATTTTTATATGCTTAGATAAAAGAATTTTTTTTTCAAAAATTTTATCACAATCGTTACATTTTATATTTTTTTCGATATTCTTCTTAATTAAAGTATTACTTTGATTATCTTGTTCATTATTATTCTGATTTTCTTCCTGAAATTAATAAATAAACTAATTTGTAAATTTAATAAGTTCATCTCATGAAGAAAAAGATAAAACAAGCGAAAAACAAAAATTTTTGATAAATCATAAAACAATAAAATTTTTCTTTGCAAATAAATGCTTTACATTAAAATGTGTTTAAAAAGTATATGAGATGTTACAGTGCAAGATAAAATCAAAATTAAAATTTTAGTTTATGTTTAGTAATTTAAGCCCTTGCAACATTACAAATGCCCATATTATTTCAAAGCTATTTAATTTAAATTTCAAAGTTTTAATTTGTATGATTATCAAAGTTCATTTGTGTGGAATGGGTTCCACAAATAGCCATAAGCAACAGCGCGGGCATAGACTCTGTGGCTCCATCTACAAACGCCGTAAATATCAATCGCAACTGCAAACGCAGCCATACCGCAATGCGCAAAGACGAAAAATCTTGTTCTGGGAATAGCGTTTCTGCTTACGCTGTTTATTTTGACGTTTATGTAGATCCAGCCATAAAATATCGTAAAATCAAGTTGCAACCGCAAGCACAGCAGCGACGAAATGCGCACAATATAATTTTTAGTCTCTACGCATTGCATAACGGTGGCGCCCTCCTATCACGAAATTTGTAGAACCAACCTATGAGGCTGGTTCTACAGACCTCCGTAAACACAAACCGCAGCAGCAAACGCAATGCGCAGTGAGATGCACAGAAACCAATTTTGTCTTTTGTGTAAGGCTGGTTCTCCAAACTAAGGCTTAAGCCAGTCTAAGGCTGGTTCTACAAACGCCGTAAAAGAGGGTCGCAACCGCAAGCATAGCCGTAATGCAACGCGAGAACACGATTTTCGTCTGTGCGCACGCGTCTTGTGTTGTGCGCATTGCGTCGCGGTTGTGACCCTCTTTTACGACATTTGTAGAACCAGCCGAATCAGCCACACAAAATCTTCTTCTGCGCATTGCGTTGTGTTTGCGGTGCGCTTTGGTTTTAAGGTTTCTTTAGGCTCATCTACAAATACCACAAAAGGGTATCGCAAACACAAGCGTGAGCGCAACGCAATGCGCAGAAACCATTTTTGTCTTCTGCGCAACTCAAAATACAGAAAACCTTCTTCTACGCATTCCGTTGCACTTGCGTTTGCGGTGCGCTTCCGTTTTACGTTTTCTGCGCATTGCGTTGTGGCTGCTTTTGTGACACTCTTTTAAGGCGTTTGTAGAATCATACTAAGGCTGGTTCTACAAACTGCGCATCTTTATTATAATTTGTGACGCTGGCGCCCCCAAGAAAAGTACTATTGGGTTTTCAAAAGTTTATTTCAACTTAAACCATAAAATCAATAAAATTATTATTTTTTTTAAAGAGCTTTTTGAAATAATTTGTTAACAAATTTTAATAATTTACTGATCGATGTTTGGAAGTACTTTTACAAACTTCCGGAAGTAATTTTTTGGAAGGCGCCAGCGACAAAATGCCAAAATTTTTATCATTTATGGATTAAACCCCGTGTTACAGTTATTTAAATAAAAATAAAGCAAAAAACTATTTTTTTTAAAGTTACTATAGAACTCTTTCAGCCAGAAAAGGATAGAAGCATTCTTTTAGTCTAAAACAAAAATGCGCTGATTTAGCAGACTGAATATATCCAGATTTGCCTGGACATTTGTGAGCACAAATTTTAACCAGATTAAAGAAAAATCAAGTTAAACAACCTATAGTAATCATAACATATACCGTAACATCCTTAACTGATTATTTTTAAGAGTAAAAGAATTTAGTAAATTTGCGTTATTTAACTGTTAATCCTTAGAGAAAGCTCATTTATTTAGCTAAAACAAGGACATTTGCGGTTAATGCAATATAAAAATATATGAAAACATAAGCTATAATTTTGCAATTACGTTAAAGTAAATTTAATAATTTTTCAAAAACCGCAAAAGTTCTTAAACAATAAAACGTTATTTTTAAAGCAACAAATATACCCAAGCTTATTACTTAATTTTAGTAATTTTAATTTAGCCAGCTAATAAAACTTAACATTAAATTATTTAGGTTAGTAGATAAATTAAAAAATAAAAGATCAATAACTAAACTTGCCTTTAAGCCAATAACAATAAAGAAAAATTTTTGTTTTATAAGTGCCCTAATTGGCTTTATCAGAATCCTTTCCGCAAAACTTAAATTATGAAGCACGCAAACACTGTAGAAACTTTTGCATTTATGTATGCAAAACTTGCATGATAGATACGACACATATCGAGGTATCTTTTTCTTATGCATTTTTTTTAAATTATTGAATGGCATCATTTCGCTTCAATAAAACTCTCTTCATTAAAATTTAGAAATTTCAATTTTTTTAATATAAAATTAATTAATTTTAATATTCAATAATTGCAAGTACAAAAACCTGTAAAAAAATTTTTAACGACTAATATTTTAATTTTATTATTTTAAAAGTTTAAAAGATTTTCAACTAAATCCTGCACTGAATCGAAAATAATTTATACTCAAACAACAAAAAACTTTCATTTATTCTGATCAAGAAAATACTGATATTTTCTGCAACTTCATGCAGAGAAGATTAAAACTTTTAGTTAAACTGTAATAATAAGGTTTCAATGTGTTTATAGTACAAGAAAACTTAAAAAACTTATAAGCAGATATTTTACTTTATATTACAAAAAAAAGAGCTTTTTGATTTCATAAGTCAGTGTATAATTTAAAATATGACTTAGACTCGACTAAAAGCTTTTTCACATGCATCATATTTTTATCCATTCAAAGATCTCCTTTTATGAATTATAATGCTGTAGACTGCTGGTTGGCTGCTCATATTTTTCTAAACTTTAGGCTGCGAATAATACACCTGCATTTGCTATTTTTCTAAGTCTCATTCAAAAGTATGTTATTACAAAACTGCCATTTTTTATGAGCTTTTCTTCTTCAATTTTTATTCCAGGTTATATCTTGACTCCATTTGTGCTTGTTTTTAGAAGCATTTAACCATAAAAAAACACATTTAACTCTTTGAAACTATAATTAAATTTTCACCACTTGTTCAGTCTTAATAGAAAGAAAGAAGAAAAAACAAAAAATGAGCTTTTCTATGAAAGCTAAAATTTCAAAATGTGCTTATTCCATGTGTTTCAAAACTCTTTTGGGTTTTATCATCAAGATTATTATTATCTTTTTCAGAAAAACTTATTAAAAGGTTAATTTGATATTTTATTAACTAACTCTAGAGAGCTTTATTGTTTTAATAAGCTTTTTATTCGAATCTAATTAACCTCTCGTCTCTTACTTAATTATTACTCTTAAATATTTTCTATTTCATAATTAAAAGGCAAGTTTTTTTTTTAAAGTTCAGGGACCGATCAACAATTCGCTGCTTTACCTTATATAAAAAGTATTTAAAGTAAGTAATTTGCTATATTTAATCCAGACAGATCGACAGGTTTTGTAAACTACTGTCTATATTTGTTTTAAATAGTCAATTATGGAAAAGACAACTTTATTCTTTGATTATTCCACATAATTAAAAAAAAATTTTATTACACATCAAAATCGTGTTAATCGTAAAAATTTTTTTTTTAATTAAAAGCCTATTCATTTAATGTTACCGAATCAAATATTGATTTTTGATATTACGTAGACTGAATAATCTAATAATACGTGACAAGTCATCTTATTAATAATAACAATTTTTGTTTGTTTGTTTGTTTGCGTTTACGATATAAAAATAGAGGCAAAAAAATAACGCTTGTTTATGTATTGAATATCAAATAAAAAATTTTAATCTTTTAGCTTCGAGCTGTAATTTTTTATTTAATAAAAATTTTTTTTAGACGTTTTTATTTAAAAAATTTTATTTTAAGGGAGGTTTCGTTTTGAAATGCCTAAATTTCAAGGAATCTTTGATGATTTTTTAAAAAAAATCTACTGGATGTAATGACATAATTTTTTTATTATTATTTTTGTACATCATTAAACATTAAATTTTTATGATTATTTTTTTTTTGGCCTTGAATAAGTACTTCAAAGATGGCGCCAAAGTGATGAAGTCATAAAATTAAAAAAAAGTTGTCCGCACGATTACAAAAAAACTACTCGCTCGATTTGAATTTTCTTTTTTTTGTTTTGTTTAGTATTTATCTAAGATGGCATTTACCTACGGAGAAAGAAAAATCTTGAATAATAAAAAAGTTACACGTAAAAAACGAAAATAGTCGAAAACAGACCTCATTTTTTGGCATTCCCCCCCCTAAAAAAATTTTTATTAATATTCCGATCAACTTCTCTGTAGGTAAATGCCATCTTAGATAAATATTAAACAAAATAAAAAAAATAAAATTCAAATCGAGCGGGTAGTTTTTTTGTAATCGTGCGGACAACTTTTTTTTAACTTCGTCACTTGGGCGCCATCTTTGAAGTACTTATTCAAGGCCAAAAAAAAAAAATAATAAAAATTTAATGTTTAATAATGTACAAAAATAATACAAAAAAAATTATTTCATTACATCCAGTAGATTTTTTTAAAAAAAATCCCAAAAGTTTCCTTGAAATCTAAGCATTTCAAAACGAAACCTCCCTTAATAAAAAAGTTAATCAACTTTTTTTAAGATACTTTTTTATGCATACTTTGCTTGTAAATTTAGTAATGTAAAATACTTTAATATAGTTGCTTTTATTAAAAAAAAAAAAATGAATATTTAAAAAGTAGAGAAAAAAAATAATCATTTCGCTTGTAGCTTATTTTTTTTGAAAATTCTTTTTTGAAAAAATAATTAAAGTATATTTGACTTTTAATTCTTAGCATAATTTTGAGTAATTTTTTTTAAGGTCCAGAATTTTTTAATCCAAATTTCAAATATAAAATGGCCCAAATCATCAAATTACAAGATTTTTTAATTTAATTAACAATCAGATAGTTTTTAAGGACACAAAACTGAGGTCAAATTTTAGAATCCATTTAGTGACTAAATTCTAAAAAAAAACTTTAAAGAACTTTGAATAAATGAAAAATATTTTAAAATTTGACCAATTTGACGCGATTTTGAATTTAAGAATTCGAACCTTAGATTTGTAATCTGGACAATTGTTTTTCAACGAAGGATTGAGTTTAAATGCATAAGAAATTTTAATAAATGTCCACAGTCTACATTATTTTTATTTTTCAAAGTTGAGAGCAGGAAATTAGAAAACTGAACGATCAAATATCTTTACTTTGGTTATAGACTTTAAGAAAAATTTTTAAAAAAGTACAACAAAATAAGTTAGTGGTTGCTGGACTATCAGGGCATTTTGACACGCTGTTATTTACGTGAATTTTCAGATTTACAAAAATAAACAAATTCTGAGATTTAAATAAAAAATTTAACACAAGTTTACCAACTTGCCCCACATTCCCCCAAAAAGAGACTTAAATAAAATATTCTTTTCACATTGTTTCTATTTATGAAAAAAGAAAAACTTTTGAAAAACAAACTAAAAGCTTCTTTGCTAAACTGAATAATTAAATATGCAAAATTTAAGGGTCTTCAAATTAATATTAAATTAAATCGGAATTACATAATTGGTCAATAACCTTAAATACTCTAACCACACACACACAACGACACACATAACTTTTTTATTTTATTAGTGTATACTCTAAACAAATAAAAATAATTTTTTTTTCTCTCTTCTCTATTAAGTAGTAGAAAAATGCTAACTGTACTTTGGAGCATAGCCAGAAGAAAAACTTGCATAATTTTTTTTTTTTATGTCTGTATATAAAATTTAAAAGTAAAATTTTACAAAATAAAAATAAATAAATAAAACATTGTTTATCTGATACTATTTTAATTTACGACACTTAACCTGAATTATTATTTGCCAAGTGGAAATTTTTTAAATTGAGAAAAAAAAATTTTTTATTCTATGGGCATATTTACTTAATTTTTTATTTTATGAGCAAAAAATTTAATTTTTTAAAATATTTTTTGATAGTTTTTGATTGATAAAATAAAAAAATGAATAAATAAAAAATAATAATGTGATATTGTTTTTATTTGAAATAATTGAAAAAAAAAAAGAAAAAAAAATTTTTTTGAAAAACTTACGAATTTTCTATTTGGATAATATTTATTGCAGTTGTTGAACTTTTGACTTACCTATAACAAAAAAGTACAAAAAAAAATTAAAAAAAATCTACAAACCAAAAAAAAAAAAAAATACATTATCACTTTTAACCTATTTTCACAAAAAAAGGGTCACACTGTCTACCAGTGTTTGCATTTAATATTCAGAGAGAAATGTAATTAAGGATTTTCCTATGTGAATATCGTCAACAAAGTACATAAACGAGATTTCAGAGAAAAGCTTTAAACTTTTTCAGCAAAGACATCACTTTAAAGCAGATTTTTATATTTTTTCTCTACTTAAAATCACGAGCGTTTTATGAATATTAAATAAAATAACGTCTTAAATTTTTTATCACGTCAGATTGAATTAAATTGTTCTACTTTTGTGTAATAATTAAAAAAAATAAATAACTTTCTATTAAATTAATAGAAATCTTTGAAAAGTAAAATTAAGAAAGTGAAAATGAATTTTTATTAAATTACAGTTCGAGATTTCTATATTATACACTCAAATAAATATTAGATCTGTTTGAAAATATAATTCAAGTAGAACAACAACCTAAATTTTTAAGCTGAAAAAAATATAATTTGGCACATTGTTTTATTATTGCAAATCATATTTCAAAACTCGAAATTTTATTTTTTGTGTTATTGTACTTTCTACAAATTTTGCGTAAACAAAAACTTTTTAATCAATAAAAATCTGTCAGCAAAAAAATCAACTTGTTTAATGAATTTTTTTTTTAATAAAAACATTCATGCAGAAAAAATTAATTCATGAAATAGAAAAAATAGAAATAAATAAAACTGCAGTCAGCCATCTAAATAATTTATAGCGAGTAAATGATCCTAATTAAATTTATTAGATTCTGATTGACATGAAATTATTTTAATCAATGGCAAATATCCAGAAAAATTTCTTCTTTTCTTTTGACGAAAAACTCGACGAAAAAATAAAAAGTAAAAAAAAAAAGTTCAATTGTTAAAATGAAGACAATGCAAACCTTGAAAGTTCGATGACTTATTCTATTATACAACTTAACGATTTTCAATTAACTAAATGGAAATTTTAAGACTCAAGATAAGATGGATAACAACTTTAAAGATAAAAAAAAAATTTTTTGTCTGGATTATGCAATGATTTTTAGCTATGCATTTCATTATTAATTGTTTAAAGTTAATTGCTTTCTGTGTGTTACTTAAGATTCAATAATCCTAAAGAGCTTGCTTTCTAATAAGTTCTGTAATTTGTTTGACCTTTTAAAGTATTGTTTTTATCATCTTTTGTTTTTTAAAGATAAAGTTTTAATAGAATAATTTTATGATTAAACTGTACTGATAGTTGTTTCAAACTGTTGTTTAGATTTGACAAATTTTCATTTTACAAAGTCAATTTAATTTATTTATTTTAAAAACAATTAGTATTTACTTAATTTCGCTTTTAGTTTTCTTGGGTATATTTGAATTTACAGAAATTAGCAATTTTCAAAGTAAAACGAAAAGTTAGGTAAATCTAAACACTTAAAGTTTTAATCGCCCTAATCTAAAATTACTAAATTGGACTCATATGTTTGGGAAGGGGAGAGGGGTGTTAAGTTACTGGCTGTCACCAAATTTGGTCTAATATCAATTTTTTGGATTGCTAATTTTTTTTGAATTTCGGGGTCCTGACTATAAAAAATTGGCCCTAAGATTTGCAAAAACTACCATTTTTTGTTTATTCGAGCTTAGCATGCCTAGATTTGGTCTATAAATATTTTAGTTTTGTATACAAAAAATTGAGACTTCATCCTTAAAAACTACCCCTAAAAAGATTTTTTTGAAAAAATTTAAAGTAAACCAAATCTGGTGAGGGCAACTAACAACCCCCCCCCCCCTCCTTTAACGACTAGAGTATAAATATTAAATTTATTTTTGAGAAAAATAGGCATGAAAAAATTTTAAAGCACTTTGAAACTATAGATCATAAAATTATTCAGTAGGGTTTAGTCAACCCTATTTCAATTTTTTAAATAAAAAAAAGGTTTTAAAAAAAGTTAATTTTAGTATAAAATTAAAAGTATATTTTTTTATGGGTAAAAATAACCCATGTTGGTTTTAAAAATTACTAATGAATTGTACTACTTGTATGTTAAAATAATTTTGGAAAGAAAATCCTAATAATGTTACTGCAGGCTGAACATTAATCGCAATCTTATATGGGTAAATTTAACCCATTTTTGGTTTATGAACATTTTTACTTGTAATAAGTCTATTTTTGTTGCATAAAATCCCTTAAAAATTGTAAATATTGTTATTAAATAGTAATCACACGCTCAAAGGGGTGAAATAGACCCAGTTAAATTTGGACCCCTAATACCAAAGTTGATATTACGTGTTTACTTTTTAAAAATGCACAATAAGTAAGTAAACTGAGTAAGTACAGTTTTTACTTTAATAAATTCAATTTAATCTTTTAAGGGTAAATAACACCCATTAAAATTTATATTGCTTATCTCTAAAATATTAAAGTATCTCATTAATCCGTTAATTATTTTTTGTCAATCAAAGACAATCGTCTTTATCTGTCACTATCAAGATCTCAATAAATGGATTAAATTTTATGACCTATTTTTTATTTAATTAATGAAAATACAAGACATCTAAACAGTTTCTATCAATATTGCCTTTTTTATTCCTAAGGATTATTGCAGCTTTTTTTTAAGTCTTATAGTATCGAATGCAATGTAATTAATAAAAAAAATTTTAAGCTCTACTACTCTAAATAATAAATCAAACACAGATTTAAAAAATTTTATTTTTTGCTTTTGACTTATTTCTTATAATTTATTACGTTACTCGAATAAAAAAAAAGTAAGAAGTTACAAAAAAAAAAAAATGAACAATAAGATTCATAAACAGAAAATTAATGTTTTGTTATGCAAGGTGCAAAACTTACAACAAATGTTACTAGCTCGAAAAAAAACAATAAGCGGTTATTGTGATACATAAATAATTAACGCAATAATTTTTCTTTGTAATAGAATTTTTAAGCAATAAAAAAATACTGCAGATCCTTGGAAAAATTAAGTAAGGAGTGAAAAAATAATTTAACCTTTGTTTTTTTACACAATTTTTTATATCAAATTAAAAAATATTAATTCAATATCGATTTTTATAATATCAATTAGAATTTTTTAAATGTGATAAGAATTATTAATTTGATAATAAAATGAGTTTAGATTATAATTTATACTTTTGAACTAAAAAAAATTCTCTTTAATCGCTGAATTTTTTATTTAAGCAAAATGATTAATTGAATATAATTTAAGATTTAATATGATAACTTGCTTTTTTATTAAGTGAAATTTAAAAAAAGAGTTCAGAATTTAAATTTTTCGACTTTTTAATACATTTTATTATTTTTAAAGATTAATGGTTTTTGATAAAAAAAACTTTTTAATGCTGGCAAAATAATGAATAAAAGAGAATGAATGAAAACATAAAAAAAGCAAGCTAAACAAACATAAATTGGAGTAGAGTCTGTGATGTGAAAATCCATTGTTCGAAATTTTCCCAAAAAAAGTTTAATTTTTTTGTTTGTATTGTTAAAAAATAATGGTTGCATTAGCATAAAAAATTAATACGCGAATATCAAAGAATTTAATTGATGCTTGCGTTTATCATGACTCATCGATTTAAATAAAAGAAAATACAAGAACAATTGTTATTATCTTTTTAAAATTTAACCTACGTAAGTAAGCGCACGTTTTAATGTAAACAAAAAAAGAAAAACTAACCGTTTTGATGATTGGATGTAAATTTGTTAAATCCCAGGCACTTTTAGTTTGATTTTTGTTATTACATTTTTTAGATTTTTTGTTTGGCCTTCTTAAACTAGAAAACCAATTTGTTGCTAGAGTTATTGCATTCGCTGCTGCTGAATCTTTACGATGATTTTCGTGAGGTTGCTGGGATTGAACAACTTCATCGAGACCATCGATTGACCTACCAGTGAATATCATTTTTTTATTTTTATTATCAATTTCCTCCGTGATTTTTTTTTATCACAAAAAGTGTGAAGTAACAAAAATTTTTTTTTTTTGCTCTCAAGTTGATCTTAACATCTTCTTTAAACTTCTTCTATTTTTTTAACCACTTAACACATCAGAATTATATTATTCACCAAAAAAACAAATTTTTTTCTACTATCAACTCCAAAAGGATAAATAAAACAAAAAAAAAGAAACTCTTCTTTTTTTTTTTATCAACACAAGTTTTTATTTATTTTTATAATACGAAATATTCGTTATCTTTTTAGCACTTCCTTTCCCGAAAAAAATTATTTTTTTTTCTTTTCAGACGACACCACATCCGTTATATAAATATGTAACAATAATAAACGACCGCACAAAATAAAAAAGTAAATTATTTGTTTTTAAATGACAAACTAAAAAAAAAAAAAAGCACGTTATTAAAAAAAATTGTTTAAGTTTCCCAGGCAAAATAATTTAGATTATAAAAATAAGAACACAATAGCCCGGAAGCAGTGCCCAGAGCAACCGGCGAGCAACTGATGTCTAAAAAATGCGCACAGTTCAAAATTACCCAGCAAAAAGAGTATGAGAAGCTCCCACCCTCTCGTAGTTATTGAATACAGTTTTAATATTATTCTCTACTCTTTCCTTTTTATTTGTCTCTCACTTCTTTACGATTTTTTTTAATAATGTTTTTAACCAACTTTTTCGAAACTACGATAATTTATTATTTTTTAATTAATTCGTTTGGAAATTCTATAAATAAATCAAGATAATTTTAGTTTGTTTGTTTTGGTTTTTTTTATAGAAATGATTTTTTTTTACGCTTAATTTAATAATTGGTTTATAAGCAATAAAAATTTTACTAAATAATTGCAATTATTGGCAATTGTTTAAAACTACGACAATTATCTTTCATAATTTCTCGGACAATAAATTTGAATGAAAATTTTGCGAAAAAAATTTATTGTTTTCTATCTGACAATTTATTGGCAGATATCATTTGCAATTTCGTTATAACGTGACATTCTCGTTAAAATTTATGCTATAAATAATTTGATGACAATTAAAAATTTTATTATTTTGCTTAGCTGAAAAACAAACTCCACCAGAATATGAAAAAAATTATGAGAATTTTAGCATAAACAAACTTCAGAAAAGTAATGTTCACATTTTGGTTTATACAAGGGGCGAAAATCACCAAGCATAAAAGTTTTTGCTGCCACATGGCGTTAACACAATTTGATTTAAACAGCTTACTTTTCTAACAATGCATCGATAAAATGGATAAAATTTAAAGAACCATAGATATCACCACTTAAAAATACGTACCCAGCTACCACTTCAGCAAGGAGACTGAATCGTTTTTATGCAATTATTTTAAGTATTTGAAGGTAATAAAGTGAGTAATCATTTTTTAGGTTACTTTATTCGTATGGTGGGTTAATTTACAAGTACATACTTCGTCGCTAAAAGTATGCTTAAAAAAAAAAGAAGAAAAGAAGCTTTCTTGGGTGGGTTGCAGGAAATCAGGTATAGGTCTTTGACGATAACAAAATAAGTATCTTTTTAGTATAAAATTACCAATACAATAATACTTTTTTATTACCTCAACCTTTCAAAAAGGGTTCAAAAGATTTAATTTCATAAATTATTGTTAAGTATCTAAAATGGCGAACTTTAATTCTCTAATTTGGTGTAGAATTAATTTATCATTGTCTACGTGGGTCGAAAAAAAATTAAAGCTTAATTTAAAAATTATCTTGGCTATTTTGGTAAAATTCTTGCTAAAATACTGTTATTAAGCTAAGTGCTTTTGAATTATTAAACTTTAACGACTGATGCAACAAAATTTTATTTGAAACAAACGAAAAATGCATTTTTATGAAGGTAAAACTAGTAATAAAATTTTTATTCAACTAGAACAATGTGTGTAATTCATTTTTATAGCGCCAAAAAAATATTTTCAAGTCATTTTTACGAGCATGCGATATTAAACTTTCAATATTTCGTAAAAACTAAAACAGATGTTTGAAATTAGGTTAATCGACAAAAATTAGATAAAAACAATTTGTGCGTGTATCGGTGTTAAACAAATAAACTTAGTCATAGTAATAAATCATAACCTCAAATAATTAAATTTCATGAATAAACAAAAAATCTCTTAATTTTTCTAAATATGCAAAGTTTTTCATTTTAATTATCATTTCTGCCACACCTAAAAAAAGGTAACTGTACTAACAAAAAAGTAAATGAAGATGATAATGTAAAAGGTTTCGTCAATTAATTTGGTTTTGATAAATGAAACAAAAAAAAAACAGAGTGACTTTTACACCTGCAAAAATATAGATTGCATGCGAATTTTTTACTTCACGAGGGGATAACAAAAGATTGTAATCTTTTTTTTTTAGTGTTTAATGTACAGTAACATTTTTTACTTACGCATTTAACATGAAATTCAATACAAGGGTGCGGTCGTATGTTGAGTCAAAATTCAAGTGAAAATAACGTACGATAAAAGCTTTACATAGAAAATTGAACTATAATTAGTTACTTTAACTACCACCCTGCTTTTATTTTATGAAAATACATAAATTGTACCTATAATTTTAAAAATTTACTGCCTCAAACTTTTGTATTTTTCTTTTTCAAGTTCTCGTGTGAAATAAGATAAGAATTTTTTTAAAAACGTGAAAAGGTCAAGAGCTTTTTTTAATATTTGAAAAACTCGTGAAAAATCAGGATTTAAAAATTAGTTGTTTAAAATTAATTTTTATAAATTTCAAGACTCATACCTACCTGAGACTTATTTCAATAAATAGAAATTCTCTGATAATATTTACATTTAAAGTATGAAAAGAAATTTTGAAAAGAGACCTTGCACTCGACCTTCATTTTCTTTAGAAATGAAAATTTTTCTTTAGCTCAATAAAAATATCATTTTTATAAGTAGGTACCAATATTTTGATATTAAAAAATGAAAAATTTGTTTAATTCGAAGTGAAAAAAAGTTATTAATAATTATTAATCAGTTGGCCTTGAAAATGACATTATTTTTAATTAAATTTAATTCTGATAATATGTATAATTAAAAAAAATTTATTTATAACCTGCGTTAAATTAATTAAAAGCATATTGATTAAACTCTGTTAATTAAAATAAAATCGTAAAAAAACTTATTATTTTACTAATACCTGGTGAAATTTATTAACTGAATATTTAGATCTTGATCTACAACACAACGAGGATATCAAAACCGTTATCAAAGATTCACTAAATTCTAACAAAAGCATTTTTTTAAAGATTTTTTGCTTAAAAATCAAACACACACAAAAAATTAACAAGAATTTTCTTAACGAGAAATAAAACTTTGTAATTTAAACACGTACGAATAACAACTAAATAATTTAATACTATTCGTTAATAAAATCTTTCTGTTTACTAAAAGATTAAATTTTATTATTATCTACAAGAGGGGAAAATACCGGATTTTAGTTTTCTCGAAAATAGATTAACGTAATTTAATTCAAGAAGTCTATTTATTTTTGAAATAGATATTTTATTTCATTTACTTAACAGCTGTTTTTATTATTAATTATTATTATTTATCTAAACATTCTTAAAGTGATAATTTTGACGACCTCCTTACAGTACAAAATAAAAATAGAGCAACAGCTGAAACCATAAAAAATACTTTTTTTCTTTTTTTTACCTGAATGACCGCATTATGTATTATGTGATTTAATGAAATTATGCAATTACGGCTAATTTATTTCATAATTAAAAGCATATAAAAGTGTATTTATTGGAAAATGAAAGTTACCTTAGAAAACATTGTTTTTTCTCTGTGGTTTTGTAAAAAATTTTATGGAAATTTAGAAAAAAAAATTTATCTTTAATAATAAATTAATTTTTTATAAATAAACAATTTCTAATTTATTACCTTCAAATGGTAAATTAAAATTTAAACTAACTTGTTAATGATACCTGCTATACCATCAGAATTTATAAATTTATATTATTTTATTATAAATATGAATAATCTCAAGTTTGCTAAAACTATTCATGTATTATAAAAATACTTTTAAAAATTACAACTATTTTTTAAAATATTTATAACATTGTAGGAAATTTTATTTTTAACTTTATATCTGCGTATTAAATTTAAAAGTTTTATCGGTTTAATAACTGTATGGATATTTTTATCATAGGACTTCAACTAAAATTTACAAAATAAAGGGTTAAATTAAGCTCTTGATGGTAAAAGATTAATTTTTCTTAAAGAATGATTATGAATTCAATAATATGTTTTACGGCAACAAAGCAATATTAAAAATACAATGTATTTTTTAGCAAAACTGTTTCTGTCATGGTACAAGATAAGACTCTATTAAAAATAATAATTAACATTAAAAATAAATACAATTTGATGTTCTGGGTAATGCTAAAATAATAGGCTGTTTTAAGAATCTGTTTTAAAAACAAAACAGAAGAATCTTTAAAAACCTATAGGTTTAAGAATTTATTTTGAAATCCTCAGAAAAAATAGTTTGTTTTCACAATTCAAATCAACATACTAGACTTATCTCTAACGATGTTTGATATCTTTAGGTTTCTACGGACAGTCAATATGGATTCAAACATAAAAAAATTGTTTGATGTTAAGTAAAACCAGATTTTGAATGAAAAAAAGATACTTTTTTTCTAAATCAGGGTTTATAGAATATTACAAATTAATAGCATGCAAGGGACAGCATATTTTGATTACTATATCAAGCAGTTTGCCATTGGTTAAATTTTATGTTTAGGGCTCTAAAGCTAATTTGGTACATCAAGCAATTCACTGTATGTCTTCTAATTACATTTAAGAAACTAATAATTTATAATATTATGCATACATAAGTGAACGAGTGTAGACAGTATGGAAAGTAAAAAATAGATATTTTTTCCAGTTGTAAAACATCTTTTTTGTTAAAAATGAAAGCAATTATCTTTTGAGGGTAGGAAATAGATCATTGTTCAAGTGTATGATAAAAAATTCTTTGTACATAAATAAATAATATTGTAAAAAGTTTAATTCATTATTAAAATAAATTCATTGTCAAATATCAAGTTTTAAGTATCAAGGAATCAATAATAAAGTACAATTACTTCATTTGGTAACATCAAATTGTCTATCACTAAATAATTATTTTTATTGCAATATTTTTTTACTGACCCCTTCATGATAATGTATTTTAATTTTTAAAAAAATTGTTTTTGGATATTTTTAGAATAAAATTTTTTATTTAATTTCAAAATTTATTATTTACCGATTAAATAAAAATAAAATAATTTTTTACTAAAAAGTATTTCTAAAAAATCTCTGTTTTTCTGGATGAGAATTTAATTTAATCTTATAAAATTATATTAAAATATTGCTTACTGAGAATAATCTGATAATATATGTTGAATCAAGTAATTTCAGTGATGGTTTCGCATTGCATAAAAATATTTAAATCCAAATTATTTATAATGAGTGTTGTCATGTAATTTAAAAAAATGTTAGTTTCGGTAATAACTGATTTACTTAAAATTTCATTTAATCGGCGTATACTAAATTTTGAATGAATAAAAACCTTTTATTTCAACTTACCTGAATTTCTAGTAGTAGTTCCGTCTTTTTTCGTCGAATTTCTATGAGCATTTTTTGTTGTTCTGGAGATAACTCTAAAACAAAAATATAACAAATTTATTATAAGAATAGTTTTAAATTGTTATTTGCATAGTTAATTTTTATTTTTCGATAAATATATTTCCAGAAATATTAATGTGATTAAAAACTTCTTGCAAATATAAAGAGTTATTACAAACATTAATTTCATATTAATATTGTCTACTTATTACGTTCACATAATTAATAAATAGATTTATAGAAGATTCAAAAAAAAATTAGTGTATGTCCTATTGAAAAATGAATTACAAAATATAAACTTAAGATTAATTAAATAATTTGTTAAATGCTTACAATTAACTTTTAGAAAAAATAAAATTAAAACATTTAACATTATACATAGAAACAATAGATTTAAAATTTGCATTTGAATCGATTTGAATATTGTTCATCGCTTTCATTCAACCACAATTGCAAGTCATTTCGTTTTTTTTCAAGTCAAAATAGACAAAGTATTATTTGTAAATATATTATTAATTATGTAATGAAATCATATAGCAATAACCATTACAATAAACTAACAGAGGATTTTCGAAAAACAAGCAAAACATGATACACTTATTATATCATTTATAAACAAAGTAATTGAAAGCAACATTCATATAATTTTCTATTTATTGTTTTATTATTTAAATATTCTTGAATTTTAATATAAAATATTTTTATTTAAGGGATTAATGTAAGTGCATCAAGAGTCAAGATGTAATGGATATAGGAGCTTACTATTGCCTATGTATTCCTAAATCCAAACATGGACTTTTCCAAAGAATTTTCATTATTTCTTTAAAGTATTTGCAAATAGACAAATTTTCTCCAAAATAATGGGTGCGACAGCGCATCGCATATTTTGTTTATAAGCGAGAAAAAGGAGGCGAATGTACCTTCACGCATGCGCATATATAATGGGTTAATATTTTTATTACAGAAAGTAAATAAAAAAATTTTTTTTAATAATCTGCTTGCAATTAATTATTTTGTTTATCTTTTCATAGAATTAAATAAAATTAAAACAATAAAACAAAAAAGTAATCTGGAATGTTTTTACCTGTACCGGTGATTTGATCAATCTGATGTGCCGTTGAGGCTATTGGAGAATCTCCTCCTCTGGATTCAAGATCCTGCCACATCTTTTGGGTTTTTTTTTCTTGTTAGATGGAATCAAAAAATATATTGAGCACAAAACTTGTGTATCATAGCCAACATCACTAAAGTTGTATTCCTAGTTTCACGCAGATCTGTATATCAGGAACCTCATACTTATTAATTATTAAATTTGACGAAGATTCTAAAATTATAATGCATTATAAATTAAAAATCTTTAATTAAAAAGTATAAAGCATAACAAATTCACTCACTTTGCTCTCGAAATGCACGCGCTGGATTTTCTGTGTAAGCGCGGCTCGAGAGCCAAACAATTAATCCTTTCCTTCAGAATAGTTTACTAGGGCGACGCCATTTTCTTGGAATATTATTCTATTTGTATATAATCTATCTGCAGCTAGCCATTTTTTTTTGCTTTAAATTATAAAATAACTAAATAATTGTATATAACAAAGTACTTGGCATTGTACAAAAATTATGCACAACAATTTTATAAGTTCAAATTTTGTAAAACAACAAAAATTTAATCTGTACTCTACTATCCTATGTCATGCAGATGCTTTAGCAACTAAAATACAATTAAAAAAGAGACGGAACGAATCTGTGTATGAAAAATGGGAGAGGGAAAGAGAAAGTATAATAAAAATATTTTTTTTTCACTGAAGCGCACCTAGCGAGTAACAAATAAAACTTGTCAGCTAATGGCGGAAATTTTTAAATTTATATAAAATAAATTTAGTATATAAAGAATTACAGTTTTTTAGGAAGTATAGGTAAATCAAGTATGTTTTATTTTTTAATATTTACAAATATTTTAAACTTTTAATTTTTCCTATATGCTTATCTTCTTTTTTTATGAAACATATTTTGAAATTTATATCTGACCATTGTTTCCAAGCAGTAAAAAATGACTGCAAGAACAGCTATCTTTTTCAAGTTTTTTGCAACCAAAATAGCTCTCTGTAGAGTTTATCATATATTCCATAAGCAAGATCTAAAATATACTCCTAGGGGTTTGTGAAATTTAAAAAATTTTTTTCAGCTTTTATTCATAGTAAAAGGGTATAAAGTCCAGTAATTTATAAACTAATTAATTATTAATAATTTAGACAAGACAATACGCGAGTTTCTAAATCTCGTAGAAAAACAAAAATTTCACTTTTCCGTATTAGAGCCAAATAATACAGATTTTCTTTGATCTGATATTTTCTGGATAATGGAACCAATTTTTATTTTTTACTTAATTTAATTAAAAAATCTTAAAAATTTTTTTTGTGTATAAAAACCTTATTCGTTTAAGCCCCATTAACTATTAAAAAATAATCTTTTAGATTTTGCAAACCCTAACGTATCCCATGAAGTTATATTAAAGCCTGTAATGGAGCAGTATATATTTTCAATCAATTATATACTTTTAAATTGAATATCGGGGTACTTTCTTAACTATTTTTATCAATTTAATATGCATAAATGAAATAAATTAATTATAGTATATTTTCAGGACAAAAAAATAGTTCATCTTTTAAATGAATGCATTTTTACACAACAATGTATATTGAAAAAAAATTAATGTAATGGGGGTCGAATTCCGATCATTAATTTTTCATGATTCGCTAATATTTGGTTATATTTTGAGTGAAAAATAAATGAATCGTTAAATTGTTTTAAATATCTAGAGCAAAGATATTTTTTAAATCAAGGGACAAAATATGGGGTTTTTTCACACGCTGTCTGCAAAGTCAAAACCAATATTTTTCCCTTGTTTATTAAAATTTAATTTTAAAAATAACCAAATTTTAGCAAATCGTGTGAAAAGCGAGTGATTGGAATTTGACTCGAATTTGACCCCAGTCCAAATATGTGAAAAAACTTTTTTTATATTATGATCTGATCGGAAGTATATCTTAGAAATTAAATACTCGGCTTGAAATATAATCTTCTTGCTAGACAATTTAAGCAAAAGCTTGAACTGGTTGAAATTTCAAGCACACCGACCTAACTACGATAAAAAAGTTTATTTTGCCGAATTCCAAGGGTCTTGAGCACTGTAAAAAGTAACTTCCTTAGTTGAACAAAAAAATAGAATGTTTTTGAAAAATTAGTAAATTTTCTAAAAAATTTGTAAATATTTGATAAAAATCGTAAATTATCAATTTTTTTTATCAATTCGAAAATTCTTGATTTCTTTTTTTTTTTGAATATTTTTTGTAAATTTTTGAAAAAAACTCTAAATTATCAATTTTTTTTTGTGAACTCACAAAAAAAATCCAGGATACTCAAATTTTTTGTTAATATTGAATTTACAATTTTTTCGCAAATGTTCTAATGTGAGATACCCTCACATGCCTAGTCTCGGCTTAGAAACTAAATCTGTACAATTTTATCACAATAATCTTTTTTAAGCTTTTAAAAAAATGACGTAATTTTTTTTTTTTTTTGTTATCAGGGGAGTTAATCAAATAGATAAGAAACAGTTCTTAGTACTTCATTAGTGCTTCTTTTTAGGTGAGAATTTTTGAATCATCGCTATTTGTTCTCGGATTCGCTTTCTCCCATAATCCGGATAAAGATACAGTCTTATTGGCCTTAAACCGGCACATTTAAACGCATGCGCAATATTTTTCTTGGCAAGAGAACAAATAATACATTTACAATTTACTTTGTTGTCTTCCAGTCAGTGTTCCATTTGATGTAAAATAAAAAAATTATTTTTTAGTTTGTTTAGTAACAAAAGTGCAAAGAATATTTATTTTACAATAAAATCGATCATTTTTCATTTATTTAAAAAAGTTAATTGCAATTTTTTAAAAATATTTTATTGTAATTATATTGATTGTCTCACAAATAAATATTTCTAGGGACACAACGTATTACATAAATTTTATTTTATTATTAATAAAAAATGCTAAATAGATTTTCAAAGTTCATAGTAAAATACTAAAAAATTGAATTATTTGTAAAAAAAAGTGAAAGTGCAGTTTATTAGAATAGCAGCTTAAAAAAAACCTGTCTGCCCTAACTCAAAAATGAAGATGGTAGAGGGCTGCTCAAAATTACTATTAAGCCGGTAGCGTGGATACAAAAAAAGACTTTTCAACGAAATAACACGCCTTATAAGATATTTGCCATGTTTTTTTATCATTCTTGTATTAACGTCTTCGAATCAGTCTTATTGGCATTAAGGTTTAATGTCAAAAAAAGAACCTGATATATTAAAGATTAAAAAAAAATATTTTATAAAAATGTATAAAAGTTATCAATTAGATCAGATTAAATTCTTAAAGATAGAAATTTTTTTTTTTTTTATAAGTACTATAAGAATTTTAGTTAATTTTTTACATGATAATAATTTATGATTTTATCAAAATTATATGATTTTAAGAAAAAATAAAATTGTAAATTGTAAATACGTGTACATTAGTTAAATTAAATATTACTTTTTACATTGAAAATATTATTAAAAAGAAAAACAAAAGAATTCTATTAAAATTATTTATTTTCTTATACGTCAAAATGAAAGCAAAAAGAAGATATATTTTAATATTAATTGTTTTAATTACAATGTTAGTTTATCGTATATTAACAACAGAAGATTTTTTGTTGAGTTTAAGATATCCAATATTTGGTTTATGGAGTTTTTTAGATATATCCTGTTATGAGCAAACTTCAACAAAAGATAGTCTGCCAATTTTTAATGAAACAAAAGGTATTTATGCAAGATATTATTCATATAAATATAATTTAATAATTTTCAAAACTTGCTTGGGTTAAATCTTTCGACAGTTCGCATGAAGATGTGCTGTTTAATATGTGAAGCGTGTTCCTTTTCCTTATTCTTTTCTAAGGTTATACACAATTTTTAACAAAAAAAATAAATAAAGATAATATATAATAGCCTGGTCCTTAAAAAATAAATTGCTCGAACTTTTTATTACCGGTAATAAACCCAGTCGATTTCATCTACAATCTAGAAAAACAATTGAAATACATGAGTTTTTTCAGAATTAATTAATTCTTTATTAATTAATTAATCCGTAAGAAACAATTTTACTTTTATGAACTCGACGAATGTATACTCTTAAAAGTTGCCCTTCCAATAAGATTTACTTAAATTGTTTATTTTGTTTTATGTAGAGGACAATGTTATTTTTTTTTTTTTTTACTTAGAATTGTATTTAAAATTTAGCTCCTCACATTAACTTCTTAAATTGTATAACGAAAATTATACTCAAAAATGTATAAAATATAAAAACTAATCAAACCTATTCTATTTTTTTTTTTATAAACATTTATAAAAAATTTTAACTTTCATAGCTTTTATTTATTCAGAGTACAACTATCAATGTATATGTTACGCTCGAAACGAGGTAACGGCCGGTTCCGCGGAATCGGACAGTAAACCGGCTGGTTCCACGGAATGGGACATTAAACCGGACGGTTCCGCGAAACAGGGTGTAAAATTAAATAAATTAATACATTGAAAATAAGAAAATTTTCAAAGAAAAAAAATTTTTGTTTAATTTCTTTTAAATTTAAAATACATTTTTGAATTATACTGATTTTAATTATAAGATAAAAAATTTGTTTGACTTATCAAATTTTATTCATATTTTATTAAACCGGCTGATGACTGTCCTATTCCGCGGAACCGGCCGTTACCTCGTTTCGGGCGTAACACATACATAATAATTACTTGACCAATCAAACTGTAAATATTTATATATGTAATGGGTATAGTATATGAAATAGCTATTTATTAAACAAGGGATAAAATATTGGTCGAATCCCATATTTTGTCCCGTGTTCTAAACAATAGTTTTACATATAATGGGCAAAAAAGCCGTCTCCCTAGGGGAGAAAATTGGAGAAAATAGGCTATTTTGCCCATTATATATGAAACTTTTTCTATCAAGAAAAAGAAATATTTTTTTTTTCTCTGAATAGGCTTGCTACCTTAATAAAAATAAGAATGGTCAAAAACATGAAAATGACTGTCAAAAATCGAGGATTGAAAATATTTTTAGTAAAAAACTTTAGTAAAAATAATCATTTTCGTTACCCTTGATTACATCTTTGGTTCACAGGGGCATACAACTTCTCATCAGTTAATGGTTTTTAATTAATAGCTTACTCTTAAATTCACAATTTTTAATTTTTATGTTTTTAAAATGAATAATTTATTCAGTGGTAAATTCGGCGGGCGAAGAGGACAATTGATAGCAATTGATCTCTCCTTAGAACTAAAAGTATTTACGGTTTTTTAGAAAATTTTGTATAATTTTAAAAAATTGTATAAAAACTCGCAAGTTTTTACTGAATTTGCCTTTCTTTGAGAAAATTTCTGGATCCACCGCTGAATTTATTTGCATATCATAAAAACGTTTACTTCTTTTCATAAGCTTTCTTGCTGTTTAATTTATAATCTATATATTTAAAAAATGATTTAGTACTTTTATTTTATAACATATTCGCTTGAACATTCATCAACCAATAAAATTTGATTAATTACTTTTGCAGGTGAATAAAAATAACTTCTTTTCTATTTTTTTTTTAAATTCTTTTTCCAAGGTATACTAGGCTTGTGCGGTTACCCGAATTGTCGGGCACCTGACCAGAAAATACGTTCTTTACTTTAGATAGTTTTCGGGTAAAACCGAAATGTTTCAGAAGTCTGTAGGCACGGGTTTGAATCGAAAATTTCTCTGGCTTTACAACTCTATAAATATTTTTGTTTTAAAAAATTTTCGGTTGCTCTTAAAAAAGAGGAGGAATAAACATACAACAAAACATTTTTATTTTAAAAAAATAATAATTTATTACCCAGAATTAGCGAAAAAAATTTTCATATAAATTCTGATTAGCCAGGGAAATTTCTGATTCAAAACTGTTCTTGCAGATCTCTGAAGCTTTTCGGGATCACCCGTAAAACGCAACCCAACTACTCGAATTGGGTAACCGCACGCCCTTAGTATATAACTTTATAATCCTTAACGTTTAAATTTTTATTTTTATTAATAAATAAAAAATTATTTAAAATAAGAAATTTAACGCACATAACGGAACAACAAAAATATTAATTGGTCTATTTCGGCTCTTGCAAAAATTAGTGTGAGCCATCATCAGTGTAATGCACTAATTTTTGTGTACTTTTTCAATTATGGTTTCGAAAATTTTCGAAAAATTCAAATATTTTAGTTTTTTATAAATATACAAACCTGAAATCTAATTAAACTTTTCCAAGTACACCTTTCATAAATGTAAATTTACCTCAAATTATATATAATTATAGTAATTAGTGCAAATAATAAATGATTTTTGATAGAATTGATACACTTCTTTTGACCAAACTTTATTCATAGACCTTATTTTTAATTTATACATATATTAATATTCCTTTTCCTACTTTCTATTGTCCTTTTTTCCTATATGCATGCTGCAGTGAAAAAAATTTTACCAGATTTTGACCTCCGGAAAGAATTTTAAAATAATAAACTTCAAATTAGGCACAGAGCCTCTTTTTGATCAAAATACTGTCCTTTACATTTGCCGAAAATTTGAGAACTTTTTACCTTCTCCAAGGGGAGCTTAGAAGGTATGGGGTAGTGTAATTTTGAAACTAAAAAACTCATTTTTAATGATTAAAATTGCTTGTATATTTTATTTGTATGACAATAGTAGAAAACCTAAATTTATTACTTTTACACGTAACTGACACATAAAAAAACAAAAGTTCAAATATTATTAAAATATCTGACAACAGGTCAGCAAAATAAATCCTACATAGGTTTAAAGTAAAACCATTAAAAAACATAATTTACTACTGTAATTATTGTACAATAATAGCAAGTTACGATTATACACGCGATAGCACAAATATGTACCAAAGATATTTTCTATTATCCTTTTTTTTTATCATTAATTTCAATCAGTTAATTAAATCTGTTATGTCTGAATGATACTTAATTAATCAATAAAATTTAATTTCAGAAAAAGAAAAACTTTCGAGGGGCAAAAATATATTCTTTCATGAAACGTCATGCTTTGGTGAAAATGGTGCTGAAATAAATTGTCGCCAAGCATGTGCTGTCGAATCTGCAGCTAAGATGAATCCTGGAATGTCAGTATATCTTTTCTATTTAAGCCCATCAGGTCTATCGAAAGATGCAAAAGTATTAATTGATCAATTAAAAAAATACGATAATTTTCAAATAAATCGAATTTTCTTTGGTGATTTTATAAAAGAGACCCCAATTGAAAAATGGTACTCTGCTGGAATATTAAGAAAAAGTTATTGGCCAAGAAGTCATATGTCTGATATTGTCAGATATCTTACACTTTGGAAATATGCAGGAATTTATTTGGATTTAGATGTTGTTCTTATTACGTAAGTTAATCTTGTAAATTTACAACTTATTTTGCTTAAAAGTTAAACAAAAATACAGATAGCGCAAAATTTTTATTTATAAAAACCTTTAAAATAGTATAATACGGAGGATGGTAAACTGCAATTTCGGACATTATCTTTTTTATGACCAAGGGTTGAATATGATTTTATACTTATTAGTCAGTGTTCAATAAAAAAACGGTTTAAAAAGATTTCATGCTGGTAGCAAATAGAATTTACGACATTAAACTATAGACTAAAAAAATAAATTCGCCTTACTTTAAAATTTTCAGATGATTTATAACTTGTAAATCGCTTATAAATCATAGACATGTACCCGTATTTTCATTAATTTATATGACTTTAATCATTTGCATGACCTAAAATATTAAGATACTTAAATTTTATGTAAACCAAAATTTTAATAAATAGTATAATAATTAATTAATATTATTTAATTAATCTCATCGCGATTAATCTGTTACATTTTTTATAATTTATTGACTATATATGTAATAAATAGCTTTGGTAAATAGTGTTTTTTATACCCTGATGAAGGAGGTTTTTTGAGAGCCGATCACGAATTTCAGAGTCCTAAAAAATTGGCACTTCATTCTTAAATTTGCAAAAACGTGAAATATATCAAAAATAACCCTTTTAGAGCTAGTTTTTGACAGGACCCCAAAAAACTATAGTAGACCAAAGTTCATAACATAATAATAAGCTCGTATCATAAACATTCCCTCTCCGCGATTTTACTGGAGCGGAAGTTACTGGCAGATTATAGGTACACAAAATGTATAATAAATAATAATGTATCATTTTAATTTAAAAAGTTAATGGACACCTTACAACAGCAATAATATTTTTGGAGTTAAATGGGAGAGAGCAAATTTCCAAAGAATATGTATGAGCACGTGAAATTTCTTGAAAAAACATGCAAAATTATGCTCTCAAAAGGGTGATCGCCCCTTTGCCCCTCCCCCTCCGCTAGACCCATTACTGAAATTGGTCTATAAATTGGTCTATTCAACATAACAGTAGATTGATTTTATATAAAACCCGTTAAATTACAATTCCAAGAATACAAGATGATTCATAAAAAATCTTTGGCCATAAAAAATCTATAATGTGTTTTTTTTTCTTTAATAAAATGCAGTATCCAAGAAATTTCTAACTTTATGTCCCTAGATTTCTATGATCATGAAACATTTTTAATAACAATATATCATATCTATCAGACTGATATTTATATAATATTTTTTTAAATCTTGGAGTAAATAAATAAATTAGTATAAAGTTTGCTATTCAAAAAAAAATATTCTGTTTTATTCAAAAATATTTTTAATTTGATACAATGAGCTTAATTTTGTCAGATATTGCACTCATATTGAAATATATTGTAACTGCAATACTCTGTTATTTATTAAATAATTAAAAAAAATTCTTATTAAAGTAATTAGCATATTTAAAAATAAGTTTATACATAAAATTAATAATTGATTTTAAGTATCAGATCTTCACATCAATAGAAAACACACATTTTCCTCCCAAACAGTGATATTGGAAAACATGAGTTTTTGCCACTGGCAAAAAAATATTATATTTTGAACATGAGCATAAAAAAAGAATGCCACAAATCACAGTTTATCGTGCTCATTGCAATTTTGGATACTCTTTGTTTTTATGCCCATACCATAAACAATATAATTATTAAATATAAAAAGTTCTTTTATAACTTTAATTGAAAATTTGAAATTCAAAAAAAAAATATTAACTGATTCTTTGATAAATAAATAAAAAATATTTAATTATATTACAAAAATAAGTAAAAAAAATTAAACTTAAGTTAACTACTTAAACCTTATTTAACGTATAATAATACTTAATTATACTAACAAATTTTTTAAGAATAAATATTTTAAAAAAAGTAATTAACATTTTCCCATATTGAGTAAAAATGTATATACGCATACAATTTTTTTTTCAACTTATGAGGAATCAGAAACACTACTTTTAATTTTAAGCCAAAAATCATATAAGCCTTTCAGTTCAACTGGTCCAATCCATTCATTATTTGACTCAGCCTTCTTAAATAATTCTAATTGTTCTAACAATAAATTTTCTTCAACAAATCGTAAACCCTCTTCTTTTGAATATTCTTTTGATTCCATAAGCTCAGATTCTTCTGTTTCATACTTTATTAATGAATTATGAAAATTGAATTCATTTTTTTTCTTTTTCTGTTTAAAATTTTGGTAATCTAAAATATCAGGGTTATGTGGAATTAATCCAGTAACTGCAAAACCATTTTGAACAGCTTCTTTTTCTTTTTTGAAGGAATCAAGAGCAGTTTTAAAAACATCTGGAAATTGTTCTTTTTTCAATCTTTCTATGTTATTTTGATTTTTCCATCTTGTTACAGATTCTTCCCAAACATCTTGAAACTTATCAATTACTGAATTATCAAGAGGTTCCATTATATGTGTCGGATTTGAGTAAACTGATATTAATTCAATTTTATTTCTGCAAAAGGCAACTAATGGTAGAGTAATATTTGGAGAATTTTCCTTTACATAAAGTACTACTGGAAGATTTGCATTATTTTTTAACAACCAGGGGTAGAATATATTTGTAATATATTTATAAAAATTATCAGTCGTCATACTACTATTTTCTGAAACACCTACTCCCCAATCATTAGGCCACTGCTCAAAGACTTTTTTTGAAATATTTTCTCGAGTATGAGGATAAACGATCATTGGTGGACCACGGTTACCATCAGCACTGTACATAAATAAAATTTTGACATTCTGAATTTCATTTTTACTAGTTGCTTTTGTTTTATTTTCAATAGTAGTGTATGGATTAAATTCAATATTACATTCACAACAATGAAATATCCTTGAAGATTCAATATCAAATAAATTTTTACTTTCTAAATTTCTTTTTATCTCTTGAAACCTATTTCTTAAGTTTTCTTCAGTAACTTCACCTCCGTACAAAGCCATATACTGTTCAATCTTTGTAACTACCTCAGGATGGCGTCTTACAAATCCTTCAAACCAATGTTTTCCTGGTCTGTTATTTGCAAAAGGATTTTCTCTGTTTAAACTAACAACATAAGGTTGTAAGGAATCTAGTATGTCATTTTTTTTTACTGTGAAGCCTCGTTCAGCTCTGTAACAGATCCAGTCAACTATTTGCTGTTCTTCTTTTTCGTTAAAGACCGTAGTTGATCCACTTTGTGAAGACTTTGTATACTTTGGTCGTTTAATAGGTTCTACAGAGTACTTTATTGGTTCAGTTCTTTTTCTGCTTAATGTTGATCTAGGTATTCCATAAGTATCAGATGCTTTTTTTAAAGGTAAACCAGCATCCATTGCAATAAGTGCATTTCGTACATCTTCTGGAGTATAAGTTTGTTTATAACTTTTATTAACTTTTTCAATGGTTACGAATGAATTTTTAATATCCGAATCCTTATCATTTTTGGTCACTTTATTAACTGCTTTTTTCACATTTTTCTTCTTTTTACTCACATTTTTTAATTTTATTACCCATTTTGGTTTACTTTGATTGCTAATATTCTTTTTACTATTTTTCAAAGTTTTATCAGATTTTTTGTCTTTCTTTGAGCTAGATCCCATTGTTAATGAAATTTAAATTTATCTGGAAAAAAAAATTAATTCTTGTAATTTAAAATAATTGAAGTAAATATAATAAAAGTATTGAATAAATTAAATGCGTATAGGTACTTGCTAATAATTATTCAATTATTGCAACAATTGACTCATACATAATCAATATAAAATTAACTTTTACTTAAACCAAATCAAAATTATTTTTATAAAAAATGTACTAAATATTCTAATTATATTTACATTAATTTTTAAAGTAATTTAAAATTTAAAATAAAGCATGAAAATTTTGAAGATCTTTGTGTATATAATAATATTATTATTGAAGATATAGGTTAGTTTTTAAGTTCCCCATAAAAAAAATTAATTTTAAACTTACCTGTCCAATTTGTTTCATAAATAATGCATCATCCTTTATTTACAATTTATAAAATAATATGCATAGAATTATTACGACGATTAACAACAAAAATTTACATTTAATTTTTATTTATAATTTACTCAACATTCCAATTAATACTTGCAATTATTATGCATTTAAATTTTATTAATAAGAACTTTTTTATAACACTTTTAAATTATAATTAATTTAATACGAGTATAAATATTTAATTTCTTAAAATTTGTTAAAATTTTACAAGGGTTTATTAAAAAAATGACCTGTTCCACATATAAACGAGTAAAATAAAACGGTCAAGAGAGTATATTTTTTAAATAATATAAAAACAGTATTTGCGCAAGCGCGAGAAGAGTGCAATATTTGGCGCCTTTTTAAATATGTGTGCATTTGCCGCTTAAATATAAAAATTAACCGAATCACATTTATTTTCAGTTCTTTTGAAGATTTGGAAGATTTCACTGGTGCTGAAGACCATATTAATGTGGCTGCAGGAGTAATAGGTTTTAGTAAGTCAAAACTGGGCAGGAAATTAGCCAATGTATGTTTGAAAGATTTAGTAGAAAATTTCCGTGGCGACATTTGGGGTAACAATGGTCCATTAGTTATGACTAGAGTTTTAAGAAATATTTGCGGTGTTACTTACGTAAGTAAAACATGAGTAAATTTTTTAAGATTTTGTTTTTATGTACAACTTCAAAAAAAAAAATTTATTTCAGGCAAAAGATATGGGCTTAAAAAATTGTGAAGGTTTTCAAGTTTTTCCATCATCAACGTTTTATCCAATTTTATATAATGATTGGAGAAATTATTTTGAAACGAATAATTTAAATGATACAATGGCAGCTATAAAAAAAGCACGTGCAATTCATGTCTGGAATAATATAAGCAAGTCGGAAATTATTAAATTTGGTATTAAAGTTCCATATACAATGATAGCTGAAACTTATTGCCCCAGGGTTTACAATATTTGTCGTACTTATTTTTAAAGCCCCGTTTTTTTAATTAAAATTTATTTTTGCAAATTAACAAAAAAATGTTAATGTAAAAATTTTCTCTTTTGAGAGAAAAATATAAAAGTTAATTGCTTATATTTAAAAATTTAAATATTAAATGTTGAAGTTTGCATTTACTTATTAATAATGTACTGAATAGTTTAATTTAAAATATATAATTATAGTTATACTTTATAAAGAAATTACTTGGGTAAAACAAATAATATTTTAGTAATTAAAAATAATAATGAAAAAGTATTTATGTATTTTAATTACTTTATTTCAAAACAATAAAAATAATATGAAATTAAAAAAATATACAAAATATTTTATAACGAAGGATTTCGCGCTAACTGGGCTCCAGTTGGTCTGTAGAGTCACGTAAATTGGTCAAAACTATTTTTTTTTTTTTTTTAAATTGCAACTAGTTATAGGTCTTCCTATAACTGTAATAACTTATTTCTGTAACCCTTCAGTTCAACTTGGTCCCAGTTGGCATATAATCCTTTTTATATGAAAATATAGATTTTTTTTATTTAATATATAAATAATAAGTAAATTAAATATTAATTATTGCCTTAAAATAATATAAATTCTTTTGTAATTTTATTTTAACTGAAAATTTTATAAATTGATCAATGAAATTAATGAGTCTCTGACTCATTGATTAAAAAATTGTATTTTGATCAATATATTGCTATTTATAGTACATTAAAAGTTCCTATTTTTTAACTCACAGAAAAATAATATAGTTAGAATTTTATACTTTTTAGTTTCTATAAAATATTTTCTTAACTTTTTTTTTTATAATTGATAAATATTTACAATCTTACTAGCTAAGTACCTAATTAATACTTGATTAAATTAATTTCACATTTAAAAATATTAAAATAAAAATTAATTGCTTTTTTTTTTTTAATTTTTAGTATGTAAGCTGAACTGGCAGCACTTGTCAAACTTAATACTTTTTTTTTATTTTTGAAAAATAAAAAAAAATATATAAATTATATTTACATTTTTTAACTTGAAGATTTTCAATTATCTATTTTCTTCGATTTCTCAAATTTCTTGTTACAGAATGGGCAGGTGATGGCTGAAAAATTTAAAAATTAATGTTTATTCATATTATTAAGTGAATTTAAGTTTGGGTAAAAATACATTGAAAATGTGTACTCCTCTTTTAGAAATTTTTCATATTGTAAAAATGTTATTTTTTCCAGATTAACAAATTTAAAATGTATAAATTTTTTTAAAATAAATTTTCTGTTTTCAAAATTATAATTTTTTTTATGTGTTTATTGCAATTATTGTTTAAATTATAAAGAATTATTTAATGTTTTTTCAGTTATCACAGTCAATTTAATTGTACACATTAACAATATTATTAAAAGAATCTTAAAATTTCAATGGAATTTATGCTTGTCGCAATCTTTTTTTCTTTAGTTTTAATTTTTATTGAAACCTCATTTCTTTAAAAGTGTTTGTTTTTAATAATTGTAAAAAAAAAATACTTTTATTAACAAAAGCTTAAAAGTTCTGTAAAAAAATATTGCAATTTTTAAAATATCAAAATATCTATTGACCAAAATCTTGAAAAAAAGTTTTTTCTAACAACTAATTTTATCTTGGTAATTCATATTAAATTTTTTTTTTTTGTTTTTTATTTTCAAAAACAAGCAAATTTTTAAATATTACCACCATAAAATACAAAGTTTTGAGTTTCCGAATTTTGAATAGCTAAGTCATGTGTAAAAAAAAATCAATAATCTAGATTACAAGTGTTTCTTTGTTCTTTAAATACGGTATTTAAAAATATCTACCCAAATATGGGTAACAATTTGAAGAGACATTTTACTAGTGAATTTTCTAAATATTTATGCATAGATCAATGCTATTTCTTTACCAATTAAAATTATTTTCCAATAATAATAGCCAATTTAGGTCTATCATTTGGATTTTCTCAGGAATTTCTAGAAAATATCATTAGCTCTAATAGTATTTTAAGTATCAAGGGCGCAAAAGTATTTCGCCTATGGTGCTTACACTATTTTTTGCCCTACTGGGCTTAAAACGCGTGCTGAAATTTCACAAAAAAATTTACGCCCGGACGGGCAAAAAAATTTGTTCAATAATATTTTAACAAAAAATTCGTTTCAGATATTTTACTTATTTTTATTTAAAAAAAGCTATCAAAATAAAAAAACGCAAAAAAAAAAAAATTGTCGCATTTTGAGAGAAAATTATATTTTCAAAAACTTCTGCAAAACTGCAGTCAGAAAAAAATTTTTTTTTAAATTTTTGTTCTGGTGAAATTAGTATGATTTAAGCATAACTTTTTATAAATAAAATTATGATTAATATAAATATTAAAATACCTCTCCTGGCTCAAAATCATATACCATGTCTTCTTCCGGAGTAAACAATTTTTTTCTTCGTGAAGCTCTTGTAACTGAAGGAGCTAATGAAGTTTCTTTTGTGTTACTCTTTGCCGATCTTCCTGACTTTGCCGATCGTCCTGAACGCCTTTAGAAGAAAAAGTATAGATTAAAACTATTTTTGCATGTGTTATTAAAACTATAAGAATCTTACTTTGACTCTGAGCCTGAATGGTCGATAAAAGGAATATTTTCTTTGCTTGGAGTAAGGAACTCTTTTTTTGGTTCAACCACTGAAATATTACTTGGAGTAACAAATTCTTTCTTTAACTTTATTTTATCTTCATCATCAGAAGAATTATTTTTCACCTTTATTACAAAAAAAAGGCGTTTTAAATAATTTTAATTTTTAATTGAAAAAATTTTTTATATTTACTTTTCTTTGTTCCCTTATTTTTTTAGTACTTTTTTTTGGACATGTTTCTCTATTTTCTTTCAACAATTCTCTGTTTTCCTGTAATAACTCTTGAAGTCTCACAATCTGTATAAATAAACGAAAATTTGATGATGTAATTTGATTAAAAAAAAAAGAAAAAACTAAATAATATATTACCTCTTTCTTAGTCCATTCCAATTCCTGGTTCTTATGTTGAACCAAATCTTCATATTTAGACTCTGTTTCGTTTCTATTTCTTGTAAATTTTTCCAACTCTAAGTGTTTTTCATCAATACTTTTTTTTAAATCTTCTATTTTACTTTTTAGTTTTTCATTTTCATATTTTTTGAATTCAATGTTTTTCTCAAGACTTTCAACTCTTTCTTCCAAAACATGAATAACTTGTTTAGAATCTTTGTCAATTTTTTTACATTTTTCTTTTTCTTTTTCATATTGCTCCTTCAAAACTGTAAGCTCTTTTAACAAATTTTTTAACTCCGCTTCCGTTTTATTTATTTCTTCTTCGTGTGATTGGATAATTTTTTTTAGTTCTGAAAAATATATATTTTTTTTTAATTTACATATAGTTATATATATATTAACTATATATATATATAGTTTTATTTTAAGTTATTATTTTTACCTTTTTGAAGAGTTGAAATTTCTTTTTCTTTTTCTTGTTCAACAATTTTAACTTTTGATAATTCTTCTTCCAATTTTAAAATTTTTTGTTCATTTAATATTGACAATGTTTTATCTGCTTCTTTATTCTTTAGAATTGTCTCGATTTCTGTTTTGCAAAAGTAGTTCAGGAAAAGATAATAATTGAAAATTAAAACAAAAAAAAATTATTCACATAGAAAACAAAGTTTTATTAAAAAAAAAAAAAAATTTTTAACTATTAACAAAAATATAATAAAAACATAATAAATTAATTTTCGATACAAAATTTTATCTGAGATTATAAATAAAATTAAAAATAAAAAAAAAAAGAAACTAAGAATAAACATTAAAAAATTACCAAAAAATTAATTATTTTTATTTCTTCGAAGACATACCTTTTTGAAGTTTTTTTATTTCTTCTGTCTTTTCTACATCAATTGTATTTAATTTTCTTATTTTGCTTTCAAACAGATTCATAGATTCTTTTAATTGTTCTTTATCGCTTTCACTTTGTTTTTTAGTATTTTCAGCTGTTTCTTTTAACTCTTCGAACTTTATATTCAATTCTTGATACAGCTCTATAGATATATGCTATAATATAAAGATGAATTAGATAAAGTAAAATAAATTTAAAAAAGAAAATAAATTTATTTACCTGATTATTTTCAACATTTGGCTCCAATTCATCTAGCAAAAAAGAAGTTTGCAAACTTTTTTCCTCGGTTGCAACATTAAAATTTTGCGTTTGACAACTTGAATTAACAACAGATTCGCTTTTACTTCCGATTATTAAAGAATTATTTGTATTCGTTTGAATTTCTTTTTCATAAGTTGCAATAATTGGCTTTAAATTACTCATTTGTTCAATGCAACAATCGATACTCATATCGTTTATTTTTAAAATAACGTCATCAAATTGATCTTGTTTTAATTTTAAATTTTCTTCTAAAACTTGTATTTCTGTGATTTTTTTATTCAATTTTTCTTTTAGCTGAGCATTTTCATTTTCTACAAATTGGAATCTATAACTCAAATTTTCAGCATCTTCCATGATCTCTTTTTTTGCCTAATAAATTTTATAAAATTATTATTTCTGGATAACTAATAATAAAATACATTTACAAAATATTAATTAAAAATGGTGAATTGCAGGTCAATAATTTCTAATTTACTTATTTATTTAATTAAGATTGTCAACGTTTCATCTATCTCCAAGCCTCTTTAAACTATCTCAAATAAATAAATAAACAAGATTTATTGACGATTTTTAATAATTATTTTATAAAAAACGTCAGGCATATAAAATAAAGGATTTCAAATATTTTTACCATTCTCTCTGATTTTAACTTTTCTTCCATTTCTTGTAAATTTTTAGCTTGTTGTTCAAGATCATCTTCAAGAGATTCAATCAACTTTGTATGTTGTTCTAAAGACATATTAGATTCTTGGAGTTGCTCTTCGAGATCAGATATTTGCTCACTTTTAGAAACCAAAAGTTCTTCCTGTTCAATTATTTGTTTTTCCATCTTACTAGCATGATCGGTAATATAGATATATTCTTCTTTTGCTTCATTTAAGAAATCTTTTAATTTCTGAAAATAAAAAGAAGTCAATGTTTTGAATCAATAAATAAGAAAAGTAGATTCTTACTTTAATACGCTCATTTTTATTTTCAACTAGATCAACCAATTCATCAAAAGTTTCTTGATTTTGACCAGTAATACTTTTTTTTGTAGCTTCCAAAATCTCATTTGTATGTTTTTGTTCTTCTTTTGTTAAAGCTAATTCAAAAGCTATTTTATTTTTTTCACTTTCAATATTTTCAATTAGTTTTTTTTGATCTTGGAGAGCTTTTTTGAGAGTTTCTATTTTTGCCATTAGCTGAGTATTTTCATTTTCAAGACTTTCATTCAGATCTGTATAATCATCTTTTTCATGGGTTGATCTTGATCTTTTACGACTAGAGGAAGTTAATTCTTTCATTTTTTGCTTATAAAATGATGCAGTTTCTTTTATGGCAAGTTCTCTAAGATCCTCTTGCTGTTCTTCCATGTCATTCAAACGATTTTTCCAATCTTCCTCTAATTTTTTCATCATTTGGGAACACATATCTGTCATTTCTTGGCGAGTTTTCATATCTCTTGTTAAAATCTGTGACTTAAGTTCCTCCACTTGCTTCTTTAATAAATTATTTTCTTGAATAATTTCATCATATTGTTCTTCAGAATGTTCTTCAACAAACGCTAATCGATCGATACATTCTTCAGCTAAGCAATAAAAAATTATTTAATAAAAATTCCCGATGAAAAATAATCAAAGGTTGCACACTATGATAGAAACAGTTGATTTTATATCAATTAACTGTTTTTTATCATCGGGTAGATAATAAATTTTCACATTTGTATACAATTATATATATACTTACATTGTTCTGAAACATCCTCATTGACCTCTGTATTTTCCCAGTCTACATCAGTTCTCAAACTTTGAGTAACTAATCGAGAAAATCTAGTATTGGATCTTCTTCTCTTGATTTTATTTGTTCTTTCAATAATAATTTTTTTAGCTATGGCTGAAAAATTTAATACATTTTGAGTCTCAACATATAAATTTGGAACTGGATTAACATTAACAATCATTGATATTTGCTCTTTTCCAGAAAGAGCTCTTTGAAATAATCTTGTTAGCTTAGATTCTCTAAATGGACCAATAGTGCTTTGAACAGTTTCATTTTTAAGTTTTGAACTTTGTGAATCGTAAATGGTTTTTAAGCATCTACCCAGAACTAGTAAACTGGTGTTTATATTTTGTGCTTCTTTTAATCTTTCTCCAACATTTAAAGTTTTTTTTAATCTTTCAGAACCAGCCAGATCACAAAAAGCAAATCTAAAAGAAAATTTTTTTTATGTCATAGATAATAAAATTTTATCTCTTAACAAAAATGCAACTTACGAGCTAACTTCAACAGAATAAGGATCATTTTCTTTAATATATTTTAATAACTTAATTGTGAATATACAATGAGATCTTGAACTTCTTGAATTTAAAGCAGTAGCTGCTATATTTAAATTGTACTGACCAGCCATTAATACTTGATAAGCTTCTGCTCCAGTACTTACACAAACATTTTTTAATCCTTTAATAAAAGCTCTACCTTGATTATCAACAGATAATTTTAACTGTGGTCTTTTTTTATTAACATCATGCCAAAGAAGATCGTAAATTGTTTCATTATATATTTCTGCAAATGATATCCAGACGCTATAGTTAGTTTCCTTACATTGACTAGGACGTATTGGTAATTCTTCTTGTAAAAGTTTCTGCATTTGTTTGTATATCGTTATATGATGATTTTTATCTGATGTGTTAAATGATAACAATTTCATTTTGCTATCCATTTCTATTAAACGCTCTGCGTTACTTAGTGAAACAACATCAGAACAATTAATTACTTTGTAACATGGTGTTGTACGAGGATGGATATTGCTAAATAAAAATTCAAGACTACGTGGAATGATTCCTGGTGAGAGTGCAGTACCTTGTAAGGTGTATGATTTGCCTGAATTAGTTGTACCTGGAAAAGAAAATTAAATTTAGAATTGAGCAGACAACATTATTTTTCAAAATATGACCATCAACTATTACCATACGCCATAACTACTGAATTTTTTCCTGCTAAGAAATCAATCATTTGAGGTTTAACAGCTTGTTCAAAAAGATTTAATTGTGTTGTTTCAGGTCCAAATGTTTGTGTGAAAGTAAATTTTCTACACATAGATTCATTACTTTTAATATTTTTTAAACAGCTGGCATTAGTATCAAGACAAGGTAACCTTGTCATTAATGTAGTTGCATTAACAATTTTGTAAGCTTCTAATTGTAACGGAGTTAATTTCATTTTTGACGGAAAAGGTTTTAAGCGTAAGAATACTTTAACAGTTTGTTGTTGGAAAATATCACTTGTTATGGAAGTTTTATCTTCCGATATAACAGATTTTTCATTTTCATCTTCTTCAAGAAGTGACATTAAATTTTTTTTAGTTTCTTGAGATGGAAATGGACGCTGTCCATAAGATAAAATACTTGGATCTCTGCCAAATAAGTATGACATGTCTCCTCCAAGGGACTCATCTGAAGAATGAGTCCCATTTATACTATTCATCTAAAATGAATTAAAGTTTATAATTAATTTTATAATGTGAAGCTTTATTTTTAATAACAATTAACGAAAAAATTAAATTTTTGTAAGCATTTTATTGTTTATTCTTTATTTTAAATTATTTTGTTAGTAGCTCTTTATGAAACAAAATAAAAAATTTTTATAATCTTACAAGTCTACTGGGGAATTTTTTTCAGAAAATACTTAAAAGCCATTAAAAATTTTTCAAAATTAAAGATAGTTTTTTGTAAATATTAGTAAATAAAAAATTTACCTTGCTATTATTCTTATAAAAATTATAAGACGAATTATCACTCATTAAAACAAAAATTATTGAAACCACTCTTTAATTCCATATAAATAATAAATTGGATTTGTTAGTATCTTTTAAAGGAATTAAACGTTTGATCTTTTCTAACACAATCTTCAAACAAAGTTTAAACGGTTTTTTAATTTGAAAATATTCAAGAAATGCACGCGGTTCGGCGTTTTCGGGCAACTGATGGTAAGGCAGATACATTTTTTGGCGCATTTCATGTGCTGACGCTGTTGCCGAATTCAAGAAATAAAAAGATGCAAACCATTTTCAAGTGATTCTTGTAGTTTTTGCAATATAGAAAATTTTACAACAATTTAGCATAATTTCTGGATCTAAATCTTTATTTCTCTTGGGATAAATGTAACTACGGGGATAAATTATAAATAATAAGATAATTAATGGATGAATTTTTTCTGAAGAAAAATTAAACTTATAGTTGCATATTTAAAAAAGTATTTTATTTTATTATTATAATGACTGACATATATTACATTTTTACAATAAAATTAATAAAAAATATATATCCCTATACTTTAGGCACTAATTTTATCACAGAAATTGGATATTATTAAATAAATTTTTCAGATTTCGCAATGCTAGAATTGATAAATAGTACTTCTCTTTCAATATTCTTCAAATTCTAATTTTAAAAAAATGTTTGTACAATTTTAAATTAATTTTTAATTTTTATACATTATTTTGTAAAAATCATTTTAATATTTATAAAAATAAAGTTTATGTTATTCAAAATTTTAAATAATGTTTATAAATTTAAAATGAGGAAACAGCTGGAATGAAATAATTGATTTGCAAATAATCATCCAATGATAGATCTAAATTAATAACATGATCATTTACAATATTACACAACATTTTGGTAGGATGAACACTATCCCATGCTAAAAATGCATGAAATTTTTTCATATCAATGTTTGCTGATACTAAATCATCATTTTCTGTGTTAAAATTTAAAATTGTTAGATCAGGAAAATGTATAGTAATGGTTGCAGTATCAGTATCTACTTTAAATGATAATATGCCATTGGGCTCAGCAGAAATTATGAGTACTGGACTCATATTTTTCAGCCGTTCCAAAACACTGCGTAAATTTTTAAAATCAGGCATTTCTAATGAAACCTAAAACAAAAAATTTAATTTAAATGATGGTACAATTAATCATTTATTCTTCTATTACATTAAAATGACAACTTACATCGAATTGTGAAATATCTGGTGCATCATACTCTTTCCATTTTTTTTGTGGAATAATAGTGATTGGAATATCATGAACACATAATCTTGACTCTGCACTTAGAGAAGATAGTTCAATTTCAAATGTTAAACAGGGTTGTTGTTTATTGGTTAATTTTATTTTGACAGCCTTTGCAGAATTTTTTAAAGAGCTGACACTTTTAGCTAACATGGTAGTATTTAGTTCCATATAAATTTCATTATGTTCCTCAGATTTTCCTGACATTATATATTCAATAAAAAAATGTTCTTGTTTCATTGTTGTCCAAACTGTAGGGGTAGTATCATCAGCAATATTAAAACTAACTGTAGTTGGTGTTAATTTAAGTATGCATTGTTTTGACAAACGTGAAATTGTGTAAGCTAAATCTGATGAAAATAAATTAGGTAATTAATTTAATAAATTTTTATGAAAAACAAAGACATTTTAAATTACTTGTGAAGTCACGCATAGCACCATGTTCAATCATTTTACATTTAAACTTCATATTTAAATACTTTAACTATTTAGCATCAAAATATTAAACTAAATATTAAACTAAAATATTTTTGTTTATAAAAAAATCAGCTGTGGTATATTCGCATTGGTGTGCGCGTGATGTTATTAAAATTTGGCGGGAAAATAAAAAGCCAACATTTTATGGCGCGCTATTCAAAGTTTGAATTTCAAACTACCGTTGTATATTTTCGCTTATCTTTTTTCATGCTCGTTACAGATATTGTACGATAATTAAGCTTAGGTAAACTCAGTATTCTGATAAAAATAATTAAAAAATCTATATTTAAAAAAAAAAAACTATTTGCATAATACTTGAAAAAGTGAGGTAAATAAGTAAAAAGGGAGTTAAAAATCAACTAAATGTATATGTAAATTTTTACACCAAAAGATTGACTTTGGGCGTCACCGAGTACACCAAAATTTTCTTTGATAGTGTTGATTATGAAGCTTTGTTGAATTCAGTTTCAAAACTTTAATATTTGCTAACATTTGTTTAGGAAGAAAAAGGTTAATAATAATCGCCTGGAAATTGAAAACTAAGTGAAAAAATTTTCCTTGAAACAGTTTTGAAATTGTTATTATCTTCTTACTCCAATTTTCAATGTTAATAATTTTTATAATTTTTTCTTGAAATGAACATTTCTTTCAAACACAATGCATGGTTTTCATACTTTTTGTTAAAACATGTACATGGTGTCATTTTTCATAATCCAATACTTTTATGGTTTTATTTATTACAATATGATGATGAACATGAAATATCCGGTTTCTTAACTGATTTTTACAATATTTCGGGTTTATGCTTACAAAAATAGTATTAAATAACTGAGTAATAAAAAACAATAGAGTAGTATACTATTTAATTCTAACTAAATTTTTGCTAAGTTCTGTAAACTATAGATATAAGCCCGTTAAACTTGCAAGAAATAAGGAAATAAGCAAAATAATCAATAAGCCATAAAAATTTGCACAGTATTTAGTAACAAATCCGATTTTGGAACATTATCAGAAATGAACTGCAATATAAGGTATTTTCTGGCCACTGAGACAAGAAATGTTTGCTATTTTAATTTTTATTCAACAAATAAGCAATAAATGGTTTTGGAGAAAAATTTTAAAGGCTGCATTCGAAGTTTTATTTCTATTTAAGCTACTGCGATCATTTTTTGATAAAAATGAGCATTTTCCAGTTCATTTAACTTGTTTGTCCAAGTTTTGTTCTTTATGAATAAAAAAGACTTTTCAAATTTTGGTAAATACGCGAAGTGAATCAAGGACAATTTTTTTGTAGAAGAAACAAAAATATCCTGGAAAAAGTATCCCAAAATAATCTACTATGTTAAAAAGTAACTACCAATATTAAAAAAATAGTCATTTTGCGAAAAATTAGTTAATTTATTGTTGAAAAAAATTTGTTTTTTAATGAAATTTATAAAATTAAAAATTTTAATAAAATTACTTAATATTAGTATATATTTACAAAAAAATCGGAAATTTTTAATTTTTCGCAAATTTGATTTTTTTTTAACTTTACAAAAATTATAGTAAATTTGCTATATTTTCACTAATAAACAATTTTTCTTGTATACATTTTTATTACTTTTGACTTACAGTGTAAAACTCGTCTTTTTACAATAAAAATTGTTTAATTTACGTATGAAACCAAGTTTTTACTTTTCCTCGCCCAAATTCGAAAATAAAATTAATTCTCACATTTTGATATTAAATGATTCCGGGACACTCTTTGACATTCAATCATAATTACGGTGATTATACTCTTCATTATTATATTAATTAATATGTGTGATAGCAACTACACTAAAAAATTTTCCATTTGTCGCAAAAAGAATTCTGCTCACGGAAAATAGAAACGATTATCAGTATTTGCAAATAACGCTTCTATAATAGTATCTTTAATTGTAAATTATAACAAAGATCTAAAAGTAGTACAAACTAAACAAGTTGCAATCAGTAATTAAACAGCTCATATCGACTGGATTAGATGAATTTTTATAAATAACTTATGTCTATACGTAGACAGGATGTGCATTTAAGTAAAAACATAAATATCATAAAAATGAAAATAATATGTAGATCTATAGGTTCTTATAATAAATATGCGTAAGTACAATTATTATTGTACTAATACAACATGCGGCACATACTGCTTTTATCTTCAGTATGTGTGGTTACGGTAATCAAGCAGCTGCCTTTTATTATACAGCAAATGTTAATCCTAAAAAGAAACGTCTGCCACTCTGCCACCTTTTTTTCTCTAAAACTACACCATATTTTTTTTTTTTTAGTGTTTATTACCCCAAAAAAAAAATTATTTCCCGGTTTACTTTGCTAGTGGTCATTTATTTGAGCTTATGACTTAAAATTAAATTCAGGTGGGGTAAAAATTTTTGATCGAGGATATAAATTACAATTTTTATATTATTTTTGAAAATTTTGAATCTTTTCTACTAACAGTAAATAAACTACATAAAATGACTACAAAAATTACATAGAAGATGTACTGTAGGATTCTATCCTTGAATTTGGCCTGAATTTTTAATTTCAAGCAATTTGCTTCAATATTTATTAAAATATATTCATATATTCATTAAAAATTCAAGCGCAGCAGCTGTACAGTGTGTAAAAGATCCCATCTCGAGGACTTAGTGAAGTCTTAAAAATGGCCTATTCCATGTTAAGCTACTAAAGCAATACTTAAGAATTTTTGTTATTAGTGCCTAAACACAATTTTATGGCCAATTTGGGCCAACCATCAAGCTGGAGTAAATTTAAATATGCATGTATAATAAAATTAATTTATGATTGTGGAAAGTAGCAATAAGTTTTTGTCTTGCATCATTGTGTATAAAAAATTTTAAGCTTTTTATTTTGTTATTCTGCACAGCAGGTTTTAGCTTTACCCGTATGTAAAAAGCCTGTACAAACGTTGTACACAAAGTTGTGCACAAAGTTGTGCACAAAATGAAACACACTTTGTACAACGTTTGTACAGGCTTTTTACGTACGGGTAAAGTCCAGATAAATCGCAAATACGAGTGAATATTTAATAAAATTAATTAAATTTAAAATTTAATTCACTCTATAAATCCAATATCTTTAAGCGTTTCCGTACAATGAAAAATTATCTTACTCATTTATACTGATCAATCTTGATCATCTCATGTTATAATCAAATAGTTTGCAAGGTTTTGGGTGAGCTATTTATTCGCGTATATTTCATCGAAACTATTCTGCGTCGCTTATTTGGGAATATTAAAGGCGTAATTGTATAGTTATCCTTTTTTACGATGTTGCTATGCGGGCTTTTATGTATTATTACATATTTATTATGTGTATTTGAGTTATTAGACTTACGTCATCATCATGTATTATGGGGTAATTTATTAGATAAGTTTAGTATTTGTATATTTATCCATGAATACAGGGTGACTGTACCAATTAATGACCAATCTCTAACTAATGTCCAATACCATATGTTATTCTTATGGAAGACGAGTGTTTATTAATAGGGAAAATTTTGAGTCACTAATTGGTACACTCACCCTATATGTTAAGAGGAAAAAAAATAAACTGTCGATCGGTGTGATTGTTTTAATTTATTAAATTGCTACTTTTTTAGTTTTCAAACTTACTTGAATTAATGAAGGAAATGACAAGGGTAAAATAGCAAAAAAAAATCTAAAAATAAAACACAAATTACTACAGAAAAGCTATAGAAAATCAGCCTTTATCGTTGGTTAAATAATATCATATCTCGCATGTTATAAAAAACCTGATTATCAATCGATCCAGTTTACTTTTTAGTTAAAAATGACTTTTTCATGCTTGAGGCGTAACATATAATTATGATATATCACATTTTTTGAAGATTTAGATATATAAAATATAGTAGAAAAACCTAGTACATGAAATTTTAAAAGTGTGACTTTTCCACGCAATCAATGAATCGGCCTGATTTTTTTTGCAATCGCTTTCAAATTGTATCCAGAAAAATGGAACCCGAGTGAAAATTAGTGCACGAACCCCCAAGTGGGTCAAAAACCGCCCCTTACTACCCCCAAATGAACATTTTTCAAAAATAAAAAATTAAAGCAACAAACAGTTGGGAAACCGATATTATGCAATCAAATATTGAAAAATATAAAAAAAATAAACAATTAACCCCTTTTCACCCCCTGAAACCCTCTAATTACCCGAAAATACAAATTTTAGCTGGAGACAGAAGTACAGGGATCCCTCGTTATCCGCGGTTTTATTATCCGCGATTTACCGTATCCGCGGTAGGACCAAAATATCCAATCCCTTGTTTTCCGCGGGAAAATTCTTGTTATCCGCGGTTTTAATTTAAAAAAAAACGTCAAGAAGTATTTTGTTTCAGTGTGACAATGTTCAGATTTTCGAGAATATTTATCATTTTTTCCTAACCTACATATATTTTTTTTTCATTTTTATTTTCAATTTTATAAAATAAAATTGTATTTCGTAATTATAATGGCTCCTCAATCAAGGAAAACGCTATCTCGCGCAAGGAGCGTCATGAATATCGCGGCTAAACTCAAAATTTTAGATTTGATTGATAATGGTGAAAAAAGTGCCAGTAACCGAACCAAATATTTCTCTCAACGAAAAACCATTTTACAAAAAATAAATTCCTTATTAACTGCCATTGATTTGGCAATGAATTATGATCCGATAATGACAAGGAGTTTGAATTATAAACATAGTTGTGAAAACGCAGTAGAAATTTATGAAGAGTTATATAAGGATGTTTTAAGACGAGCAACGAATTTCACGTACAAATTCGGAAATGCTTTGAGGAAAATGCAATATGGCGGATTTTACACTTAATAAATTTAAAAAAATTAATTAATTTTCTTGTGTCAAGCTAATTTCTGGGGGTTTTCCGGGTCGCTGATTACGAATTTCACATACAAATTGGTAATCAGCGACCCAAAAAACCCCCAGAAATTAGCTTGACACAAGTAAATTAATTTTTTTAAATTTTTTAAGTGGAAAATCGTCATAATGCATTTTCCTCAAAGCTTTTCTAAATTTTCATGTAAAATTCGAAATCAGCGACCCAAAAAATATTTTATTAATAAACATTGCAGAATGTATCATGCTTTTAAAATCTTTCAAATGCTAATTTTTTATTCTTTATTGTCGAAAATCCGCCATTTTGAATTTTCTAGAAAGAATTTTCCAATTTTATTATGAAATTCGTATTTAGCGACCTCAAAAACCCCCTGGATCCCCTTTTTGAACCATTTTAATGGATACTTCTGTGTCCAGCTAAAATTTGTATTTTCGGGTAATTAGAGGGTTTCAGGGGGTGAAAAGGGGTTAATTGTTTATTTTTTTTTATATTTTTCAATATTTGATTGCATAATATCGGTTTCCCAACTGTTTGTTGCTTTAATTTTTTATTTTTGAAAAATGTTCATTTGGGGGTAGTAAGGGGCGGTTTTTGACCCACTTGGGGGTTCGTGCACTAATTTTCACTCGGGTTCCATTTTTCTGGGTACAATTTGAAAGCGATTGCAAAAAAAATCAGGCCGATTCATTGATTGCGTGGAAAAGTCACACTTTTAAAATTTCATGTACTGGGTTCTTCTACTAATAAAATAACATAATTTTTTAATTTTCATAAGGAATATTTACCAAAACTAACAAGCAACTTACACTCTTTCCAGCAATTTACCAAAGCAGTTTAAAATTTTTGATACTACAAGTCCTTGAAATTAAATACCTATAAAGTATAAATAAATTGATCCTATTAAGAAACTTACAACAACTAAAATTTATTTATCTGATACAATTATGAGCTAGAGCGATTAATTTTGAAACCATTAATAAATAAAAAATTTATATCAAACAATTATGCAGCATAATACCTAAATAAATAATTTTTATAAAAACTGTGTCAGTAGAGTTATATAATGTAATCTAATCATTTTTCAACTCTCTTGTTTATTCTTCTTTTTTGTCAGCAAATTTATATATTTAAGAATTTCATTCAAATAAAATGTGTTACTTTTGTCCGGGTTATAAAGTCAAGACTCTTTAATATTACATTTGATAAAAGCATGTGTCATTCACTTTTAAATAAATACGGATATTTTGTATGTGATAAAATTTTTTTTTGTCCGTTAAAAAATTAAAATGTAAATAATAAACGAACTTTATTGATTTTAAAATATAATTAAAACGCAAATTCTTTTTGAAAACTTAACTGACAAGGGGAGTTCAATACATTTGGAACACCAAATTACACCAAATGGTTATGGATGAGTTTTTTATGTTGAAAAAACATGCAGACTACCCTCCATTCATTCCGATGGGCCTTCTGGGCCTAGAAACGCAGGGCTCAATTTTATAAAATAGGGACTTTTGGTAATTTTCAATAAAACGCCAAAACCTTGCAAATTAACTAAAACTCTTCTGGTTGGTCTCATTTTTTTGGTTCAAGTATCATCTTTCATACGCCGTAAACCGCAGTTTGTTATCACTAATTCTTTCATCACTATGACCAATTAACCAAACAGCCATTTTTGGCTAAAAATGACCAATTTTTAAATTGCTGCCAAATTTGTAATTTCTAACGAAAACGGGTTTTATAGGGCTGAAAAAATTTGTACAAGCTTCAAGTTTCCAAAACTTTGTTACTTTACCTTTTTCAATTATTTGTTAACCAGATATGATAATTTGAAGTCACAGTCCCAATTTTACGATTTTTAAAGAGCTCATTTTTAATGTTAACTTTGAAGAGCTATTTCTTAAAAACGAATCAAGGAAATGACACATAATAGCCCTGCTATCTTATTTTTTCACAAAAAATTTCCTAGTTAGTCTCTGTGTCAGCCAAATAAAATTTTTTCACTCAAATAATTTTAATAATTTTGAAAAAATTTTGTACATATGCCTCAAGCTTCTAAAAACTTTTTATTTTTATCCGTTTTTAGATAAGGCTCTTTAAAGATTGTTATATCTTATATAAACGACTCAACGAAATAGAACGAGCATATATCCAGAAATTTGTCTGAACCGTGGCTAGAAAGCACGTATTTCCAGAACTGATTAAGTCTGTTCTCATCGGGCCATAATCCAGATCTGATCAGATCTGAAATTTTTTTCCCCGGGAATTTAAGAAATGTTAATTTTGACTAAAAAATGGGTCTTGGATTTATTAAATTTTATGAAAAAAAAATAAGGTAGCAGTGTTGTTTCAAAGATAGCCTAAGAAACCCTATCTTATAACAGAGAGTTCTTTATTTTCTCAACCCAAGAGGCCTAGAAGTAATTTAGGTCCCCGAAGACCTTGGAGTCTAGTCTCCTTAAGAAATTTATTTTTATCAATATAATTTATTCATGTCACTCTAAAAATTATAATTTATTAAAAAGATTATAAATTTTCTTTAAAAGATTTAAAGATGCTTTTAAGTAAAAATTTAAGTAGGTCTCATACATGGCACTCTCAAAAAAGCACATTAATTAATTAAAACAGTAATATAAATGTATTACACAATACAGAAATGCATTATGCATTAAACACTTGAAATTTTTTTCAATTGGATTTCCTGTTTTAAAATAATCGTTTTATGCATGGATACACAAGGATATATAAGTAGTGTATCCATGGTTTTATGGTATACAAGAAAACTATGTAAAGAAGAGAGCTAAAAATTTAATTAAGCTAATAATTTAAGTACTTTAGCAAATATTATTATTAAGTGCTCGAGAAATTAGCCGACAAGTGCTACTGTTAAACTTTTATCAATTATTGTACATAATTGTGTGTTAAAATTTACTGCTATTTTTGTTTACCTTTCTTAATTGATTATTAATGTGCCTAGACTCTAATTTAATTAAATTTCAATAAATTAATGAATAAAGACGTTTAAATATTATTTTTTATATACATTTTAATTAATTTTATCTTTTATTTTCTTATCATTTAATGTTGTAATATTTTGAATATCTTATATATGTTTTAAATATACCGGATATTATACTTACTGCTTATTTAAATATTCTCAAATAATTTATGGAATTTTTTACTGTAAATATTGGTTATCGGTAAATATTATTACGTTTAAATAATTATTTAATTAAAGAATTATAATTTATTTATTTAAATAGCTTTAACAGGATTTTTTTATTTTTATAATTTTTAAAAAATTTGATATTATATTGATAAATAATAAGTATCTATAGAACAATAGATCAGTATAACTTTTGAAATCCGGTTAGGTTACATTTTGAATGTAAATTATCGATAATTTTTTATATACAATAATTAATAGTATTTTTCCCAACGTTTCGAGTCTTTATAAGACTCATTTTCAAGGGATTCTGTACACATATTATAATTAAATTAGTATCACATTAATTAAATATTTTTGAAATTATTAATACATATTTTTTAAATTAGGTAAACTTTTTCTACTTTTTATTCATTTAAAAAATATGTATTAATAATTTCAAAAATATTTAATTAATGTAATACTAATTTAATTATAATATGTGTACAGAAGAAAAGGAGTCTTATAAAGACTCGAAACGTTGGGAAAAATATTTATAATAAACATCTTTGCTCTGGAAAAGTCGATTTCTCATTTATTCAACTATTAAATCCATACCAGACGTAAAAGAATCAACAATTAATAGTAACTTCTTAACCGACGCGTAGAACCTTCCGAAACCGTCCTGTACCTAATCCCGTTCACTAAAAATAGATATTTCTGGAAGAAGATAAGAATGCTTTATTCTGTACTAGCCAAGGGGCGGTCCACTTGGCGCACAGTAACTGTGCGAATCATTTTGGCAGTGCTACTAGTATTTAAAATCAATTAAATTGTTGGGGACCAATATGTTTTATCAAAAAAATCACCTCCGCACTCTCTTTTTAATCTCATAAGCCTAATATATATTTCAAATTTTTGCTTCTCTTGGAAGACCTAAAAGGCTTGTAAGATTAAAAAGATGGTTCGGGGGTGGTTTTTTTGATAAAACATATTGGTCCCCAACAATTTAATTAATTTTAAACATTAGCAGCGCTGACGAAATGATTCGCACTTTTTGCAGCCACTGGGCTCACAGTTAACATGCACCAAGTGGACCACCCCTTACTACTAGTGGGCAATAATTACTATATTCCAATTTTGAAAGACTCGCAGAATTATTTACTGTACCAAATACGACTACTAACAATGATTTGTCTCAAATTATTTGCCTTCAAAAAATGCAAAAAACGCCAATCTTTTTTTTGTTTTCAGACGTAGTACCTAATATTTTTCTATGAAGATATTAGTTTTAGAAATACCATTTTTAATCGTCGATTTATTGGGTCTGATACCTAATTTATTAAAATTTTTTTCTCAAAATTTTTTGCAATAAAATGTATAAAAGAAAAGCTCCATTTTTTTCCTTCTCAAGATAGTACTAAAATTTTTTCTATGGATGTACTTGTTTTAGGAATACCGCTTTGAGTCGATTTTTTGGGTCTGATGCCTAATTTATTTAAAAATATTTTTCTCAAAACTTTTGCAATGAAAGTTAATAAAAAGCTCCAATTTTATTCCTTTTTGAGATAGTACCAAAATTTTCTATGAATGTACTAGTTTTAGAAATACCGTTTTTAATCGATTTTTTGGGTCTGATACCTAATTTATTTAAAATTTTTTTCTCCCAATTTTTCCATAAATAAGTACAAACTAAGCTCCATGGTATTCCTTTTTGAGATAGTAGCAAAATTTTTTCTATGAATGTATTAGTTTTAGGAATACCTTTATTAGTCAGTTTTTTGGGTCTGATACCTAATTTTTTTAAATAGTATGTTTACGGCTCGTGTCCAGAAAAGTAAAGAATGGCCCAAATCGTACGTAAATTACCTTCCGAGGCGAAGCCGAGGTTTGAAACATATAACTAAACAAATTTTGTGAAGAACATATAAAACAAATAATTAATCGTGTTCCATGTCTATTATCGACATATCCTTTCATTTTAGCCAATTTAGCGGTGAAATATTGATTATTCATGAAAAATAAGTCAAAATTCTTGATTAGCGACCCAAAAAACCTATATGGATATATCCTGGATGCTCAAAGTGCGAAATAGCAAAACACCCCCTTGGGGGGGGGGAGTTTTAACCAATTTAGGGGTGAAATATTGATTATTTGTGAAAAAGGAGTCGAAATTCTTGATTAGCGACCCAAAAAACCTATATGGATATATCCTAGATGCTCAAAGTGGTAAAATAGGAAAACACCCCCTTGGGGGTGAATTTTTAGCCAATTTAGGGGTGAAATATTGATTATTTATGAAAAAGGAGTCGAAATTCTTGATCAGCGACCCAAAAAACCCGTATGGTGACAATCTGAGCGCTCAAATTGCAAATATGTATAAAGAACCCCTTTTTGGGGGTAGTTTTTGCAAATTTAAGGGTGAAGCCCCAATTTCTCTGTCAAATGACCCCGATTTTCGTGTACAGCGACCCAAAAAACCTATAATAGAGCAAATCTCGTGTTCGCCAGTGAAAATACAACCAAACCCGTATTTTGACTGGAGTACATTGTTAGTCGTTTTTTTGGGGTCTGATTACTATTATGGTATTAACACCTAATTTTTTTTTCAAAAATGTTTTTATTAAAAAATTTCAAACTACTTTTTGTTTTTAATTTGGATGTAATACCTTAGTATTTTTATGAAAGTAATTATATCTGAAATAATGGTTTTTGCTTGATAATTCGTATCTGAAAATTAATTATTTTAAAATTTTTTGCCAAAATTTTGTTCACAAAAAATACAAATAACACGAAATTTTTTTTCTCTTTGGACGTAGTACATAATTTATTTCTATAGGAGTAATAGTTTTAGGAACCTCGTTTATAGTAATTTTTTGGATCTGATACTTAATTTTTTCAAAATTTTTTTCTTTTTGAACGTAGTACCTATAAATTATAATTTAATAATGGTTTTTACTCTATATCTCGAATCTGATACTCAATTTTTTGAAAATTTTTTTCCTAATACTTTGTGCATAAAAAAAATTTAAAAAAAACACTATTATTTTTTTTATTTTTGGACGTAGTATCTAATTTTTTTTCTAAGAAAGTACTGATATCTGAAAGTATGGTTTTTACTCTATATTTCGAATCTGATACTCATTTCTTTTTTAAATTTTTCTCAAAATTTTTCGCATAAAAAAAATTTAAAAAAACAGCAATATTTTCTTTCTTTTTGAATTTAGTACCTAATTTTTTACTATGAAAGTACCAACATCTGAAAATATGGTTATAACTCGATATCTCCAATTGATACTTAATTTTTTGAAAATTTTTTTCTCAAATTTTTTTACATAAAAAAATTTAAAAAATAGCAATATTTTTTTTCTTTTGGGACGTAGTAATTAATTTTTTTTCTATGAAAGTACTAATATCTAGAATTATCGTTTTTACTGGGTAAAATAGACTATTAAGAACATTTTGTTATTGTTAATGAGGAACCATAGTGCCATTTACTTGGCAGCGTTTTTTTTTCTTTTTGGACGTAGTATCTAATTTTTTCCTAGTTCTAGTTCTAGTTTGAAGAAATTCATTGTTTCTCATTTTTTTGTATTTTTTGTATTTAAGTATTGTCCGTCAAAAAATAAAAAAAACTCCATTCTTTTTTAACTTAATGCTTAATTTTTTGTATGGGATTTAGATTTAATTCACTTTATTTCTCAGATATGATGCATAAATGTTAAAAACTTTAAACTCATATGATCGCTCGAGGAAGCATAGTGCATATAATTTTGCTGTGTTTTTATTAAAGCTTTCATGACATTTGCATAACATTTTTAACGTAAAACAGTCCGATTTTACAAAGAGAATTTTTATTACTGCAACTGAAAAAATTCCACTAGTGCCTTAATCTACTGAAACAAAGTGATATAATTTAATGAAATATTTTAAGAACTGATTTTTTTATATTAAAACCAATTTAGATTTACTTTTTGAGCTTGTAAATCATTCTTGGATTAAAAAGCATTGCTTCCCTTAAATTTGAAAGTATTTAACACGACAACAATATTTGTCCTGAAAAAGTTTTAATTTTAATTTGACTGATGTGAATGTTGAGGGAAAAAATCATACATTAAAATAGTTCTATTAAAAAAAAAAAAAAAAAAAAAAAACTAAAAATGTGTATTACTCTATTCATTGACAAGGGTTGCTCGAGAAAGAGCTCTTTTTGTTACAATAAAGGAAATCATCCCTAAAAATATTTAAAGGTTTGGTGACCTAAAAGTTTCTTCTCTTCTTTTAATCCAAATCACAAAACCAGTTAAATTTATAAATATTCATTTATACAATTCAGAATTTCATTATTTTAGACACAGGTAGAAAATTTTTTTTACTTTCTTGTTATTTTCTTATTAAAAATATTATTCTCATTTGAAGTAAACAATTAATACCTAAAATTTTCATTTTTAAAATAAGTAAGGTCAACAAATTTTTCAAATAGTACTTGGATATTTTTACATAAAACTTAACCAAGCTTGTCATCTTTATCTCCAGGTGCAAATAACAACACGTATACAAAGCACCTGTTTTTTTTTTTTTACTTTATAACAATGATGAAAAGTTGGATAAAAAAATATATAAAATTGCATTAGGGTGATTCGTAACTGTATATGCATGAGAAATCATAACAATTAACTTACCTTTAGATGTCAAGTTATAAGGCTTATAATTATATGTTTAAACACTTAAATTTTATTAATTTTGTTTTGAAATATGGGCTTCATTTTCTTGTCATCTGAAGGAATTGGAAAATTAATAGCAAAAGTTTTCAATAAATTTTATAAATTTTTTGAAAAGTTGATACAGGGAAATCAAAAACTAAGAAAATTAAATATTTTTAGTGCTAAGTATGGCAGATGATATAATGATACAGCTTCTTCGCTCTTTGTGGCTAAATATTAAGTAAAAATTTTTTTTATTTAATTTTCCTGCGAAATAAATGTTTTTTTTGAATTAGAAGACACTTTAAACTAGGGTAGTGGAGCTACCCGAATGTCGAAATGAGTACTCTAAATTTCGAGTTTTTTGTTTGAGTTGGGTCAGTTTTCATATAGTCAAGAAAGCTTCCGAGATTCAAAACTGTAACTACAGAACTTTTTCGAGGAGTTTCGATTTTTACAAGAAATCTGTTACACAAAGAAGACCAAATCTTTGGGTAAGCGTACCTCGCGTACCTTTTATAATGACTATATCTCTCAATGACTATAATATAATAATTTTAATTAGTGATTTGGATATCTATAAAGCAAATTTTGGCATCAATTTTTCTAAATATGTTTTCTCAATATAGTCACAAAAAAAATTTTGTAGCATTTCATTTTTTTGCAAAAATTTAATATAATCCCTTATAATTCACGAACTATCTGGATTACTCTGCAAAAATTTGACAGATAAACTGAATAGTAAAAATATCAAATAATTATGTAATCGTGAATTGAACATGCAATAAAAAAATAAGGAAAAAAAGAGTAAAAAGCAAGTGTTACATAATTAAATATACGCAGGTTATTGAAAAATTATCAATAATAATTATTATGCATGTATTCAAAAACACATGCATAAAAAAGGGTGCATATAATGTAATATTTAAAAATAAAGGAAATGGCAAGTCTTGACTTGTCTACAATCCATACATGCTAAAAGTTTCGAGTCTCAAAATAGGGGTCCCATATGTGCTTCTATATATATTTCGCACACATTTTAATGCACAACTCTAATATAAATTAAAAAAAGATGGGTTCTCATGTATGTATGTGTGAGTTTGTTGTACAGAAAAATAGCGACATTTGTTCTTTCTATAAAGCAAGGACAATGGGATCGTCGAGGATCAGTCGGAGTTTTTTTTTTTTTTAGTTCCCCACGTATAATACTCGCAATGGTCAACTATGTATTATAACTTCCCTTGTACGTACATGGGGAAATTCATTTCAATGTTTAAGGATTGCATTTTTATACGACTCCCTTTTGCCATTTTTGATATCGATTCTTTCATTCTTTTTTTACTAATGCCCTTCTCTACTGTTTCATTTTTTTTGATAGAGGAAGATTCTTTGATATTTGCCTGTTGAACTGTGTTTTTTATACATGTAGAATTATTTTTTTTGTACCTGATGTGTACTTAATAATATTTTGGATTTATATATTATTAATTTTCCCATGAGAATTATGTCTATATGATTTTTTACATTTTGTTTTTATTGATATGTTTGTTTATTTTTTAGATTAGAAAGCACTGTGTGTATCTTATTGAAATTTCATACGCACTTTCGTTTTACAAAATTTTCAAGTGTTTTTGCATATTGTATGCTCATGAAAGTGTATAGAATTTAATACACTGGGTAATAATACACTTTTTTATAATTGTCACGTGTATATCTTATATTATGAAATTATGAAAGCAAAAATATGTATGGCATTATATTATCACAGTCTAGTTTGGATCTATATGTGCTTTTTTTGCGAAAATAATTAATTGAATTTTGGAATCAAAACATAAAGAAAACATTCTAAAAATAGGCCATAATCCATGATTAATTCCCCTATCCGATGTTACTGCGTGGAAGCCTGGTGCGTTGTTGACAGGAGCATCCCTTATGATATAGCAAAAATAACCTAAGTGTTTACTCTGCAAGCTTTATGGAGGAGGGTGTTTTATTCAAATGCTTTCAAATTATCGATACCGTTTGTCTACATTCAAGGCACCAAAGAATTTCTGCTGTTTAAAAATTTTTTCGCTTGTCTTTATTGGATTTTATAAATGTAACTTCCAGAAATTAAAAAAAGTATAGTCTATTTGCAAAAAATTAGTAAAATTTTATTGAATTTATGAAAAATCGAAAATCTCAAATTTTTTTTGAAAATTCATGAAAAAAGTTGTCAAAATTGATTTGTTGGGTTTTTAAGATCTTATTTTTCGAAAATCGGTATTTTGAATATAAAAAATATACCACTCTTATATTTTTTTTATAGTCCTGATGGTGGGGTGAAAAATTATATTTTTTAATTTTTTAGCAAATGTCTTGGGAGGGGGGGGCTCTTTCTAATACCCAAAAATTCAATATTGTATACTGTCGTTTACCCGCGCTTTTAAAACTGCTACACATTTTCTATGTTAAACAATTTATTATAATACCAAAAATGTAAAGACATAGTAATTAAAATTATTTTCATCAATCTCATTTTTATCTATCTCATTCTGCAGTCCCAATCGTCCTATTCTTTTACCGTCGTTTACCCGCGCCTTATGTCTTAGATTTTGAATTTTCGGGTATTAGAAAGTGGTTCCAACTCCTGAAGATTTTCTGAAAAATTAAAAAATATGGTTAAAATATTTTAAATCCACAACTATAAAAAAAAATTTATGAGGGGTATATTTTTCTATGTTCAAAATACCGATTTTCGAAAAATTCAAAATTATTTTGGGGTCTTAAAGAGGTTCTACAGGCCCAAAAAAAAATTTTTCTTGAAAAGTTTTCTAGCCTATGAGTAGAGTAGTATCTGTTTATGGATGGGAGAAATTAAATAAGATCTAAAAAACCCCAAAAAAATGGTTTTAGGTTTTCGGAGGCCTGTCGTGGCCTAGAGGTCTAATTCCAACGGCAATCAGTAACTATTTGATAACTTTTCGGATGCTACTACTTAGGTTAGGTTTGGTATCGTGGGTCAAAAAATACCAATTTTCAAAGATTTATTCCAACATATAGGTTCTTGGAGTTGTTAATTAAGTACTCAAAGGTCTTAAGCATGGAAACTGATTCAAACACCATTAAATTAGAAAAATCAGCCCTTAAACGCTTTAATTTAAACATGGATTGTAGTAATAAAACGTAAACATAAGTAAAAATTAAGAAAAAAGTAAAATTATTTTACTATACACTCATTACAAAAAAAAACATTTAATGCAAATGACGAATAAACTTGGTGTGCGAAAATCTGTATATGGAAACAACAATACTCTGCTTGGGAGTCAAAATCATCATAATAATTTATTTATATATGTATATGTTGCCGTTAAAGTCCACTCTCCCGATAATGTTAACATTAACCAGTTAAAGTTAACTTTAGCGAAGCGTTTTGGTTAAAGTCCACGAAAACGATTAAAATGAATAAAAATATAACATTAGCGGCTTCATATTCGTTAAAGTTAACTTTAACCAAACCCTGTTAGTTAAAGTCCATGTAGAGAATAAAACACAAAAAACTTACTATAGTAAATGCTTCGACCTTGAGCTATAGCTTCAAATAAAAAATACTGAACAGATATATTTTTTTAAATAATTTTTATTTGAATATTAAATATCAGGCAAATCTCAATGTTTTTTTAAAATTAAATTGTTTTATTTTATTACAACAATTCAAATTTATTATTGAGTTTTTAATTTTCATAAAATTTTTTTTTCAAAAAAAAAAAATCAAAAAAAAATATTTGTATTATATTTTTTAATTAAAATTTTTATTTTATTATTACATATATCCAATTTTAATATTATTTATTGAAACATGGTAAACTTTGATGGCATTTAGAATTGCACAGAACACCTTTTGATTTGCATTTACATTTATTATACTTTCCTTATTTCTTTGAAAGTAATAAAATTTTTTTTTCACTTAGTTTATAAAATATGTAAAATTAGTTTAAAAAAAAATTCTAAAAAAAACACACATTATTATTATTACTATTACGCAATACATTCCTAAAATTTGTTTCATGTAATAAAAAAAAAATGGGTCAACTCCCAAAATTTGAAATTTGATTTAATTTTTAATAGTATGTACTGTTGTACTAAGGGCAAGGGGGGCCGAAGGCCCCATGCGCCAATTTTTATGTTTTTTATAACCGTCCTCGTTATAAGGCACCCCTAGGGCTAGGTTAGGTTAGGTTAGCCGGGGGGGGGGGGGGGCGCGAGGATGCACTTAATTACGTTTTAAACCCATAAAAAATTTAAAGTTGGTATTGAATCTAACCATGTATTAAACGTATTTTATTTAAAAAAATAAATCTGTTCAGCATTTTTTATTTGAAGGTATAATTTATAGCAGCAGCATTTACTATAGTAAAATTTTTTGTTTTATTTCCTTCATGGACTTTAACTAACACGGCTTGGTTAAAGTTAACTTTAACGAACATGAAGCCGCTAATGTTATATTTTTATTCATTTTAATCGTTTTCGTGGGCTTTAACTAAAACGCTTCGCTAAAGTTAACTTTAACTGGTTAATGTTAACATTATCGGGAGAGCGGACTCTAACGGTAACATATATATGGAATGTGGCCCCCCTTATATTCGAAAATATACAGAAAGAGAAATATGAAGAGAAGAGAAAATAACGCCATTGTTAAAATGCATTTAAGGCTTACTTTAGCTTACCAGAATCAAAAAAATACAAGTAATTTAATTTTTGCCCAAAAACTCAAAATAACTGGTTTTACTGAAGATTTGAATAGAAATGATATAATGTTTAGATAATTAACAACAAAAACCCACAATTATTTATACAATCTTAAGACAATAAAAAAAAACACTTGCTACAATTACAGTATCAAGTTTTTATATTTTATTAGGCTCATAAAAACGAGTATGTATACACAAGTATAATAATTATAACAATAAAAGTCTATAAACCTTGTTACATGTGGCTAAAGAATTGACCACCATTGAGCATTTGAAATTCTAGTAATACTTTTTAATGTGTTCATATAAATCAAAAATATATAAATATGCAAAAGTAAAAGTAAAAAAAAACAAGTGCATCTAATTCAGCTTTTTCAGTGTATGCATATACGTGTATATTAAAATAGCACATGACATGGGGTCAAAAAGAAATAAAAAAATTTTTATACATGTTAGTCTACGCAGAGAATGATGATGGCCCTTTCTTTTGGGTCTTATTTAATACTAGAGAAGACTAAAGTTATTAACATTAAAATTCAATCTCGAGTTTATAAATATGAGACCGCGGAATTGTTGTAACATAACATTATTTTTTGGGGGGATTCGATGTATAATTTCGAAAAGATTTCTCTTATTGTATGTTTACAAACATCAAAATTTATTTTTACGTCTTTATAAACGAGAGGCGTTTCAAGTGTCGCTGTAAACTTTAATAGTTTAAGATTGTTCAACTGACTTTATTGTTATGTTTTTGTTTAATTTTTTACAAGTTTTTTGTCTATTTTTAAGGGTTGATGCACAACACTGTTTACTCTATACATTCTTGACTTCTTTATTACTTATTCAAAAGCAAATAAGTTCAGATACAGTTAATTTGGTCAATATTTTATTAAATTCAGAAACACCCAAATTATTAGCAATCTTCAATTTTAAGATTTGATTTCTGACTTACATATTGTAGTCAAAAAGTTTTGAAATTATAAGCAATTTTTTTTCATTACTTTTGCTTGATTTATTATTAAAAATTTTGATTCTTAGACGAGTACTTATTATAATAAAAAAAAATATAGGGATAACATTGAAAAGACAACGAATGTTCATGGTGATCCCTGAAGTTTTCCTTCATGAAATATTAAAAGTAAATCTTAAAATGAATGCGGGAACAAAGTTAACTCATTAACGCCAGGGCGGAGAGTTTTGAAAGTGAGCAAAAATAAATATATTCCCTTCTAGATAAAAAGTGTCTAAAAAGTTCATCCTAATAGTAAAATTTCACGCTCTTTCAGAATCTGACATTAGTTTTCACCTACAACCCTTAAAAATACCCTAAAAATGGGGGTGAAAGGGGTAGGTCAGGCATCATTAGGAAATGTTTGGAAAAATCAATGAAAAAAGTATCAAATTTTATTGAAAAACGTTTGAAAATAATATTTTTTATGTAAATTTAAATAAGCTTCATATACATTGAGGTCTCATTCATTTTGGCCCTATTTACAACCCTTAAAAGGTGGATAGGGGTGGTACTCCAGTCAAAATACGGGTTTGGTTGTATTATCACTGGCGAACACCAGACTTGCTCTATTATAGGTTTTTTTTGTCGCTGAACACGAAAATAATTAAAATTTCATCCCTAAATTGGCTAAAACTACCCCCGAAAAGGGGGTGTTTTTGATATTTTCGTACTTTTAGCCTGCAGGATATATCCATATAAAGGTTTTTTGGGTCGCTAATCAAGAATTTCGACACCTTTTTCATAAATATTCAATATTTCACCCTTAAAATATCTAACATTACCCCTAAAAGGGGTGTTTTTGCTATTTTTGCACTTTGAGCGTCCAAAGTATGTTCTTACACGTTTTTTGGGCTGCTGATCAAGAATTTCTACTTCTTTTTTAAAAATAATCAATATTTCACCCTTAAAATAGCTAAAACTACGCCTAAAAGGGGTATTTTTGTTATTTTTGCTCTTTGAGCGTCCAGGATATGCCCATATTAGGGCATATTTTTAGCATATTTTTAGCTATTTTAAGGGCGAAATATTGATTTTTTATGAAAAAGAAGTCGAAATTCTTGATTAGCGACGCAAAAAACCTATATATGGGCATACCCTGAATGCTAAAAGTACGAAAATAGCAAAAACACCCCCGTTTCGGGGGTTTAAATTAATTTTATTTAATTTTATTTAATTTTAAGTAAAGTTCATTTTGAGTACACTGTTTTGAATTTTAAAAATTTGATTTTCAAATTATGATCAGCGACCCCGAAAATCTAGTGAATGTAACAAAAAGTCGCTCAAACAGCAATATTTTTCAAAAATTTGTATTTTTTGCAATTTTTTTATTATTTTGGGCGCTATAGCGTTAAATACTTCAAACTTTAATTTTTTTTGGCGAAAATATACATTAATTCCACAAAGGTGATTTTTGTATACAGTTAACATTGCTGTCGTTTTAAGGGCCATCTTTTTTGAAAAATAAACGATCCCGGATTTTCTTCAATTTTTGGTCACTATTAAATAAAATGTTTTTAAATACATTTCAAATTGTTAAAATGTACATTTTACAATGCCTGTATTATTATAAAATAAAATAATTTTAAATTGCGTAACATTAAATTTATCAATGTAAACAAACCTGAATCAGTATTTTCAATTTTATTTATTTACTCAATGCGGTCAATGACATTTATGTAAAAATGTATATATATTTGTATGATTTAATATTTTAATAGTTTTCATTATTTTTTTAATTTAAGGAATAAATTAATAATAATGAATTTCTAAAAACTAAAACTCCCATGTAAAAAAATTAGGTACTATGTCCAAAAAGAAAAAATTAATGATACTTTGTGTATATTTTGACGACAAAAATATTGAGATCAGCATTTTCAAAAAATTAGCTATTAGATTCGAGAAATCGTGTAAAAATGATATTTTAAAAAGTCATACTTTCATAAAAAAATGAGATACTATGTTCAAAAAGAAAAAAAAATGGTATATTTTTTATTTTTAGATGCAAAAAATTTTGAAAAAAAAATTATCAAAAAAAGTATCAGATCCAAAGAATTCAGCAAATTTATTGCTTTAAAAGGTACAATCCCCCCAAAATTTGAGTCACCCAAGTGACCAAAATGAAGCCAGGCCAAATTCTACACAAATATTTTTTTTACCATTGCAAACGCATATTTCAAATATAGAATATTTCCAAAGGGGTGAGTCTGAAGCGAGGCCTAAAGGTATTTTAGCCTAGTAAATTTAATTTTTGGGATAGTTTTCGGCTTTAACCCCCCCCCCCCCCTAAATTTTTTTCGAAAGTGGGGGTAAAATGCAGTTGGGAGGGTGAAAATTTACATTAGAGCCTCCCCCCTTGAAGCCCTCCCCGAACAAAAAGTACTGGCTACGTGCCTGGTTTTGGGTTAAAATACCCCCTTTAGATAGGTTGGCATAGGTTATTGTGGGTTCGTTTTAGTAAAATAAAAATTTGTAAAATTTGGTCTGATATTAAGAGAATCACCTAAATGCCTTTTCGAAATCAGCAGGCATTTTCCATTTAATCTGTTGGTACAATGGATTCATGGCCTATGGTTTAGAAACTCGTCATCTCAGCAGCGAGTAGTGTATTTTAGGTCATCCAAATAGTTTCCTAAAAATCACCTAAATTAGGGGCTTCCTGTCTATCAGTCTATGTATAATCATACCTGTAGAGCTAATCAGATAGATACAAAATCGCGTATCTCCCACAATAAAATCCAAAAAATATAATTTAGCTTTTTAAAAAATATGGGAAATAGTTTAATATAAATTGTACAAAACACTGTTTCAATTATGTGTAATTTAATATGAATAAATATCAAGTCTTTTAATTTTGAAATATACGAAGTTTAATTTAAAAGCATAATAATATAAAATGTATGTTTGTACTCATGATGCTTTATGATGACACATAATACACATGTCTAATATATCACATGACTATAAATAAGCTGGATCTTAGTATCTTATTAAAATAAATATTTTTTTTTTAATTATTTTGACTCTTTGCTTTGATCTATTTAAAACAATTTTTGCAAAAATTTTTTACTACTGTTTAAATCTAAATTCAATTATATTTAAATAAACAATCTAAAATTTAATGGAAAAACATGTTGGCATCGACCTTAAGAATTTCATTGTCAAAGGAAATCCATGAGGAAGTCTGTATACATAATTTATTCCTTCCTGTGTACCATTTGTAGTTACACTTCCGAAACAAAGTATCAAAAATCATCTTCGTTATTAAAATTTCTTCTATTTAAATTTTTACTTTTTTTTCAAGTTCATATGTTCGTCATCAAAATTGGGTTACTAAGGGAATTTTTATTTAAGTTTGTAGGATTTTGGTAAAATTTAGTTTAATATTTAAATTCACACAATCAGTCAAATTACTCTGTGGGGAATAGTTTTTATTTTTGTGCCACTGGAACCCCGTCTAAAAATAACTTGGTTTTATAAGATCATTATTTTCTTATTTATACATAACAGGCCTGTATTTATAAGTTACGTAATCCATCCAAATTTAAAAAAAATTTTTTGCAGCATGTAAATTAAGTTTGAGAATTTAAAAAAAAAAAACGTTAATTTTGGCAATAAAACATTTGAATTTTAGTCTTATAATTATCTTGTCTCGGATTCTCATCAAACAAAACCATTAGAGCTTGTATAATAAAGTAATACCAATAATGCTTTAAAATATTCTTTTAAAAAAATATTTATTTTGCATGTTAAAAAATGTTCAAATTTTCAAATACAAAATGCAGCGTACAGGTATGGATTTCATTGCAGCCCTACAACTCACACACACGTAGAGAAAAAAAGTACACAAGTGGCCAGTCTGTGAAACTTTCATTCTCTCTCATCAGTGAATATTCGCGGTGTAAAATTTTGCCTATCTCGCATATAAGGATGAACTTGTGCGATTTTTTTTTCTTTTTCATCAAGTACATAATATATATAACTAACCGGTTCCCAGAGACGACCAACAATGCCGTCCTTCGCAGCTTCTTATCCTTTTTTTTTTACCTTCGTAATATTTTTTTTTTTACAGTCTTTCTTTTTCAAAACTCTTTTTTTAATATGATAATGGTTTATTTTTGTATTTTTCATCTTTGTTTTTTTTTTGGTACTGCAATTTATGATAATAATTAATAAAATTATATTTTTCGAAGGTTTTATTACTGTTTAGATTCAATTTTTTGAGCTGAAAATGTGACATTCGATAACTTTTTGAATTTTATTTTGTAACCTTCAGTTCCAGAAATTCAAAACTTTTTTTTTATGCGTTGGTCTCTTTCAGGTTTGTTTTGGTCTCATGTTCTTTAACTGACTTTTTTACTTTTTTTTTTCATTTTGCAAATGGAAAGAAACTTATATATATACACAAAGTTATAAAGCCTCGAGCTTTTAAAATATTATAAAACACAAAAACAGTGACTTGAAAGAACTAAATAATAATTTTTGTTGGTTGTGTTAGTGAAATACATGTAATATTTTCTAAAGACCGTTGCAAAAAATTATATCCTTTTTTTTTAAATTTTTAAATTATATACACAGGTACCCATACTAAAATATATGTTAGAAAATATTTTTCAGAGTTTATTATTTTTTGATACCACCCTGATTTATCTCAAATATGGTTTATTAAATTATTTTTATGGCTTTGGAATGTCTTTATTTTTTTAGATGCTTTAGGCATGAAAATTTTTTTTGGGTTAAAATTTTGTATTTTTCATTTTATGCAATAAAAATTTTTTAATTGTTTATAAAATATAATAATTTCATATTTATTAGTCTGAGCGAATCTTAAACATTATTCAGTATTTTCTGATTTAAATTTTATTTGTACAGCTGAATAACAAAAATTGAATTAAAATCTTTTTTATTTTTTATTGTATCATCTTTTACAACAAAAGGACAGTTTGGGGGGGTAAAAATGTTTGGTGAAACAATTTTTTCCTCATTTAAATTTGCTACTAGAATCATTTGCCTTTTCTGATTAATAATTTAAACTAAATATTTCTTATTTTGATTCGAAAATTAATACCTATCAATTAGTTAATAAAATAAGATGATAAGAACATAACAAAAGAAAAAAATTACTTAAACATAAATAAACGGTTTGATTACTGCTGCGTTTGTAAATCTCTGGCCTCTCAAGTACTTTTTTTGAACTTTCCAGTAAAATAAAATGTTTTTAAATTTTTGATTCTGGATAAAAAATTTTGGATAGCAAGATCTAATAATGCTAATATTGTTTAAAAAAAATTAGTCGTTTTTTATTTTAAATTGTTTAAAAGTTGTATTTGTTAATAAACAATTAAAAATTTTTGAAAATTCAGCTAAAATACTTATATTTTTACTATAAAAATATTAATTTTTGGAGGGGGATTCCGGATACGTGCCTGAAGTGTAATATACAATATTTTTTAACATATTTGACTTCGATGGCTATTATTACTTGATATATTATTAATTTATCAATCAACTAAATATAAAAATTTTTTGAATTTACAAAGCTAATTTGATTAGAGGATTTAAAACATAAAATTTTAAAAGTTTTCGAACTTGCTTGAAATTTTAATTCATTATGAAATTCAATATTAATTTATTCAATAAAATTCAAAAATATTTCTCATTTTTCCTAAATTTTGAAAATATATTAGCATTGTGGTTTTGTAAATAAAAAACTAAATAACTTAAAATACCTTTTTTTTGTATTCATGTTTCACAAAATTCACACTTCCTTGAATCAAATAAAAATTTGCATATTCATTAAAACTGTTTACTTTTAATGTTTTAAGAATTTCAGTACCACTTAAAAAAGGTGATAAAATATATCTAAAAATAATAATGAATTTCATTTTGCCCCATTCAACTTTAGTAATTTAAAAAAATAAAAATCACTCTTCTCAAATATTATATAGCCAAGCCACCACAATCCATCGTCCGTAGACATACGTCCTGCGTGGATAAAAGTGGGTGGTAATTATGTTCATTGGTCTCTTGAAACCAAATCTATAGGATCAATTTTTACTTAATACTGGCAAATCAATTGTTATTTGCAAATTATTATACACTGGCTAAAAAGGGACCAAAACAATTTATGTAATTTAAACTGCCAAATCGGAGTTTTCAATTTTTTAAATCATCAGATTAATAATTTAAATAATCTTTAGCACTAAAGTCAATAATCTTTTCATGAAAATTTTTAAAAATTAAAAAATTTTTTTAAAACTAGGCGAGAAACTAGGTACATAATTTGTTGAACTAATTGAAAAAAAAACTAAAATCCTTCTTTTGAAAACTTTCTTTGACCAATTTCTACGTTCATTACTCTGAATGATTAAATATTTCTATTTGCCTATTAAAAAAAAAGACTTTTTAAAAAATAGTTTTTTTTTTTATTCTCCTATAGATCATTAAGATAACCTGTTCATTGGTTATTTCATTGTTCATGCATAAAATATTCTTAGACACATTATAGAATTAAATACGTATTAAAATTGTTGTTTTTTTTTCTTTCTGTATTTTAAGCAATCATTTAATTTACCGTGATGAACTTTAAAATAACAATGTTTAGTAGACCAAAAAAAAAAAAAATTTCTTACGTATTTACAATAATATTTTTAAAAAAATGATTTTGTTTTTTAAAATTTGTGCATTCATTACAGATTTTGATGCCCTAATCCAAAACAAGAGAAAATTATGTAAGCTTTCTTGTGACACAAAAGGTGGTTTATGTGTATTGCTTTCACCTCTTACATTACTATTCTTTACTCGTCGCCGGAAATTGTGGCTTTTCTTCTTGCATACAGTCTTATTCTTTGCCTATGTAGTTAATTTTATAATAAATATACCCTTTTTTTTGCTTAAATAAAAAAAAAATGTTCTTTGATTTTATGCATGTTGTGCGTAAAATTTCTTTCATATTTTTTTTAAAATTCTTTAATTATTCATCTTTTTTCTATTCAAAAGTATCATCAGGTATATTTTATGATAAATTTTGAAATTTTCTAAGAAATAAAAGAATTTTTAACACACACACACATAGACACACATACATAAAAAGTACTTTCTCCTAAATTAATGAATTCACATACCCATAACATCTGTAAAATACAAAAAATTAATAAATCAATAAAAAAAAAAATTTTTTTAAGTTGGTAATAATTTTTAATATCGATTCATTAATACAAAAAAAAAAAATTGGCAAAAAATATAAATTTTTGTATACAAAACGCAGAGTCTAGCCATTTTATAAATTCAGCAAGCGTTTGCATGGCACATTACTGATATATATAAGGGGTGCAACCCCCTTTTGTGTGTATTCTGGCACGCGATTGACGGTGAGGGTGAACCCTATTATAATTTTCCTATTTTATATGTGTTTCAGAGGTCGTTTACTTATATTCTATATAACGTAGGGTTGAATAACAAAAAAAAAAAAAATAAAAAGGAACGCTTTTTACACTCTTTACTAACAATTATTGATTATACTTAGGTACACTTTTCTGTGTATTCGCTTGATTATCCTTATAAAGTATTTTCTAATACATGGTTTTAAGGATATTTTATGTATTTCGTTTCATCTGTTTTTCAAAGATAATTTTAATACTTGAGATTTTTATTTTTAAATTAGTTTTTAGATTAATAATTATGTATGTCCTTTGAAAATTATTGTATTGGCTTTGATTTTTATTTTAATGCATTACCCTTTCTCACTAAAATCTATGGTACTCTGTTTAAGGGTGAATTTATTACTTCTTATTTAGAGTGAGTTATTGTGCGTTCTGGTGAATGGATTTAGGTGGATTTTCTTTTATTTATAGAATAAACGTTCACTTGGATAGGGGGTTTATCTTTATTTAAAAAATGAATAAATTTTAACTTTAGTGCTTTTTTACTTTATTGACGAATTCTTTAGTTATTTTAACAAATTTATTAACAATATTTTTTGATACCTTATTAATTGAAAACAAAATTCTAAATATGAGACACTACAGAATACTTAACAGAGCTCTGGTCCTTTCGTTTAAAATGAAACTGCTTTAAAACAAAAAGAACAGTACCTAAATCCAATTTTTGTGTACGTAAAATCGGTAGTAGTACGTTAGCCAACCGTTTTTTAAGGGGTTTCTAGTTTTTATTTAATTTCTCCGAATTTCATATTAATTTTACTTTAATACTCTGCTTATAGGTTAGAAAACTAAATATTCGACCACTTTTCAAGAAATAGTATATTTACGGCTCGTGTCCAGAGAAAAGAAAAGTAACTGCGATTTGGGGCATTCTTTATTAAAAGGCCAGAGGTCGTATAAAATTTTTCTGCGACAGTAGCAAGAAAATTCGATTTCTTTGGCCGCTGCGCGGCCAGGAAATCTTGCTTTCGTAACTACTGTACAGAAATTTTTTTTTTGGGCCTGTAGGGCCTCTTTAAGACCACGAAATATAATTTTGAATTTTTCGAAAATCGATTTTTTGATCATAAAAAAAATATACCATCCTTAAATTTTTTTTATAGGCCTGGTAGGTTTAAAAAACTTTAATTATTCATTTTTTAGCAAATTTCCTGAAGGAGGAACCACTTTCTGATACCCGAAAATTCAAAATATACTACCGCCGTTTACCCGCGCTTGTAAAACTGCTATACATTTTTTATGTTAAACAGTTTAATATTGCGCCAAAAATGCAAAAGCAGAGTAATTAAATTGATTTTCATCAATAGTCATCATTCTGCAGTACCAATAGTCTTATTATTTTACCGCCGTTTGCCCGCGCTTTATGCATTTAAAAAGCAAAAATAGGTGTAAAATTAATTGAAAATTAAAATACCACCATTAAAATTAATTAATTAATAAATTATTATTGAAAAGTTGTGGAATGTTAAGTTTTCTAGCCTATGAGTAGTGATTATTTGTTTTTGGGTCGGAAAAATTAAATAAAATCTAAACAAAAATAAAATCTAAATAAAACCCCCCAAAAAACGGTTTTTTTAGGTTTTTGGGGGCTTGTCGTGGTCTAGAGGTCTAATTCTAACGGAAATCAGTGAGTTTTTTAATAAATTTTTGGATGCTACTACCTAGGTTAGGTTTGGTTTCGAGGACCAAATTACTATACTTATCCGGAAACAGCGATGGATGATGCAAAAATTATTTCCTAGATCCTACACTGTAAAAAGTAACTTTCTTATATTAACAAAAAAAATTAGAACATTTTCGAAAAAATTAGTAAATATTCGAAAAAAATCGTAAATTTACTAAATTTAGTATATTAACAAAAAATTCGAGTATTCTCGATTTTTTTTGTGAATTCGCAAGAAAAATTGATAATTTACAATTTTTTTTCGAAAATTTACAACTATTTTTTGTAAATTTTCGAAAAATAGTTGTGAATTTACAATTTTTTCGTAAAATCACAAAAAAAAATCGAGAATTCTCGAATTTTTTGTTAACATACTAAATTTAGTAAATTTACGAGAATTTTACGAATTTTATCGAATATTTACAAAATTTTTTGAAAATTTACTAATTTTTCGAAAAAATTCTATTTTTTTTGTAAATCTAAGAAAGTTACTTTTTACAGTGTAGGTATTGCAAAAAATTTACATGGATTAAAAAAAAGAAAATTTTTGTTTAAAAATATTAACAAGTTAATTTCATCTTGAAATCGTTAAAATTTAGATATGGAGGTATTTAATTTGCAGAGCAGAAAACTTGTTAAGCTGAAAAATCAAAAAAACATGCTTGCATTAAATTATCTGAAATTCTCGAATATTTAAAAAGAAACAATGAATTTACTATCTGAAATTTGGTTTCTAAATATAGTTACCTACAAAAAGTTAATTTACTTGGACCAAATTAAAACACAAAATTTATTTTTTTTTTTTAAATTCTGCATACTTGCTCCATGCCATGGTATAGAATTTCATATTAATTATTAACATCATAGAATATGATAACAAATAGCTAAACATTATTAATTTGTACAGTGAATACAAATAATTTTTTTAAATGTAAAATGCTTAGATAAGTTACAACAATAAATACAATATAATGTGTATTACAGAGAAAAAAAAAGGTCAATGGGTACTTTACATTTACTTCACAACATGTGCTTAACATATTGAGTGCGTGCAAAAGCATATTATTTTTGTTACTCAATATATCCTACATTATGGCTATGTACCTATTATTTAAATGCGCAACATATTTTTTTGAAAATTTTATATTGTTTTAAATTATGTTTTTTTTTTAATGTTAATATTGCGCAACATTCAAATTTGTAATCTTCTTGGTTAATAGTTTAGTCTGTAAGAATATAGGTAAATTAGACACCAAATTTAGGGTACCAAAAATTAAAAATTTTCTTTCAATACTACCAGGTGTTAGGATGATGCAAGACAATGAAGATATTGAAAATTAAGGAAATGACTGATGAAATGAAAAGTATCAAGAGGGGTCCAAAGGGTCAAACAAATATAAATATAGTTCCATAGACCTAAAATGTACTACTGTAATTTCGTAGACACTTTTTATCTATTGTTGTAATTACCCATTGAATTATCATTATTTTTTTATTCTCTGAGCACAAATATGATATCCGTTTTTACCAGAAATGGTCCAGTTTTCCACACTGCATATTTTTGGAAGCCTTAAATTGCCATAAAAAAAAAAAACAAAAATTAGATTTTGGAGTTATTTCATAAAGATTTTCTCAATTAATTTTTTAATTAGAATCACACTAAAAATTTATAAAAACAAAAGAATTAAAAAACATTTGTTCGTATTCATCTTATACTGCTTGAAAAAATTTAAATACCAATGTCTGACCCTGAATTCCAATAGACTAAAAATTTGTATTGGTATACACCAACAGGAGTAGGAAACAAGATTATGATATTATTTTTTATCTCTGAAAAAAAAAAAAAAATAATACATAAATCATAAATATCTAAACAGAAATTTTGTTTATCCAGGCTACTTTCTAGATAACATTTAAAACTTTATCTTTGAAGTTTATCAACAAAAAAAAATCTCAAATCTTCAAAATGCTATACTTATAATTTTTTTATTATTAAAATGCATCAAACATATTTCTATCTCACTTTCACTTATTCTGATGGGTTATGCGAAAATCAACGAACGAACATCATCCCTCCATAATTTCGGCAAAACTCGTTAATATTCGTATAATGCACCCCGCGTAAAAAGGGTAGTTAATGAATAACGTTTCCTGTAATTTAAATGCCAATAAATTAAAAATCTATTCTAACATTTATTGTTTTTCATTTGATTTTTAAATATCATAATTATGATTAAAATTTTATAAGATAAATAAATAAGAAAAATAAAAGAATCTTTTTGCGGTATAAAGTCCTTTTTTTCTTCTCCCAAAAGAATTTCATGATGCCCCCTCCAAAATGATCCATATCCCCACTATAAAATATTATTAAGCGTGTACTTGGGATCTACAGCATAACATCCTCTCCCCATCAACTGCCGCCAAAGTTTGTGTTATTTCTACTCCCCTTTGTCAGTTCGGAAAAGACCCTTGGAACGTAAAGACATATAACAACAGTGTCAATTACCCGCGCGCGCTATAATTATTCGTCAATTTTTTTTTCGTCCGCTATAAACTTGTGCGTGTGTGTGAATATATTTAATCATAATAAATAAATACATATTTACATAAATAACATATTTAAGAGGAATGTGTTTTAGTTGAGTGCATAGCGCGTGTATGTGACATTATAAAAAAATAACAAAAATTTATACTTAGATTTAAAAGTTGAAAATTTTTTTTAAAGATTTTATTTTAACCGGCAAAAAATCTGCGAATTCAGATAAAAAATAAGAAGAAAATAAGAAAATATACATTAAAGTTTTCATCTCTTTTTATTTTGGAGTGAAACATTATAAAGCGCAAGCGTGTTAGTGACCGCGCGCGTTCTCGATGAGAAGGAATTTCTTTCCATGATCGATCGCCCAGTAGAGTTTAATATTGCGAGGCTGCGCGTTTTCAATATTTTCTACATTTTATCGTTACACAACGTACCGATTTTGACCAGTGCCGGGTTTTAAATATTTAAAAATTTTAATATTTTGAAGATTAAAAAAATATATGTTTTAAAAAATGTTAAAATATTCAAATAAATTAAAAGGAACGAAAATTTATTTGAAATAGTGATTTTTATGTTTTATTAAATTTAAAGTACACACAATAACGCAAATGCAAAATGGATAGAACATCGTCAACTCTGCATCTTTGTCATTATGCGTACGAGAGGAACTTGTTAATAAGTTCTTCTCAATTGTCGGCGGTATCAATATTAAGATTATCCTAGTAAAAGCTCATAATTATTATTGCTGAATACAGTAAGAATATAGAAGTATTATAATTCAAGAGAAGAAACTTGGAAGATAGAAAGAGCAAGTGTTTATGCTACTTGTCAAAAGGAAAAGTGCAGAAATAATTAATTTTTATATAGCCAAAGAAAGAAAGTATAAATAGTAGTGGTGGTACATAAGTACATTATAACAGAATCAAAAGAAGATGGAGTCGATGCAGCAAAGGCCGGGACTTTTGATACCGGCCAAAAGTGTCGACATATCAACTTATCATTCAACTTTCTATTCGCCTCCGCCCACTGAGGCGTAAGTTTCCGTTTTTATTTTTTAAATACATATTTTGAAAAATTTTTTATAAAATGATCTAATTAAGTGATTTAAATTTTGTTTGTTTGTATGTGTGTATTTTAATAGTATATGATAGTATATGTTGATGCGTGAGAAATATACTCTTGTTTTTTCCGTAAGGGGGGCTGTACATTGTGACAGATTACTTGTGATACTGTTTTTTGTTTTTTATAAGTGCATTAATAGAAAAGTCCTCTTTAATTCTCAGAAATTTTTACATATTGTGAGAAAATTTATGTTTAAATTTAAAAAAAACATATTTAGATTAGTGTAAATGCACTTAAATGAACTCTCGTGAACTTGAATGCACATAGAGTTTTATAATTATATAGACCTAGTTTTTTTTATATTCTATATTCATTTGCAGCTAATTGTAGCATAAATAATTTATTACATTTACGTGTTTACAGTAAAAAGAAACTTCAATTCTTTTGTAATATCAATGGAATTTTTTTTTAGGTTATAAAAACACAATATTAACAAAAATTTTATTTGTTATTTTCTATTTTACTTCATATGAATAAATTTAGTAACTTCAAAGCAGGTAAAATTTAGGTAAAATTTTAACACAAAAAAGAAATGATGTACATAATAAATGAGATGTTTTTGTATTGCGGTATAAATTCTGCGAAAAAGATACCTATTTTTTTATGGTACAACAAAAAAATTAAAATTTTTAAAACATCCTTTATTATACCTATAAAATAAATAATAGAAAAAATTTTTTCAAATCATGAATGAACAAGCAGAAAACAATGAAATATTAGACTTTCTTTATTATTATTATTAATGGAAATATTACCTGCAGAGCAAGAAAAAAATCTTCAATTGAAGTTTAAAAAAAAAACATTTTTTAATTGACATTTTTTTTTATTGTTAATGTGTACCTATATTTTGTTTTTTGCACGTGACTTTACTCGTTAAAGTAAAGAGACATGGTTGTCAATTTATTTCAATTTGTATAAACAAAGCTGAAAATCAATTTTATTTTACCATGGTAATTTTAAAAGATCAAGTAAAATAGACATAAAAATATACGTTGTTGTTAAACTTGACGAATTGATTTATTATGCACGTGCTTACTTTTTAAAAGACAATTGTTTTATTATCATTCTTTCTTTTTTTATTCTTTATCTTCGTTTTCTTATTTTTTTTCTCTTTTTATTTTTGATTTAAATAAAGATTAATTTTTATTTTTATTTATTTATTAAGACACTTGCTAACGAAAATTTTAATTATTGACATTATTTGTTTTCATTTTCTGAGGTTATTTCAGGTCACTTCGAGGTTCATTTAAATATTATAAACAAATTTTTAAAAATTTTAGTTTTTAAATTTTAATGCTCGTTTAATACTTTAAATTCAAATAATTTTATTTTAATATTTTAATTAAATGAATTAGTATTTTTAGGTTAGGTCTTTAAATAAATTTAAGAAATTTAAATGTTTACATCATAACTACATACTGACTGAGACAAAACATTAAATCCCTACACTAATACTTAAAAATTTAAATATTCTTCTTAAAAATATCTTAAACGCCGCATGTTGCTTTTTCCCTATTAAAACAATATTTAAATAGTATCGTCCTTGTATGATTTCAAAAATACCATTTACTTTTTCTAAGAAGCAAATAATTTATTTGAATTCCTAAAAAAACAACAAAACATGAGTAAGTAAACAATTAAGATTGGTAAAAATTAATGAATTTTTTGAAAATAAATAATGATAATTTAAGAAAAAAATATTTTTTGCAGGTATACTGTATAAATAATTAAAAAAAAAGGTGAGGGTTAAAATTAAAATCATAAGATAAATTCGTGTTCAAACCGGAAGTATATGTATAATGTATCAGCTGTATATATTATTATTATGAAAAAAATGTGTATTTATTAATTTTAAAAATTCTCTTTCATTCGGCCTTGTCGAAAAGATGAATTCGTTCATTTACCACTTATCATTTACATGCGTGTATTTCAAACAGGAAATATTACTAACCAAAAAAATAATTTTAAATTTTTTAAATTTTCTCGCAAACGAAAAGAACTCGCGAATCTATATAACTAGCTAATGTTTTCTAATTTTTTAATAAAATAATTTTAATAATTTTTATAATCATCAACAACATAAACGCTTGCAATATTTAAGTTTAGTAAAAATACGCACATATAAATACAGACAATCAAGGGGGCAAAAAACTGATAGCAGCTGCCACCCCTATATATACGTGTACAGGAAGGGGGAATTCTCTGTAATTTATATATATTTATAGTGTGTATAATATTATGAATTGTAAATTTTAATGTATAAGGGGTTGTTGTTGCTTCCTTGGACGATGCAAAAAAATTTTAAACACTAAAGATAAAAAGAGATGAAAAAGAATTTAATTTTACATTCTTCCTTCTTTACTTTATTTTCATCATATTATAAAATCTATAATATCGTCTAGCATCAGTCGTATTGTATTTCCGCTCTCTTTAAGGGGAGTCAATTGCATATATTTCTTTTTATTTTATTTTTTTTGGGGTTGCCGACCTATCAGAACACCATAAGGTTTTTCTTTTGGTGTTTATATCTAACTATCTATCTTCCCTTATTTTTATTATTATTATTATCATTGTGCAGATGCATCGCTGCTGATTTTTGATCTTTAATCTTTCTTTTATTCCGTTATTTATTTTTTACTTTTGAGGTTATTTATTCAGAAAAATTGAAATTATACATTAGCTGGTTATATAGGTACAGAAAGTCTTTTCACTTGCGAGAAAAATTTAGTAAAATTAGTGAAATTTCCGAGTATTTAATTACAATTACAAGTTAACAGATCCATCCAACCTTATAAACAAAATGCATAAATTACAAATTTCTACCTACGTGTAAAATTATTTTTTTTTTTGGACATATTAATATTCCCACGAAAGAAGGTGTGGGGTAAGGGGTGCGTAAGGTGGGTATATTATGAACAATATATTATAATATGTAGGGTAGATATGAAGTATAGGGAAGAAGGAAGAGAAAGAAAGTTGATGTATTAAAAAAAAAGTGGATTCACACGGAAAGAAAAATAAGGAATATAGGCTCGTGCTTACACTTGTCATGGGAACGAACACTAATACACATACAGGTCGCATAAATTTGCAAACCTAAATTATTTTAGCAACCCTGTTTATTCGAAATAAAAAAATTTTTTTACTAAAATCTATTGTATACCAATTTTTTTTTAGACTTTTTTGTTAAATAGGTGAATTTATCCCAACGATTGCGTTTAATAAACTACCCTAATTTAAAATATTGAATTTATTATTTGCAGCTGAGAATAAATTTTTGCTGTAAATATTATTGATCGTTATCTAATTTTATTTGTTCTTATTTTATCATTGCACTATGTTTTTTAAAATTATAGTGCATATTTAATAACTTATTTTATTTAAAAACAACAAAAAAATTATTATTATCATTTTATAAAAACAGGTGCAAAAAACGTTACAACCTACTTTTTTGTATAAATAAATTCCAAATGTAAGTGTTTACGCACTACAGCGTGTCTTGTAATTACAAATAAAATAATTATTTTTATTATTTAAGAAAAAAATATGATAAAAATTGATAAATAATTTATTAGCTTATTTTTAACGAGACAGGTGTGATAAAAACTAAAAAATTGAATTGAAAAAATTTTTTTTTTGGAAAAATCATTCTTTATTAATTTTATTGAATAATAATTTAATACGTCAAAAGGGAGGGGGGCAGGTGGTGGACAGATGTAAAATTACTTTTTCATCCCCCCTCTCGTTCCTCCCCCTATTTTTGAATTATTTTTCTATAATAAAAAAAAAATGACCATATCAACTCTACTTAATATGTAAATTTTTTTGTTAACTTGCAATGACCACCCCTTTTTTTCAACCCTTTTTTGTAGTTTATGAATACACTTGATTATTCTAAATAACTAGTTTTTCTCTCATTGCAACTTAAAGTGCATTGGCCTTTTTATAATATAAAGAAAATTTTATCTCTTTGATGATAATTATTCTATCGACCTTGCATAAAAAATTTGCGACTTTAGTGATTAAATAAGCGTAAAGAAAAAAAGATGTTCCCGAGAGATTAAATAAATTCTTGCTCGCCTCTTTGTTTATTAAATATTTTATTGTTTCTTTTTTTCTTTCATTTATGAACTTGTTTGCTGATGTAAACATGCGTTAATATTTAATGATAAAATGTAAAAAAAAATGTTATTTTTGCGCAGTAATAAAAAGAAATTATTTCAATGCGCACCTGTTGATTTTGTGGAAAGAAAAGGCGTGAATTATCATTTTTTATGCTCGAAGGTTGTCGTTGGGAAATTCTCGTGTAAAAGGGGTAAAAATAATTTTAAAATTAAAATACTTTTCTCGAAGAATTAAAGTGCGTTTGCATAACAAAAAAAATGTGTTAATTGTTACAATTAGAGTATTTGGGTAAATTGATCAATTAGACTCTGGCCTAATTTACTGTTGTCCTAATTGTTTGTGTAACGAAATTTGAATAAATAAATTATTATTCGAGCATTAATTTTGGGTTTAAATACGAATTACGAAATAAATTTATAAAGAATTCAAAAGGCGTTAATTGATAATTTTTATAAACGGACGAATTTTCACGGTCCCATGAGCAAAAGCGTTAGAATAATAAAAAAAAAAACAATCACAATAAGTAATTTAAGAAATCACGTTTTTATATAAAATTCAAAAAAATATATAATTTTCAAATACATAAAAATCAGCCTGCCGTGTCAAAAGCAAACGGAAGGAAGAGAGGAAATGAATTTAAAAAAAAGTAACTCCTTATTTGTTCGTAATAAATATACTACTTAAAATGTAAACACACACACGGGTAACCTCGAGAAGATTTTTTTTTTTTTTTGACATTATTCTAAGAATACAAAATGTTTTTGGGGGATATCATTCGTCAAGAAATAATAAAATGAAGTTTTTTGTCACCCATCAATAGCATCTACGCAGTTTTATTGTATTAAGTCTGCTGCGTGATGTTTCAAAAAGATTTTTTTCGACAATTTTTGGCGCCAAAAGGTTTTTTAGTTTACTGAAATTTGCGAGAAAATTTTTATTATAAGATGCAAAGGATTGGGGTTTTTTTTAATAAAAGTATTTTTTTGTAATTTAACCGAAATTTAACGTTGAAATTTAGCCAAGTTTAGCAGAACAGTTCGAAAAAATTCAAATATTTCCATAAATTTTTCTTGTCAGCCGCCAGGAAACACGTGTTTTCTCACAATCGACAAAGAAAATTCGTACCAAATCGCAGTGTACTATATCTTTGGTATCGCCTTGGAGTGTAATTTACGTGCGACTTGGTCCATTCTTTAATAATGGTATTGGCATTTGTTTAACCTCCATCTTAAACTCCACACTGGTACATTCTTTAATCGGCAATTTAATTAGCAACAATGAATTTCTATTTATTTATTTTGATAATAAAATTTAACTATTAAATTTGATCACGTGATTTAAATTTCTCGTGCATTTAAAAGAATAAAAAATAAAAAAAGTATGACATAACCAAAATTAATCCTGAATAAAAGTTAATTTTGTTATTTTTGGCGGGAAAAAGTAAAGTAAAGAATAAGGTAACACAAAGAGAAGTAAAAAGAAACCGTATGATCATCATAGGGTGGGCTTAAAGGTCTCTTTTTCTTCTGCAAACCTGGCACGTGCTTCTTATAAATTCACCTACACATTTTAAATAATACAATTCTCAATTATTGTTATACATCTGTCTTTTAGCTGTATTAGTATAGTTGCTTTTTATTCTCTACAGCTGTCCAGCAGTATGGATATACTTTTTAAGAGCGAAAGCAGAAAAAAAGCACCTGCGAGTTAATATTTTAGTTTCCCGGTTTTTTTTTTTAATTTTGTTACTTACCTATGTAACTTGAAATTTTCTTAGGTAAACGAACGATATGTTGAATTTTTTAGTTTTGAAAGTTTAAATGACCTTGTCGTAAGATAGAAAGAGTCTGATTACGTTTTAAAAGAGTTGGAATTTTTTTCGATAGACTTTTTTATTTGGCGTCAAAAAAGGAAGAAAAAATTCTTTGAAATAATTATACCGCTGATGAATGAGTTAAAAAAGATTCCTTACGCTGGTCACGTTTGATTTGCATGGCAACAGATAATTTTTATTGTGTACAGCCAGGAAAATCAATTTAATGAATTTGAAACCAAGTCTCGAATCAAGTGTTAATTAATTTTTTACAAAAATATATTTATTCACTTGAAGTGTTATACAGACTCCAGGACGCCGCCTAAGTGGACATTGCTATATTATAAAAATAGAAAATAATGTAATACTTTCTCACACATGTTAAAAAATCAACTCTTATACAATTTAGATTCCTGTTGTGACTCATGTCGTGAATCGATCAATGAGTTTATTAGAAGTTGTATCATTTATTATTTTTCCAAACATTGCGTCCCATTGTCTAAAATAGACTAATAAAAAAAATAGGTTCTGCTTATTCCCCCAGGTTGTAAACTGGATATTAAGTAATCCAGTTATAAGATGAGGAAATACAACAAGTACTAGTTTTATCTTATACGGGAAACAGAGAGTAAACTAAAATTTATATCATTATCATAATAATAACATCTGTTTTAAAACAGCTGGGATTTTAAGTGACTGATCAGTTTAACTGATCAGTTGTCACTGCGGTAGATATTTTCTTATCGTTTGAGGTGCCAAAGCTAGTTTTATAGCAAATATTCTATGAAATTAAACGAAAATCGAAGATACCATCGTCAAGCAGATTTTAATCAATTTAGGCGAGACTAATTCATTGATCAAAATTTATTTTTGAATAATATACGTCTCGTGTTTGCTCATTGTTGATTTGAGTGGGTACTTAAAAAAAATATTTTATCTTTTTTAATCAAAATTTTTTATATACTTAAATTGAGACTTAAATCATATTTAACTATGTAAAAAAATTTTTTTGGGCTGAAAATCTTGAATTTAGATTTCAAATTCATTTACATAATTTTCTAATCAATTCTTATACAGTAACAAGCTAATATTTCAAACTTAATTTCTTCAAGTTACTAAAAATATAAATTGCCTTATTTAATTTGTATTTTCGCTTTCTTTAAACGCTATAGAAAAAAATCTCATTTAAATATAATCAAACGTAATCAATCTAAATCAGTTTAAAGATTTGTGAACGTGTAAATAAATTAATTAAAGTTAAATAAATTAAAGGGGAGATTCGAAAAATTCAACGGGTCTTGACATGGTTTTTATAAACTATATTTTGATTCCTTTATTTACTGTCCCGTTCATTTTTTTTATATGCTTTTGCTTTTATTTCTAAACTGGATTTCAAAGTATTTCTATATTACGGGTTTCTACTACTACACAAGGTTGATCTTGATTTTTTTTTACATGCTTTTTTTTTAAAACTATTCTACCTGGTAAAACCAGTTATGTTAGACTTGTGAATAAACTTGTAGATTTTGTAACTTTTTTTCTCTTGTTTTCGAGTTTTTAAAGTTTGGTTTCTTTAAAAAAATTTTTAAAGAAAATTTTATTTTAATATTCTTGAGGCTGAATTTTTTGCAATTTTGCTTTTTTTCGAGAAGTAAAATTTTTTAGTCTTTCATTTGCTTGGGTGCTAGACCAAAGCCTTTTATGTCATTTTCTAAGCCCTTTCTAGACTAGATCAATTATTTTTAATCCCCTGTGCTTTGAATACCTTCCTATTGGAGGTTATGCTACTAAACATGGGAAGACAGTAATTTTGGATTTGATAAAATATTAGGAAAGATTGAATTGAATATAAAAATCTTTTGCAATAAATAAAATATAAAATTATTAAATCAGCCTAATTATTCTAGTCATACAGAAACATGAAAAATCTTAATAAATAATAATTTAATCAATTACATAGATAAAGTGTATAATGAAATTAAAATAAATAGTCCTGTCGCCAGCAATGCTATTTAATGCCATAAAATAGCATAAAAGTTTCATGGAAAAAAATAGGTGGTATTTATGTTTTTTGACCCGCTGAACACGAATCCGGGGTCCGTTTTGCGAATTTCGTGGTCAATTTTTTGTTATCAAGAAATTATTGCAAAATTGGCCAATAATTTGTTAATAAAAAAAAATTGACCACGAAATTCGCAAAACGGACCCCGGATTCGTGTTCAGCGGGTCAAAAAACATAAATACCACCCATTTTTTTCCATGGAACTTTTATTCTATTTTAGGATTTTATGGCATTAAATAGCATTGCTGGCGACAGGACTAAAAACCTGTAAAAATAAATTTAAATTTCAAAAGAATTAATGAAATAAAGATAAAATATATAAAATTAACATAAGAATTAAACAAATTTTTAGAATAAATTTTTGAAATTCACCTGAAGTTTTTTATCTTTAATCTGGTATTTTTGAGAAAATCTGAAAATCTTAAAATTTTGCAAATTTGAAAAAAAGTGTCATTAAATATTTTACGAGATGTTTTACTCACACCCTAATTAAATAAATAACATAAAAACAACAGAATTTTTAGGACTTGGTTATCCACATGAAATTTCTGGCTTGATTTTCAGATTCCTTAGGAAATTTTATTTATTTTCTGCGCGAGTTTTAAAAATATCTAAAATTCGCCTTAAATAAAAACTTCATTCAAATTTTACAATGAATCTGAAAATTGTGTCAGAATTTTTACCTAAAATCAGGAAAACTGGGTCCCTAGAATTCTGACCAGAATTTATCCAGTTTCCAGAAATTCTGTTGCTTGTATGTGACTTTTTACCAAGGCATTGTAAAATCAGATTCACCCACAAATGTAGCTTGGTTTTATGGGAATTTTTTATTCTAAACAGGCTCATTATGATTAAAAATTTTGTAGCTATTAATTTTGTATAAATTTTTATCAAAATACAAGATATTTTGACATTTTGCCTAAAAAAATGAAAAATAAATTTCTATTTAAAAAAATTTCTAAAAAAATGTCAAAATCAACGTAATTTATAAAATAAGAAAAATAACTTTTTTTTATTTATTTTTTCTTTTCGGTATCTAATAATAGGCCTAAATATTAGCATAAATTAAAATAAAAATAAACGATACTCTTTCACGCACACGTATTATATTTGATTAATTACGTATATTTAAATTTGCTTATAAAAAATCCGTCCAACTTTTTTTTTGAAAATAATTATAAATATAGGTAATCGAATAAAAAAATAAAAATTTATTTGAATAATATTCAAAAAAAAATTACAAGGGTGAATTAAAACGTAGGTACGTAAGAAGGGTGCGGGATGTTAATAATAAAAGCAGCTGGGTTAGAATTATTGTTCGGGGGAGGTGAATTTTTTATATACACGCAGACATATGCGCATGATTTTCAATAATAATACACAGACAGATGGCAATTTTTCTTATCAATAATTCTCTTGTTTGAATATTTTACCGCACTCGAAAATATTTATTTTTAAAAATCTTTTTATATTCGACATTTTATTGTCTGCAGAGACAGACTCGTTTTATTTATATGCTTCAGTAATTTTTTTATCTTTTTAATTAATATTTTTAATTGTTGCTGGTTCATTTGTTGTTGTTGAGTTTTCAATTTTTGCGGGCTTTGGATCACTATTATATTTGAAATTGTTAAAACAACCAGAGTTTAGGGTAGCTGGCTGGTAGTACGTAGTTATTCAATTTCCAACGTTAACTACCTAATATTATTTTTATTCCATTCTATTATGCACAAGTTTATGCAACATTGTACTTTTTGTTTAACTGGCATTTTATAATCACATATTTTTTGTAACCTGATTCATCATCTGAAATATTATTTTAATAAAATATCATGATTAAATCTTTTTCTTTGAATTGATAATTACAGAATACTTTAGTAGCCAACTTATTTATTTTTAGTTTTAGTACTTTGTTTCATTCACTTGCATAAAATATGAGATAGGAGTCAAATTTTTAAAAGAAACGAGCCCTTCTTTTTTTCTATTAAAACGGATGTGGTTACCGGTTAAAAATTTTTAAGTCGTTCATTTTCATTGTTTAATTTTTTGATTTCTCAAAAAACAAAAAAGATTATTTACTTTTTATTATCTTTTCTATCAAAATTGCCAATGCTCATTTCTACACTTAAATATATAATTATACTAAATTTCGAGTCATTATCAACTGGCTTTTTTACCTCCCCTAGTAATACCCCGGAAACTTTTTTTAAAACCTTAAATTTAACTTAGGGTGGAGCAGGAAGGATAATCAGCGATCCGTAATAAAGTAACGTATATCTTGTAAATTATAGCGATATTTAACGATTAAGTCAACAACAACAAAAAAATTACTTGCTGCGACATCTTATAAGAAACCCTCTTTTATTTATTTTTTCAGGAAATTTAATAAGACTTCCTTTTTTTGTTTTTCGGTGAATGAAAGGATTTTATGAATGGAATATTATCTTTCTTTAATTTTTCAACAAAAAATATAATAATTACCTACTACTATTGTCATTAATTTTTTCGAATTTTTTTTTTTATTGCAGATCCCGTTCCGGATACGATTCGGATAGCGCAGAAGAAGAATCGGAAGTTGAATATAAATACACGCCGCCTTCGTTTTCACATCAACAACAAAATTCTACAAATAATACGGCACATCAACAAAATGTTTTACACAGTAATCAAAATTCTAATCAAACTTCATCGTCCTCGGTAACTAATGGAAAACACATTAACAAAGGAAGATGGACCAAAGAAGAAGTTAGTTGACAAAAATTATTTAGATTCTCTAATTCCAAAATTGTTATTTTTAGTTACTTTCTGACTTATAAAAAATACTCCATAAATTAATTCGCCAAAATTATAAATTCGTCCTTTTCTGTAATATCATTTGCGAATTCATTTGATCCTAAAAATTAAGTACCGTCCAAAGTTCCAAAACGTCCAAAGTCCAAACTCAGATCATTTAGTATCAAAATAATCGCAAAATTTTAGTGTAATTCAAATTATTGCATAAATGAGCGACCAATCACCCTGAAGTATTCGGGACAAATTTAAAGTTTGTCGTTCCGAAACCGGCCTGCAAATACCCGTTTTAAAACCCGAAGACTCCAATTAGATCAAAGTAAATTATTTTCTATTAAATTTGAATCCTACACAAAAAAAATGAAAAAAAATAATTCAATACCAAAATATAGTTATACAGTTTATCAAAAGCCTTCTGATGCCTTCTGATGTTTCGAAATGCATCCTATACCCTTAAAAGTAAATTTTGGAAGATCCTGTAAAACAAGATATAAAAAAATTTGCAATCTTTAAAATATCATGCCTAACCCGGATATAAAGTACGATATTTGTATTCAGAGTAATAATAAATTTTAAAACTCGGAAGCGGAAGGATTGTCCCTTTTCAATAATAATAATAATAAAAAGTAACATAAAATAAATAAAGAGGAAAAAAAAACTAGTGAAACAAGACCTTAATATATAAAAATTTTTTTTTATTATTTGAGCTGGTATGATGTCGCGCGTGCAAATATAAATATAGTGAGAAAAAAAAGGAAGAGTGCGAAAGAAATATTACAAACATATAGATATAGAATTTTTAGGGTGCAGGTAGTTTGATGTATCCAATGGTTTTAAGTAATATGGTTTCCCATGGGAAAATCGTCAGAAGTACAATCTCATAACAATATGCATTGCAGAAAAAAAATCTTTTGTTTAGCTTTAAAATATACTTTCTTTTTTTTACATTTTTCGCCTCTTTGGAATAAATGAAAATTTATACAATTTATTAAATAGATAATGGCTCAATTGTTAATTAGATATTTTTTACTTTGCAGGATAACTTATTAAAACAGTTAGTTAGTGCAACAGAACAAATGGGAAATGGATTGCGGTGGGACACAATAGCTGCACATTTTCATGATCGTTCTGATGTACAGTGTCAACAAAGATGGGCTAAGGTCGTTAACCCTGAGCTTGTCAAAGGTCCATGGACTAAAGAGGTAAGTAAAAATAATTTAAATTGTATTGTTTTAAATTTTATCTGTTATTATTCAAAAAGCAGTTTTTTAAAGTCCAATTTATTTTATTATTATTAAATTATTAAATTATTTTCTTTTAAATCAAACAATTAGTATATTATGATAATTGTGAATGCATCAATTTTATTCCATCGTTATCTATTTTTGTTGACAGTGTTTGTCCATTTAGTAAAAACTTTTGCTGTAAAAATTTGCAAACCAGTGAAACTTTAAAAAAAATTTATTTGAAAAAAAATCATTACCAGTATAATATTATTTATTATAATGTAATAAAATATTTTTATAATCTTAACAGGAAGATGAAAAAGTTGTAGAGTTAGTTGATCGTTATGGTCCAAAAAAATGGACCCTTATTGCCAGACATTTAAAAGGCAGAATAGGGAAACAATGTCGTGAAAGGTGGCATAATCATTTAAATCCAGGAATAAAGAAAACTGCTTGGACAGAAGCTGAAGACATGGTTATAGTTGAAGCACACAGGCGAGTTGGTAATCAATGGGCTAAAATTGCAAAACTTTTACCCGGAAGAACTGACAATGCCATTAAAAATCATTGGAATAGTACAATGAGAAGAAAATATGAACAAGAAGAAGGTAGAAGTTCTACTGCTAGAGGTAACTATTATTATACCATGTAAAATTTAATGATAATTCCATTTTCATCTGGTCTCATTTGACTTTATTTTTTTTTATTTTCATCCATTAATGAAAAAAAAAACTTCACGTAATAAACAAATTTTCTGCAAAAATACTAAATAATTATTGTAGTATAATTTTTTTCTGTTGTAAGACTGATGAAATATGAATATTTAAAAAATTTTTGTTATATATAAATACCTGAACTCTAATTTTTTAATTGCTATCTAGGTCGAGGGAGAAGAAAAATGACTGATACCCAAATGTCAAAAAGAAATATAATAATAGACGATGACAGATTTAGAAGGCGACCACAAATTTGTAACACTGGGCCATCGATACCTAATGGAAGTTTGTCGTCAACGTCAACAACTGTTAGCTCGATTAATGTATCAAGTAATCAAAGTCATGATCCTCTCGATTGGTCGCGTGCTTGGGAAAATTCGCAATGTGAGCAAAATCAATATCAAAATGTTTTACAAATAGATGAACGACAGGCAGTTATCGATAGTCGTCTTAATTCTCCTCAAAGGCGATCAAGACCCTCAAATATCTCACCATTTTCCAAGTAATATAGTTTTCATAGTAACTTTCAAACATAAACATTATATATTATAATATTTAATACAATTTATTTTTTTAATAGAATGTTTAATATTGAGATACCCAATGAATCACGAAATTATAAATCCGAAATTCACTTGATGCCAATGCCAGATATTGACGATAAATCAGATATTCATGAACGCGAAAGAGCCAGTCCTCCACCAATATTGAGAAGACGAAGAAATATTCATACGGATGAAAGAACGGATACACCAGATAGTGGAAATCAATCAGAATATATTTTACCATATTCACATTCACAGATAGGAACTGCTCCTTCAACTCCCATTAAGCAGTTACCTTTCAGTCCTTCTCAGTTCCTCAATAGCCTTAGTCCAGAAGCTTCTTCTTGGCCAAGAGCAAGCACACCAAAAGGCAGTCCTGGAACATTGAATACACCACAATCTTCAGGAATACGTCGAAATACTGGTGGTAAGTAAAATTAAGATTTCATTATAGCAGATGCATTATTAATTAAAACATATTTTTGGCATAGAAGGTAATACTCCACGGACACCAACACCTTTCAAAAATGCTTTAGCAGAATTAGAACGTAGATCTGGAGCAGCAACACATTTACCAGCTACACCAAGTCGTTTAGATGCTCTTACAGAAATAATTAAACAGGAAACAGATCGAGAAAGTTTAGCTGAAAGTAGTGATATGCTTCAATCAGATTCCGGGTATGGTACGGGAAGACGTCGTGGCAAAGAAAATAGTGCACCCGGAGGAAAAAGAGCTCGTAAAGCATTATGTCAAGCTTGGTCTAACTCAAACGATAGTACAGAAATGAGCTTTGCTGTGGAGACGCCGGTTAGTTTCCACTAAAATTATTAAAAATATTTAACTAAAGGCCATTAAAAATTGAAATTTAAGTGGCAGCATAAAAAATAAAGTTTTTTCAAAACTAATATTTTTGCAGAGTAAAAGTTTGGATACTTCAGTACTATTTTCACCAGCATCAATGGCTTTAGACGACAGTTTTTTAGCAGCAGGGCCTAGCCCAGTGAAGGTAGAGCAACAACCACATCAACCACATTTACCGCAAAATCAATGCGATTCTCAAAATCAACCAGCCCTATCCTGGTATTATTCCCGCACCTCTCGCCTCTAGACACGCTAGCCGGCCTATTTTTCTTACACTCCTTTCGTGCTGTTATGAAACTGCTTCTTCTAATTCCAAGTTTCTTCTCTCACTTCTATTCTATACTAATGCACTAATAATTATTTGCTATAATTTCTTAAATTTTCTTTTTTTTTTTATTTATGTTATTGCCATCCAGTTATGCCCAGTCCAAAATTCCTTACATCAATGAAATAAAATTTTTAATGTTTCATTGTAATGTAGATTATTGGCTTGAATGAAAAAGTTTTTATTATTTAGGAAATGTAGCATTATTTATTTTAAATTTAAAAAATATTTAAAAAGAATTCCAGTTTTTTTAATTGTTTGTTTGTTTTTTTTATTTTTTTTTTTTTTTTAAGTAAAATTATAAAGAGGCTTATTAATTATAGTGTATAAAAAAAAAGTTATGATTTTTTTTAGTAAAAAATAAAAAGTTTAGTCTTTTATTTTATAATAATGAAAAATAAAATCTAAAAAGTTCAGTATAGATAAAAAAAATCTATTTTGTTGAGATTGTTTTTTTGTAAATTATTTTTTGTTGTTAAAAATATTTTTTTTTTTTTTAAATAAATTTTTGGTCTTGTAAATAGTTATTTTCCTTAATTTTTAAGTTTAATTTTAATTATTATGATTTTATTTAATATATTTTATAAATTATTAATATTATTAATATACATAATCGATTTTAAATAATTATTAGAGGCATGAATGCACTAACTCAATTAAAAATTAAACCTTGAGAAAACAGGCCTGGCCTAGCGTACCAAAGTACCTTTTATTCCTTCTAATTTTCCTTCTAATTTCCTCTCCTCAGAAAAAAAATTATCTTTTTTAACTTAGTAAAAAAATTCCAAAGACTTGAGTAACTCTCGAAATGTCAATTTAATTGAAAAATTAAAATTTGTACCAAAAAATAAAAAGAGAGACCTAGTCACTTTAAAAAAATTTAAAAGCTTTCGAGAGTTACATTAAAATTATTTGGTACATAAGAAAAATTAATATGAAAAAAAAATAAGTGAACAAAAGTAATTAAACTATCACATCCATCACATCTATTTCTTTCATCTATATATACTATTTTTTTATATTTAAAAATTTTTTAGAAAAAATTATTAAAAAGGAGAAAAAGAAATGTTTACTATTTTTTTCTACTTAACTATTTTACATACTTTAAAAACTATCGGCTGTAGCTAGTGTGTCTATCCTTTCCAGACTTCCCACGACTTTGTGCCTGTTCAACGGAGGTCTAATGCCAAGAGAGCAATTACATTTGATTCATTTGAGAGCCCAGATTACAGTCAGCCAACGGCCAAACGGATGAAGGTGAATTTACTTACGTTCAAAATTTTTATAAAAATTATTTTGCAACCAATTTCTAACTTCAATTTTCAATTTATCAATTAGGTGCAATTAGAAGTACAGTGGACTACAGTTGCCTGCGGACAAACAAGAGATCAAATGGAAATGACGCAAGCAGCCAGGCAATTTCTTAACGTACATGGTTTTTCAGTTGTACATCCAAGGGATCATAACTTTTAATCTATGTGCCCTACTTCATACAAAGGAGTGAAATACAAGACTTGAAAATTTATAAATATTTTTTGCTAGTACAGTGAAGACTACTGAAGAAGCTTAGAAAAAAAAAGAAAAAAAAAAACTTTAAAGTGATAAAAGTTTCAAATAATTTTTTTTTAGTGTCATACATGTGAACTATAAGGAACAATGTGAAAAAAAATGCAATATAAATTTTTCATTGTCCATTAAAAAATTTTTATAATTCTCTGATAAGACTTTTTTATTACTAATGAAAAAACTTTATTTATTAAAATCTGGTTTTTTCTATTTATACAAGAGAAAAAATAATATTTGTTACACACTGTACAAGTACTTTTAAAAAATTAATTTAGCAAAAAAAAGACTTATACCATAGATAAATTATTATAGCAGGTTTATTATAAAATAAGTAATGATCATTACTTATAAGGCCGTTATGTACAAAGAATCTTTGTAATTAATGGTAGTTTATTTTAACAAAAAAAAAAAAAAACTAAAAAAAATCATTCTATGACTTAGTTCAATGAAATAAAATGGAATGGTTTTTTTAAACATATAATTAGTCATATAAAAAATAAATTACAAAGTTTCTCTAAAATTTTATAAATTATTTATATTTATGGAAATAAAACAATTGTAAAAAAGGTTTATCACTCTAATATGAAAGAACCGAGATTTTTAAATATGCATACTTAAGTATTAATTTTTAGTATATCGGATAATATTTATCTAAGTCAGTAGTTATGTTGTGTTGTACACGGTTTTTTCGGAGTTTCAAACGCGAGAGTAACCAATTTAGTAACAAGTTTAGTTTCTGTAAAGTGAAAAAATTTATTCTTAAACTATAACTGTCAATTCATCGGTCCAACTTCCGAAAGAACCTGTATATATAAATATATATTTATTTTAGCTTGGCATTTATTTTGAAGGTTGCTTTGATTTAAAAGTACATCAGAAGCAACGTCCAATTTTTTAAGTGACAATAATGGCTCAATGAAATATTTTGGGTATTTAATTTTTTTTCTGGTAAATGGCATTTAATTTTGCCCTATATTTGAGAAGCAAATTAACTTTTAAAAATAACTTCCAAGCTAATACATTATATTATGTTATATATTAATTATAAACTTGCGATTTTGTAACATATACTTGAATTAAAAGAAAAAAAAAACACAATATATATTACAAATACAAAAAATTTTAGTACTTTGTATGCCTTAAACGTAAAACGTTGTATTAAATAAACTCTAAAATTATTCTACTGATTGCGTTGTAAATTAAATTAAATTAAAAGTCAGTAAACAAAAAACTATTTTTATTTTTATTATTTTTTTTTTAACATTTTTTTATTGTATACCTTTGTAAAATTGTTTATAAAAATAATACAAAATTAAATCCACAAATAAAAATGTTTTTATTTATTTTCATAATAGTTGAAATTGAGGAGAGCACTGCTCCGATTTAGCTTAAGACTATTAAAGATCAACCATTAATTTTTGTTATAAATCCTATTTGAAAAAAGGTAAAAAATTCAATTGACTTAATATGGATGTCTTTAAATTGCTATGAATCTTTTGACCTTGCAAATGAAAAAAAGTAAATTCTAGTTTTAAGTAAACTTTTTACAAGTTTTTTAAGCCAACAAATTTTTACATCGGTTGGGCACTTTTTGCGCAAATGCGAATAGAATTTTTTTCACAAGTCATTTTCGGGTTTTTGTTTCTCAATATCATTGACTAAGAATACTTAAAATGACTTTTAAGTACTTAATTAAGATCCCAAATTTCCCTGGCTATGATATTAAATAGTTGATTTTTCATAAATTTGCATGCTTAAAAAATCTTTAAAAAATAGGGAAAACATTCGCAAAAACATTCACTATTTGTAAGTCTTTACAAATTTAATTACTTAAAGCTTCTTTTTTTTATATCGTAAAGTTTACTATAATAAAATTTCCTGTAATAGTGCTTAAAATACACAAAGAGCATTTATAATTAAATATTTTCGGTCTTTATATTATCAAACAAGCACCCAAAAATGAGGCTCGGAAAGTTTCTATTAGTTTTTTTGAAAAAAATGCCCAACCATTATAAAAATTTCTGAATTCAAAAAACTGATGATATCTAAAAATGAAAGATGTCTAGCCATGCTTGACGAACTAACAACAATATTGTGAGATTTAGTTTATTTTGGCAAACGCGACTTATTATAGGTCTGAAGCGCGTAGCAATTATGAATATTTTTTCAGAGTTTCAGAATATTTTTTCTGTTATATAAAGGGCAATAATGACATCCTGACAAAATTGTATAAAGAGAAATAAATAAAAGCATATTACAGTTAAAAAACTTTTTAAAATAAATTTGTAGGTCCAAATCAACTTCTGGATCCTAAAATCGAATTTTACGGGAAATTTACGATTACTTAGTCCCTACAGAGATAGATCAAAATTCTGTTTGGTTCATGTTGAACATCATTCAATTTCAGAAGCCATGGAAAATTTTTTGAATAATCGAAAATTAATTTTTTATAATAAAAATAATTTTAATCAAATTCAGCTCAATTATAAAAGTCTCATTTTCTAAATTCTATATTAGGAATTAGAATTTGAGAAAATAATTTTTCTCGATTGGGAACGTTATATGTTACAGTTTTAACCTGGATTTAATGACGATAATAGTTTTAATTTTATATTTTTATTAATTTTTAATTATTAGTTTACACAAAACGAATTTTCATAAATTTAAATAAATTAAATATTTATTTCACATATGTTTTTTTAGCGTGCGTACCAAATAAGTCTATTGTTTAGAGGTTGAATTGGTCTAAAGTTTTTGGTGTCACCATAATCTAACCTTATCAAGTTTCTGAATGGTTTAAGCTGAAAAAAATATTTATAATTTTAAATATCACCATATTTTCGAAAAATTTTATTTAGAAATTGGATTTAAAACAAACAAACGCAGTTAGCATGCTTTAGTTGAATATTCAACACACTGTTGACAATTCAAGTAAAACACCAAAATAGCAAATATAAAAATACACTCAGTAAATTTGAACTGAGTGACCACAAGATAAGCCGTAAAAATTTGAAAATTAAAATCAAGAAATATTTTTGATCAAAGCAATCTAACTTTATAGGTACTTCAAAATTTCATTCTTAAATAATAATAATAATAATATTTTAAGTGAAAATTTACGAAATCGCTTTTCTTTTTCTTTAATTATGTGATTAAAAAAAGTACCAGTTTGCTGCTTATTCTTTTTGTGTTTATTGGTATAATCCAAATTACAGATTCAGAGCAAGGTGGAGTTGTTAAAGATCCTTCATAAGTTACGTAGCCATATTTATAAAAATCTACAACAAAAAATCTAAGAGGATTAGGAAATGTCCTGCTAGATTCACCAGAATATTGAATGTAAGGGAAATTTTCTTCTATTGCTTCAAGACCTAAATTTCTCCCGTGACCGTGCTAGAAAAAAAATGAAATTATATTTACACAAATTTTTCGTAAATTATAATTGAGCTATAATAAAACTGTTCGATGGGACAAGGAAAACGCAAATTCAGTTAAAATAAAAAATTATTATTCTAGGAGAATACCTCAAATATATGTCCTAGAACAGCTATTCCATCAGGATGTTTTGCAGCTTCTTCAAAACTACCATAGGATTCTTTCCAGTGTACAAGATGCATCTCCAAAGGATATCTATTAATTATCAAAAATTAGTCATTTTAAAAATATTGCTATTGTATTTGTTTTTTTTTTATCATTAAATAATTATTTCTTTTATTTCTGAATATTGATCTAGAAAGATAATTTACAAGATAATTTAAGATCGATCGAATCTGAGCACAAAACTTGAGGCTGAGTAAAAAAAATGTACACAATATTACTAGAGTTTAGTAATTTTACTATTTCGTAGTCATATTACTACAATTTGTAGTAAAATTATTACTTTTGTAGTAAATTAAAAATTTATTGATTTTTCACCCAGATACTCTTGGTTAGCTGTTTTGGCTCAAATAAATGGGTTTTCTGAGGGTTTCTGGGTGAAAAATCAATAAATTTTTTAATTTACTTGCGAAAATTTTTTTGTTAATGCATAAAATATATACCTTTGGTGGTTGAAAGTATGCTCACTTCCAACATGATTTTCTGAACCCCAATGGAAATGTGCTTGTTCAAAAATATAATTTCCTTTTAAAGGCCCACCATGGATATAAGGAGTATGGTTTCTCCAGTTACCGTGAAGCCCTACTGTAAATCGTATAAATTGAATTTTCTTGAATAAAATTTTTTTTATAATAATTTTTATGGAAGGTGGTTAAAAATAATATTATAACTACACTGTAAAAAGTAACTTTAAACAAAAAAATTAGAACATTTTCGAAAAAATTTGTAAATATTCGAAAATAATCGTATAATCGTATAATCATAAATTTAGCATATTGACAAAAAATTTAGTGTACCTACACTGTAAAAAGTAACTTTCTTAGATTTACAAAAAATTTGAAATTTTTTCTAAAAATTAGTGAATTTTCAAAAAATTTTGTAAATATTCGATAAAAATAGTAAATTTACTAAATTTAATATATTATCGAAAAATTCGAGAATTCTCAATTTTTTTTGTGATTTTACGAAAAAAGTTGTAAATTCACAACTATTTTTCGGAAATTTACAACTATTTTGTAAATAATCAATTTTTATTGCGAATTCACAAAAAAAAATACTCGAATTTTTTGTTAATATACTAAATTTAGTAAATATACGATTTTTTTTGAATACTTACAAATTTTTTCGAAATCGTTCTAATTTTTTTGTTAATTTAAGAAAGATAATTTTTAAAGTGCAGTATTTGAATTATTCTTCAATTTGAAAGCTTCAATTAAAAGGCCATTGTTAACCATTTTTTTCATCAAAGGCAAAAAAAGTATTTTTAAAATTAAATGGTTTCTGACTGCTGATAAAAAATGTTATTAAAGCAAGACCTTTTTTTCAGAATTTATTGTTATATTTATTCTTATATTTAATATAATCACAAATTTCCATTTTTATTAATTTGTAGAATATTTTTTGAATTTATTGACCAAATATATAATTAAATAAAAGTTAGCTAAATAAAGGGCACTATATGAGCAATTATTTTAAAAGTGCTACTTAATTTGAGCCTGGAATCGTAATTTTTTTTTTGAGGGCACATCGATATGACCCTTGTTTTCGGGTAGTTTGAACCTTAAATTAAAATTTAGTCAATAAAAATGATTTTTTATTTTTATTTTTATTACTTTACGATGAAAATCAAGCGAGTAATGCATGTTTAAAGTTCAGAAACAGGCTTTTTTCAATAAAATCTCAATATTTTTTAAGACGATTTTGAGTAAAATCTTAAATTGACGATAACTTGGCTAAATTTCATCGTAAAAAGATAAGTTTTTTTTTCTTCTGGAGTGGTTTTTCCCTGGCAATCAGACTTTCTTATCTATTTTTTTAAATTTTATTTACCTAATAAGTTGTTTTAAAAATTTAGGGTAGCTCAGATACGAAAAACACGGTTTTTGAATAAAAGTGAAAAAATCTTTTTGGCACCCATCACCGATTTCTTGTTCACGATTTTTTTCGGTTTTCTGAAGGTTCAAACTAACTGAAAACACGGGTCATATCGATGTGCCCTCAAAAAAAAAAATTACGATTCCAGGCTCAAATTAAGTAGCACTTTTAAAATAATTGCTCATATTTATTAATAAATAATAAGTATTTAAAATTTTATACCAGTATGACCATTGTTTTTTACAAATAGTTTAGTTGGATCAATGTCATAATTCTTAAAATGTAAATCAACTTTTATAAACGATACTTCATCAGAATCAAAATCTAAATTGATATTAATTGGTGATTGTCTAAAGCCTCCACATTCTTTAAAATTTTTTGGCCAATAATAATTTGGATTCGAATAATTAAACTCCTGTGAAATCTGCAAAAATTTTTAATAAATAAATATTAAATAATTGAGAAATTCTAAATAAAAGGTTCTTAAGGAAAAATTTGGGCGCAACCGATTAGCGCCAGGGTGATCAAAACGTTTCACTTGATTTTACGTTGATGGCAAATAAATTTAAAGGTATTTAGAAAAGTTTTTATGAAATGAGCAAAATTTTAAATTTAAACTACTTATGGCTGTGATGTTTTTGAAAGAAAATTTACCATGAAAATTTTATTTGAAATAAAATATTATAGACGTTGCCTTTTTATTACATTTTTCTAAAGGTACCAAAATTTCTAAGCTAGTGTAAAAGTTTCCCGATTTTTATTCGATTTCACGATTTATTGACCCTAAATGAAATGGATCCTAAATTTTAAGAGGGATTTAGATGGTCAAAAAGTAATTCACTTAAGCACAGAATAAAGTATGGGAAGAAATAAAACTCAATAATACGAACATCCAAAACCTGGCGTTTTTAAACCTATTTCACGGAAAAAACACGTCACTTTGATAAAAAAGTTTATTAATTGAAAACTGCTTCTTATTGTTTAATCAAAATTTATATCCGGGGGTATTTGAGATTGCTAAGTTCAGAAATCAACATTAAAATTTACAAACGGTTTGAATCTTGAAGCCTTTATAATTTTAATTCCTTAAAAAAAAAAAATAATTTTAAGCTCCTATAAAATCCTTATTATTCTAATTTTAATATCCAGTAGAATCGATTTTTTAATTCCCCCTTTAATTAATAATTTTTTGAAAATATATTAATAATAATTTGATCCGTGTTTCTGCATTAGATATCGTATTTTTGAAAAAATTTAAATATTAATTAATTTAAATATTAATTTTAAAATTAAAGCTTATTTAAATGCTGTAGAAATTAAAATTAATTTTTTGAATGACTTCTATTGTTCAACTAAATAAAGGAAATAAAATACAATAATTTAATAGAATAAAAAAAAAATCACATTTTAAGCACGAAAGCAAAATTTTACATATTATCAAATTTATTTATTTCATGTATACACTGTAAAAACTTTCTTATGTTAACAAAAAAATTAGAACTTTTTCAAAAAATTAGTAAATTTTCGAAAAAATTTGTAAATACTCGAACTATTACTAAATTTAGTATATTAACAAAAAATTTGAGTATTCGCGATTTTTTTTTGGGAATTCGCAAGAAAAATTGATAATTTACAATTTTTTTTCGTAAATGTTCAAAAAATAGTTGTAAATTTACGTAAAATAGTATAGAATTTACAACTTTTTTCGTAAATTCACAAAAAAAAAATGGAGAATTCTCGAATTTTTCGATAATATTCTAAATTTAGTTAATTTACGATTTTTATCGAATACTTATAAAATTTTTTGAAAATTTACTAATTTTTCGAAAAAATTCTATTATTTTTGTAAATTTAAGAAAATTACTTTTTACAGTGTACCTCATAAATATTGCTTTATTACTGGCAGTGTTTAAAATTGAAAAATTCGTTTTGATAAACACACAAACAATATATTATATTAAATAGTTAATTTATATTTCAAGCATATAAATTATTAATTAATTTTTCTTGCACAAAAGTTATTCTTTCTTGACAAAATTTTTTAAATTACAAACATTAAAAATTTATGAAATGTCATAATTTCAGCGATATAATATAAAAATTAATTTACTATTTTTTTTAAATGGAACAGGTTTATAAGCATGGGGGGTGGTACTTCAAGCATGTCATTTGAGGGTGGGGGTCAAATGGACTTAGAATAATTTGAGTTTAGGAACTTAGATTAGTTTCGTTTTAGGGAATTAGAATATGTTTGATAAGGGGTTCTAGAATAATAAGGATTTTAGGAGCTTAAATTGATATGAATGCCAATCATTATCCTGGAATACTATTTATTTAATGGTATATGTTTTATATTTGTTGTTTGTGAGCTCACAAACCAGTTGCAAGGTTTTTTTTTACAAATGAAGTAACTTTAAAACCCATAAGGGTGATTCTACAGACCTCCGTAAACGCAAAACCGCAGCCGCAACACAATGCGCACAAACCAAAATCATTTTGTGCGCATGCGTCTTGTGTTGTGCGCATTGCGTTGCGGCTGCGGTTTGCGTTTACGGAGGTCTGTAGAATCACCCTAAAAGAGATGTTTTTGCTATTTCCGCAATTTGAGCGACCAAATTAGGGGTTGTTTTTGCTAATTTAAGGGTTAAATATTGATTATTCACAAAAAATCCCCCAAATTCTTGATCAGCGACCCAAAAAACCCGTAATGACCTAATCTGGTCGCTCAAAGTGCGAAAATAGTAAAAACAACCTTTTTAGGGGTTCTTTTGGCTAATTTAAGGGTGAAATATTAATTATTTATCAAAAATTCCCCCAAATTCTTGATTAGCGACCCGAAAAACCCGTATGGACATAATCTGGTCGCTCAAAGAGTTTAGAGTTAATTTTTGCTAATTTAAAGGTGAAATATTAATTATTCATTGAAAACTACCTGAAATTCTTGTTCAACGACCCGAAAAACCCCCTAAGACCAATTTAAGGGTGTTCCGAAAATATCTCCTGGAAATAACCCCGATTTTTGTGGTCAGCAACCCAAAAAACATATAGTAGAGCAAATCTCATGTCAGTAGGAGATAATACACCCCGCCCCGCGATTTGACTGGAGTATGGGTAGAACCCAAAAATTATGGACGAAATTATATGCACTTTGATCCTCGTATAGGGGTCAAAGTGATTAAAAATACATGGTAGAAATTTTTTTTGGTAAAAGTCTAAAATTAATTTAATAAAGCAAAAGATCGTGTTTGCTCCTATTTTCCCCCTTTTGAAGGGGTTGTATGTATAAACTAATATTAAATTCGAAAAAAGCAACCATTTTTAACCCGTAAAAAACTTTTCAGAATAAAAAATTTATAACCGGTTTGTGTAACTACACAACCAACTAGCATGGAACATGTTCACTCATATATATAACAGTAACAAATCCAAAAACCGAAATTACAATAAATCCTGAAATAAAATTGTCCTAAATCCATAAACTTTCTAAGTTCTTGTTCTTATCAGGCCGTTATCAGGCCCTGACTCCCAATTCAAATTATTTTAAGTCTATTTCACCCTACCCCCCTAAAAACGTCACTTTTTCAGCCCCCCTGCCGAGCCAAGCTTTTTCAAATACCCCATCCAATGAACATGTTCTATGTTAAAAAAATGTTTTTATTAATTTCTAATTTGATTGTTAGCGATAACGAACGAGTTATTTCATGGCCATTGCGTGGCCGGAAAAATGCATTTTCTCGCCTGTGCTTTCTACTTACGAAGAAAAAATCGTATGCGACCCTTGTTTATAAAAAAGAATTCCCCAAATTGCCGTCAACATACGATTTGGGTCGTTCTTTTTTTTCTGAACACAAGATCTTAAATGTACTATTTGTACCCTATTACTGAGCTTTTTATGATTCAAAATTCTATAAAATCTTAAATAGTATATATATACGGCTTGTGTTCAGAAAAGTAAAGAATGGCCTAAATCACACGTAAATTCCGAGGCGAAGCCAAGGATGGTAAACTGCGATTTGGGGCTTTCTTTATTTATGGACAAGGGCTGTATAAAATTATTCTGTAACAGTAGCGAGAAATTTTTGTCCAGAAAAATGAATTTTTTTGTTATTTTACATATCTAGGGCAAGCCTATTTTCGATCCTAGGGATATGGCTTTTTTGATCATTATATGCAAATCAATGTTTTAAATCATGGGACAAAATATGGGGTTCGACTTTTTTATGCACTACGCTTGCTCGTGCATACAATTGCATGTAAGGTCAAAACCAATATTTTGTCCCATTTTTCAAAAATAGCTATTTGATGTTATTGGTTAATAATCATAAGCAAGAAGATGAAATTAAAAACCCAAACCAGGAATAAAAAAAATGAATAAATTTGAATTCTATACTTACAGAAGCACTAAAAATATTAATTAAACAAAAAATAATTGCAATTTTCATTATTAATAATTTTAATATCTTTCTTCAAAACATTCGTTCTACAACAACTATGTGAAATTAATTTTAAAATAATAATAATTTTAAAATAATATTAAATTACGACAAATGAAAAAAAAAAATTAAGAATGGCCCAAATCGGACGGGAAATACGTGCCTTCTCGCCGCTGACGAAAAAAAAATTTTTTGCTACCGATATGCTCAACGAAGCCTTTTTATACATTAGTAATTCAATAGATATCTGCGTTTTTTTGTACGCCAAAAACTTAATTAATTTTTAGCGTGATCCAGCATAATTTTTTTTTTAATTCACTGCGAGCTGGTTTGTTATTAGAGGTGTTTGAAAATATTAAATATTAATTAAAAATACTTGATTTTTGAGCTAACAATTTTTTCCTTTATTTTTGCAATAAATTTTCTTTGTTTTCGTCAAATGTGAAGTTTTATTGGTCTGAGGAGCAAAGCTGGTAAAAAAGTTTTATTTAAAATTTCAATGTATCCGATCCTACATATTCATCCCAAAAATATAATATCTCCCTTCAATACATCCCGAATAGAATCGGAAGTATGGGCCGATCCGGCCCAGATACGGCGTGATCTGGCCCAGATCTGGCCCGGATCTGGGCCGCATCGGCCCATACTTCAGATTCTATTTGGGATAATATACTTATAGAGATATCTGAAACAAAAAAATATTTTATGAAGTAGGGGTGAGCGGTTAAACAAATTTTCGGATACCAAACTCAAAATTTCAGTCTTTTTTTTATGAGTCCGTTTTTGGATAAACCCAAAATGTTTTAGAAATCTGATGGTATACGGGTTTGAAATTTCCCTGGCTTTGAAATCGCAGAATTTTTTTTTTTTTTTTAATTTTTCGTTTATGTTTAAAAAGGAGATAGAATAAGAAAAAACACACTAATTTCAAGAAAATAATAAATTGTTACTCTATTCAAAAAAATATTTATATGTATAGAATTGGAAGCCCAGGAAAATTCCAGATTCAAAACCGTACCTGTGCATATACTTCTAAAAAACATACCCGGTATGAGTTTGGTAACCGCATAAATTTGAAGTTTTGTTACTTTTTCACACCCTTATGACCTCTGGTCCTTATTCGTAATCTCTCTAAACATGCTCACATTTCATTTATAGGAGTACTTTGGGAGTACTTATATATTGGACCACACTTGGACCTTTGATAAGTCATTGCAATAAATAAACGATTTTGAGTTTTAATAGTTTTGCTGCTTTTATCTCAAATTTTCATAAAACACCATTATTTAATCTGAAAAGTTTACTGTGGTGTTTTGCATGCAAAACTGCATTATTATTTTGTATAATAAGTCTAAAAAGTCATATTTGGATTTCAAAAAAGAAATTTCATATTATTATTTTTTTAAAATCTATAAAGTTTTAATTTTATTTTGTGATGCAATTACAATTTTTGAATATTGCGCTACAAGTTTAGTAGCAGGTTACAACAATTATTTTACCTAGCGCGGTAAATCGGTATAATAGAGTAATCAATAAATAAAATACTAGTATATAAAATACGTGTTTCTCGGCACGTGGATTAGCGGGTAAATTGTAAATCTTTAACATGTATACTTATACAAAGAATAAATTGTGCAACAAACTAGAAGCTTGTAAGAAAGAGCAGCTGATAAAATAGGGTAGGAATACATTAGTAAAAAAGATGGCCGTATTCGTGGTAAAAATCTAGAGCTTTGTTATATTTTTAATCAACTTAAATATATTTATTAATTAAAAAATTTATTTTGGAAAACATATCTCATCCTTAAGGTTAGTTTATTCATAGTTTTTATTCTATTTTTTTTTCTCATAACTTACAAAATTGTTTAATGTATAGAAAACGTTATATTAAAGCTTTCCAAGGCAACGTTCTATTTGCATATTTACATATACGTATAATTTGAATAATGATCCTATGGCTTGCCCTATTCAGTTTCATTAACTTATTGCAGTTTACTAATAATTGTAATTTTAATTTGTTTAAAATTTCAAATTATTTTTTAGGACTCTATAGCAGACGCTATTATTATTCTGTTTATAAAAATTTAAATGATTATTTATAAATAAACAAATAAATGTATACAATTAAAAAAAATATTTGTTTAAAATATTTTTTATTTGTATACTATATTTTTTAAATTTTACTATTATTTTTTGTACCTATATTAGGTTTATACATTATTTTAATAAAAGTAGTTTTTTTTTAACGAGGACGTCGACCTTTTATCTATATCCTATCATATACATTATGAATGTGCAGCAAGGACAACTATAAAAGAACGAAGGAATTTGCGTCTAATTTTTCTTTGTCTTTAATTTACATCTTGGAGCTATTTGAGCCACGTTTGATTTTGTAACGTAATCCAAATCACGATAAATAGTAAAAGCTGCTTCTATTTTTCTATGATTATTAATAATCATTATTTTGAATATTATCACTGCTTCTATTTTCCATTTTTATTAATTTATAGAAATGGAAAATTCTATTTGGTCAATAAATTCAAAAAATATTCAATAACCATCATTCAGGCCCTGCATCATTGGTAAATACCAAAAAAAAATAATTCTGTACAACTTGTTTAAAGAATAAAAAATTGGTCCATTACAGAAATTTAGCAGTGCATATATTTTGAGTAAATTTAAAATAATTAAAAAAATTAAGTAAATAAAATTTAAAAAAAATAATAGTAGTCAAATATTTTCCAAATTATTAATAACTGAACATTTTTTCTCAGCATTTTATAACATTCTTGCATATAGTTTGAACTATTCAATTCGTTGAAATTATTAAACATAATTTTTTTCTTTGCAGATGTTAAAATTTCTCAATTAAATAAATAATTAATGTTGTTGAAAATTAAAACATAAGCTTTACAATGGATAACTTCTACTATACAAATCAAGATGTCAACTTTCAACAAATAGATGAAAATCGAAATGAAAATCTCTTCAATAAAGAAAAGTTTAATGAATCTAATTCAGAAGTATCCAATTCTCAAAAAAAACTTAAGGTTGATGCATCTACAATGACAGATCCTCTAAAAATAGATTTAAAAATGACATCTGAATATTTAGAGCATATATCTAAAGTTCTTGGCTTACCCTATACTTACGACTGTGATAATAGTAACAGTGATTCAATAACACAAAATTCTGAAGATGAAAAGTCAAGATCCGAACAATATGATATAAAACCACAGCAAATAAATGGTTTGTATTTGAATAAATATTTTTTAGCATAATATTAAAACATATATTTTCATCTTAAAAATTTTGTTTGCAACCTTATTTATTTTCAGGTATGCTTTTTTATAGCTGTCCAGAATGTGCATATCGGTTCCAAGATCTTAAAGAACTTGAAGGACATCTTGAAGATCATAAACAGACTTCAATCTATAAATGCGATATTTGTGGTGCTAACTTAAAAAGAAAGGAACATCTAGATAGACATAGGCAAGAGCACAACAAAGATAGACCATATCAATGCAGTATGTGCTGTAAAGCGTTTAAGCGTAATGAACATTTAGCTAGGCATATGATAATTCATTCTGGCAGTAAAAATCATGTCTGTACTGAATGCGGAAAAGCTTTCTATAGAAAAGATCATTTGAAAAAGCATTTGCAAAGCCACACTAATAGTAGTAAAAATAAAAATAATTTAACACCCAACAATATTAACAGATCAAATAACAATAATGAAGAGGGTTTAAGTACCTTTGCTGTGATGATGAGACAGGCTGGGCCTGTTTCTTTTTCTACCTTAAGAACCTAGAATTAAATATTACTTTTAAAATTATTTTTTTATTCATTAATAAATTTTGGTTTTTACAAACTTTTAAAACAAATCATATTAATTTTATACAGTTTATACATGCATGTGAATATTTTAACTGTAAATTTAAAATTACTTATTTTTTTTAAATATTAAATAGTAACAATAATTCTTAAAACAATAATTTTTATTATATTAATTTATAAATAATTAAATAATTACAATGTTTTTAAAGTTTGCCTTAATAATTTTGTTACTGTTAATTTAATATTATCGAATTAATTTTATTAACGATAAATCAAAATAAATAACTTATTATTTAGAGTTATAGTAAGTCTGTTATAAAAATTTAATCATTAAACTATTAACATTAAGATTTTAGGTATTAGAAAATATGTCATCATAATTTAATAATTAATTTATTCTACTGTAATATAATATATTAAATTTTTTTGAATAATCTTAAAATCAAATTTAAAGACTTGATTAAAATAAAAAAATTTTTTATAATTTTAGCATTTCGAGTATTGTAAAATAAATTTGAAATAATAAATCTTTTGTCTAAAATGCATTTATATATATGAATTAAAAAAACTTTACATGCATATTGCACATCAAATTAATTTTTTTTTTTTTTTTTAAGCAAATGTTTTATAAAATATTGCAGTTACATTTTTAATATTTTCTTTTTTAATTAAAAGGGCAATTTTCTTATTATTATCAAGTATTTATGTTAACAAATTGCTTTAAATAAATTTAAAAACTCTATAAGGCATTATAAAAATAAGATTTTATATTAATAAGCAGTATTTAATAAAAGTACATACCATATTGTTGAAATCAAAACAAAATAAACTTGTCATGAATCAAAAAATTTTAATTAATTTTAAATCCTTTTTCTAAATTTAATTAGCAAGGTCGATTGTTTGAAAAATCGATTTGCTTCAAATTTTCAGAATAATTGAAAAAACATCCCTGATACCCTTAGTTCACCTAAACAAGGTTGAACATTATCAGACCTTATTATTGAATAGCAGATATATATCTACTTTTGAACATGGGCATTACCAATTAAAAAAAAAATATATTTTATAATTTTTGACTAAAATAGGCCTTACAGGTCTGAAAGATTATCTTATTCAACAATTGTTTATGTTAGGTCGAGTGTTAGGTCATGTTTCAAGATTTTTAAGATTCTTCTTTTTAGCCAGGGCACCTTTATTTATAAATGATCATACCTGTAAATCCTAACGAAAAAAAATTTTTTAAGTGAAACCTAAAGAAAAAGCAAACTTTTAAGGGTAGCTTTTGCTAATTCAAGGGTGAGATATTAATTTTCAATAAAAAATTACCCAAAATTCATGTTCAGTGACCCAAAAAAACCCATATATGTACCAAATCTTAAAACTTGAAGTGCAAAACCCCTTTTAGAGGTTGTTTTTGCTAATTTAAGGATGAGAAATATATTTTTAAGAAAAAATTCCCGGAAATTCGTGATTAACAACCCAAAAAACCCTTTCGAACCGTCTATAGACACTGAAAGCGTAAAACTAGCATGCATCAAAAATATCCCTTTTTATAGGTTGTTTTTGAAAATTTTAGGGGTTTCTGCACATTTCTTATAGTAAAGACATTGAAATTCGCGATCAGCGACCCAAAAAACCTATAATAGCTTATATTTGTTGGAGTAGGCTCAAAACCCTTATGTCACCCTTTCAACCCTTAAAATTTAATTTGTCTTATAAACTGTTTTTTTTTTTTTTTTTTTTTTAAGGGAACTAGAAGTTTTTTGGGCCGTTGAATCCGAATTTGACATAAAAAATCAAGTACAGGGGTGGAGCACCCTTATTTTTAAGCCTTAAAATTTATTTTTTGTTAAAATGATTTTTTTATTTTTAAGGGGTCCTGTAAGTATCTTGGACTGATGAACCCGAAACTAACGTCAAAAATTATATTAGAGGAGCTTATTTTTACACCCTTATTTTAATCCTTTTAACCCTTAAAATTTAGATTTTCTTAAAAAACGTTTTTTTTTAATTTTTATGGAATCTAGTTGGTATGTTGGGCCACTAAATCCGAATCTATTCCAAAAACTAAGTAATTGGGGCGTAACACTCTTATTTTAACCCTTTCAATCCTTTAAATTTAATTTTTCTTAATAACTGATTTTTTCTTATTTTTAAGGGACTAGTATGTACTTTGAGCTGTTGAATGTTGAAAAATATGTTAGAGGAGTGTAATCATACGGGTTTGCTTAAATTTCCTTCAAAAAATCAATATATCCAATGATGCCAGTTTCTTCGGTATCTATAGAAATAAAAATTTTATTATTTTTTTATGACTTCCTTCTTAAATACGCCAATATGGATCAAATTGGAAAACAAGGAAAATTTTTCGGGTTAAAAGATATTGCTTAGAAAAATAAAAATATTTCCAATATAATAGATTTTTTTTATTGCAAAAATTTATAATTTTTATTGTACATTTTATAAAATACAACACAAAGCAATATTAATTTGTAAAACATATATGATGAATTATTTAAAAATATTTTAAAATTTAAAATATTATAAAGTAAATAGCCTTATAACAGTGATAAAGAAAATCATTATTTGGATCTAATATATAAAAAAAATAACTTAGATTTATCATGAATGCTATTTATACATAACAAATAATGTAATTCTTTATCTTTAGGGCAAAATAATATCACGTACAGTATTGCAGTTTTATAAAATATTTATTATTGGAGAGTTTTTATGGCACTTTATAAAAATTAGTATTTGAGATCATTTATTTTTATCGGGCATTCTTATTTTTTGTATATTATTAAAATTAATTTTTACAAAATAGTTTTACAATTGCACAAAATTTTTTCAAAAGATACATTTTACTTATTATATAATTTAAATATATCATTTTCATTGTCTTTTTTAGTATAATTTTTTCAATTACAAAATATTAACACTATTATGTTCATTTACATATTTATTTTGTACTATATATTGGAATTTCATGCTTATTCATTCAATTTTTTAGATATTTCTATATGAATTATTTTGTATTAAAAATATGTAAAATTTCATTCTAATTGTTAATTTATTGTCTTTTATTTTATTTTTATATTTTTATTTTTTACTTTCATACTTTGTATCTCTAATTTTCAGTCCATTTTACTGATAAAATTACAATAAAAACTATTCTTTGATATACATTTAATGCATTAATTTTCACAGATAAATTAAAAATAAATATAACAAATCAGTCTTTTCAAAAACAATTTTTTACAAAAAATGTTTACATAATTAAATTAGTCTTTTTTTGATAAAAAATAAATACAAAATATATCGCTGTGATATTTTATAAATAAATAAATTAATGAATAACAGTCTTTATTTGAAAAATTACCAAATATTAGTAACTATTTAAACTTAGCGATTTTTTAAAATCATACAAATTAATAGCTTAAAATCTAATAAAATAAATAAAATAAAATCACCCAAAAAATGGAAACAATCTTCCATGATCACATTAAAATAAACAAAAAGCATTAAATGCATTTTCATGTTTCATTTTACTCTATGAAATATAATTATTTATTTCTATCGCTAATCTTATAAATCTAATTTTCACATTGTTTTGCACTTGGAACTTATAAATTATGTTATTTATAATATATCTTAAAAACTATGCATACTTTTATAAAAAATTGTTATTCTAAATATTAAACCTGGATTCCCTATTTTATTTGTAGTTTCGATATTAAAAAATATAAATTTTATAATGTTTTAAAATTTAATTCTTTCCTATTTCCAAATCATATTTAAACACAAAGCATTTGAATATATGGGCTTGTCTAAAATAACAAAAAATTTGTTAATCATTAATAGTTATACCTGTATGAATATTATGAGTTCTAAGAATGATTTTTATCTTTTTTGAAAAATTTGTTCCCGATCGAACATTGGAATTTTCGACGATATTTTTGACAGTCATGTCTGTTTTAACAATATACAGCTGATACTCGCAAGATAAATACTGATAAGGGATTAAAATTGTATCAAAGTATAGTTACAATATTATTTTGAATTATTATTTAATAATTCGTGCTTAAATACTCCTTAAAAAACTTTCGTTTAAAGATATACATATAGTTTTTTAGAGAAAAGTTTCAAGAATTCAATAGCTTGGGTTATTTGTTCGTTTATCGTGCAAAATTTAGAGAAATTTGAGTACAAAAATACAAATTTTAGGGTTCTTATTGTAGTTTTACACTTTGATAGTAGGCGAAGTGCTATATCCGTTCGGTACCGTAATACCATGTTTTTCATATAATAGCCAAGTTAAATTTTGATTTTGCAGTTGAAATATCTTCAAATTTTGCATGACAACCGACTTAAAGACATTTTCAATTTCTTTTCTAAATTCTTGTGACTAATACTGAAAAGCATTTATTCTTTCATTAAAAAACTATAATAAATAAATGGTTCAAATATCTCAATTTCAAAAAATACTGCTCGTTGCGGATAGCGCGACCTTAATTTGCTGCATATACTACCTATCTACTTTTTTCACAGGCAAATAGAAAATATGTGCAAGCAGCAATTGGAGACAGCGTTTCAAAAACGAAAAGCCAAAACCTACTATGTGGTGTCTCTATGAATGCAATTGAAAACATCATGGCCCAGCAAGATGCTGGTTGCAGCAGTGTGCAAACAGGAAGCTCATCCTTTGAAGCTTGCTTTGGACCAAGTACACGCAGAAAAATATTAGACAAAAATAGTGGTATTAAATAAAACCAAAAAATTGTATTTCACAAAGGTGCTTTAACTCTCGTTTTCAAGGACGTCCCAAAATTTCATTTTTTTCAACTAAACAAATTTTTAGGAAAGGGTCTTTTAAAAACCTGCGAATACAGCGCTAGAATGGTTAAAAAATTTTATCAGTATTTTGCGTGTTTTAAAATCAGAGATAACCAAATTAGATCTGAGTAGCATCTCGGTAAATTGGGATTTTAAAATTATGAAATTTGGAAACTGAATAGAAATTAAATCTGCCATTGTTTTCTGTGAATCAACAGATCTACGAGCATTAGAAAAAGGGGTCCTGTGAATGGATAGGCTACTTTATTTTGCGTCTAGTCGTAAGTTTAAAAAATTTCTAAAGGTCCGAAAATTTCAAAATTCACTTAAATCCATTTTTATCAGGTTTTTTCCCGGTTTAAACATATGTTTTAACACGTATTTTATCAGGATGTGTTAAAATCAAAATTTATCATGAAAAAAAAACATAATGGATAATACAAAAAAAATTTTTTATGATTATTAAAAACATGAAAAGTTAAAAGGAAAAAAAATTATGCAACAGAATAAATATAAAAATAGAATAACTTTTAAGAATTAACTGCTAATTAATTATTATAGAAAAGTCCATTTTAAGGTCCACTAGATACACAAATAGAAATTTAAACAGCAAATCTGAAAAAACAAATTTGAACAAAGTAACCTGTCATAAAAAAATTATTATAAGCTTTGCTGTTTGTTATAAGATTTACTGTTTAATATTAGCGCCAGGCTGGTTTAATAACCGATTTAGATCCTTCACCCAGCAGATGGTTATTAGCAACGAAGGATTCACATATCCAGTATTACTTTCATGCCAGAACTTTTATCAGAAAATGGCATCGATGTTTGCAGTTAGAAAAGCTGTTTTTAATGTCATACGTACATTAGCAGTAACAAAATTAAACCCCAAGTTCCGTGCTTTCTTTCACACGGTATGTATAAACCTGTCATTTTGCGAAATGACACATATCGGCCTCTTTATATGAGTATATATTTAACAAACACCCAGAACTGCTAGCATTCATGGAAATAGGTCAGCCTGAAAAGGCATCTATAGGGAGGATTTTAGAGATATTTGATATTATCAATGATGAGGACCTTCCATTCCTCAAGTTTTTGTTCCCAAGTTATATGCTGGAAGCTTTCAGCTCAAAACATTTTCGTACTCTCACAGTGATGGCTAAAACGATAGGAGAAACTTATCAATCTTCATTAGCCAATTTGTATGTTCCGAATATGGACTCCACGGCAATGAAAAGGATGATTGAGAGAATAAAGCTGGTTATGGATCTTAAATCCGATGCCAGTGTTGTAGGCACTGCAGAATTATCAGCAAGGGCAATGACACAAGAAGCAGGACAATATTTCTTAGAGTCAGCTAAACAGTATATCAAAGCAAGAAACCGACCATTGATTATTTCAGAAGCAGGAAATAATAGACAAGATATTAGGGAATAGAAGACTCTGTTAATATCATTGTTTTTTATTATTATTGACTTCATCAACAAGTAATATTCTATCTGTCTACCCAGTCAACTTTTAGTGGACTTTTCTATAAATTTATTAGAAGTTAATTCTAATTATAAATAGTTTAGAAGCTATTATATTTTTATTTATTCTAGTTTATTCTATTTTTAAGCTGCTATTCGGAGCTGCTATATACATGTATATATTCGCACACGCACGCAAAGTTCTATGTACACTATATATGTATGTTTAAGTCAGAAACTGAGTGTCCTTATATATAAACTAAAACTTATTTTTTCCACTTGCGAGTAAAGTTTAAAAGTGGAATGCGAGTTTTATTGAAAACAGATTTTTATGGAGTCCTCTTAGCCTATCGTCATAATCAAGTTTTCTTTTGATTTTAGCTAATTTTAAGTCTTCCATCATTAAGTAGAGCGCAGACCATAAATAACAAATCACATAAGAAACATGTAAAATTTATTTTTATATTCGTAGCAGTGAAATTGAAAATTTTTTTATTTTTGCTATTAAATTTGTTTATCTTGCGATGAAAAAGAATTTTATCTCTCGTATGTAAAAACTTTTGCAAAAAAAATATTTGCACTTTTTGGTATAGGATTTTCCATTTAAAATATTGATTATATTTTTCTTTTAAAATTATTTTTTCTAAAATTGTAACTGAAAATTGCTAAAAAAAGCCTTCATGTTTCAGATTTTGCTATTTTTTTGACATTTATCAAGAAGAAAACCTAAGACCTATTTGGAAAAAATATATAAAATAATTAATAATCCAAGCGCTCTTCAGAGAAAAAAGATTTTTTACACTTCTTAACAAAACCAGGCGATTTAAAGGTAAAATTTTTATAAAATTATGTATTTCTTCATATAAATGAAATAAATGAAAACATTTATTTCCTAAGCTTACATGGAAATCGAAAGAAGAAAACTATAACGTAGTTATACTTATTTGGAAAAAATTTTTGCCACTGGTAATAAAAAAAAAAATAAAATAATTAAAAATCCAAGCGCTCTTCAGAGAAAAAAGATTTTTTACACTTCTTAACAAAACCAGGTGATTTTAAGGTAAAATTTTTATAAAATTATGTATTTCTTCATATAAATGAAATAAATGAAAACATTTATTTCCTAAGCTTACATGGAAATCGAAAGAAGAAAACTATACCATAGTTATACCTATTTGGAAAAAATTGTTGCTATTGGTAATTTAAATTCCAAACTCTCTTCATAATAAAGGATTTTACACTGTGTAACAAAACCAGGAGTTTTTAAGGTAAAATTTTTTTAAAATTATGTATTTCTTCATATAAATGAAATAAATGAAAACATTTATTTCCTATGCTTACATGGAAATCGAGCAACTTACTCATTGCGGCATTAAGTGAATATAAGTTTATATATTAGTTATCTACAAGCCAAGGACATTAAGTGAACATTGGACAAATTAAGTGAATTTAACTGTTGTATTTTTGTATTTTTGCGAGCCTTCTCCAGTTGATGGAATTAGATCATTTAGCCATACGATGGATACAGTATATTTGGGTAATTTGCGAGTACCGCCTCAAGTTTGCATGGGAGCATCTCCCCTTGCTATTACAACCATTGCTGAACAGTTAGCTGGTGATGAAGCTTATAATGGTGTTTATGTCGATCACGACAGTGTATATATTGTAGTGCGTACGCCACCAGCTCCTGAAGATGATGCTGAGGATAACTTCCTAGAAGATCTTACTGTAGTTGATACTACATTAGTTGAAAATTTGCTTATGTGCGATGGATATGTTTCCATCGCTTTAAACGCTGGTGATAAAGAAGTTGGAATTGGAGTTCGCGAAAGAGTTGCAAATGTACGGATTGCTGGAAACGTACTTTTAAATGCATTACCTGTGGTTACTAGACTAGGGTGTAATACACGATGGCAATTTGGACCTACACTAACTGTATTAGCAGATCCGGATCTAGACCCAGCCTTCGATGACCTTCAGAGTATTTTCAGTAGTATTATGGTATTGTTATTTTCCAAGCTTGGCTCGTGATAACTCAACACGGTTATTATATATACTATTTTCAGCATTGAAAGTATTAAGCGAATTTAAAAAAAAATTTAAGAGAAATATACTGATCAATTTGGTTTCTGTTTGTGTAACAAAGAAAAAGATTTAATGTTTGACTATTCAAAGGAAGAATTCTTAAATGGAACAATCACTTGCCCAATTCTAGATAGAAACCCTGGGCAAAGGCATGGTTTGTTTCAAATGATTCATGACATAATAAAAACAAATGTTGGACATATCGTTGAAACAAAAGATAATCAAATGATTCAGACATTAAGAATGAGCAACATTAGGAGAATGTATCAACCTTATAATCTACTTGCAGCAATTCCTATTTCCTAATCAAAGCAGCATTTGCCATTACAATACATAAATTCTAAGGTAAAACATTTGTTACGCTTTTTAAGAATTATAAGAGGAATATATTTTAAAAAAATGAAACGTAGATAATTTAACGAAAAATCTTGGTTTCTTATAGATCAAATTTATTATTTATAATAAATCTCAAAAACTTAATATGCATAGATGATTATATCTTTTCTAACATTATTTTTGGCGTCGAGAATACCAACAAAGAGGAATGGAACATTTTCATTTAATGATTTGGATTGATTCTTTACTCGGAAAGACTTTTGATGATTTAATATTGCAGTCATTTTCAAAACTGACAGTTTTGAGTTACGTAAAGGAAAGTGATTCTTTGTTAAATATTTCTCGTGTTTATAAATTTTAAAAAATTAACCAAAGAAACTAAATCTTTCAAAAACTATACAAGTTCTAATAAGCAGTTAGTTTATGACAAATTCTTATTTTTTTTTCTTAAGAAGATTTAGTTTTAAAGAAAATATTAATATAAAAGATACTTATTTTATTAAGCATAAAATATAATTTTTTTAAATGAATGCATTTTCTATATTTTTTATTGAATAATAGTAAAAAAAAGTTTTAAAAAGATCTTAAAATTCTGTGAGATTTTTATACTTTCTGATTATGTAACAATTTAAAAACAAAATTCTTCTGAATTACATCTATGAATAGATATTAATTGGCAATTGACCTAGAACAATGCTACTGACACCAACACGCGCCTGCTACAAAAAAGACATCGCACGAATAAAAAATTTACATTTAATTAAATTAATCATCTTAAATATTGTATAAGTATTATCTATAATATATTTTAATGAATGCATTTATTAATTTAAAACAAAACAGTATTTACACTGTTTTTTTATCAATATAATAATATAAAAACTTATTTATAATGTATAACTAAATTTACGTTAACAATCAAAGATCTTGATACTTTGTGATTATGCTCAGAGTTAAATTTACTTAAGTTAAGACTAAAATTTAAAATTTTAAAGAAAAATATTATTCTTATTAAGAATCTATTCTTTGTGATTATGTATAGAGTTAAATTTACTTAAGTTAAGAATAAAATTTAATATAATAAAATAATAAAATGATTTAAATAAAAAATTTATTTTAAAAAACTTAAGAATTAATTTCTTTGTGATTATGTTTTTAGTAAGTAAATGAATTTATCTTAAAAGCAAAAGTCACTTGCGACTAATTATTTGTGATAATGATCAGTGTTCTTCCAGTAATTACGTTTAATTTATAAGCAATAAAATCTAAAATTTTAATTTATGATTAAATTTTGTGCTCTACAAGAACAGATTTAAAATTATTTTAAGTTTCTTATGTTAAAAAATGCATTTATACTTAATAAATAATGTGTAAAAAGTCGTCTGAACTTTTCTTTGATTTTACTAATGCATATTTTACTATACTATACCAAACTTTTTTCTTTGTGATTGAGTTTAGCTTAAAAATAATTTTTAAAAATTAATTCTTGTATTGTTCTAATAATTTGTACTTATTGTTAATTAAGTAAATGTATATCATTTACCTTAAATATCTCAATTAATAGAAACAAGAATATAATTTTTGTTATAATTATCTAGTTGTTAGTTATATAAAATTTATAAAGTTAAAAATAGTATTTTAAATAATATACAATTAATAATATTATAAATTAAGCACCGTTTGGAATATATCGTTTATATCTCAACAAATATTTACTCAGGTAAAAAATAAAATTAATTTTCATTGATTTTAAGTAAAGACTGGAGATAATAACTCCCAAATCTGATTTACCAGCAGAATATTCCTCAACCTGGTTTGAATCAAACACGAGCAAACCATCTGTAAAAGTAAAAGTCGAAGCATTCAAAGAAAAGGATATAAGAGGTATTTCAAAAGGAGGATTTGATTCCAACAACTTAAATCAGAAAGCAGTGAAATGGTTTTTATGGTATTATTTTAATCAAACTAACCATAAGTTGGAATAAAAGTGGACCAGTTATGAGCAGGTAATAGAGAAAGCAGGAGCCACAATAACGCCTTGGGACATAGTAACAATAGACAAAGCAAAAGGTACAGTTCCTGGTTTAGCTACTAAGACGTACCTCACCACTAATGATGACAATTGGTTAGCTTGTCTCTTTCTGGCTCCGTCACGATCAACAAAACTAACTTAAAAATATTTATTGCAGTTGAAATATTAAAATGCAGTTCAAATTTACCGAGAGGATAACTTTGGATAGGAGCCACAGCAAATCCGTGGAACTCTATCTTTAAAAAAAATGGCAAACCAGAAATACAATTTAAAGTGTGGGATCACATAAAAAATAATTTCGTAATAATAGAAAAAAATGTATTCAAAAAGATATATAATAAACGAACATAAATCATGAATTACTTAAAAGTTAACAAAAACTTAACTAGAAATTATAATGGGATAGATATAATTATAGAGAATGCAAATTTAGAATTAAGTGTTAAAAATAAAAACGATGTAAGAGTACTTAGCTTTTCGCACGAGAATGTAGAAGTAAAACAATTGGTGAATATTAGTGTTGAAGGATAGTGTTTATAATTATACAATTACTGCTAGTGATGCTAAAATTATAGTAATTCCAAATAAAGCTGCTATTGACGTGCTGTATAAACTTGTATTTTCCAATGCTCAAGAGCCAACTTCTCTAATGCAAAAGATTTTTCTTAGCCCAAATGTGTTTTCTATTTTCAAATATTTAGTATCTTGGAATAAATATTTAAAAAATCTAAATTTTATTAAAAAAGTTAGTACTGAAGTATTAAAAAGCGGAATACTTTTTAACGAATCATCGCTTGTTTTTTATTTCGTAGGGACAGTTCCCTCTAATGGTGTGTATGTAAATGTACAATTAAACTACATACTAAAAGAATATTTAATTGAAAATTTCTTGAAACGACCAGATGTCGTCATTTTTTTAAAGAATTTATGTGCCGTAGTGGAAATAAAAGTTTTTGTAAATGAATCACCAGAAACTATCCTTGAAAAAGGGTTCAAACAAATATATGAAAAAAAAATATAAGGAAATCATGAAGGGCGAAAAAAACATATTTTTTTTAATCATTGCGGCACGTCTAATTACAGGGAAATCTATTTCTATACGTTGTTATAGAAATTCCTGGATCAGCAGCAAAAGATTCAAGTGAAGACAATAGTTCTTCTGAAGATTCTAAGATTGAAAAAAATGAGATTCTGAGACGAGAATTCAGGACGAAAGAAGAGGATAAGGAAAGGATGATAGCAGTCCCCTACCTCGCCAGCAGGCTCGATCGTAAGCGAGGGCGCTCGGATGAATTTGGTGTTAAATTTTTTTCTTCCTTTGCCGACAGACCCCGCAAGCATAATCGTGGGTGTTCGGAAAGATTAGAAAGATATACATTGCTGTTGATCGCCAGCAGGCCCGATCGTAAGCGAGGGCGCTCGGATGATTTCGGTTTTAAATTTTTTAGTTATTTAAAATATAAATCAAATGCAGAGTTTTTTAAATTATTTTTTCTAAATTTTACTTTTAAAAATTGTTTTAGAAAGAAGTAAACTTCACCCAATTGTCCCTAGACAATTTTTTTAATTGCATGCATATTGTGCAGCATTATTGTTGTTGGGATTCTTTAAGAAGTTACTCAATTTTGAGACAGAGAGTGATGTTCTTGATTGGGTCTTTACAGAGCAAATAGTTGCAGAGTTGATCAGAATGATGAAACTATCAAAAGAGTTCAATGTGCCAGATTCGTATTTTGCTTACCAGTCCGACATGGGCTTAGTCCAAAAGACATATTATTCAGCGGTCAAGAATCCACATATCTACTTTTTTATCCACGGAGTAGGTACATTATTACATACACTGTTAAAAGTAACTTTCTTATATTAGCAAAAAAATTAGAACATTTTCGAAAAATTAGTAAATATTTGAAAAAATCTTAAATTTACTAAATTTAGTATATTAACGAAAAATTCGAGTATTCTCGATTTTTTTTTTTTTTGTGAATTACCCAGAAAGATTGATAATTTACAATTTTTTTCTCGAAAATTTATAAAAAATAGTTGTCAATTTACGAAAAATAGTAGTGAATTTACAATTTTTTTCGTAAATTTACAAAAAAAAATCGAGAATTCTCGAATTTTTCGATAATAATATACTAAATTTCGTAAATTTACGATTTTTATCGAATATTTACAATTTTTTTTGAAAATTAAGTAATTTTTCGAAAACATTCTATTATTGTTAATCTAAGAAAGTTACTTTTTACAGTGTACTCCCAATCCAGAAACGTAGCCTTCGTGTGTGAGCAGAACCTTTCTAATAACTGTGTTGCGGTAAAGTATTGTGCACATTACGGTTTATGGGGTTCAAGATAGACCCAAGTTGAAAGAGGTTAAGCTGCAGTCACATCTGCGGAACTTACAACAATGTAGGTCTATATCTATACCCATACGCTGTATTAACTCCAGTCAACATTACAAAGAAAGGTCTAATACCATTCAAAAGTAACTGCAGTTTCACTACGGATGCACTGCCATGTGATGGTAAACTTTACTCTTTAACAGTTTTGGACAATCCAAAATATTGTGAAGTTGTATTACATACTAACGTGACCTTTTACATCACGTTCGAATATATGTATTATGGCGATTTAATTCCATTAAAATATAAAGATGCGTCAAAAACCTATATCGAATCTATAGCTGATGTCGCAGGAGATATCGATCTGTTAGGTTCATTAGGATCAGCCTTTACTCTATGTACTGGTTTGACATTCGGTTATAAAATATTTACTGTTTTAATGTCTAGAGTGGCTATATATAAAACGGTAAAGGATTTCAAAAAATGAATTCTTAATCATTTAAATAAAATTGGAATGTGAATGAGCGCGTACTTCACTGATTTACGTCATATGTGGTGTATAGTAGCTAAAAATGATAGTGAGCGCAGTAGCTCAGAGCTAGCACTCGTGCCTGTCGTCCGGGCAAGTCGAGTTCGAGACTCATAGCACCCATTCTGTTTTTATTTTTCTTAAAAATGGCTTAGCATGGTTTGCATATCTTAAGACTCATAAATTTAAACCCACTCCAGAAATTGACAGATTCATTGTTGATACAAAAGCAAAAATAAATGGGTTTAAAAAGATTGAGCGAGATTTAGTATTGCGATTGCGAAAGGAAGGACAATTATTCAAATATTCAGTGTCAAGATGGCTGATATTGATTCCGTTGTAAGAAATGCTGGCGCCATAGCAAGAAATCTAATACAACAAGACCGTCGATTAAGGAACGACGTTTCCTCGAACTGGGAAGATAGACTGGTTCTTTGAGTAAGAAACTACAGCGTACCTTTTCAGATTCAATGATATCTCAGTAGAGAAACTGGAGCTTGGCGAGAGTATAACCAGAGCAATGCATTTTTTCTCATACGATTCTGAGTATACCAGTGCAGTGTGTAAGGAGGTATTAGACAGCTGCGAGGCTGATCCCACCCATAGAGATACTGTACTGTGCGCAATGAACGCCGAGAATAATCTAGACTATGATACCGTGATCGGTAGACTTAACATAAATAAATCACGATTAAACGCGGATCTCGCACCGGAAATGCCAAATCAGCTCACACGTAGCAATATAAGGCCTAAGAGCACCAGTCATAAGCAACTAAAAGGAGCAAGGGAACTAGGGAGAAGAGGAGGTAAGAATGGAAATAGCGGACAAAAGTCGAACACAAATTCCTTCTATAAAGGAATGGGCATCGCGCCAATGAAAATAGCTACCAGGATGGGGCTATAAAGAAAAAATCCGTAGAGAGAAATTTTCGCGAGAGAAAACATTTGTGATAAAGTAACTGTATCACGTCGTAACACTAGGAATAGTGATAAGAGCGCAAAAGCTCAACCAGGACTAATCAAATTTGATAAATATCCTAAATACGTTGATGAAAAAGAGTTTTACAAGATTCGTTCTCGCGCGCTATATGACTTTTTTTAAATTTTGGACTTTGTTTTTTTTTTGTGATCTTGGTTAATTAGTTTACTATAGTTGCTGACTGTATTTAGTTGCTGATTTAAATAATTCTTGTAATTAATAAAGAAGTTTATTTTTTATTAATGAAATACTAGTTTAGTTATTGTACAATATTTTTTATCCGATAAAAAAATAATTGTTTGTTGCACTTCTCAAAAGAATTTTATGAAAATTTGAAAAACTCAATTTTTATTGAAATAAAAAAGTTTATGTTTTTGTGTAATTTTCAAAAAAAAAAAAAAATCGAAATTTCCCTGCTGTTTGTTAGCTGAATTTTTGGAGTGTTATTAATTATCAGGCATAGAAATGAGCAACAACGGTCGCTGCATCGCGCGCGTGAATAGCTAATTTGCATATCTTAAGACTCATCATTTCAAACCCACTCTAAAAATTGACAGATTCATTGTTGATACAAAAGCAAAAATAAATGGGTTTAAAAAGGTTGAGCGAGATTTAGTATTGCGACTGCGAAAGGAAGGACAATTATTCAGTGTCAAGATGGCTGATATGGATCCAATTGTAAGAAATGCTGGCTCCATAGCCAGAAATCTAATACAACAAGACGGTCGATTAAGGAACGACGTTTCCTCGAACTCAAGGAATGGGCATCGCGCCTATGAAAATAGCTACCAGGATGGGGCTATAAAGAAAAAATCCGTATAGAGAGAAATTTTCGCGAGAGAAAACATTTGTGATAAAGTAACTGTATCACGTCGTAACATAACGATAGCAGTCCACTGTTCAGGTGGTAAAATCTCAGCTTTGTATCTGTAAGTATAAATACCCTAATTTTTATGTTTTTTGACTCCCTTACGCCCCTTTGAAAGCTCGACTAGACAAAAAAATTTAGTTTATATATTTTATTGTAAATTACTCAAAAAAGGAAAGATTTTGAAGTTCTTATACTTGTCCTAATCGGTACATTTCTACACATCTGAGCAGCAAATCTGCGTAATAATAATAATGAGAGAATAATGATTTGCAAGAAAAAATTAGAAGAAAAATTTACTGCACATATAAAATTAGGATAAAAAATTTAAAAATATAATACTGAAAAAACATATAAGAATATAAATATTACTTATACTTCAGTCATAATGTGGTAATTGGTCAGAAATCACACCCCCCCCCCCCCGCATTATGAACGGAGTATTAGATAACGTCAAATTACATTTTTTAGATGTATTCTTAAACTAAGTTTAAAAGTAAAAAATAAGTTTTAGAACTGCATGTTCAAACTGTTGATGACCTCCATTATAACCTGAATAGGTTAACCATAATCATATATAATAAAACTAATATTCTTACAAAACAATTTATTATGTTAAACAAGGCAATAAACTACTACTTCTATATTCAAATACTTTGTGTTTAAGGAAGATAATACGTTAAGGCAAGTAAGTAAATCCCTGCTGGGGATTATGTTCTTTTTGTTGCAGACTTATTTACTTTATTTCTTATTTGATGGTGTGGGCTAAATTAGATCAAATTACTGAGATTCTTTTTTAAATGGTAATATTTTTTCAGAAAATTCATGTTAAAATCTCTCTAGACTAAATTAATTTTTTTAAATCGTATGTGATTTTACTATAGCAAAGAGTACAGTCAAACCACACAGAATTTAAAAAAAAAATCTAGTCTAGAAAGGGCTTTACTTAAGAATTTACAATTAGCAAATGTATATAATAGGGTTATTGCATGAAAAAAATTTTGAAATTTTATTTGGTTGGTTTTGCAGTTTATAAAAAATATTAGACACGTATTTTAATATTTTTTATTGAAACAATTTTTAACCGGTGAAAAAAAGTTAAATAAATTACGCGTGACGTCACAATCAAGATTCCCTATACTTTTAACATTGCGTTTCATGGACTGTCACGTCATGCCCCCCCCCCCCCACTACTAGTATTTTAGCTACTTTAATGAATAATTACTCTGTCATTTTTAATTTTTATGAAAAATAAAAAAATACGTGTCGAATATTTTTTTAAATATTTTCAGAATATCAAAAAATCTCGATAGCGTTAGACAACCCTATTTAAATCTTACAAGTTAACTAAATATGAATTTACAAACTAATTAAGGACCGAGTATTGCACTTTAAAGTCAGGTTAAAGTAACCAGAATATATTTTTATTGCACAATAATTTAAACAAATAATTTTAATTATGAATGAATGAGTATGCATGAAATTATTTATTTTTTTGTTTAATGCATTTTTATATGATATATAACCTTTTTGAATTATTTATCAATTACATTGATAAAGCTATTTTACTAATGGAATTAAAATTAAATGTTAATTCCATGATTTCCTACGTGCATAAAAACATTAAAAAAAATAAAAATTTGATTCTTTAATGGCTTTAAAAATTAAACCTAAATCACATAAATCACATTTTTGTTTAAAATAAAAAAAAGCTTAATAAATTACCTTCAAGAATTATTTACCTAATATTCATATTGTTTTAGTATTTTCCGAAATTCTTGTCTAAATTTTCATAGTTTCTTGAAAACCAAATTCTTGCACTTGAAATTGATTTTGAACTGATGAAGGCAAAGTTAAAACAGTAGCAGCTGTTAACTGATGATGACGTAAAGATTGCACATTAGTTGAATTGACATAATTGATATTGGGAACTTGGAAGTTCCCCGATGAAGCTCAGGATATAAACGCTCCTGAATGATTATTGCTTGAAATGATTTCTGGAGTTTGTACAGCTGATACATTATTTGACTGCTGGTTATTTTGTAAGTTTCTTCCTAAAAATAAATTTTACTATTAATTAAACTAATTTGCAAAAACAATAAAGCTTAAAAGCTTTTATAAATTTAAAAAAAAATACTTACCAGCATTTTGACTTAGTTCAGCCTTAACTCTTCTAGCTAAGTGACTTCTCGTATGTTTCCTCAAGTGATCTTTCCGGTAAAACCCTTTACCACATTCAGTACACACATGTCTCTTTTCACCAGAATGTATTACGAAATGTAAGGTTAATTGTTCTTTTCTTTTGAAAGCTTTAAGACAAACTGTACAAACGTAAGGGCGTTCTGGATTGTGACTTTGTTTGTGTCGAGTTAAATGATCTTTTCGTTTGAGACCTGCCCCGCATATATCACAAATAAATCTACGTTCTAAAGTATGACCAAGTAAATGCTGTTCTAAAAGTTCTCGTTGAGGATAGGCCATATGACATTCTGGACAGCAGTATAAGGTAGAGCCATCAAGTGCAGTTGTTAGTCGAATTTCACCTAAAAATTATAATAAGAAAACCTAATTTTGGTAGATACAGAAAAAGTGAAATATTTTGTAAATTCTTAAATGTATGTATTAAATTTATTTATTTAGAATATTCAGAAAAATAGATAATACTGAAATATTTACTCTAAAAACTTCCAGTTCAACAATTGAAAAAAAAATAAATAAATTTATCCTTTTGAAGACTTCTAGTAATTATTATTGTACTTTATTAAATTTCTAGATTATCAACATTTTAAATTTAAATTTAGTTTATATTAACCTGGTTTTGGTCTAGATTTCTTTTCTTTTGGTGGTAATTTTTTCTTTTTCTTCTTCTTTATATTAGTTGTTGCTAATAAATTAGGCATTGTTGTAGTAACAGGAACAATTGAGGTAGTTTGAGCTAATTCTGATTCCTTTTTTATACTTTCTGCTGAATATTTTAAAAAATGATGCAAACTGAGAGGTAAAGTACTAGCAGGTAAATTACTCAAATAATCAGCAACAGTTGAACCAGGTGTTGCTAATGATTGCCAAGATGCAGGCATTCCAGTAGGAATAGTAGTTTGAATATTAGATTGATGAAACATTTGCATATTTTGATGAGTCTTATTTGATACTATTGAAGTTCCATTTTGTTGAATTTCAGATTTTTTGTCCTTGTTACTTTGTTGGTTTAATAAGTCTGGAGATTGCTGTAAAATTAATTTTTGTTAACAATTTTATTTTTATAGGTTAATAAAAAATCTTGCTTTCTTTTACCTGATGATAATTTTGTTTTTCCAGCTCGTTTGGAGTTGCAAGTCTTTGTTGAATAGTTTGATTTTGTGAAAATGGCACATTTGAATAATGATTATTAATATGGCTGTAGACAATTTTATTATTTAAAACTTCTGATGGAGTTGAAGAAATATTATTTACTTGGCTTAGAAATTTCCCCACATTGGGTATATCAATTGGAGAGTGGCTATTTAGATGATTTCCATATCTAGAACTTACACCGTTAGTACTGTCAGCAGCAAATTGATGTATATTTGGAATTGAATTAGAAAAATGTCCACCAAAAGATGAAAAATTCATAGTGAAATTTTATTAGAGCAACTGTAAATATGAGTGAAATTTTTAATTAATAACTTTTCATTTTATAGAATCAAAAAATTTATTTAATATTATCCACCATTCATCAATTAATTTATTAAAATATTTTATTGTTTGAGGTATTTACAATGATGCGATATTTTTAAAATTTATAATGTATACGAGGAAACTTTAATTAAGATCACATGTATGGACTTTGATTACCCAAATAGAATCTAAGTTTGGAAGCCGAATCATTTAATAAACTGAAACTTTTTTATTTAACTAAAGAAATGCTTTTTTGTTAATTTTAAACTCTTTTCATGATAAAATTTTAAATTTTATTTGCATTATAATTTAAAGAAAAAAATCATTTAAATGATTGTAAGGTTAGATACAACCAAAGACTGAATTCACTGTCGTTCGCATTATAATAAATGTTGATCTGGCCCTGGTTCGGATTCCAAACTTGGCTAGATCTGAAAAGTCTAGCTTCCAAACCGGGCCAGGCTAGCCCATTCTTGCAGATTCTATTCGGGTAGCTCTGAATATTTATAATTTTTTCATTTTTGCTTGAAAAAAATTTAATGGCCATATTTGAATAAGGGAGAATAGAGCGCGCGCAATGTAAATTGTCCTCTCCCTCTCATCCCTCTAATTTCTAAAAGCCGGTCGAAACAAAAAAAAACAACTCCCCTTCGTTTTGTCTATTTTTTGTGGTACATAACGGCCATTAATATAAATACAAAATCTATATCAAATTACTATCTTAATTATTTATTTCTTAAAAATTACAATCATGCAAAATATAATAATTAGTCTTTTAACGATAGCAAATTTATCGAATATACCGACATCGTATTATCCCTTACATTATATTCATGAAGCCATGTTTATTTCATCCAATATTTTTATTCAATTAGTTTTAGATCAAAATATTTGTTATATAATATTGTAAAAAAAGCTAATTATTAAAAACAAAAATAAGAAAAATTTCATATTGCACGTAATAAAATTGTATAATAATATATAGGTACACATGCAGTGGTGTTATCATGATTCTATAACCTATAAAAAAACTGCCAAAATATGCTGAGAATCATTAGTTATAAAAATTGAAAAAAAATCATCATGCTTTATTTAAAAAAAAGAAAAGTAAATTGTTTGTAAAAATATAAAATATTCAAAAACAAGTTCAGTAATGAAAAAACTCACCATTTATGCTCACCACAGGTTTACTACTTAATGAACACCGGGCAGGAAATGAAAGATATTTTTTCATTTTGTAGAGCGGTTTTTTGGGCGCATTCTTGTGTTTTCCTTGCGCTTGCGCGTGCCAAGCTTGTTGGCGCTTGCGTATAATATATCTATTTTTTAAATAAAATTAATTTATTTAATTTAAAATTATTTGTTCTTTTTAAAATCAAATTTAAAAATTATTCATATATAATTAACAATTTATTTATCATTGTTGCATCAACAAACGATTCATACCATTACAAATTCATTTTTTATAATTTTCACATTCACATGCGTTTGTGCGCAATGCGCATGTAATAATAAATAATAATCTCGCGCGCATAAACACTAGTCATATGGAGTATAGTGGGAAATTTACATTGTTTTACTAGAATTCCAATACATGTTTTTTGGAATCTATAAAAAGTACTGCTTTTGCTGCTGTGTGTATTTTTTCCTGTTTAATATTTTTGCACAGTTATATTAAGCTTCAATGCATTTATTTTTTATATTAGTAGAAAAAAATTTTTAAAATGTCTAATTTTTCTTTTGGAGCCCCGGCAACAACGACTGCAACAGCACCAACATTTAATTTTAATACACAAACGTAAAAAATAGTTTAAACTTCTTATTTGTTTGTATTTTAATTATATAAAGTAATTATATGCTATTTATTAAATTACAGAGCTTCTACAGGCTTAAGTGGAACTACTGGTTTTGGGGTTCCAGCACAGCAACCCAATTCAGCTCCTGCTAATCAACCAACATTGAATTTTAGTTTTGGAAGCTCGGTAACACCAAATACAACTGCTCAAGCGCAACCTTCATTACAATTTAATACTGCCACAACATCAGCTGGCCTGAATTTGTTTTCTGGTATTGGTACAGCTACTCAGCCAACTACAACTTCGTCTAATTTGTCATTTGCTACACCTAATAAACCAGCAAGTGCGCCATTAAATTTTGGGACTCCAGCTACTACTGCAACATTATCATTTAATACTCCTGCAACAACTGGGGTATTATCATTTGGAAATACTAATACAACAATAACACCAGGTATAAATTTTTCCACTCCAGCAACAACAGGAACAGCACCAATAAATTTTGGAGCTCCAACAACATCCACATCATCATTTGGGTTGCCTGCATCAACAAGTACTTAAAATTGTTATTAAAAAAAAAAAAAAACAATTTCTCATGATTTTTATTTTTCAGCTGGATTATTAGGTTCAACTTCAGGATCATTGTTTGGAGCAAAATCTGCAACAGTTACCACAACAACAAATGTAATCACTTCTAATCGAGGGTTAGGTGGATTAGATATATCTTTAAGTAGCAAAGGACTTTCTCAAGGTAGTAATAGCCCTACAGTTGCAAAAGAAAATTTACTGCCTAATGAGCTGATGCAGACAATTGATAGTTTTAAGTAATGGTTCAATCTTTATAAAAATTATTGTTATTATTCCCAATTTATAATACCTAAATTTCTTCAATTTAGGGAGTTTGTTAAATCTCAGAAATCTTTAAGTTCTGATATTGCAAGAGGTTCCGCAAGGCCTTTGAATAGATGCTCAGAAGATACTGCTTCTTTAATGGAAATATTAACCACTCTAGCTGGTAATGTACAAAGAGATAGATTATTAGCGGATAAATTGAAGCAAGACACAGCTAAATCTTTACAAAATGCTGAAATAGCACAACGAACACATGATATTCCACCTGGACTTCAATATGAAAACAATGCACCACTTTTATTCTTTTTAGAATTGGGAGATCACTTTGAAAATGACTTAATGTTATTTAAAAATCAAATCGAAGTTACAGAGAAACATTTGCAAACCATGATGACTCCTAAAGCTATAACCCCACAAGGTAATTTGTGAAAAGTTTATTTAAAGTAAAAAAAACCTAAAGTTCTATTTTATTTTATTTCATCCAATAGAATTAACCACAGCAATGAGTAAACTCCATGAGTCATTAGTTGCTGCTGCTGGAAAATTGCAAGGTGTACATTCCAAAGTTCAACAACAAAAAGAACAGTATCTTAATTTTAGAAAATATGTATTGAAGGATTCTACAAATGTTTTTGACGACGTAAAAACTACTAGTAAATTAAATAGGAGTAACAGCGGAAACATTTCTTTAGGACCAACACCTTTTAGTCAAGGTAAAAAAATTTTGTTTTATATTAGAATATTTATTAATTGATAAACTTTCAGGGAACAGAAGTTTTTTAAATTCATCTTTGAGTTCAAACCAAACACAAAATTATGGTTCCCATAATCCATTAGGTAAGTTTTCGTGATAATTTAAAATAAAATAAGTAATAAAAAAAAATGTAAAATATTGTACTGTTTATAAATTTCAAAAATCTATTCTTGGTATATAGTAAAGACGAGATAAAGAATATCTGAAGTAGTGTTGTCTATTTTCTATCCTTCTTTATGTCTTTTTATCCTATAAATATCCTAAAGTCTCTGAATATCTTTTCTTCAATACTAAAAAGTACTTTAATTTTCTTCTTTGGTTGAGGTTAATAATTAAAATTGTGATTTTTAATATGTCTTTATTCTATAAATAGATTGTATCATACGTTTTTTTTTTCTAATTAATTTACACTTATCTTTGTAGAAATATTTATAATTAAAATTAACTACTGCTAATTTTTATACAAAATCTGTATTGATTCAGAAATGCATAATATATGTTATTGTTAATTGAAAATTTAAAAGATATAATCTAATAGAAATATTTTGATTATTTTATAATATATCATACACTTAATTATATTTACAAATTTATGTAAAATTTGTTGCTCAAATTAAATATTTTGAATCAACTAAAATTAATTAAATAAATCAAGCTAATAATTATTTGATAGATTATTTATTAATAAAATATTTTTAATTATATTTTTAACAGTTTGGGGAAATAGTGCACCGACAGCTACAACAAACTTATTAAGCTCTTCGATGAAACCTCCATCAACAGGATTAAGTTTTAACCCACCTTTAAATTTAACAGCCCCTTTAACATCATCTGATACAAGTTCTAGTTTTCAATTACAAAAACCTCCAATTAGTAATAAACGTGGAAAACATTAAAATGCTTTTTATAAATTAAATGTAAATATTGTAAAAATCAGTCAATAAGGCAGATGTCAAAAATAGATACTTGATATTAAATTTTAACATCTTTATCAAGTAAATAGTATTTTGTTAAAAATATGGTTAAAAACATGTTTTTGAATTTAGAGAAATAAAAAATATTTCATTTAATTAATTGTAAATACAATCTTTTTGGTATTAAAAAGAAAAAATTCATGCTTAAAGATAATGTAATATTACTTTGTTTTGGATAGTTTGAATTATTTTTTGTTAGTAACGTCATATAGCTCCAATTTGTAAAATTGGTATTAATAATCTAAATGCTTCTTGAATATATGAACTTGCATTTGTTGCCTAGAAAAAAATAAATAATTATATATTTTTATTCAAAAATAAGGTCATTTTTATTTTTACCTCTATTATTATAAACTTAATATTTGAGCTAACCACAGACTTGACAGATTCTTCATTAAATTTATTCAATTGATTGCAGAATAAATTTGCTAGTTCATCTAATTGAGAACATATTACTTTTGTGAATTGAACTAATGAGTCTGTTTCGTTAACTGTACTTCTATGTTCTTTGATTAAAAGTAATTCTGCTGTTTTATGATATCTTTCAACAGAACATGCAGTAAATAGAGCAACGGATGATATCGCCTTTTGAAATATTATTGAATGTGAAGTTTCGGTTGAACATGCAGGTATACTACTTTCCAATATTTCTTTCCATACCTTAAAAAAAAAGAATTTAATTTTGTGCTTGTACTAAAATTAAAATTAGTTAATAAATATATAATCTAAATTACATTGATAAGTTTTTCTAAAGAAAGGGATATGCCTAAATCTTCACAAGCTTCTTTTAATTTATCTTCTAAAGACTTTTCATTATTTTCTTCATCAAACTCTTCGTCATTACCAAGATCGCAAAGTTCTTTAACTTCGTCCAAAGTCTCTTGCAAAGCAGTCAAATCATTACCATCAAGATTAACTAAATGTTGTTGTATTTTTATACTGCATTGTTTAGATAACATTTCCAAGGCTTCTAAATGCACAAGTCCTTGGTAATCATCAAACAAACTTTCAAAATGCACTTTTCGAGCTAATTCCTTTTCTTCTAATGATTTTTCTTCTGTATCTGCTTTATCTTTTGCTTCTCTTAATATTTGTGATAAAATAGGCCTATCATTTTCTGATGAAAAAAATGCTCTCTTTTTCTTTAATCCTGGATCACCTTCTTGTAAAACTTCCATTGTCTTTTTACCAATTGTTTCTAATGTATCAAGTCCTCCAGTAATTACCCTTGAACTTGTAGATTCAACTAATTTTGTTATATTTGACACACTGGATATCAGATTTCCAAACCCAAATGAATAATCAAAATCAATTTCAGATTCTTTTTCTAGAAAATTTTTGAATTCTATTAATGAACTTATCGTAACTACTAATGATATTATAAAAAAAAAATATTCACATGAGATTTGATTCAATAATCTGCGTTAAAAAAAAATTATAAGACACAAAAAATATGATAGCCTCAATTAAGAAAAAAAATAAATTTTATGGTAAAAATTGTTTCCTCACCATCAATTTTTTTTTCCTGTGTTATTACATCTTCAGATTTCACTAATTCTTCTGGATCTGGTGCTCCAATAGTTTCTTCTAATAATGAAAATCCTCGGCTTACATGACTAGTCATAGATGATACCCCAGCGGTAGCAGTATTTAACAATGAATTGACTCCCCAACTTCCCCATGCACTCCAACTATCGCTATCACTATCTTGCTTTGACCCTAAAGTTGAAAGTTTGTCTAAAACAGGTTGATACTTATCATCTGAAAAATCATTAGGAAGTTGGACATCATTATCTAGACCTTCATAACCATCGGGTTTAAATATGTCCTTAAATTTAAGGTTTGAATTTAATTCTTCTGGCTCCTTTTCAGATTTTTCGTTTAACTGTAAAGTATTTTCACTTAGATTTATTGTTTTATTTTCTTTGCTTAAAGATTCTTGAAGTTCTTGTTTTAAAGAAACATGTTCATCTGTTTGTTCATTTATTTTAACTTTTTCGCCGCTTTCAAAAACTTTGGAATTGATATTTGAGTCAACTTTTTTACCTAATTTCATTCCTAACTTTTTAGCACCTAATTGTTTTTGTTCTTTTTTTAGTCTACCTTGTTTTCCAAATTTTTCATTCTGACCTGCATCAATTTTATCTTTTGGATTTGAATATTTTTCATTCTTATCATTTTTAACTTCTGGTGCTTCATTATGATCACTCATTTTTCCCATCTGGTTTGTTATTATAGCACTTCTTGAACTAATTAAAAAATTTTCATAATTTCTGGCACTTGTATTAGTATTTTGATATTGTACAGGAATGCATTCAATATCTCCATCAGAATCAGAGTCTATTGATGCCCATGTTTTCCCTAATACAGAAGTATCATTAAAATAAGTTTTTTTGCTATTTGAATGACCACTCAATTCTTCATCAGCACTTTCAAAATCGTCACTATCTGACGTTGCCATTGCTTAATATCAAAGTATAAGTGCACACATGTATATATTTTTATATATGTATGCATAAATATTATATATATATTTTGTAATTGTAATGTATATTTTGTAATGGTTTATATTCTTGTCTGATTTTATATGTATTGTTATGACAAATATTTGCAAATTTTTGAGTTAATTTTTGAGTCAAACACAATGATTTTCTGCAGATTACATAAAATTTCCAATGAATATAAAATTTACTTTTTTAATATTGCTTTCTGATACGTGACTGCAGACATAAAGAAATATGTGACAACTTTCTGTTTACGCCGCGAAATTCAATTCCCGCTAAAATTATTTTCTAATTCAAAAGGTCAATACGCATGTTTGGTAAGATAAAAATAATATTTAAAATGCCATCATATAATTTTTTTTACAATCACAGCAATATTTTGCCAAACTTAAGGAATATTTCAATCAAAATATACCTATAAGAATCATTCCACACTGAGAAAAAAGATCTATTGGTATCAAATAGAAAATCTGCTTGACCGAAATTTAAAATTTTTCACATAAAATACCGTTCTGGGTTACCAGATGGGAAAATCAGATGAAAAGAACTTAAAACTGCTTTATGTGTTTAAAAAATTTTTCAAAGATGGTGGACCGAACAGCTAAAAAATGAACTTTGAACTTACAAGAAGGTTTTTTAGGGCAAGAAATATGAATTCTCAGTGGGAAAATTTCAATTTTTCAATCCAAAATATTTTCCGAATTTCAGAGATGGTGAACCGAGAAAATTAAAAAAATGAACTTTTAACTTAACAAGGGAGTTTTATAGGGTAAGAAAAATGAATTTTCGTTGGAAATATTCAATTTTTCAACCCAAAATATTTTCCGATTTTTCAAGATGGTGAAAGTTCATTTTTTTAAGTTTCTCGGTCCGCTATCTTGGAAAATCGGAAAATATTTTGGGTAAAATGGCGGACCAAGAAACTTAAAAAAATGAACTTTCACCATCTTGGAAAATTGGAAAATATTTTGGGTTGAAAAATTAAAAATTATACCCCGGGTATCCGCTTCTAACTGGAAGGCTCATTTTCCTTTTTATTAACCTTTTTATTTCCTTTTAATACCTTGCAGTTAACCAGATGGTAAACCGCAATGGTTTTTTTTGCGCGAAAAAAACACGCATCTTCTTGTAATAAATAGAAATCTGTTTACCTCAAATAGAATTTGATTCAAGAAGATATTCTTTTTGATCTAATAGAAATTTTTTTTGAATTCAAAATTAAAAAGATTTTCTATTTGATTCAATCATAAAAAACTAATAGAGTTAAAATTAAATAAAAGCTTAAACAGTGTCGATATAAGATGGTGCTCGCGGTTAGTGTACCAAAGTAAACAATGCCAGAGATCTTCAGCTGCTGAGATCTTCTGTATGATGGAAACACCTGAGAAAAAACTGGAATTTCTGCTTTTATCAAGAAATTAAAAAAACTTATAACAGGTTTGTGTTATACAACCAAAATACATGGAACATGTTTACTTACAGCTGTGGGCTAGGTATAATGCATAAATGTTACGCAACATTAGAATACAATTTACTATTTTTTTTATTATAGCAAATACCACCTAGATGTTATAATATTATAAACCAAAATTATTTTTACTCCTTAAACGTTAATTATTTTAAGTCCCTAAATCAAAATTATTCTGCAACTCCCTAATCCTGAATTATTTCAAGTCTCTGAACTTGAATTAATCCAAGTCCCAAAATTGAAATTATTCTAAGTCCCATTTGATCCCCCCTCTAAATCGGACATTATTGCCCCCAATCCCTTTAATTTTCAGATTTTCAAGGTACCCCATCCCTATAAACGTGTTCCATGTTAAAACATATTTCAGCAACATCCCAATAAAGAGTAGATTTAAATGAACTGTGTATGAAATGTATTATTTGATCTTAAAAACTGCCCAAAGTATTTTTTTTCTCAAAGTAATACCAAAAATAAGAAGTCACCAACCCAATTTTTAGCCTCCCAGAGAGATTTCTCAATTTTTGGCAGCCATTTTTGTGTTTTGGTCTCTTATAAAAAAAGTAAGAGATAATTTTTCTTACTTTTTTTATAAACTACTCCAGTCAAAATACGGGGAAGGGGGTTGTATTATCACTGGCGAACACCAGATTTCTTCTACTATAGGTTTTTTGGGTCGCTGAACACGAAAATCGGGGTCATTTGGCAAAGAAATTGGGGCTTCACCCTTAAATTTGCAAAAACTACCCCAAAAAACGGTTCTTTTAACATGGAACATGTTCATTGGATGGGGTATTTGAAAAAGTCCGACTCGGCGGGGGGGGGTCAAAAAGTGACGCTTTTAGGGGGGGGCGGTCAAAAATTGACGTTTTTAGGGGGGGGGGGTGAAAAGTGACGTTTTAGGGGGGGGGTGAAATGGACTTAGAATATTTTCGATTCAGGGACTTTGGTGCAGAAGTACCTAGGGAGCATTGGTGCAGAAGTACCTAAAGACCTTTGGTGCAGAAGTACCTAGGGACCATTGGTGCAGAAGTTCCTCAAGACCTTTGGTGCAGAAGTACCTAGGGACTATTGGTGCAGAAGTCCCTAAAGACCTTTGGTGCAGAAGTCCCTAAAGACCTTTAGTGCAGAAGTACCTAAGGAGCATTGGTGCAGAAGTAGCTAGGGACTATTGGTGCAGAAGTTCCTAAAGACGTTTAGTACAGAAGTACCTAAGGAGCATTGGTGTAGAAGTATTTAGGGACCTTTGGTGCAGAAGTACCTAGGGACTATTGGTGCAGAAGTCCCTAAAGACCTTTGGGCAGAAGTACCTAGGGACCATTGGTGCAGAATTTTTAAAGAATTTATTGTAAAAATTAATAAAAAATAAATTCATATTAGGTATTTAAAAAACTATAATAATTTGAAAATTTAATTAATTTTGTTCACTTTGATGTCTAAGCAGCATGATTTCTATAATAAAAATCTAAATCTAAATATTTGGATATAAATATTGATATTATGAACACAATAGATACTTTATTATCAGTTTTATAAGTGAACATGTTCCATGCTCGTTGGTAGTGTACTTACACAAACCGATTATAAATTTTTTTTTACATATTCGCATTTTGAGCGCTCAGATTTGCACCATACTGGTTGAAATATTGAATATTTATGAAAAAGAAGTCGAAATTCTTGATTAGCGACCCAAAAAACCTATATGGGCATATCCTAGATGCTAAAAGTACGAAAATAGCAAAAATACCCCCTTTTCGGGGGCAGTTTAAACCAATTTAGAGGTGAAATTTTAATTATTTATGAATAAGAAGTCGAAATACTTGTTCAGCGACCCGAAAAACCCGTATGGTTCAAATCTGAGCGTTCAAAGTGCGAATATGTAAAAAAAACCCTTGGGGGTAGTTATTGCAAATTTAAAGGTGAAGCCCCAGTTTCTCTGCCAAATGACCCCGATTTTCCAGTTCAGCGATCCAAAAAACCTACAGTAAAGCAAATCTGGTATTCGCCAGTGATAACTTAACCAAAACCCGTATTTTGACTGGAGTAAACGTCCAAAACACAAAAATGGCTGCCAAAAATCAAGATTTCGCTCTGGGAGGCTAAAAAAAGTTGTTTTGGGGACTTATTTTAGAAAAAAATACTTTGGGGCAGTTTTGAAGACCCGTCCATATTTTCATACACTTCATTTAAATCTACGATTATGTTAAAAATTATTTTGAACAAAAGTGACTGATTATATGTTTTAATTTATTATAATAAGTATAAATAATATAAGTAACTCCGCAGGTTAGATTCAACCCCAGGGTGAAAATTGCCCTCATATGAGCAGATCTGACCGATCTTCAAAAAAATGATTTGGATTGCATTTGTTGGATTTTTTATATGAATAAAGGATTCAGAGGTGTTTTAGCTTAGCCTGTTTTGGTCTTTAGGGTCAAATTCCGGTCCTCAGGGTTGACAGTTCGCCGTGAAAATGCCATTGGCTTTCTGAATTCTTAATAATATAAAAATGATTCTCTGTGGCTTTATATGTATCCGAGTGGTCTAATTTTCAACATTTATAATTTGGAAAATTAAATGAATGTTATTTTATTTTATTTAGTAAGTTAACTCCCTAAATTCAGAGAGTTAACTAGTTGGATTACGTGCTTATCTTAATAATTTAAATTGTTTTTTTTAACAGTTTGATAAATTAAAGTTAATTTTAGAATATTAATTCTAAAGAAAATTTTAATCGAATTAAATACTAAATGCCAGTTCTCAGTTTAAGAAAAATAGGTAAGTTAATTAAAGTGGCAAGCCTATTTGGAGAAAAAAAAGGTGTCTTTTTTTGGATAGGTTTTTGGGTAGAAATAATTGAGATAATTTTTTCAAAATTGGTTCTTTATTAGATTATAAGTTGCTAAACATTTTTTTTTTCCAAAATGGCGCCGAGTACAGATTCTCAAAATTAGGCCTCACTTTTCATTGTGTGCACGATTGCAGTCTCCAACTTGTTCTGAAACATACCAAATAAAATTTTCTATGTATTTATGAAATATTTTTCTTCTGGATTGATGGATTCAAATTTTGGAAAATGGAAAATTGTGAAAATTATTTAATTTTTTTCAAAAATTGCAATTTTATTCTTATGTTTTTTTGAAGAAAAAAGAATTGGGACATTTTTTGGAAAAATCATTCAATCAATCCAGAAGATAATTGTATTTAAAAAGCGTAGCCAAAAAATTAGGAAGATATCTTAATTATTTTTTGAGTTATCGTGCACACAAATTCGAAAAACGTTGTTTCGAGAAAAACGCATTTAAAGTTTAGAATACTGCATCTTACGTCTTTCGCGGTGTCTGGCTTAATCTTCTATAACTTCCTTATAAAAATTTTTTACCGTATTCTTAAGATGTTTTCCAACCCAAAAAACAAAACAAAAAATCAATTTTTTTTTCACTACAAATAGACCTGCAACCTTAAAATTAATTTGTTGTAATCAAAAATACACGGGTACCTTAATTAATTCATGAGTAAAATTTAGTAATATTTAATTATTAGTTGCCAAATAAGCCAAATTAAAAAAAAAAATATATTAGTATTTGTATTTGGTTAGCAATTACTGTCCTGAACACACTCTTTTTTAGCAATTGCTATAGCAATAGTGTTATTGTACAATTTTTGAGTGACAGTGTAACACGAGCGTTGAACTTATGGTCTAGGAGGTACGCGCGACCACTACCAAAACCCACGCCGGCTTGTAGTACCCTGGAAGCACTTCGGACTGATTTATCTTAGTTTGATTTGTTAGATCTTTATTTTAAGTAAAAATACCCTGCCAACTAGCTGGCACTGAGGTTCCTCAAACAATGGGCTGTAATCTTAATTTACAAAAAATATTATTGATTACAACCATGCAATTATACCTACATTTTTCGTTTTTAGTAGCTGGTAAAGTAGATTATTAAGATCATTTTGTTATTAAAGTGAAAATTCTAGCGTGCATGGATTGGTCGCGCCGGCGTTAATGGATTTTAAATCATTTTTGCATAATTAAAAAGAGAGAAGTATAAAAAAAGCTAATTTTATTTTTTTTTATAAAAGAAATGGTTGGTAACGATGCGAAAATTACAAATATTCGCTCAATTATTATAAAAAGATAGGAGTTTTTACCAGAATTTATAATAATTTCTTATAATTTATTTTCTCAGTGTACTCCTTACATTTGACCAATCTTCCGCAACAATGATAATAATAATAATAATAATATTTTGTAATAAAAAAAATAGCCACATTAATTGCTTCAAGATTTTAACATTATTTATATTATTTCTATTAATCACAAAATAATAAATTATTTAATTCTATAAATTGTTTGATTCTTTAAAAAATGCCAATATAACTTTTAAATCTTAACTTTAAAATGCAAACATAACCATTTAATATTTTTAGGCTGTTTATTATTTTTTATAATTTCATTAAGCTGCATACATAAATAAACATAGCAACGAACAAAATAATCCGAGGAAGTCAAAAAGAGGCAAGATTTCCATCATTTTTTCTTGTGTGATATAATTTATATCAAAATAAAAAAAAAAATTGTGATCGGTTACAAAAAATTACTATAAACTAAATTTCTAAAACTTGTACTCTCATTAAAATAAATTAGATATGTCAAATACGAAAAATAAATTTGATGTTTTATGTATTTTTTTGTAACGAAGATTTTGGAGAAAAAAATTTTCAAAGAATTAATTATCAGATTCAAGATATCGAGTAAAAATCATACTTTCAAGTATAAGTACTTTCATGGAAATAAATGAGGTATTGCATCCAAATTAAAAAAAAAAAAAGTATTTTGAGATTTTTTTAATAAAAAAATTTTTGGAAAAAAAAGTTAGGTATTCGTTCGATAATAAATTGTTTTGGAATATCACTGGTTACAATATTTTAAAATATTAGTACTTTCATAGAATTAAAAGAGGTATTACACCAAAAAAATATTGCAGTTTTTTTTATTTTTCTTTTTTTTTAATTTAGATAATAAAAATTTTGAAAAAATTAAGTATCAATTCCAAAAAATTACTGTAAACGAGGTTCTTAAAACTAGTACTTCCATGGAAATAAATTAGGTACTACGTCCAAAAAGAAAAAAAAGTTTCGTATTTTTTGTATTTTTTTGTGAAAAAAATTTTAGGAAAAAAATTTTCAAATAATTAAGTATCAGATTGGAGATATCAAGTAAAAACCATACTTTCAAGTATAAGTACTTTCATGGAAATAACTGAGGTATTACATCCAAAATAAAAAAAAAAAGGGGGGGGGGGTTTGAGATTTTTTGATAAAAAAATGTTTGGAAAAAAAATTAGGTCTTAATTCGATAATGGTTTTGAAATATCACTAGTTACAATATTTTCAGATAATTGTACTTTCATAGAATTAAATGAGGTATTACACCAAAAAAAAAAAAAAATATTGCAGTTTTTTTTATTTTTATTTTTTTTTAATTTTGACAAAAAAAATTTTGAAAAAATTAAGTATCAGATCCAAAAAATTACAATAAACAAGGTTCTTAAAAGTAGTACTTCCATGAAAATAAATTAGGTACTAAGTCCAAAAAGAAAAAAAAAATTGGTATTTTTTGTATTTTTTTGTGAAAAAAATTTTAGAAAAAAAAATTTCAGAAAATTAAGTATCAGATTCGAGATATAGTGTAAAAACCATACTTTCAAATATAAGTACTTTCATGGAAATAAATGAGGTATTACATCCAAATTAAAAAAAAAAAGGGGGGGTTTGAGATTTTTTGATAAAAAAATGTTTGAAAAAAAAATTAGGTCTTAATTCGATAATGGTTTTGAAATATCACTAGTTATAATATTTTCAGATATTAGTACTTTCATAGAATTAAATGAGGTATTACACCCAAAAAAAAAAAAAATATTGCATTTTTTTTAATTTTTCTATTTTTTTAATTTTGACAAAAAAAATTTTGAAAAAATTAAGTATCAGATCCAAAAAATAACAATAAACAAGGTTCTTAAAACTAGTACTTCCATGGAAATAAATTAGGTACTAAGTCCAAAAAGAAAAAAAAAATTGGTATTTTTTGTATTTTTTTGTGAAAAAAATTTTTGAAAAAAAATTTTCAGAAAATTAAGTATCCGATTCGAGATATCATGTAAAAACCATACTTTCAAATATTAGTACTTTCATGGAAATAAATGAGGTATTACATCCAAATCAAAAAAAAAAAAAAGTACCTCGAGATTTTTTAGTGAAAAAATTTTTGAAAAAAAAATTAGGTCCTAATTCCATAATATTTGTGAAATATCACCGATTACATACGTACACACACACACACACACACACACACACACACACACACACACACACACATACAGACTTTTTTTAAAAACAGGTTTTTTAGCTTCCTGGGGTCCCAAAACGTGCTTATATGCCAAAAAATAGAAAATCAAATTTTGACCTAACACAATGGTTCCTCTTTGAGGAACCAAAAAAAATCATTTTGCGGCAATTGGAATTTTTTTCAGTGCATAGAGAGGGGCCCTTGAAATGTAGAATTTATTGGTTCAAAAATTTTTTCAAAAACATGGTTCAGAATATTCGAAATGGTCTGCAATGCGAAAAAGAAAAGCTGCCTATACCTATACTCATAAAATTCAAAAATTTGTTCACCCATATGTTTTTATTATTTATAGACTGGGACCCTAGATATATGTAATGGTTCATTAACTTTTTTCAAAATATGTTTTTTTTAATTATTATTTTTTTATCCCTTCTGCCCAGACTCAGTTATTTCAAAATTTAAAAATATTTAAACTAATATGCTTACATTAAACAAATACCGTGAACTGTACCGTGTGAACTGACAAGTGCCGCTAGAATTACCTCTATCAACAAAAATTTAAAACAGCAAAAACACGCTTTTTATAATTATAATACACTGCAAAAAATAACTCCTGCACGGCGAGGCTGCTTTGCTTGAATTTTATTTGCTGCTTGAATTTTCAAGCAAATGCTTGAATATTCAAGCAAACTGCTTGAGAATTCAAGCAAATGCTTGAAATTTCAAGCAATTCCAAGCAACTGCTTGAATTTTCAAGCAAAGCAGCCTGGCCGTGTGCAGATTCACAAAAAAAATATAATTTTTTGAAATTTTACTAATTTTCCGAGAATTTATCAATGTATATATATGTCGCAGCCTTGTAAGCGAATCCCCCTTATAGCGGAATTTTTATAAATTTTTACGTATAACTCATAAACAAAACATTTTACGAGACATTTTAGAAAAAAAATTTTTAATACCATACTTAACTATCTTCTGAAAACGCGCCTTTTGAGACCTTTTGCACCTCAAAATTTTTGGTTCGTTAATTTTTTATTACCATTTTAAGTCGCCTTCATAACAATTGTTAATAAAAAATTAACGGGTCAAAATTTTGAATCCAAAAGGTGTCAAAAGACGCCTTTTTAGAAGATAGTTAATTAAATATGGTATTATTATTATTTTTTTTTTTTTGAAGACTTTGAGTTCTACGCAAAAATACACAAAAATTCCGCTACCAAGCAGATTCATCTACATTTATATAAACCTATCGTCAAACATAAATTATGTGCAAAAAAATTGGAAAATTTTTCATTTTTCAATACCGAATTTAGTTTTTCATTCCCATTTAAAATATATATAGAAATGCAATTTTAAAAAAAGATAAACTTTTCTAGTGTTGGGACGGCCTAAAGTATAATTTTAAGATTGATTTGCAAAAGTATATCCACGGTGATTCAATGTTTTTAATTATAATGCTATCATAACATGACACCGTGTATATCATTATATGCATTTAGAATAAGATAGTAAATATTTCTTAATTTTTATCTCTCTCAATTTGACTCGTGCTCATTCCTCATTTCCACCTAGAGAATTCGCATTTTACTCTCGCAAAACCTTTTTGCGCGATCATAGCACTATCTGAGCACTATATACTAAAAGACTATATAAACATAAACTCTCCTCCTTCACTTTTTTTGAATCGCCGTGTATGTGCAGAGTGTGTGCGCGGGTTTCTGGTATTATAATATGGTGTGCGTATTAGTGGCCGGCGAGCCGACGACGACTTCAGACATATTTTCTGTTATATAGATATATATTTGCGAAGATGGTAATAGTGTGATCCCCTCCTCGTGTTTTTCTTTATTAATATTATTGTACGCGAATACATACATGTACAGTTTGGTACCGTGTTTTTATATTCATTTCGTTTTCTTATACTTTTATATACAAACATGAATTTTATATTTTACTAAAAAAGGAAGGTATCCTGCATTATATATTGTTTATTAAGTTTCATTCCATCATTTCTTTATATTATAAAAAATAATAATAACAATAAAATAAAAAAAATAAAGAGGTGGAAGCTATAAGAAAGAAGAAACAGAAACTCTTCTTCGAAACCAGCAAGTATATTATAACGATAAAACACCAGTTTTCTAGTAAATCCCGCGGTGAGAACTATTTAGGTTGCAAGAATATAAAGATTTTTTGTAATCATGAGGATTTTGCCAGTGTATTTAAAAGTGGAATTGCAACAAGTTTTTGTTTATTTATAGGTTAATATTTAAAAAGTGTTACTTTTTTATGTGTACAAGTGCGTGTGTGCAATCTTTATCGCGTGTGCCTTTAAATATATGTATATATATTTTTGAAGGGTATAATATTATAGAAAGTTAAAGAAAAAAATTACACCTGGTATAAATTTTACAAGATTTTTTTTGGCTTCCATTGTTGAAGCATACTTTTTATAATATACCTGATGTCGAAAAAGAAAGTAAGGTTATAAAGTGGTTATTTTGCCATAAAAGCTTATTGAAAATATTTTCTTTATGAAAAATTAAGAAGTTTAAAAATTTATAGCTGAATGAAGACAAACAGTATAAGCACAAGTATATTTTGCTCACAAACTCAAGAATGCTGAAAATAATATTTTTCTTTTAAGAAGAATTAGTTTTCTAGCGAGTAAATAAGTTTTTTAATATCATACGAATGGCTTATTTACGTTCTATTAGTAAAATTATTAGTTTTTTGGAATTAGAAAATTTAAATAACACATTAAAAAGAATATTATCAGAATCAAAGTACAACATAAGCAATAATAAAAAGAACCATTTAAAAATAATATTAGCGATAATAATAACAAGAATAAAAAAACAAGATTGCAACTACTACAGAAGTAAAAGGAATGCGCTCGCTCGAGGAGAAGTTTCTTTCTCCTCTCTGTCTCTTTGAGGAATTGAGGTTATAAACGATAGCAAATACCGCGAGCCAAAAGACAAATCTGATAAAATTCTTTTGGCTTTGCGTGCATTTAAAAATTCCAAAGAAATTAAAAAAAAACAATTTTTTAAAAAATGCACCTTAATAATGTATTTTTTTTAAATGTATAATTAAATATTATAAATAATTTGAGATAAGGTCTTTGTTTATTGACCTGACCTTGAAAAAAAAAATATAAATTGTTAAAAGATAATAAAAAGAGTATCAAAAATTTTTAGAAGGTTGCATTTACTGGATAGCTGTATTTAAATACATAGTAAAGAAAACCACCTGTTGCGCGTTTGCTTTGTTAAAATATCTTCAAAACATTTTTAGATCTACAACAAACAAAATTAATGAATTACAATCTGGTGGCTTTTAAGATTAATATTAATTAAAAAATTACAACATTGTAATACAGTGTTATTTAATGAAAATATAATCAGCAAATAAAGCAATTTGATCAACATAGAAAATAAAGAATCGCAGATATAAAAATAATAATAACCGCCAATTTTTCTACGGAACGGAATTTACAATAAAGGAAAAAGTTGAAGATTTCTGCAGTTATCATCATCATTATTGTCATCATCATGATGTTAACGGTGGAATTCCGCTCGAGAGGAATCTGAAGGCGGGGACTCATGACGTCACTCCGCTCATGATAATGAGGTATTCATGATGGCGGAATGTATATATTGTATACTATAAACATTTCTCGCGGCACATTCTGGGAGAAATTTATTACCAGTTTATAGCTGTGATTTTTATGCTTTTTCGTACTATACCTTTTTTCATATTTTTGGCAATCATTCACTAGAATATTTACGTTTTTTTCTTTTTTTAAATTTTTTCGGCAATTTGATAATTAAAATTTCATAAATTTATGAATAAATAGTCTGAAATATCCTAGAAAATTATAATTAACTTTAAAAAATCTATTATTGTTTAATTTTTGTCAATTTAAAAAATATTTGATTATAAAGATGCTCATACGAATTTCTGTCATCTAAAAAAGTACCATAATAAATTATGTAATTTTATAAAACTAGACAACACTGCAAACAAAAAAAAAAGTATTAAATAATTATAATATTTTGAGCCAAACTAAGGTTTTACCATAGTATTAGTTGAAAAAATATTTTTTAACTAATTCATTTAAAAATATAACATACTAATCAAGAAATAAAATTAAAAATTAAATAAGTTCCTTTACTATTATCCTGGGTATATCAGCTACCAAAATTAATATTTGTATTTTTAAAAAATACCTTTACAAACAAGCATTTTTTTATTTATAATCACTCATATTATTCAATCCTTGCATGTTTTGGGAAAGGCGATTTTTGCTCTTTAATGCTAAAAGTTTGTATAATGCTATATAGACCAAAAAAAATCAGTACTCATTTAGATTACAAATTACAGCTGGTATTCAATTAAGGCAAAAGCTTAAACCCATTGCAGAGCAATTTTCTATTAATGATTATGGGAATTTATTAATTATATAATATTCATTATATTAGATACACTTTTTTCCAAGAACTAATCGCATCCTTCTAATCAAAGGCCACAGATTTAATGTTAATTAAGACCCTGATGATAGTAAATTGTATGCTTTATAAAAAAGACTGAAATGTAAAAGTATTTTTAGTTGCCTTTGAATTTAGATCTGAAGGTAATGAAATAAAAATGGAGCCAAAAATTAATAATAAGTAATGAAGAAAGCTAAACCTGAAATTCGAATAAAAGTCAAAAATCTTTAATTAGGTGTTATAGAAACTAAAAATACAATCAATTATTTGATAATAAAATACAGAGTAATATATTAAACGCATTCAAAGACCAACCATGGCAATATTGTTGGGTTAAGTTGACATGGCTCCCCCTCGTAAAAAGACACATTTAGTGTTATTTGACTATAACGCGTGCAACAAGTACTTTTGCTATATGTATACTTTTCGTTTATCATGTAGGCGGCTTTAGTAATTCTTATGGATATCTATTTGTGGCCCCTTCTATGGAATGTGCTCAATGTGAAAATATGTATATTGTATATATGTATACTGGCCAAGAGTTGATTAAACACAAACTTATTAATTTTTGTATAAATTTTTTTCAGAGCGTGGTGAATAATGCCAAGAAGACGAAATGGAGAGATACCGCTTCCGGAAGGGTGGGATGTCGCTCAAGATTTTGATGGAAAAGTTTACTTTATCGATCATAACACAAGAAAAACCACGTGGATTGATCCACGTGATAGGTAAGAAAATATTAAATTTATAACAGACAAATTCAGGAAATGAAAAATTTAAGTATTAAAAGAATAAATTTGCTTTGTGAATTAGTGAATTCTGTTTATTTTAACTGTGTATAAGAGAGATTCTCCTTTCATAAACATAAATATTATCTCGATATTAATATTTTAACGTTAAAATTAAAAAAAAAATTGTATATATATATATAAAATTGTATGTATACATATTTAAGACAGACTTGAGACAGACAAAAAAATGTGAAAGTCACATTTTTTGAACATTTAAAACCGTATTCATTAATTTACAACTGTATTTTTTTAATTAGAATTTAAATGGTATTTAAAAAATAAATTTTTACGTTTAAAATATAATTTTTTTATTTATCAAATTATTACTTAAATTTATCATTTCAAATATTCAATTTTAATGAGAATATTATTGAGAACGTTCACCGATTTTTATTTTTCATTCTATGTATCTGTGTTTATTATTAAATTTTAATAGTAAATTGTTACACGATCAATTTTATAAATTGTGGAACATTTAATGAAATCATTTAAAAATTTATAATAATATAAAAGATTATTAAAATAATAATTTTTTAAAAAACTATGATACCGTTATACCAACATCGATATAAAAGCATATTCAAAAAATCTGTTATTCTACCAAATCAGAAACTTAAGTCTTATAATAAGTACATTGATAATTTTACTGCTTTTATTAATAAGCTTGTAAGATTTGATATTGACAATTATATTTCACTTGTAGCAAAAATTACAAAAATCTCATTTGATATTTGTAACAAATTAACAATAAGCTACAGGAAAAATTTCATTTACATTAATTTAATTATTAACATTTTTTCTTGATTTTCAAAAACTTGTTTTTGTTGTTGAAAAAATTGTGTTAAGGAACTAAAATTACTAGTCATATTAATTCAAAATTTTGTTCAAACCCTGAAGTGTTAAACTTCACAACTAATTTATTTGCTTTTTTTATAAAAGATATAAAATTAATTGATAAGTTATCTCAAAGACTGTGACATTTTGCAGTAAAAATATTTCATTCGATTACTCTTAGATGCTGATATTATTTTCAAGCTTTTGAATACGTGCATTTTTACGAATTTCGGTAAAATTTGTTATCTACTTATAAAGTTTTGAAAAAATAAAAAACTGATGTGTCATCGCAGCTTCCAAGTTAATTTACTTTTTATCGTTTAGTTAATCAAGATTTAATTCATCATATACACGATTACTGTCTAGATTAAAAACAAGCATGCAATTTTACAAACATACTAGTATTATTAATGCAGACAATTTCAAATCAATTTCTTATATAAAAAACTATAGTTCTAAAGAAATAAAAGATTTATTCAAACAATTTTAATATAATAAGATATGCAGTATTATTTATATAGAGACGTAAGATAAATAATAGATGAGAAGATCAAGTATAAAAGAAAATTTGAAAATAGTATTATATAATATCAGTGTGTCTTTAATATAATGATAATAATAATGAAAATAGTAATACATAATAAAATAGCATATAGACCTTCAAGAGAACGAGAGAAGACTTTGATTTTTCAAAAGTATAAATTACGAGAGAGAAAGAGAGTGCTCTGTAGATCGGTTGGTCGCGCGCGCCATGAGTCCGATGCTTGCCGCGCCCGCATTCCAATGTTTCCACCACTCGTTTTTTACATATTTTATTTATGTTTAAATGTATGTGTAAAATTACACATATTTTTTTATATTAAATGCATATGTGTACGTAAAAAATATATTATGGTATATGTGCATTGGTGAACGTGTGACTGTCGCGCGAACGTAAACGTATAGTATAAAATATGTTATGATTGAAAAGAAGTTTTGTATAACGTAAATTAGTTACTTATTCTGTATTTTGACTAAAATTATTTTAATACAATTATAATAATACAATTTAATGAAACGTCATTATATGATTTTCCCAAATTAAAATGAATCTTTTTGATACATGGTATAAAATCTGGCATACAACCCCTTGTCTAACTTCAAACTTAAAAGTTCCTTTCAGAATTCCATAGAATCCTTAATTATTTCAAACTAAAACTGTTATCATCTTTTAATGGCACTTCAAAATCTCTTAATAACCGTTTGATTATCTCAACAAGTTTTAAACACTCTAAAAAAATTCCATAAGAATTCTGTAAATAATATAAAATATTTCAATATACATGTATTTTTAAAAAGTAAATAACAAATAAATATATTTTTTTTATCATAAAATTTTTTAATTATTATTTTCGATATCATTATTGATAATTTGAAGAAAAAAATTTATCGTAATTAGATAATCAGTTGCATAAATACAAATAATGACTTATTGAACTTGAATATCTGTAAAAATAAATTTTTAGTATATTATTTTTCAAGTAGGTGTATATAAATTTATATACTCGTCAACGTGTATTAATTTACGTATTCTTGTTAAAGATAAGATAGTTTTTATTTTAAAAAAAGCTAATAATGAAATTCCATAGCTATGAGTTATTTCTTTTTAAAATATTGAGAAATTAAATTTTAAACAATTTTTTATACATTAGCAAAAATTAAAATATTTTTTACTTTTTTAGAAATAACAAAATTATAAAATATAGTATTAAAACTGTTCTTTTTGAGTCAAATTTTTTTCAAAGTTTTTGGTGTAATAAAGCTTTTTCTAATAGTTTTTTAACGTATTACTTTTTAGCTTATTTTTACAGAAAAGATTTATTTGCCAAACATTTTTGCATTCTTTTGAATTATGGTTTTAACTATCAATTATTAAAAAACATTTTTGATAAGAACAGAGCTTAAGTTGTATTTTATACACCTATTGAAGTTATTGAAGTTACTTATAATTTCTCTATTATTAAAAAGTTGGAAAAATTTAATTACAAAGAATTAGTCCAATTTATTTTAACATAAGAAACTTCCTTTTTTTCTAATTTTTAGACAAATACATTCAGGTACCTTGCTATTTTTTGTATTTTTATAAAAACTATTCTCGATGACTTTTATTTTGTTGATAAATGACAATCATTTCTAGTACTTTCTACAATATAAATATTTTTAATAAGAATTTTTCTAAAAATCAAATAATAGATAACAGAATTAAATTAATCAATTATTTGTTTTGATATCTTTAGAAGTTACCTCTTATTAATAAGTGTATCAATTAAAAATATTTAATGCTTTATGATTGAAATGAAGTTTAAAAAATAAATAATTTCGTCTTAATATTTGGCTTATAAAGTATTTTGAATTATCTTTACTGGTGGTAACTGGTATTTATTTTTTAATTTAATTTTTAAATATTATGATTGAAAGTACTATAGTACTTTAGTCTTCAACCTGGTTTCTGTTAATATATTTAATGATTGCAGGTTATTTGAATGCAAATTAGTCATTATTGATTCTTTAATTCTAAGTTTATTTAAATAATGTTACTGTTCTAAATTCAACCAACAGTCTATCTTATTTTAAAATTATTCTTAAGATTAAAAAACAGAATTTAAAGTTTTTATGATTACCATAAAAGACAAGGACTTGAACAAAATTCTCTAAAAACGATTCTAAGAATTTAACTATTTTAATCTTCAAACTATTCTGATTTGCTCACAAACAATTTTTACTATAAATTTTATATTAATGAGTAATTATCAAGTAATTTTTTTCTCTCTATCTGATCAAATATAGGTCATTGTTCATATTAATGATTAGCATAAATCAAAAATCCATAGCTTGATCACGTACAAAAAGTAAATAAATATTAAAATATCATCACGTCTAAGCTTAATTATTTTTATAGTAAATAATAAATTCTCTCATGAGAATAAACAATTAAAAAAAAATGTATATATATATATATATATGGGTATATATATAGAGCAATCGTGATATTTGATTTAATTTTATCAGTTAGTTTGATCATATTATAGATTTTTTTCAATGACTTTTAAGATTCAATAAATAAGTTATAACAATTAACACAGAAAAGTTAAAATCGTTATTATTTTTATGAGAAAAAATTTTTCTTTTATAAAATTTTTTCAAAGGAAAATATTATAAAGTAAAAGGTTAAATCATATAATAATAATAAGAATTTTTTATTATACTGAAAACTTTGCGTGTTGTTTTATAATATTATAAGGTTAGAAACAGGTCAATTATGAAATTTTTCTAGAGAGAGTTTTATAATAAATAAATATTTTTAATATATATATATATATATATAGATTAAACTATAACTTCTGATATGCTGTATTTTTATAATATCTTGTTGCTCAATTATTTTAAATTTATCTTATGACATGAGAGTATATTAAAAAATTATTTGTTTATTTTTTCTTCAAAATATGCATAAATAAAATTTTTAAAGAATGCAGAAACGCAACATATTTATAAAATTCTTAGACTGATTATATATACACATACAAATTTATTGTTTTTTAACCTTCAATTTTTTTTTTTAAGCAAAAAATTTATTGAGATACTGAACTTGTGGATGAATTAGCATAATATAGAAAAAATATTCTATATAATTTTTACCTTTAATGCTAATAAACATGAACGTTTTAATATTATAACGTGTTACTTGTCACCGTCATACAATATTCTTTATTTATTATACATATATAACTTATTATTACTATATGAACGTATTTAGAGCAACACATCATATATGAAAATTACTGTTTAACATCTTCTCTATATAACTTGTTTTAAATAAGTTTAAATATTCTTCTGTGTTTTTGTGTATGTGTGTGTGTGTGTGTGTGTTTATAAATGATGAATATTTATATCTATGTATTGTAATTGCATTATCCGGTTGTAGTATAAAAATTAATGTGACATCGTGTGTATAATATTGCACATATATATTAATATTGAATACTAAAGAGAAAATAAAATAAAAATTTTTTAAGAATTTTTATACTTCACTTGGAATTTTTAAAGAATATTTAAATTATACTCTACTTCAAAAGGAATGTATTTTTGTTTTGTATCAAATAGAGAGCTTGCAGCTATGTAAACACATTCATACTAAGAAAGAATGTCGCCTAAGGTACTTTTCAAGCATATTTTAGAAAGAATTTAGGCAGTAGGAATAATAACTTACCACGAAAATGGTAAATAAATATTTGTAGTAATTTAAGCTAGAATTTGAGTGAAATTCTTAAATCTACAATAAAGTGAATGCAAGCCAAAAAATTTACGATATCAAGCTTGAAACAAGAAAATGCATTAAAGGAATTGAATAAAACAAGTAATTAAAATTTGTAAAAAATATAAATTCTGGGAATTTGAGTCAGGCTAAAGGAAAATGATTCAAGGATTAGAACTCTTGAGTATATTTATTATGTAGATGAATTAATTCCTTAGAATGCAGTATGAAAAAGTGAGAACCAACAAAAAATATTTGATAAACTTAGATCTCTCAATGGTTGTTGATAATTTTTTCAAGCAATAGAAATAGTTAAATTTAATAGTTTAATACCTACCAAATAATTGTCATCATAACTTAATATCGAGTGAATTACCCTAGGTAAAAATTGGCTTTACAATTAAATTTGTATCTCAAACCAAATTAAAAATTAAATTTAGCATCAATAGCTTAACATATTTTTTAAATTCTCAACTCAATATAAATGAAAGATTACTTGAAATAAAAAATATTTTAAATATTTTAAAACTTCATTAGTTTTCTTTGAAAAAATTTTTTATTTTTTCTATATACATTTATGTTTGTTTTTATAAAAAATAAATTAACATCAAAAGCAATTTTTATTTTCAAAAAAATTTCGTTTATATTTATGGGTATAATATATAATGTTTAAAAAAAAATATACAAAACTTTTCGTTTCAAAAGCTATAAATATAACCAAAAGAATTTCTCAGTAAAAATTTTTAACGATTGTCTGGAAAATCACATAAGTAAGCAATTTTTTATTTATTTTTTCATCAATATTTAATATTTATAAAAAAAAAAATTCGTTGTAATTAATCGTTACAAAATTTAAAAAACACCTGCAGAATTAAAATAAAAAAAAATATGAGAAATTTATATTTTTTAGTCGAACAAAAAAAAAAGAAATAAAAATATTTCCAAAATTAAATGAAAAAGCTAAGTTAAACGTACGGGTCAAATTCATTAAATAAAATGCCACATCTGCTTGCCATCTGGTTTTAGATAAAATGTCTGGCATTCCACGTTCTCTTGATCTAAAATATAATTTTCTCTCGGTTTGTAGTTCACATATCTCTGCCAGAAACTTTATTCGTCTCATCAACTTGTACTACACGTTTAAAAAAAAATTTTTTAGAAGAAAAATTATGTAAAGCAAAATAATTGATAATTTAACCAATATTTTTTTTATTACAAAAACTGACGAAATCAATCTTGAAAATTCAATTAACAACGATTGTTGTTATTTTTTACCTTTAAAAATAAAATACAAGCAATTTTTATTGAATTATGATTTCACACACTTTATATAGAACGTGTATTATTTTTTATTATAAGATTTAATATTATTAAATTATGTAATATTATGAGAACATAACATACTAAATGTTACATTTTTTTTAAAAGAAATGAAATTTTTTTTGCTGATTTATTATTATTATTAGTAAAATTATGTAATGCTACTAAAAAAATTGTTAATCTTAAAATTTCAATTTAGCATAATAGAAACAGAAGTTGAAAAATATTTTGAAATTTATTAATTTTAGGAATAATTAATGTTTTTTTAAATTAAATAATATAATAAAACGTATAATAATTTAGATAAATAATTTATTACTAAAAATACAAATAGATAAATATTTTTTGACGTCTTTTTATAATTTAAACCACTATCTAAATATTTGATTAAAAAATTCTTTTTTTATCATATTATGTGGTAGTGTTTTTAACATTTAATTGATAAAATTAAAATAATTATTTTATTAAAAGTATTATCAGTATAACTTCTACATAGTAAATTAAAAATAATAGTCCGGATGTGGTAAAAATTAATATTGGAAACATGATGGGCAGATACAGTAAATTATAAAATTTACACAATAAAAATTTTGGTCTATAATTTAAATAGTTTCTTGCTGTTATGGGCTGTAGACGAAATTCTTTCTAAAGTAGCTCATGGAATTCTTGATAGTTGAGTTATTGTTGATCATCTCTAATATTGGGTTTAGACAAACTTACAAACAAATAGAACCTTGACTAGTATCTTCAACGTCGAATTTAGATTGAATTTAGCAGTTTAAACAGTGCCTTTTAGCAGAATTAAATTAGACTAGATAAAAACATAATTTTACTAAACGCTCATCAGTTAATTCTAGGTTATTCCTGCACAAATATATATTAAATAAATAACTATTAAACTGTCATTGATCATTAAATATTTTTTCGAATGACATGATTTACATATACTTTCGCGCCGCTCTCGAGAAAAAATATATGAAAATTAAATATTGAAACAACTTTTTTTTTTATATATATAAATAAATTAATATATTTTATTAGACACTTGTCACATATTCATAATGAATGAATTGACCTGCATTAAAAAAAAAGAGAACAGTACCCTTGAGTTGTAGCCAGATGCACCTCTTAATGACGCCAACGCTTGTAATTTGCTTTAATTTAAATTTGACATGATGTAACAAGATTATCATAATTTTTTTATGTAAATATTTAAATTTATACGGGCGAAATATAATTTTTTTTCATAATTTACTTTGATGAAAATATTTATCACTTAATTTTATTATTTTTTTAGGTTATGTGGTTATAAAAATTAATTTTTTTATTTTATTTATACTCAAATTAACCAAAACAACTAAAATACTTAATTTATTTTTTTAAATTGAATAAAAAAATTTTTTTATTTTCTGATTAAGGCCAAACGTATTATAAAAAATTATGTACGCATTCTTGAATCTTATAAACTGATCATATGTCTTAAATTTTTTTTATTTCACAAAAAATGATGTATAAATTAACTTTAAAAAAAATTATTTACATGCCATATGTTTTTGAGATAAATTCTTTATTAAAAATTTATTGCATAATAATTTTTTTTCTCCAATTGAAGTAACCCAAAAACAAAATTTTTTTTAAAATTAATAATTATCGATAGGTAATTACAATAAATAAATAACTTTCTTTTTGCATGTGGAGAACATATTTTATGAAGGTTATATATTTAATTTAAAAAAAAAAAAAAAAGAAAATTATATTAAACATGTGTTTTTTTATTTTCTTAAAATTTTATATAAAACAAGTTCGAGGTAAAATTTACTTTCCCTTGAACATTAATGTGGAAAATTGCATTTGCGTTTATTATATCCTATAATATAATAATTTTATTATTTTTTTTTCTCTAAATTCTTTTTTATCGCTAGCATTTTTATTTGAAAAAAGAAATTTTTTTTTTTTATATCGTGTACATCATGAATACGTAATATTAATAAATTTTTTTCTATGTGTATGAAATGTGAAATTAAACGAAGCATGAAAATAGAAAAATCAGTAGAGCAATATTGTATATTGTTTATATCCATATATGTTTTAATATAGTACTAGGTTAGTAGTTACGGAATGGACATGGTTGGCTGATCAATTATTTTTTTTATAATCAGAAAATCATATGTGGTTAAATTTCTGCTTGAAAAAAAAATAATTTTCAAAATTTTATACGAAAAATTTTATGAAAATTTTATAAAATTTGATTACAAAGGGGGTTCACTACATTTGGAACACTGAATCACACCAAGTGGTTATGGATAAGTTTATAATGTTGAAAATGACAGCAGATATATTCTTTTACCGTTATATTTAATAATCCAAATGCCCTTTTTTGACCCGAAATGACCAATTTTCAAATTGCTACTAAAATTATAATTTTTGATCATAATAGGTTTTATAAGTCTCGCGAATTTCATACAAGCCCCAAATTTCCAATAAGAGAATTACTGATAAAAATTTCGATTTACAAGGATTGAAACTAATATAAAAAAAATGAGATCAATTGAAAATTGATAGACTAGAAGAAAAGAAGACTCTCTATAATTTGAAAATAGCTTAAAAACGTTCGAAAACCCTCAATAATAACAGAGGTTCCTGAATTTTTAGGCTCAGTAAACCCTTTGGCATAAAGAGTGGGTATCTACTATGTTATCTAACCAGAATAGACTAATCCATAACCATGTGGTGTATTTTGGTGTTTCAAATACACAGTGAAATATAATTTAAATTTAGAAAAAATTGATTAGTGTAGGATTCATTGAAAAAGAGCTTTTCTCATAGTCGTTTCGTCCTACCACCACCTTAGGGCATCATCGGATATGTTTGGATGGTCACTCCATAATATGACAGCTATACACTCTATCGCCTCTTATTGCGCTTTATACATTAGCTGAAGCTTTCTCCGCTCGTTTTGAGAGACCGTAGTCATCTATCGCCTGGGTTAGAATCTCCGCTCCCACATAACTATAAGTTACTTATCGAAATGTATAGCTATTCTTATCAAGTTATTCTCAGAGGCTAATTTCATAGCCAGGCTTAAATCCATATACCAAGTCCAAATGCAAGCCCAAATGAAAAGCAGCAAAAAAGATTTTGGTAATTTGCCTCATATTGACTTTTGATAAAAGTAACACCTAAATTAGTTTTTAAAAAAATAATGCTCTTCATGCATACTTAAAATTGTGAAAAATAGTTTATTATTCTCCGATTTACACAAATTATTCGTTAAATTTAAAAAATAAGGCAAAAAGTTACGTGCAATTGTTTAATTCTTGTTACATATTTGTTTTTGCATTTTATTTTTATTCTATTTTTATTTAAAATATAAATTTGTTACGTGTTTTAAAAATAAAATACTAAAAAGTTTCTTTATACTGCAATTCTATCAATAGAAATTTAAAAATAACAACTAAAAAAGGGTGTCATATTATCTAAACAGTTTTTTCTTTGTATGTTTCTCAAAAAAAAAAAAAAAAAAAAGAATTTTTTGATAATTATTACGCAAGACTTAAAAAAAAGAAAAAAAGTAAAATCAAAGTCAAAGAAACTTTAAATAAACAGATGAATGTACTATATGACTCGTCTTTGGAATGCAAGTTAAACATTTTAGTATTTTGAAGAAATAGTATGTGATATTAAACAAGGGTATTGTGTTGTATGTATTCGTTATTCGTCTTTTTTTTTCTTTTCTTAGAAAACTGATGAGTAGTTGTCTTTGTTAAGGATATAGAATTTTTTGCAAATAAAAAATTCATGACGTGGTTATTTGTTTTTGAAAGTCTATATGCATACTAAAATAATTTGATAGCTTTATAAAATCTTTATAAAATACAATTTTCTTTATTAAATTTAAGAGTATTTTTTAATTTTCAAAGGATCATTTAATTGTAAAATTAATCATATTTATCTTGTTCAATTCATTCCCTAAAATATTTTTTTATCATTCAAATTTTATTAAACTGATACATTTTTCTGATTCAAAAAGCAGTGAAGAATTTTTTTAGACTCAGAAATCTCTATTAGAAAATAACTAATCAGAAAATCTGTTTTTTGGTGACTAAAAGTGCATTAAATCCTTCTCTAAATTTGTTCAGAACCCATTTAGATTACAAGTAGTAATGTGCAATTTTAAAATTTCCATTAACACTTAAAATAATTGATAGATATTTTTCTCCAAGTAAAATAAAATAATTATTAATGTTTCTAACAAACCATGCACATTTTTTCTCCCAAAGATACATTGAATTACTTTATAAAACTGCCTACGCTTACTTATAAGTAAACTGTATAACTTTTAAAACTTTTTATTATTATTATAAAAGGAATTACTATTTCTTAGAGAACGTTTTACTGTATATTTATATTGCAAAGAATGAAAGACGTTTTTGGACTGGTTTATAATATATCGAGACACTCCTATTGTTTCTTAGTAAATATTTTACGTTTTTTATTTTATATTATTAGGTTGTTAACGTGCCAACAAAATACGTGAATATTTAAAATGGAATTTTCTAACAAGCTTACTTTTTTTTATTATGTAGAAATTTTCTTATTAAAAGCCAAATTTGTTTTTAGTATTTTCATTCAGGGAAAAAGTTATATATTGATTGATTAATTGTTTGACTGATTGATTGATTGATTGGTTTTTATGTATTTAAAAATATTGTTTAGAAAGAAGAATTTTTACGTTTTTTTGGTCATTTTCAATTTTGTGTTTAAACAATGTCTTCTTAGATATAAAAATTATTTATGACGTATTTCATTAAGTACAGACAACTTTGATAGAGCATTTCAACTTGACACTTTATTTGATCCTAGAAAAAACAAAGTAATTTGTCCCAGGAATTAAAAAAAAAATTGTTTAAATGAAAATGTCTGCTTGTCCAAATTAGGTCTTGTTTAGTAGTGATAGTCTAAGTTATTGATATTACATTTAAATGCAGCAAGTAGTTCAAAATTAAAAAAAAAATTTTGAATTAATACTTTATTCTCGACTTTATTCTAAAACAGAGTAATTTAAATTTTTTAATATAGTTTTATATTTATATTTATTTAATTATTCAACCAAACAGGCATTAGTTTGCAAAAATCTGGTGATTATTTCACTAAGTTATTTCTTCTCTTTATCTTATGAGTGATCTATGTAAATTCGTATTATGAATATTTTTCACCAATTTACTCATCCCATGAAATTTTTTAATATTTAGTCATTTTAAGAAATAAAAAATTATGAATATACGTAGATTAGGAAATTGAATTATTCGAGATTTCAACTTGTTATTCAAACAAAAAAGATTTTTTTCGCCAAAAAAGTCTACATCATCAGAATTTTGCATTCTCTCTGGGTAAACTATGAGTTAAAATAAATCATTAAAATATAAATTAAATTTTTTTGGCATATCTGAGATTTAAAGTGAGAAAATGTAAATATGCTTGAAAAAATAGCAGTTAAATATGCACTATGCTTTATTATTAAATGTTATGTTATGATTAAATGTGCTCCTTGATGTGGAATTGATTTTTGGCTAAAAAATATATTTTTTTAAACGTTAATTGTAATTATTCCTGAAAGTAAAAAACTCGTGAAAAACGAACATCAGTAATGCTGAGTTTAATAACACATTAAAACCTTGCTAAAGAAAATCACCAAAGAGGATTGGCGACCATAAATGTAAATGATATTAACAAATATCTAGAAAACCATTAATACTGTGGTTCTAAACACAAATCTGAATTTACCCACTTCCACATATTTCAGGACATAATCAAAATTGGAGGATTTGATTTTTGTAAAAAAGTGTCTCTTAACCACTCCTGGTTATCACCTACAGAAAACAGTTATGGGAGTAAACAGTAACTGATCCAATAAATAAAAGAAAAACCAATTAAAATTCCAGTCCCAAAAAATGTATATTATTTGAAAATTCATAATCAAAAATTTCAAGCAAAGCAATGCTACAGTGTATACATAAATAAAAATAACGTCACTATAATGGAATGCAGGGTCATATACTTCTATATATATTTCTTTTTAATGTAAAAAATTAACGTGTGAATTCACGACGTATATATATACGTTTGGGAATTGTATTTGATGATGATGAAGACTAAAAAAAAAAAATATTCTAAAAGAAATATAAAGAATTTTATTTTTTTATCTTTTTTCATTTATAAAAAGTTCAATGTTCCATTAAAAAATGTACATAAATATTATGTTTTTGTATTTTTTTTTTTTTTTTTAGAAATAAATTTTTTTTTTTTTAATTTTTTATTACTGCTTTTATTAACTTTTAATTATAAACGATATTTACGTCATTAAAATATATAAAATATTTTTATATTTTTATTATTGTTTGAATTAAAAAATGAAATAATTTTATTTGCTTATTCAGGTGTTACTTTTACAATTTATTTATCATCTGCTTTAACAAATCTAATAATAGCCTAATCAAATTTTTCCCAGTCAGTTTTTATTAAATTATGTAACTAAAACTGAAAATTTTTATCTATTTTATACATTAAGTAATCAAAAAAAAAAAAAAAAAAAAAAATGAATAAAATAAATTTATTATTTATATGCAAATAAGTTAAGAGTCTTAATAGTAACGTAAATAAAAAGTATGAGGTTTAAATGAGCTTAACTACATTTTTTTACATTAAAAAAAAAAAAAAAAGACGACGATTTATATATAAGGTCAACGATCGTTGCGTAAAAGCAAGTTGGTTAATTAACAATTAAATTATTTTATATATAAAATACAACTATTAACTTTTTTTATTAATTTTTTTATTTAATTTATTTATTTTTTTTTTGTAATGTGTCTGTTACTATAACAAACTTAATTAATTTTTAATACGAAAATAATTAAAATATCAAAGTTATGACAAAGCATTAAAAATATGAATTATTTTTTTTTTTTTTTTTTTAAAGTGGTGATTTTTTGCATTTTAAATTTAATAGTGAAAAATATCACATTATTTAATAAAATAAAGGTGTTATTTAAGCCTTGAAATAAAAAAAGTTATAATATTCTTAAAGTTTTATATCAGATTTGTTTTGTCTTAAGTTTTTTTTTTCTTTTTCGTTAAAGACCTTGGCATACCACATCACATACCGCATATTAATTAATTTATATAATTTTGCTTGATTAAAATAATAGACATGGATTCCTTTTTTTTTACTTTTCATTTTTTCGCTGACTTATTCAAACATTAACTCAATTTCTTATCAAAAATGAGTAACAGGCTCTCCAAATATTCTCATTAGTTGGAACGCTGAAGGGCTGAATTTTTTGATTTTCTATATTTTAAAATGCTATTGGTTGAGCTATTATAGTAGATCTTGTCAAATAAAAAAAAATTGCAAAGTTTATGCAAATAATGATAAAGCATAAGTCCAACTTTTTGATAAAAGTCAACGCAAAAAAGTACCCTGAGCAATTATCTCCTTGTTAATGGCATTGTTAGCTGATTCAAGCTCTGGAAATATACTTATTCATTGATAAAAATAAACGACATTTGAGTGACAATTAAATATTTAAATTCTAAACATGCTCTAGAAGTTATCTACTAGATAGATTCAGTTTAATTTGTAGTTAATGAAAAAAAATTAAGAGAAATATTAAGTAGGTTTAAATAAGATATCAAAATAAGCTATTGCATTACAATCAGATTCTGTAAAATTCGAGCTAAAATTGAAAAAAATAATTTTATTTATTGGTATTACTTATTCAAGGATTCTCAAGCAAACTTCAGAAATAAATACAATACTTTGACCCTGTCTGTCCTATTTGAATGTGGCTTAGAATCTTTCTTAGCATTCTTGAAATATGCATCATAAAACTAATTGTAAGTTAACAAAATAACAAAATAAATTTTCCCATTTTAAGTTAAATTTATCAAGTTAAAAAAAAAATAAATAAAGTATAATAATAATAATAATAATAATAAATCTTTATCTTGTAACTACAAAAAGTAGTACACTCTCTCAAAATATTTATATGTAGAAAAGGTTAAATTTACAATTGGGTTGTAGCATGGTATTGAGATATTATTTAATATTCTGAAAACATACAAATTACACTCATAAAAATTAATTAAAAATTTAATAGTTTAAAAAGGTTTAATTGTAATTGAACCTTTTCGTACTTAAAAAAAGAACTTCAAAATTTGGTGTGTACAAACAAAAAAAAATTCTCGAAAAATTGATAAAACCAAAAAAGTACTTAATTATTTATTAACATTTTCAATTTTAATCTAAAAAAAGAAACAATTTTCGTGTCAAAAATGTAAATTGCTTATTCACGTAAAAAAAAAATAGTTAATCATGGCGCCTGCTAATCAATGCGGAACGCGTTAGTTTCTCGATTTGCGAAAGGCCTTTTTGTAAAATCATAACGCTTTTCCCATTACTCTTTATTTTTTCAATTCACTTTCACTATTTAAAACCTAAGAAATTCCAATGTGCCACTCATTTATAAACAATAATATTCTTTCTATTTAATATTTTAGTGTTTTATTATTCAGTGCAGGGGTCGAATATGTATGAAAAAAAAAACGTGCCATTAAATATTTTTTTCTTATTATTTATGTTTGCGTATTTTCTTTTAACTTACATAACGATTTCTTTTAAAGAATTTTAATTTTTATAATATTATGTCAAAGATTTAAAAAAAAATTTTTTCACAAGAATTATGCATAAAAATTATTTATTTAATACTAAAAAAAATTTATTTTGTAATAATTATATTTGTAAACAAGGACAGAAAAAAAATATAAAAAATTTTTTATACGATTAAATTATGAAATTTCTATTTAATTAATAAAAAAAAAAATTAAATTGATACACACACCTACTCGTATTAAAAATAATTAACTTTAAAAAATTTATCGGACGCATAAAAATATAATCACGTAGTTGTAGGTATAAAACTATTTATTTGTAATATAAAATCAAAACTATTACTTAATAAGTGTTTTTTATTGAATTTTTATATTTTTTTTAAAATAATTATTATCAATCGATCAGAATTAAAGAATATAACCTGGCACCTATCGTAACACGAAACCTTATTATGAGGGCGAAGAAACTTTCAAGTCTTTACAAAAAAACACAACAACACTCCTTAAGACTCTTTGTGCATTTTTTTTGTCGTCGAGAAAATTGTTATGTAATTTTAGATCAAGTAAAATTCGATTTTTTGGTTGAATGTTTGCTTTTTCTTCTATGTATGGTGATAGAGGAAGGATTAAAATAAAACTGTTAATTAATTTTTTAATTGAAAAATATATAAAACGTGATAGGCATTTTTAAATTGTTGGTTTTTTAAATTTTCTTAAATTAAAGCAAGATTTTTTCTATTGTTACCTAATTTAGGTTAGTTAACTATTTAATAATACGTTCATTAATCATTATGGCAAATTACTTAAATCACGAAATTTTAATCTTTCTGATCCATCGTTATTGGTTTTCTTCAAGGTTTTCTTAGTATTTTATTCAAACAGTGCCCAATCATTTTTCATAAAAGTGAAAGATCTCTCAGTTACCTTAAATATTTAAAGGTCACAAATCAACGTCTAAATATTTTATACTATAATAGTTTTGACTAATTATCAGGCTCAGCAATAATCCACCTCGGAAAATTAATTGTGAACTTCGTAAAATATATCTTAAACCAAGATTTAAACTTTCTTTGTACATTTAACATCTTAACACTTTTAGTTAAACTTTGAAAACATGAATAATTGTTTTAAGTGTGCCTTATTGCCACTCTAATTCACCCACGTACTTAACTACATCTAACTTTTGTTTTCTCACAAAATTGCTAAGCTTTATGTTAAATCTGTATTAATCATATCGATTCCTGGCTAAATTGATTTTTAACCTGGAACATGTTTTGGAAAAGCGTACCCTCAAAATCTTAAAATCAAAAGGAGATCAAATGTGTTCAATTTAAGAGGGAGGGGGTGAAATGGGATTTAAAATAATTTCGATTTAGGGACTTTGACTGATTTCGATTTGAGGACTTAGAATTATCCAGATTTAGGGACTTGAATAATTTTGATTTAGGGATTTACAATAGTCCGAGTTTAGGGACTTGTAATAACTTGTATTAATAATTCATTTATTTTAACCAAAAAACTTGAATTTTTCTCCCAAAAAGTATTACCCTTCCAACCTTTGTAAGCATTAGAATTAATATCAGAGGTCTAAAGTACATGTATTAATAGTCCTGTCGCCAGCCATGCTATTTAATGCCAAAAGAGCTCCATGGAAAAAATGGGTGATATTTATGTTTTTTTACACGCTAAACATGAACCCGGGGTATATTTTGCAAAATTCGTGGTCAATTGTTTGTTATTAACAATTTATTGCAAAATTGGCCAAAAATCTAAATATTAAAAATCCTGTAACTAAAATGATTCAAAATTTTAATAATTCTCTGATTTTATTAAACATATTTTGACTCGCTGAATCCAAATTTCTATAACTTATAAGGTCGTATTATTAATTGTTTAAACAATATTTAATTATTAATTTTCGAAAATTACGTGTGCCAACTTTGTTTATGTATTTTTTGACTTATTAATGGAATACATTTTCGAGTATATTTTCTTTTAATTAAGAACAATCTGGCGATATCATTTTACACAAAATTCGACCATTGGATACCTAAAATTTTGTCTTAAAAAACTTCATATATTATTCTTTTATTAAAATCTTTTAGATTAACCAAAAAATTCATAAGCACAATTAAAATAATTTTGATTAAGAATTTAAAAAGTCTTCTATTTAAAAATTTTCAATTCTAAAAAAGTTGAATTCTAAAAATGAAGAGAAATTTTAGTTGCCTGATTATTTTAATTATAATAATAAGTCGTTTGATTAATGAATATTGTCAATGTCAAAAATAAGACAAAACTGTTAATCAATCATTAATCAATAATATATTAAATTCTCATTAGAGAAATTTCGTTTATTAAATTGTTAAATTAATTAAAAATTCAAAGTTTTATGGTTAATTAATAAATGTTTTCTTATTTTCAGATTCACAAAGCCCCAAACATTTGCCGATTGCATTGGCAACGAATTGCCGCTTGGTTGGGAGGAGGCTTACGACAAACATGTGGGCGCTTACTACATCAATCATGTTAACCGTAAGTATAACATATTAACACAACATTGCTCTCATTTTATTTTATAATTATCATAATAATAATTCTTTTTCTTTTTTTATGATTTATTGATACATAAATTAATTATAAAACATCATTAAGGAATTTTTTTTTATAAATTAAATTAAATTTTAATTTTACATGTAAATCTCTGGCTTTGTTTATTATAATTATAATTAATAATTCTAAGCAAATTATAGAAAATTGTTTATTTATTTATTTTTTTATATTGAGAAAAAAATAAATACTGACCTTTTTTTAATTAACATAAAATATTTATGATTTCTTTGAACACTGATAGAAATTTTTATAAATATTATGATGAATTCTAAAATTAATGTTGTCATTAATTAACTTTCAAACAGAGCCAAGTTAGTGAAATTGCAAGGATTTATAAGAAATTTTGGGGCTAAAATTTTTTTTAGCTATTAAATTTAAAAAAATATACCATTTTTTTAGCTATGAACTTTTTCTAAAACCTTAATAGTCATTTTTTTTACATGGTGCCCAAAATAGATATAAAAGTTTTAACGAGTTTTAAAAAAATTTTATATTTTATAAAAGAGATTTTTCCACAAAAATCTGATGAAATTTGATGAAATGAATTTTCAAGTTTTATAGAGTATATTTCGGTACTTACGTTGCCAAATCCTTTGGAATATTAGATTAAGCTTATAGTACAAGCAAATGAAGAAAAAATTTATTTTGTTGAAGTGCACAACAAAGTTGCATTTATGTCTTACCATTGAAATTTTTGACATCTACCACTGAGCAGGTTTAATTAACTCATCTCTTTAACACCGAAGCATTAGAAGTCCATGATATATAACTCGGTCTGAAAACTAGATACTATGACAAAATTATTTTTATTTTCACTGTAGCTCTTTAATTTACAAATCAATAGTAAAATTAACCGCATTATTTCTAACAGTGTAAATGCAACATCAAGAATACTAATAATAAATATTATATTATAAATTATAAATAATGTAATTGTTTATAAAAATTTTAAAATTATTACAAAATTATAAAAATATAAATAAACTTTTAACTTATTTATCATAAATAAACAATTAAATAAATATAATTCTTTTTTATTTTTTAAGCGTAGGCTGTTTTTTTTTTTTATAATTATTGAATATAATTTTATTTCTTAGAAAAATAAATCTATGTAATAAAAAAATATATATTAAAATTCTTTGTTATCTACATTAATTAGAATCAATTTCATAATACGATATATAAATACATAAAGTGTAAAAAAAATAGATCGATCTTTATTCATTATTAAATTTTGTAATCTTTCTTACTAATATTTTGCATGAGACATGCTTGATTTTGCAATTTTTGAAACAAGCAAAAAGAATTCATTCGATGGAAAATTAATTTTGCCATTTTTTACAGAAACGACACAGTTGGAAGATCCTCGACAAGAATGGCGCGCCATCCAGGAGGCCATGCTCAGAGAGTATCTCCAAACCGCACAGGACGCACTTGAGGTAAGTTCTTTTATTCTCTCAAATTATTATTATTAAAGCCATCAAAAATGATAATTTTTATCAAGAGTTAAAAAACAAGTTTAAACGAAAACAATTTTTATAATAACTTATAATTAAATACTAGAATTTATCTACCACATGGAAAAACTTATACAAATGTTGAAATTTCAAGCCTTATTTTTTGGTCAAAAAGAGCCCCTCAACCAAATCCTAAGTCCCTAACTCAAATTTTGAATTTTTGAGGTGTTTTGTCCATAACTAGGGTAGTTAGAAGGTTCAACGGTATTTTACAAATCGCTTATGGTTTATATCTACAATTTATCATTTGACGCAAACCAAAAGTTGAGCTTTCTGATTTCTGAAAAGAAAAGTAAATTTACTTATAGCTTTAGTTTAGTCCAGTATAATGTAGTATACTTCATTCTGAAATTCTAATTTTTATGATGGACCTATATTAGCTAACCTATATTAGCTGACCTATATTACCTAACCTATATATATCTTCACAGAGTCATTTCATTTGCGAGAATAATAATACAAAATTTATGTACACCAAAGTCATAAGACTTGTGATAAACGATTCACATAAACTTTATCTAAACTTTTTGAAAACTAATTTTAATACTAAAAAATTTGTCTTTAAAATCATAAATTTTTTACTTGTTTAAATTTTTATTCTGTATAGATCTAGGGGAATCCAAAGTTAATAATAAAATATTTATTTTTTTAGACATTCATGAGATTTTTATCAAACTTCTTGGCAATCCAAATATAAGTTTTAGCAGAAAATCTATGTTAGACGTATTAAAACTCCCTTAAAATAGGCCTCAAGATTTTAATCTAAACTGGCAATCATTAAAAAATCAATTTCATATTCTAACTTACTTTAGTATTTGCATTCAACCTACTTTTAAAATTATTTTTCAGGAAATCCATTTTTGTTGTATGATCTTTTGATAACAGTGTATATGAAATTCTAGTAATTTTTTATTCTAGTAGTATTCAGCTAACCAAAATGTGCATATTAATAATGCGTACGTAAAGAAAATAAGATAAAAAAAAGGGAGAAGCCCGTTGAAAAAAAGATGGAACTGATCTTAGCGGTCGAAGCCAGCGGACAAACGTAAGACGTAACAAAAATTCAAAGTTAGAAATAAATTTAAATTTTCGGAGTTTTCATAAAGAAAATTTACTACCTAGATGTTTTAGAGCTTGGTAAATCCAAATATGACGTCAAAATAATGAAAATTCAATATGGCGACTGGAAAATCGTAATATTTTCCACAAACAAACTAATAATTTCTTTTATTTGAATTAATGACTTCAAATTTTACTCATGGTCGCTAAACTTGTATTCATTGAAAAAAAAAGTGAAAATCCTCAACTACGGTCGGAAAATACTTGAATTTTCCGCAGGAAAAATTTTATTTTTTCATCTCTTGCGCTATTGGCATAAAATTTTTTACTCTGGGGTTTTTGGGGTCGCTAAACTTAAATTCGTTAACAAAAAGGTGAAAATACTAAAACATGGTCGGAAAATCGTTAAATTTTCCGCAGGAAAAATATTATTTTCTCCCCTCTTACGATATTGGCTTCAAATTTTTTTACTCTGGGGTTTTCAAGGTCGCTAAACTTCAATTCGTTAACAAAAAGGTGAAAATACTCAACCATGCTCGGAAAATCTTTGAATTTTCCGCAGGAAAAATATTATTTTCTCATCTCTTGCGATATTGGCTTCAAATTTTTTACTCTGGGGTTTTTGGGGTCGCTAAGCTTGAATTCGTTAAAAAAAAGGTGAAAATACTAAACCATGCTCGGAAAATCGTTAAATTTTCCGCAGGAAAAATATTATTTTCTTATCTCTTGCGATATTGGCTTCAAATTTTTTACTCTGGGGTTTTTGGGGTCACTAAGCTTGAATTCGTTAAAAAAAAGTAAAAATACTAAACCATGGTCGGAAAATCTTTGAATTTTCCGGAGAAAATTTTTATTTTTTATCACTTGCACTATTGACTTATTATTTCTAAATCAGCGGTTTTAAGCTTATTTTCATTGAAAAAAAAGAAGAAAATTCTCAAATACAGTCGGAAAATCCATGGAAAATTATATACTCTTCGTTTTGGTGCTATTGAGTGCAAATTTTTTATTCGGAGTTTCTAGAATTGCAGATTCAATGATTAGAAAGAAAAAATCCACAACTAGCCAAAAAAGTTTGTAGCATACGTTAGAACTCGTGAAATTTCTGCTTGGCGATATGAAAATTAAATATTTCTGACGTCATCATGAAAAATGTGGAATCGCTTAACACGTAATAGGTTAATTATATGCATAGACAGTATGTTCCAACATATAATTCCGTGGCACAAATTATTCAAACCCTCGTTAACCAAATTAGAAATTTTTATTTTTAATCTGTATTTTGCCGTAACAAGATTTCAAAAATTGCAAATATTTTATGCGTGCAAAAAATACTTGTGCCACGGGATTATGGATAGAATTCAACTGCTTATGCATTTAGCTAACCCCTAAAATCCTGGATTGATCAACATTTTCATGCGTATAGCCTACAAAACGAGTTTTCGGCTTACGTTCGAAGTAGCAAAATTACAATTTTGCAATTTTATAATTCATCGCCCTTCACATACGCATGAAAATTAGAACTTGCTAAACTCGTAGTTGGTTTATTATAAGCATAAACAGTATGTTCCCTTACAAAATTCCGTGGCACAAGTTATTTGAACCATTAACCGACGTAGAAATTTTTATTTTAAATTCGGTTTTTTTGGTAACGCGGGTTCAAAACAATATAATTTTTTAAGCGTGAAAAAAATACTTGTGCCACGGTTTTATGGTTGGAATTCAACTGTTTATGCATTTAATTAACCCCACAAACCCTAGATGGATCCAAATTTTCATGCGTACAACCTACGAAACGAGTTTTCGGCTTACGTTCGAACTCGTAAAATTACAATTTTGCGATTATAGAATTCTTCGCTTGTCGCATACGCACGAAAATTTGGACTTGATGAACATGTTATGGGTTAATTACAACCATAAACAGTATGTGCCAACATATCATTCCGTGGCACAAGTTAGTTTAACCCACGTTGACCGAATTAGAAGTTTTTATTTTAAATTGGGTTCTTTTTGTAACGCGGGTTCAAAACAATATAATTTTTTGAGCGTGAAAAAAATACTTGTGCCACGGTTTCGTAAATGGAATCCAACTGTTTATGCATTCAATTAACCTCACAAATCCTGTTTATACCAAAATTTTCATGCGTATAGCCTACAAAACGAGTTTTCGGCTTACGTTCGAAGTCGCAAAATTACAATTTTGTGATTTTATAATTCATCGCCCTTCATATAGGCATGAAAATTTGTACTTGCTGAACACGTAGTTGATTAATTATAAGAATAAACAGTTTGTTCCCATACAAAATTCTGTGGCACAAGTTATTTGAACCCGCATAAACCAACTTAAAAATTTTTATTTTAAATTGGGTTTTTTTGGTAACGAGGGGTTCAAAACAATATAAATTTTTCAGCGTGAAAAAAATACTTGTGCCACGGGTTCGTAGATGGAATTCAACTGTTTATGCATTTAATTAACCCCAAAAATTCTGGATTGATCAAAATTTTCATGCGTATAGCCTACATAACGAGTTTTTGGCATGAGTTCGCACTTGTAAAATTACAATTTTCCGATTCATAAATTCTTCGCTCATCGCATACGCACGAAAATTTAGACTTGATGAACACGTTATGGGTTAATTACAACCATAAACAGTATGTTCCAACATATAATTCCGTGGCACAAGTTATTTAAACCAACGTTGACCGAATTAGAAATTTTTATTTTAAATTGGATTTTTTTTGTAACGGGGGTTCAAAACAATATAATTTTTTAAGCGTAAAAAAAATACATGTGCCACGGTTTTAAGGATGAATTTCAACTGTTTATGCATTTAATTAACCCCACAAACCCTAGATGGATCCAAATTTTCATGCGTACAGCCTACAAAACGAGTTTTTGGTTTACTTTCGAACTCGTAAAATTACAATTTTGCGATTCTTAAATTCTTCGCTCGTCGAATACGCATGAAAATTTGGACTTGATGAACATATTGTGGGTTAATTACAACCATAAACAGTATGTGCCAACATATAATTCCGTGGCACAAGTTAGTTAAACCCACGTTGACCGAATTAGAAGTTTTTATTTTAAATTGGGATTTTTTTGGTAACGTGGGTTCAAAACAATATAATTTTTTAAGCGTGAAAAAAATACTTGTGCCACGGTTTTATGGATGGAATTCAACTGTTTATGCATTTAATTAACCCCAAAAATTCTGAATTGATCAAAATTTTTATGCGTATAGCCTACATAACGAGTTTTTGGCATGAGTTCGCACTTGTAAAATTACAATTTTGCGATTATAGAATTCTTCGTCTGTCGCATACACATGAAAATTTGGACTTGATGAACATGTTATGGGTTAATTACAACCATAAACAGTATATTCTAACATATAATTCCGTGGCACAAGTTATTTAAACACTCGTTGACCGAGTTAGAAATTTTGATTTTAAATTGGGATTTTTTTGGTAACGTGGGTTCAAAACAATATAATTTTTTAAGCGTGAAAAAAATACTTGTGCCATGGTTTTAAGGATGAATTTCAACTGTTTATGCATTTAATTAACCCCACAAACCCTAGATGGATCCAAATTTTCATGCGTACAGCCTACAAAACGAGTTTTTGGTTTACTTTCGAACTCGTAAAATTACAATTTTGGGATTCTTAAATTCTTCGCTCGTCGTATACGCATGAATATTTGGACAAGATGAACATGTTATGGGTTAATAATAACCATAAACAGTATGTTCCAACATATAATTCCGTGGCACAAGTTATTTAAACACACGTTGACCGAGTTAGAAATTTTTATTTTAATTTGGGATTTTTTTGGTAACGTGGGTTCAAAACAATATAATTTTTTAAGCGTGAAAAAAATACTTGTGCCACGGTTTTATGGATGGAATTCAACTGTTTATACATTTAATTAACCCCACAAACCCTAGATAGATCAAAATTTTCATGCGTACAGCCTACAAAACGAGTTTTTGGCTTACGTTCGAACTTGTGAAATTACAATTTTGGGATTCTTAAATTCTTCGCTCGTCGCATACGCATGAAAATTTGGACTTGATGAACATGTTATGGGTTAATTACAACCATAAACAGTATGTTCCAACATATAATTCCGTGGCACAAGTTATTTAAACCCACGTTGACCGCATTAGAAGTTATTATTTTAATTTGGGATTTTTTTGGTAACGTGGGTTCAAAACAATATAATTTTTTAAGCGTGAAAAAAATACTTGTGCCACGGTTTTATGGATGGAATTCAACTGTTTATACATTTAATTAACCCCACAAACCCTAGATAGATCAAAATTTTCATGCGTACAGCCTACAAAACGAGTTTTTGGCTTACGTTCGAACTTGTGAAATTACAATTTTGGGATTCTTAAATTCTTCGCTCGTCGCATACGCATGAAAATTTGGACTTGATGAACATGTTATGGGTTAATTACAACCATAAACAGTATGTTCCAACATATAATTCCGTGGCACAAGTTATTTAAACACACGTTGACCGAGTTAGAAATTTTGATTTTAAATTGCGATTTTTTCGTAACGAGGGTTCAAAACAATATAATTTTTTAAGTGTGAAAAAAATACTTGTGCCACGGGTTTGTGGACAAAATTCAACTGTTTATGCATTCAATTAACCTCACAAATCCTGTTTGGACCAAAATTTTCATGCGTATAGCCTACAAAAGGAGTTTTCGGTTTACGTTCGTAGTCGCAAAATTACAATTTTGCGATTTTATAATTCATCGCCCTTCACATACGCATGAAAATTTGGACTTGATGAACATGTTATGGGTTAATTACAACCATAAACAGTATGTTCCAACATATAATTCCGTGGCACAAGTTATTTAAACCCACGTTAACCGACTTAGAATTTTGATTATAAATTTGTATTTTTTCGTAACGAGGCTTCAAAACAATATAATTTTTTAACGTGAAAAAAATACTTGTGCCACGGGTTCGTAGATGGAATTCAACTTTTTATGCATTTAATTAACCCCAAAAATTCTGAATTGATCAAAATTTTTATGCGTATAGCCTACATAACGAGTTTTTGGCATGAGTTCGCACTTGTAAAATTACAATTTTGCGATTATAGAATTCTTCGTCTGTCGCATACACATGAAAATTTGGACTTGATGAACATGTTATGGGTTAATTACAACCATAAACAGTATATTCTAACATATAATTCCGTGGCACAAGTTATTTAAACACTCGTTGACCGAGTTAGAAATTTTGATTTTAAATTGGGATTTTTTCGTAACGAGGGTTCAAAGCAATATAATTTTTTAAGTGTGAAAAAATACTTGTGCCACGGGTTTGTGGACAAAATTCAACTGTTTATGCATTTAATTAACCTCACAAATCCTGTTTGGACCAAAATTTTCATGCGTATAGCCTACAAAAGGAGTTTTCGGTTTACGTTCGTAGTCGCAAAATTACAATTTTGCGATTTTATAATTCATCGCCCTTCACATACGCATGAAAATTTAGACTTGCTCAACAAGTAGTTGGTTAATTATAAGCATAAACAGTATGTTCCAGCATGAAATTCCGTGGCACAAGTTATTTGAACCCACGTTGACCGACTTAGAAATTTTGATTTTAAATTTGGATTTTTTTGTAACAAGGGTTCAAAACAATATAATTTTTTAAACGTGAAAAAAATACTTGTGCCACGGATTCGTAGATGGATTTCAACTGTTTATGTATTTAATTAACCTCACAAATCCTGGTTTGACCGATATTTTCATGCGTATAGCGTACTAAACGAGTTTTCGGCTTAGGTTCGAAGTAGCAAAATTACAATTTTGCGATTTTATAATTCATCGCCCTTCACATACGCATGAAAATTTGAACTTGCTAAACACGTAGTTAATTATAAGCATAAACAGTATGTTCCCATAAAAAATTCCGCGGCACAAGTTATTTGAACCCGCATTAACCGACTTAGAAATTTTTATTTTAAATTGGGTTTTTTTGGTAACGCGTGTTCAAAACAATATAATTTTTTAAGCGTGAAAAAAATACTTGTGCCACGGTTTTATGGATGGAATGCAACTGTATATACATTTAATTAACCCCACAAACCCTAGATGGATCCAAATTTTCATGCGTACAGCCTACAAAACGAGTTATTAGCTTACGTCGGAACTCGTGAATTTTTCGCATCGCGATATGAAAAATCTTTGTTTCTGGTATACGCATGGAAATTTGGATTGAATGTACATTGGAAGGGTTAATTAAAAGCATAATCAGTATTTTCCAACATAAGACTTCGTGGCACAAGTTATTTGAAGCCACGTTAATTTAGTTAAAAGTTCATCAATTTAAATGATTTCGCGGTAACGAAAGTTAAAAAATTATTTTATGCGAAAAATTACTACTTGTGCCACTGGTAATATGATGGAATTAGACTTATTATGTATTCAATTAATACTACCAATCATTGACAGACCCAATTTTTCATGAGTATAGCCGACACAGCGAGCTATTAGCTTACGTCGGAACTCGTGAATTTTTCGCATCGCGATATGAAAAAACTTTGTTTCTGGTATACGCATGGAAATTTGGACTGAATGTACATTGGAAGGGTTAATTAAAAGCATAATCAGTACTTTCCAACATAAGACTTCGTGGCACAAGTTATTTGAAGCCGCGTTAACTTAGTTAAAAGTTCATCAATTTCAACGATTTCGCGGTAATGAAAGATGAAAAATTATTTTGTGCGAAAAATTAATACTTGTGCCACTGGTAATATGATGGAATTAGACTTATTATGTATTTAATTAACCCCTCCAATCTTTGACAGACCCAATTTTTCATGCGTATAGCCGACACAACGAGCGATTAGCTTACGTCGGAACTCGTGAATTTTTCGCATCGCGCTACGAAAAATCTTTGTGGTTTGTGGTATGCGCATGAAAATTTAGACTGAATTTAGATTGGAAGGGTTAATTAAAAGCATAATCAGTACGTTCCAACATAAGAATTTGTGGCACAAGTTATTTGAAGCGCGTTAACTTAGTTAAAAATTCATCAATTTAAACGATTTCGCAGTAACGAAAGTTAAAAAATTATTTTGTGCGAAAAATTAATACTTGTGCCACTGCTTTTATGCTAGAATTAGACTGATTATGCTTTTAATTAACCCTTCCAATGTACATTCAGTCCAAATTTCCATGCGTATACCAGAAACAAAGTTTTTTCATATCGCGATCCGAAAAATCCACGAGTTCCGACGTAAGCTAATCGCTCGTTTTGTCGGCTATACGCATGAAAAATTGGGTCTGTCAAAGATTGGAGGGGTTAATTAAGTACATAATAAGATTAATTCTAGCATAAAAGCAGTGGCACAAGTATTAATTTTTCGCACAAAAATAATTTTTTAACTTTCGTTACGCGAAATCGTTTAAATTGATTAATTTTCAACTAAGTTAACGCGGCTTTAAATAACTTGTGCCACGAATTCTTTTGTTGGAACGTACTGATTATGCTTTTAATTAACCCTTCCAATCTAAATTCAGTGTAAATTTTCATGCGCGTACCACAAACCACAAAGATTTTTCGTATCGCGATGCGAAAATTTCACGAGTTCCGACGTAAGTTAATAGCTCGTTGTGTCGGCTATACGCATGAAAAATTGGGTCTGTCAAGGATTGGAAGGGTTAATTAAATACATAATAAGTCTAATTCTAGCATAAAAGCAGTGGCAAAAAAATTAATTTTTCGCATAAAAAAATTTTAATTTTTGAACCATTGTTACCGCAAAATCTCATTATAAAATGATTAATTTTTAACTAAGTTAACGCGGGTTCAAGTAACTTGTGCCACGAAGTCTTATGTTGGAAAATACTGATTATGCTTTTAATTAACCCTTCCAATGTACATTCAATCCAAATTTCCATGCGTATACCAGAAACAAAGATTTTTCACATCGCGATGCGAAAAATTCACGAGTTCCGACGTAAGCTAATAACTCGTTTTGTAGGCTGTACGCATGAAAATTTGGATCCATCTAGGGTTTGTGGGGTTAATTAAATGTATATACAGTTGCATTCCATCCATAAAACCGTGGCACAAGTATTTTTTTCACGTTTAAAAAATTATATTGTTTTGAACCCTCGTTACGAAAAAATCCCAATTTAAAATCAAAATTTCTAACTCGGTCAACGTGGGTTTAAATAACTTGTGCCACGGAATTATATGCTGGAACATACTGTTTATGGTTGTAATTAACCCATTACATGTTCATCAAGTCTAAATTTTCATGCGTATGCGACAGGCGAAGAATTCTATAATCGCAAAATTGTAATTTCACGAGTTCGAACGTAAGCCGAAAACTCGTTTTGTAGGTTGTACGCATGAAAATTTGGAGCCATCTAGGGTTTGTGGTGTTAATTAAATGCATAAACAGTTGAAATTCGTCCTTAAAACCGTGGCACAAGTATTTTTTTCACGCTTAAAAAATTATATTGTTTTGAACCCGCGTTACAAAAAAAACCCAATTTAAAATAATAACTTCTAATGCGGTCAACGTGGGTTTAAATAACTTGTGCCACGGAATTATATGTTGGCACATACTGTTTATGGTTGTAATTAACCCATAACATGTTCATTGAGTCCAAATTTTCGTGCGTATGCGACAAGCGAAGAATTTAAGAATCGGAAGATTGTAATTTCACGAGTTCGAACGTAAGCCGAAAACTCGTTTTGTAGGCTGTACGCATGAAAATTTGGATCCATCTAGGATTTGTGGGGTTAATTAAATTCATAAACAGTTGAAATTCGTCCTTAAAACCGTGGCACAAGTATTTTTTTCACGCTTAAAAAATTATATTGTTTTGAACCCGCGTTACAAAAAAAACCCAATTTAAAATAAAAACTTTCAATTCGGCCAACGTGGGTTTAAATAACTTGTGCCACGGAATTATATGTTGGCACATACTGTTTATGGTTGTAATTAACCCATAACATGTTCATCAAGTCCAAATTTTCGTGCGTATGCGACAAGCGAAGAATTCTATAATCGCAAAATTGTAATTTTACGAGTTCGAACGTAAGCCAAAAACTCGTTTTGTAGGTTGTACGCATGAAAATTTGGAGCCATCTAGGGTTTGTGGGGTTAACTAAATGCATAAACAGTTGAATTCCATCCATAAAACCGTGACACAAGTATTTTTTTCACGCTTAAAAAATTATATTGTTTTGAACCCGCGTTACCAAAAAAACCGAATTTAAAATAAAAATTTCTACGTCGGTTAATGGTTCAAATAACTTGTGCCACGGAATTTTGTAAGGGAACATACTGTTTATGCTTATAATTAACCAACTACGAGTTTAGCAAGTTCTAATTTTCATGCGTATGTGAAGGGCGATGAATTATAAAATTGCAAAATTGTAATTTTGCTACTTCGAACGTAAGCCGAAAACTCGTTTTGTAGGCTATACGCATGAAAATGTTGATCAATCCAGGATTTTTGGGGTTAGCTAAATGCATAAACAGTTGAATTCTATCCATAATCCCGTGGCACAAGTATTTTTTGCACGCATAAAATATTTGCAATTTTTGAAATCTTGTTACGGCAAAATACCGATTAAAAATAAAAATTTCTAAGTTGGTTAACGAGGGTTTGAATAATTTGTGCCACGGAATTTTATGTTGGAACATACTGTCTATGCATATAATTAACCTTTTACGTGTTAAGCGATTCCACATTTTTATGATGACGTCAGAAATATTTAATTTTCATATCGCCAAGCAGAAATTTCACGAGTTCTAACGTATGCTACAAACTTTTTTGGCTAGTTGTGGATTTTTTTTTTCTAATCAATGAATCTGCAATTCTAGAAACTCCGAATAAAAAAGTTGCACTCAATAGCACCAAAACGAAGAGTATATAATTTTCTATGGACTTTCCGACTGTATTTGAGAATTTTCTTCTTTTTTTTCAATGAAAATAAGCTTAAAACCCCTGATTTAGAAATAATAAGTCAACAGTGCAAGTGATAAAAAATAAAAATTTTCTCCGGAAAATTCAAAGATTTTCCGACCATGGTTTAGTATTTTTACTTTTTTTTAACGAATTCAAGCTTAGTGACCCCAAAAACCCCAGAGTAAAAAATTTGAAGCCAATATCGCAAGAGATAAGAAAATAATATTTTTCCTGCGGAAAATTCAAAGATTTTCCGAGCATGGTTGAGTATTTTCACCTTTTTGTTAACGAATTTAAGTTTAGCGACCCCAAAAACCCCAGAGTAAAAAATTTTATGCCAATAGCGCAAGAGATGAAAAAATAAAATTTTTCCTGCGGAAAATTCAAGTATTTTCCGACCGTAGTTGAGGATTTTCAATTTTTTTCAATGAATACAAGTTTAGCGACCTCAAAAACCCATGAGTAAAATTTGAAGTCATTAATTCAAATAAAAGAAATTATTAGTTTGTTTGTGGAAAATATTACGATTTTCCAGTCGCCATATTGAATTTTCACTATTTTGACGTCATATTTGGATTTACCAAGCTCTAAAACATCTAGGTAGTAAATTTTCTTTATGAAAACTCCGAAAATTTAAATTTACCTCTAACTTTGAATTTTTGTTACGTCTTACGTTTGTCCGCTGGCTTCGACCGCTAAGATCAGTTCCATGAAAAAAAGAGCAATGTGTGCATATATTTACAAAACTTAAACGTGTATTAACGTACATGCGTCAGTATGATGATGATGATGATTTGTGTCTTTGTCGTGTCGGCGAATGCGTCGGCTTTTTAGCACAAAGGAAAAAGATGACTCTAATCAAGAGTAAAATAAAAAGGAGATATTCATGCGCAATGTAATTTATCATTAGTTAGTATATATAAAATTTATAAAATGATTACGAGAAAGATTCAATTAAATAAAGAGTTTGATTGTCATTTTCATGTTCCTTTCGTTTTATTTATTTAATAATATGTCAAGAACTAATTAGATTTAACATCAAAGTAATAGCAGTTAGTTTTTGAAAAGTCAAGAGAATTACAGAAAAATTATGATGCTTTTTTAGAAGATTCAATTGGTTCACATTATATCATCAATTTTTTTTTGTCTAAGCAGAAACATTTGGAAGACATTATTAAAATTTAAAATGTGGTGATAATAAAAATTTTGATCGTATAATCCAGGATCGTGAGATACCATATGGCTAACAGCTTCTTAAACTAAAAAAATAATTTGCATTGCTAAAAAACATGAATATTTCAGTAATGAAAACTCATTAATTTATTGAAACGTCACACAAAACTGATCCAAGCATATTTCAATATACGTTAAAATAAAATTCCTTTCCTATCATATTAATTACTTGATAAATTAATTAACTTTTGGTCTTAAGCTTAAAATTTCAAAGATTCCACATCCATTAAAAAGTAGTCAGTAAGTTAACGTAAGGTAGTAAATAAAAAGCCCATTCCAGGATAAAACTTCCCACGGATTTCTCGCATTTTATATATAAATTCTCAATAAATTTTTACTTGACATGAAAAGGTGAACGTCTAAATACCAAACCGCTCTCTTTTGCACTATCAATGTATATTCATTTAAGTGCATTGGTACTTTATTGATACTTTACATAATGAACTAGGCACGTGTCTTTGGAGATTGAAGAATCTCTTATTTATAAAAGATTTATCTTCTTAATTTTTCATTTATTTTATTTTCTATTAACAGAAAATACATTTTTTTAAAGAAATATATTTAAAAAGAAAAACTTATGATATCCTTTAAGAGATACAAATCAAAATAATGGGTATAAATTTTCCATAAATAAAAATAATATCTATAGAATGGGATTAAAATAAAAAAAAAGTTAAGTAAAATAAAGGAAAAACTCACACGCGTTTACACACAATTGTTTTTCCCTTTAATAAATTTTTATAAGTTTTTTAACAACAAGAGCAAAGACCTATAAGAGAAGGAAGTTCAGATCGTGGGAAATCATGTCACTTCCGGTCACTGATACATATATATAAGGTTCTGATGCTATTATAACAACCAACGTGAACTGCATACAAAACAAGAAAGTAGTTTATACGTAAGAAAAATGAACGCATTGCATTTATATTTTTATTTCTTCTTCTAACTCCGTTTCTTCTTCTTTTTCTTTTAACTTTTTTTTTTTTTTCATAATATTGTCAAGAATTTTAATTAAAAAATGAAATTCAAATAAAATTTTACACGCTTTTTAATTGTTAAATTCTTTATTTATCTTTTAAGGAAATATTTAAGAAATAACTTTCTGCTTACATTTCGTAATATATACATGTAATAACTTTTGTTACCCAAGGGATGCCAACTTTAATGAGCATTTATTAAATTAAACGATATCCTCGACAGTGTCACTATTTGATTTATCGAAAATTATAATTTGATAACCTAAACAAATATTCGAAAGATTAGATCAAAATCGAAGGAAAAGGTACCTTTATTGAATTAATGTCAAGGCACAATAAATAGCCATAAAAAAATCAATAACTATATCAAAAGATGATATAATTAGTTTCGCTTCAAGACCATTACATAAAGATTTTTCTTGGAAACGTCAAGATAAAACAATCTCACACTGAAATAGTTATGGAAGAAAAGTCATGGTCGAGAGGTGTAACCAGGGCCATAAAAATGCCACTATCCTTAAAATTCTTAAATTAACAAATACATCTATGTCAAATCATTATAAAAGGATCGCTGAAAAAATTTTAACATTGAAAAAACAAGGATTTTGAACAAATTATCAGACTAACTAAAAATATTAAAAGCCTTATTATTATTGTGTATTATATCCTCGGTCCTTATATACTTAGTGGAACTTATTTTTGACACTTGCGAGACAAAAAAAGCATCTAGCGGTAGATAATTGAAACCATGTTCCGCGCTAAATTCAAATTCAACAAAAGTTTTAAAACAAGTTAATTTTTAAATTTGAAATTTGCGAGTTACATTGTTTTAATTTTCTTCCGCTAGATGCTTTGGGTATTTCTCTCGCAAGTGTCAAAAATACTTTCCACTAAGTATATAAGGCCGTTTCTACACCAGCACATAATCATCTTCTATGATAATCATGTCTGCTAGAGATGATGCCCAGCAGACTTGATTATCATAAAACATGATTATGTGCTTGTGTAGAAAGAGCCTAAAGAGGATATGATAAAAAACAAAAATAGTCATTAGCGAGCACTCGGTATTTCCTGATATACGCGATTAGACTAGATTAAGGTTTGATAATTGATAACGAAAATGAGCGTGCGAAACTTGGTGCGAAAAAAACAAATAAAAAAAATTAAAATCGTCTTTAATAGAACTCAAAATAAGTTCAACTAAAATACGCAATTAAACACCTGGGCATCTCATATACCGAAAAATTTAATATTTTGAAGAAAAAAATATATTGAATTTTTATATCATTAGGGGGATTATATGTATAATTACAAATATGATTATATAATATCATTGTGGCAATCATATAAATTTCTCAGTGTACATATTTTCATATTTTTATATAATAAAAGTACCTTCTTTCATCGAATATATCCGCAAAATGTAAGTAGAAGTTTAAAAGAAGAGTATAGAGTAAAAATAAGTGCACTCTCAGTTTGTAATGTAGGTAAAGATACATCGTGGTCAGAAAAAAGGGGTATTGCATTCCAATGCAAATGGTATACATAAGTCCCCTTCTCTTTTTTTGAAAAATCTCCCACTTACATACACCCGCTTGATTACAAATCCTTCGTGCAGCTTCCTCACTGTGTTTTGGTTTTTATAGGATAGACTCTGTAATGTATAATATGAGCGGCGTGTAGCTAACACCCGGAAAATAAAAAATTGTTGAATTAAAAAAATAAATAATTATACCATCGTTTGTGCGATTTTAATACTATGAGAATGAGCCCAGCCAGTCGTTTGTGCGTTTCGCATTTTCTGAGAAAAAGGGAATTTTCTGAAATTTCATCATCTGGACCAAAGTCATTATTATCTTCTTTAAATCTTAATTTTATTTATATAGTTTTTTGTACACTCTTGTACACAAAACATTAACTATGTTAAGTTTCAAAATAGAAATTATTCTAGGTCCCTTAACCTGAACAATTGCATGTTCCTAAACTTGAATTATTCTAAGTTCTTAAATTGAAATTAATTTAAGCCCCTAAAATAAAAATATTCTAGGTCCCTTGATTCGAATTATTACAAGTCCCTAAACTTAAATTATTCTAGGTCCCTTAACCCGAATTATTCTAAGCTCCTAAATCAAAATTATTCTAGCTCCCTTAAACCGATTAATTGCAAATCCCTAAACTCGGATTACTCCCTAACTTTGAATTATCCTAAGTCCCTAAATCAAATGTAATCTAGGTCCCTTAACCCAAATTATTTTAAGTTCCTAAATCGAAATTATTCTAGGTCCCTTAACCCGAATAATTACAAGAATTACAAGTCCCTAAACGCAGATTATTTTAAATCCCTAAATCAAAAATATTCTAGGTCCCTTAATTCCCTGTTTAACGTCATACTAAAGTCAAATACGTCGGTAAAATTTTTAAAAATGTACTTTTACTTTTCTACGCTTTAGAAAATAAAAAAAAATTATTTCAGGCTTTAAAGTATAATTTTTGCAAGGGAATGAATCAATATGAAGTTACAAATGTTATTAGGAACGAAATAACTACATTTTACAAATTTAAAACTCAGTCGGTAATCCTATGTTAAAAACATAGAGGTTAAGGATGATCTTAATTCGAATAATTATAAGTCCCTAAACTTGAATTATTCTAGGTCCTTGAACCTGAATAATTGCAAGTCCCTAAACCCGGATAATTTTAAGCCCCTAATCTTGAATTATTCTAAGTCCCTTAATCAAAAATATTTTAGGTCCCTGAAGCCAAATTATTTTAAGTCCCTAAACTTGGATTCTTCTAATTCGCTTAAACTGAATTATTCTAAGTCTCTTAAGCCAAATTATTACAAGTCCCTACCCTGGATTATTCTAAGTTCCTAACTCGAAATTTTTTTAAGTCCCATTTGACACCCCCCTCCTCCATAAATCAGACATATTAGACCACCCTTTGATTTTGGAGTTCCAAGGGTACCTTTCCCAAAAAGCATGCTCTATGTTAATACAAAACGCAAAAACTTCTGGTTGGGTTTGTTTTAATGGTATTAAAAACGCCCAAAAGATGGTACAATTATTTTTTATGAATTGAACAATTTTTCATTTTCCGGGTGCTAGCTACATAGAGCTTATAATATGCGAAATCCACTCATATATACTATATTTGCGTTTGTGTTAAACGTTTTGGTATTCATCTCCTTTCCCTCAGAATTGCCAGCTGTCTATCTTTAAGAGATTGGTCTTCTCACTCTAAGGAATGTTTGTATCCACAAAAGGTATCTAAACGCAAGTATACGTGTGAGTGTATGTGTGTTTATCATAAAGCTATCGTATGTTTATACGATGTGCAAATATAACCAACAGAGACTGACAGAATACGATGATATAGTTTTATATAAATGAATAGCAGAATATAATCATTAAATTAAATATGCATATGTGTGCGTATGGATAATAAATTTCTTTAGCTGCATGTAAAAAGAGATAGATTTTTTTCACATTGGAATGTCGTAGCAAAAAAATTTATCAACTGACAGTTCTTACGCATTTTTATCAACACAGAAATAGGAAATAAAAGCAGAAACTGCGTTAAGAAATTTTATGAATATTTTAAAAGAGCAATTTTTGGGACATAATAATTTTAAAATTTACAGAAATTTTTATCATTGAAATTTAGCCATTTTTTCACATATCTCGTGCAAAATACATTCAGATATCTGTCTCTCTTTTCTCTTTCTATCTCACTTTGCACGAGAATGTTAATTGCCGCATTTATTTTTGCCCGCGCTTGGCAGCAGTTTCTCTATACTACGCATACTTTCATATTATTTATGTACACATAAACACTCACGTATTTATTATATGCACGCATATTGCCTAAAGATATTATTTTATTAATCAATAAATATATTATAAATGTTATCTAGAAAGAAAAAAAAATTTTTTTTTAATTATATAAATTTTTTTTTTATACATTAGGCTGGTAGTTAATTTTGATTTTTTTTTGTTATTTTTCAATTTTTTAGGTCTTAATAATTTGCACAGGTCGTGCAAATTTTAGTTCATATAAATCAGTGATTGCCTGATTTTTTTCAAATACGCCATTTTTCGCCTGAATACCTCAAAAATCAATCAGCTAATAAAAACTGCCAGCCTAAAGTACATATTCCGCGTTAAACACATTAAAAAAATGTTAATAACTTAAACAGCTAATTAAAAAATTTATTTATGCGTGTTAAAAAAAAATACAAGACATTGTTAAATTTGAAAAAGATTTTCATATTATTAAACCATTAAAAAATAAAAAAACATAATTATTTAAATATGGAAACTTATATAATGACGTCTTTTACGACCCTGACATGAAATTGGCATTTTTTTTTCATCTTAAAATTAAAAAGCATTTTATAAATATAATAACTTATTAAGTTTATATACTTAACCTTTTAAGATCAAAACCTTGAAAATAAAAATATTAAGAATGCAAATAAATGTCAAATGCATTTTTTTTTTGATTTTTGAAATTAATGAAGTGAATTTTGGTGCCTGTCAGTAGGCAAAAAAAAATTTACTGTCAAGTTTCTTTGAATTTCCGCTTAACTTTTGTTTGATAATTTAAGATAACTCCTGACCTGGGACTGAAAATATAAAGTGCGTGCCATATGGTAGAAGATCGCTAAAAGTCCTAAATTTGCATAAATTTTGATGGGACAACATGATGCATTCAGAGGCAAAAGTCTGTTTATGGTACATTAAAGTTGATATAAATGAATAAATTTAATGAACATTTTTACTGTTTATACTCTACTATAAAAGTTACATAAAAACCAACACTCACACATAGAGAAAAATTGCAAAAAATTCTTAACCGATAGGGTATGCGTAAAAATTTTTATAGTTTATCTATATAAATTTCTATGTGTTATAGACGCACACACATGTGTATCAGATAATTTAGTAAAATAGTGTGTGTAGTCACGGTTTACTTGGTCGACGAGCAGAGCAAAGATATCTCGTGTGTATTTAATATGGTTATAAAAAGAGTAAGTGAGAGAGATTGGAATGTCATATTATTTTTTTGCTCTCTTTCTATCTTGCAGAAGGTACATTATTATATTTTTCATCGTCATCTTCATTTTTCTCTCGTTTGGATCTTTCTCCTAAAAAATACATTAATTTGAACTTCTTTCTGCGTCGTAGGCTCTCTATATGTGTGTGTATTTTGTCATATGTATGGTGAAGTGGGCTACCGGAGTTACGCTCGTATACTACTAAAAGTTCTCCCACTTTTAAAAAAGAGCGGACTTTCAAGAGAAAGAACGATATATTATTATGTAGCATACGAGATTACGATCACAAGATTTTGATACTGATGATGGGATGCATATATTTAGTTTTATATTGTGTTATTATTATTATTACTGAGAAATGAGATTATGTGCATTTGCATTTAGTTTTTAAGCAACAAATGGTTTTCTGCAAAAATATTTAAGGGATTTAATGTAATTCAAAATTTATGACCTTTATGACTAAATATTTCTAGAAATTTTTGGCAGATTTCTGTGTTTTGTTATTGAACTCACAAATTCAATTTTCAAGCTAAATTTAACCAAATTTTGCATTAATATAAAGTCAAATTGCTTAAAAATTTAGGCGATTGCACGATTTTCCAAAAAACTAAGCCTAAATTTTATTGAGTCCAGTAATATCAAATACAAATTCATTAATTAAAAAAAATCTTTCTTTAAAAGAAAAAAATCAACAAATTTTAGCAAAATTATGAATTTTTTAACCAAATAAGAATATAAAAAAAATGCGTACATAACATGATAATAATATATATGGGTCATTAACAAAAAAAAAGAAAAAAAGGAATGCGTCATGGAATTCGGTCATGATCATTATATTATCTTTAAAAAAAAAAAAATTTGTTTTTTTTTTACCTTTTTACTTAAAGAATTTCAATTTAAATATTTTAAGGACGATTTATTATTATCATTATTATTATGCATGAAATTTATTTTTTATACCCGTATAATTTCAAAAGTCATGTTAAGTCCTAAATTAGGCTTAAAGAATTTCTTATTTTTTAATATAAAGTAATTTTGTAAAAAATATTTTTTTAAATTGGTAAATTTTTTTAAAAATCGTAATTTTTACTGGTAAATTTGGTTGCTTGTATTTTCAAGGAAATTTTTCTGAAATAAATTTCTCTAATTAACACTAGTAAACATTAATTATTGGCTGAGGTTGATTATTAGACTTGAGTAAAAAATATTTTTTTACCCCGCAAAGTTATTTGTTGCAATTACTCGAATTTCAAATAAACATTTAAATAGTATAAGATTGCATTTGTCAAGGTTTTTATTTTACTTGAATTTTTTTTTGCTGAATATTCAATTTGACGTGGAATTACCAGTATATAAATACGGACTTGTATTAATATACATTAGACTGGCACTTAAAACTTTTTTACTTTGTCTTAAAATAGATTCTTTAGCATAAAAAAATAAAACGTCGGTGTAAAAAATTATGTAAGTCATTATCAGTAGATTTGTAATTCTTGGCATTACTAAAATCGAGGATTTCATGACTTAGGTCTTTTAATTTTTTGGTAAAATTTACTAGTAAATTGAAAAAAATTCGATTCTTTTGTTTTAAGCACCAGTCTAATATACAAATGTATATATACACGCATACAAGTTTTGGAATTCCTTATTCTCTACTCTCCTTCTTTCTTTGCAAAGTTCTTCTTTTTTTTATTCTTCTTCTTTTTTTTCAGCACGATATGAGCAATCTTAACGACCATACGAAAGATCTTGGAATTCCTTCCCGTCATTGCCGATACATAAATAGGATCGTTTTTTTTCTCCCTCTATGTGTGTGTGTGTGTGTGTGTTGGTGTGTACGAGTTTAGATGTATAAGTATAAATCTTGGCTTAAAGAAGGGTTAAGAAATAAGAGGGGCGAAGGGAAAGAAATTGAATATTTTTCTTTAAATTTTTTATTTTTTTGCTCTCAGGTATTATTTTTAAAAGCTGTTCGAAATTCCGTAAATACTTTACTTAGTTTGTCCACTATATTTTATATTCTCATTTTCTTTTTCTTGCATTCATTTATATTATTACATGTATTTTTTCTATTTTTTTTTTTTTTTTTTGGCAAAGTTGTGTAATTGAATTTTTCGCATAATTTTTTGTTCATTCAATTTCCTTTTTATTTTTTTTTTATTTTATAAATTTATCGTGCGTAAAATAGCACAAGAGTTAATGTTTTGTCACAATAGGTGAATTGGTAATAATTTTAGTTTCCGATAAAATTACAAAACTCATAATGAGGGGTACTAGTTAACTGAGTTAAACTAAGGGGTCTTAGTGTAGGCCTAAACCCTTATTTTCCAGTCACTTTTTTTGCAGATAGGTCCATAAAATTCTCCAATGATTATTTACATTTAAAAAAAACGGGTTTCATATTCGTAATCAGCGATCAAAATAACAGAAAAGTTTGTTGGAAATTTTATGGACCCATCAGCAAAAAAAAATTGGTTACGAAATTGGGCTCTACGGCTACACTATTTCGTAAATTAGCCAACAATATTTTTTTACAAAAATGCAACTGAAAATAAATCCTCTAACCGATTTTTAGTTGTCTGGGTCCAATTTTTAATTTTTGGCAGTCCTTTTGTGCGTAAAAAATTCATTTTTTAAAATTTAGGTTAAACATTTCCGAAATGATGATTTTTATAATACAGCATATTAGTTTTTAAAATTTCTGGTTAGTGAGAATAAAAATTTGAGTATAAAAGTTTGTTTAAGAAAAAATTTTTACACAAATCCTGTGACAGACACCAAAATTTCAGTAAAATTTCCCAAAAACCCCCATTTTCGTCTTTTTCCCCTAAAGACTATTGGAATGAAAAAGAAAAGAGACAAGACAGAATTTCTGTACGCGATAAGAATTATTAATTTTGACGTTAATTAAATTACTTGAAGAATAGAGCTTTTAACTGATTTCTGTCGATATGCTTTTCCCAAAAAAGCTCACCTTCTAATTTAACAGAGTTAACTAAAAAAAAAAAACATTTAAAAGTATTCCAAGAATTTAAAGACATTATAAGCTAGCTAGATCGTTATCAAAATAATTGATATAAGATCTTTCGATAATTATCTTCTACTTATCCAAATGAACGATAAAGGTAAATGAAAACGGAAGAAATTTAATAATAATATTAATAATTTAAATCTTACATAAAACGATTTTTATTTTTAATGAAAACTTTTTCTTTTTATTATCATTAAAATAAAAAAGTTAATTAAAAGTTATTGATCGATACTTATAATAATAATAATAATATTTTTCTTCAAACTTATAATTTTAAAAAAGGAATGCAATGATAACTTTTTTTTTTTCTTTAATAATGTGAGAAAGTGTCTAGTTATTATTTTGTAATTGATACTTTTTAATATAAAAAAAATAATATTATCAAAACATATGAAATTAAAAAATTGAATTCTACGAATTTCAATCGTTTTTACTATTAATTATGTGGAAGTTATTGCTTATTATTGCTTTTAATTATCTTGTAATTTTTTTTATAATTATTAATTTATGTAAGTTTTTAATATTTTTTATATTATGTAAAAATTTTATTTATTTCTTAGGTTATGTAATAATAGCATGTTTCTTAATATACTGTTTGTTGATTGAGTACGCAATCTTTGGGTATTTGGTGCCTTGTTCTTCTCTTTAGATTATTGGGTTTTAAAGATAACAATGGCCAAAGTTTTCTTTTATCAATTTTTCCAAATTTTCCGTTAAATCAGAAACAGTTCTAAGTTCTTCTTTCCTATGAAAATGTTTACACAAATTTTTCTCGCAAACGAAATGGTTTTTCAATTTTCTGCTACTAAATTCCAAGTTTTGAATGAATAATAAAATTAAAAATGAAAATATATATATTTTAAAATCAAAAAACAATAACACCTAATCAAATTTCAATGCCTTAAAATTTTTTCGCATTATTATGAAATCTTTGTGTAATTTTAAAAAGTCATTTCACTTGCGAGAAAAATTTTATAAGAAAATCCTGATTTCAAATCTTTTAATAAAAGCCATTTTCAAAATTAAAATATTTTAAAGTCATTTCGTTAGTGAGAAATATTAAGATAAAAAATTTTGTTGCTAAAAACTATCTATTTTCATCCTTCACATAATAATTTACTGTAAATACTTAGTGGTGTGTACTTCTTAATTAAAAATTATAAAATGCAAAAATATAAACTTTTGAATTTCAGCATTTGATATTCGTGAAACATCCACGACAGCATTAATTGATAATACGTGATGATATATTATAAAAATAAATCAATTATTTCCTAGTAATTTATATATTTTGCTGTTTTAGAATCTTTTAAATTGCAATTTGATAGCTATATCTCTTTAATAAATTGTATCTTTCCTTGTAAAATAAGCATGTGTGTGGTATTTAAAATAATATAATCAAATCAAATAATTTTTTTTACTGAACAGATGATTATTTACTAAAATTCTTTGGAATTAAAGATATAAATTTTTTTCTCCAATATTTTAGTAAATTAGCATTTTATCAAAGGATTTACAATAAAGTATGAATGAAAAGTGAATAAAATTTTATTTTGAATAAATTCCAGGTAAAAATAGATGTAAAAATTTACATAGAAAATTAATTTAAATAATTTTAATAAATTTACTATTTATTTATATATGGGTTAATCTATATACATCTGCAATCAGTATAATACTTTTTTAATTAATGGTCTGAAAAATGATTTTTCAGAATAATATGAAAAGTAGATCTTTAATAAGTAGAAAAAGTGATGATAAATTATTTGCTGGATTGAATTAGATTAATAATTAATTTTAAATAGACTGATCCATATACATAAATATATATTAGCTTGGCTCATGCTGCTATTTCAAATACTAGAAGAATCCAGCCTGAAGTACAAAAAATCATGTAACTCTCATCCCTGACTGCTGTAGAAATTTTTTTTTGCAGATTAAAACTGATTAAATTTAATTTATTCATTCATTAACGCGACCTTTTTTATAAAATCAAAATCTTCAAAATAATAAAAAAATTCTATAGAATCTTCCATATACAATAAAGATTTGATATGGCAAGCATAAATAATGTATTATACCTTGATTATTATAATAATAAATATATATATACTACCTATAAAATATAAAAAGGTGTGAGAAAAAATTTAAAAAATTTTTTTTATTATTACAATAAAGAATTCTTTTTATATTAAAAAAAAAAAAGAAGAAAAAAAAAGTAAAATTTTAAAAAAGAATGTTTGTTTTCTTAAAAAGTGCTTTGCTTTTTGTGTTATTGCAGCTTGAAAAATATATGCGTATATGTGTGCAATCACAAACACAAACATAAAAATATATATTTTCTCAATTCAAGAAGAACGGAATACCTCAGGTCAAAAACCGGATCTCGGTTCCCACTTTTAGACTCTCTTATAAAGTTTCTTCACTTGATCTTGTAAGTACTTTACTTACAGGTAATTTAAATTTTGCAAAATCCCTTTTATTCTATTATTTCTATCGAAAAATTACTAAAAACTATTTTTCGAACCTGCGCAGTATTTTTTTTCAAAATTACCTATAATTTGTCATTTAGAAATAAAAAAGGGACAAAAAACTCCACCTTCTTTTTGTACAACTGGAGATATCGATGCTGACGTTGAAATCTCTGGTTACAATCTGATTTTATGTTATATTATTTTTTTAGGCTTTTGCATATAATATTAAAAGTGTGTAACTACAGAAGTCTTTTGGCTGTTGAAATCTCTGAATTCTTTTGGAGAAAGGTCGATGACGTATAATTTTTTTTTTTTTGCCATTTCTTGTATACATATAGCATATTTTCGTGGATATATATTAGAGTGATACTTAGTTTTCAAAATTTTTATTATTTTACTAAAATATTTGGCCAAAAATTTGGTTGTATCAATTTTGGAAAATTAATGATTTTGAGCTCTCATTTAAAAACCAACAAACTTTTTTACAATAAGGAACAGTCTAATACATAAGCACGTAATCAAAAGATGCAAATTTTTTCACACATAAATATTAAAAATATTTTTCATTATCACAAATTGCTATCAATGAATAAATTTATGCAAAACATTTCAAAAATTAACGAATCGTGTTATTATTAAATACATAAATGGAAATTAAATTTTATCACGTTTAAAATAAGGATATTTATTAAAATCTTAAATATTTAAGCTTTCAAGCCATGTTTTGATAATCTTTTGCAATTCAAGCAAAAAATTAATGAAAAGTTGAATTAATTTTCTCTTTCAATTTTTTCAATATTTACATGGTTAGTAAATTTTATTTTCGTCCATTATTTCAATTACGCGTGTTTACATTTTTGCATTACGTATAAATTAAAGTTACATTTTTTTATGTTTTTATTATGCACACACGTCATAAAAAAAGGGCCAGACGCGTCCTTCGACGACCCTGTCACCCCTCTTTTTTTCCTCATTTTTATGAGGGCAAGCTTCTCAGCGAGACGGGAAACAAAAACGGGATAAGCATTTGAATTGTTGTAAATATTATTACAGACATATATTATTTTTTTATGTTGTGTAAATATTTTTAATTATAATTTCTAAATGTTTCCTTCTCCTTTAAGGCTTTTGGGTTACCTTTTTAACAGGCTAATGCATCAAGTCAAATAGTTTTCCAGAAGATAATAAATAGACAAATTTTTAATTTTACCTATTATCCTGATTTTTAAAACTAGAAAAAATGAGTCTGAAATTCTCCGTAGGGTAGAAAATTGGCTTTTTTGCCCTAGATGTGTAAAAATTTTTGTTTCCTGAGTTCCTAGAATCAATTTAAGGAAGAATTTTAGTTCCATTTTAAAATATATCCTATTTTAAAGAGTCAATTTCAGGAGCATATTCTTGCCTGTATTCTTGCTAGATTTCTAGGGACACTAATATTAAAACAATTATTTTTCGTTAACTATTTCCAGAATTCTATCGAAATTCTTAAAGGAGAGATTTTTTGGAGCAGGACTTTCTAGATTTCGAATAAACATTTGGAAAAAGATGAGCCTTAAGTCAATTTATTCAATCGAAATTTTTATATCACCTGCAGTAAAAGTACATAATTAAACAGAAATACTCCATATAGATTTAATTTAAAATATGCTTATAAATAATAAGAACGTTTAAATGAAAATGTTGCCCTTGAGAAAAACAAGCGTATTATAAACACATGTTTATGCATTAATAAAAAGGGAATGTCTTGTAATAAAAAAAAAAAAAAAAAAAAAAATTGATTTAGCTATACATTATGTGGGTGTATTAGTTATTTTTATTATTATTCTAAGTAAAGAAAAGGAAATAAAGGAATTTAAGGTATTCATGTACCTTTTTAAGCTTCCGGAATATATTTCTTTTTTAAATTAAATTTCTCATCATAAAATAATATTTCATTTCCGCTCTCCGTGATTCTGCAAGAATTCTACCCTAAATAATAATATTTATTTGTATTTTTTAAATTAAAAAAAATTCTTATAGAAAAAAAAAGTTAAATTTAATAACAGATAGGTATTTGAGACCCAGAAGGGATTACAAAAGCAGCTAAAGTGTATAATTATTTTTACGGTCCTAAAAAATAAATTTTTGTTTTTTAAAAAAAGATTATTAATTAAAATTTAAAGGAATGCCTAAAAAAATTGTTACTTGAATTGCTAGGGTCTGGATCCTGATCTAGATAATACTACTTGCCAGGTTTTGGCCTTTTCTATTTTTATTGTTCATATAAAAATTTCCAAAGATTTTTGGAACAGCTTGTAATTTGAAAAATTATTGAAAAAATAAGTTTTAAAAAAACTATGATACCGTTATACCAACATCGATATAAAAAACAAATTTTTGGCATCCCTTGTTTCTTAGAAAAATATTTTTTAGCTCTATAGAAAGTAGCTAAAAACTAAAATTGATTTTGTCAAAAAGTTAGTCCATTTACTAGTGATTCTGAGAAATTTTTACCAGGTTTCCAAAAAAATATATTTAAAAATTAATATTAAATTAAGCAAATCTTGGTTTTTCATACATAATCATATCTTTAAAAAAGTTTTATTTATTTATGCATAACGTTAATTAATACTTATACGTTAAATAAACATTTATAAATTTGCAATAACAAAAATTCAAAAAAAAATTGATTTTACCATATTTTAAGTAGGTTTTATTTATTTTATTTTTTTAAAATTCTTATTAGTATTTTAAATTAACAATTATATTTACTGAGAAAAAAAATCTTAAGTAGTAAATTAAATAATTAGCATATTTTTACAACTACTGTATTGCTATTCTTCAAAAATTTTAAATAATAATGAGGTTCCATTTGCTAAATAAAGAATTTTTTTTCTTTTGCTTGGTAATCATGTGTGTTTATCCTCATATTAGTTGTTCTAGAAATATTTTTATACTTATCAGCCCTTTTAATTGAAAATTTTGTCTTCATTTTTAAAATGAGTACCCTCAGAACTCAATCCTGGAATTTTTAGGGTCTAAACAAGGAAAGTGGTTGATTTCTTGATTTAAAACTAAAAAATGCTATATATCTTGTTTATAAAACAGAAATCTACTCTTTCCTGGTTTCGAATCCAGGAATTAGTAAGCTCCAATTTTAAAATTACAATTCCGTGATTCAAAACCAGAAATAAATTCTGCAGTTTTGAGTAATTAACGCTATATCGTCGAAAATAACTAAAAATAACAAATTTTTTAAAAAATATTGCTGATTAATCCAATTTTTGGTATGCCTCTTGCATGTGATGATTGATGACGATTCTTAAATTAGATTTTTTAAATTCAAAATGACGGACTCTAAATCCAATATTTCTAAGTTTTTCATTCAAGCTTAAATTATCGATTTTGAGGTTAAAAACTTAATAGGCCCTAAGAGCATGTAAATTACAATTTGGATCATTATTTTTTCTACGAACAAGGGTTGTAAATAATTTTATTTAATGTGCTGTTTTAACCCCTTAAAAGAAAATTCCATTTTAATCAATCAGCATTCTCTGAACAATTCAAACAATTTCACCAAATAAATCTCAAGTATTTAAAATCTGATAACTCATAAAATAAATTTACTGTCAACAAAATAAAAAAAAAAATCCCATTAAAATTTTCTTTAATTTATCCAATCATAATAATTATATTACAGTAAAAAAAAAAAGAAAATAAAATAAAAATTGTATATTATTAAATATATTTGCAAAAAAAGAAAATACTTAGGAGATACATAAGCGCGCGAACTCAGATAAATATGCGGGAGGGGCTGAAATTCCTCACTCAGTTGCATTCCAGTTTTCTTCTTTCTTTCTTTAATTTTTTTTTTTATATACGATATCTCTTTCAACCTGCATAATAATATAAGCAGTGTGTAGGTACCTTACCTTCTTTTATTTTTAATTTATTTATAAGATATAGGTGGTACTACATGTTCGTATCACGTATATCGATATTGGAATACCCCCTTAAGATAAATTTTTTTTATTCTTAAAAAGATATTATGTATAATAATAAACAAGTTTTTTTTTATTTATTTTTTATTGTGATCTCGTTATTCTCATTTTTTTATTTTTTCTTTTATAAGCAAGATGACGATCTTCAACTACCGGTTATTTCGCGCGCATAATAATAACATAACAAATGCATTTCGTTGCGTAGAAGAATACCATAAGAATACCCATGTCGCTTTCTCTATTATAAAATTATATTACAAGTCATATATTGTTTTTTAAATAATTTTCTCTTTTACATACTAAGTTTTCTTAATTTAATTGCAAAATTCTTTTTTGCGTAATTATTTTAACGAATCTTCTTATCTGAATTGTTTAAAAATGGAACTGACCTAAGTTTTTGTTAAATAATATTTTGTTATTTTTTCACTTTCTATTTACACACACACACACATACATCAATGGTTTATTATAATAAAAAAACTATTATAATCATAGTACTAATAAATTTTAATTAAATATAAAGAATAACAGATGTTTTGCGCAAGGTGTTTTTAAGCTAATTTTTCAATTTGCATATATATTTTATTTTTTAGTCTAAAAATAGAACTTTTTTTTTAAAACAATGTTAAGTCTTAATTTTACTTTCATTTTATTGCATACAGTTATTAAAATTAAGTTGTTTTTTACTTGGTCTTCATTTAATTAAATTAAGCCAATTTTGTATTAGCTTCAAATTTAGTAAATGAATGATTTATATTTTATTAGTTTAATTTTTTCATTGTCTTCTATAAATCTAAATTATTAATGAGTGAAGATTTGATGATACTTATTTGTTTTTTAATACCTGAGACTCAAATTACATTATGGTTTGTGAAAGACAACTTAAACAACTCAAATTTTGTTATAAACTATATTGTAGGGCAAACTTTCATATTATTTTGGACAATGGGAACCCCCCAGACTGCCAATGGAGCCCCCTTCGAAATTTAAGTGGAGAATAGGTTCTTAAGTCGCTCCTTAAGTTTCATTTGAATTCTTAATATTTTTTTTCTCATTAGTCTAATTTGAGGATCCCTTTAAGTAAAAATTTAAACATTACTATTTGCACGTTGAAAAAATGGGTAAATCTTTCACAAACATTGAAAAACACTTGATCCACTTGAACGTTTTTGAAAATTCTTTTGTTTTAAAACTGAAACTAGCCAGTGAAAATTGTGACAATTAACACAACCCTTGTTTTTTCACCCTCTAAATCCTACACTAAAATCACCTGATTGTGACTGATGGAAAAATTTCGCTTGCTGCAGGTGGATTTTTGTTCAGCGTATACACATAGACATACTAATAAAACGATTATTTTTTTGGATACTAAATCTAATGTCATAGTTACAAAAAGGGTTCAGAAAGGGTTGAAGTACCCTGACGTTTCATTCCTGAGCCTCAATGCATGAATTAACAGTCTTTACATTTTTTTAAGTTTTTAAATCTATTTCTGATGAAAAATGATTTTTGCACCCTTTATTGTACCCTTTTAAACCTGAAATGTTTTTTATTTTAGAAAGCAATGACAAGGGTTTAAAATATAATAAAATATCGTTAAGTAAAGAATTTAGCATAGGATTTAAAAAATCTATTCATTTTATTACCTTCTTATCATCATCTCTCTAATTTTTTATGATTTCAAAACAATTTCCAACACCAAAAAAACTATTAAAAAAAAGCAGGTTATTCAATTAATTTAAAATTTATTATTATTATACCATTTATTATTTCTTCATTTACATTATTTCTCAGATATTTTAAAAAATATTTTAAAAATTTTCTACAAATACAATAAATCCTAATCCATACTTAACACCTGATGATGTAAAAAACCAAATATTTAAAAAAAAAGGTTTGAAACGCCCAAAAAAATTTTTGAAATTTATTTGTGTATTCATTCATTCATGTTATTTACATAAAATTAAAATTCAAAAAAAAAAAAAAAAAAAAACTTGATTTTTTGTAATTATTCCTATTTTTTCTGGTGGGGAATTTAATTAAGAGTAAATTTACAATTTTAATGAAATATATTAAAAATGTCTTCTATCAAGAAAGTAAAAAAAGTGAGATAAAAAATATTACATACAATTCATACAATTTAAATTATCTTTTTTTATATGTTTAAAAATAACACATACATGGAAGAAAGAGGAAAAGGATACATCCAGAAATATATAAGTTGTATATGTGGGCCCAAGAAATTCCAACAAGGACGGTATTTATAATATATAAAATGCGCGCGACTCAAGGTCGGTTCTACTATAATATCAAGAAGTGTTTAAAAATATTCTTGATCCTTTTTTTCTTTACTTCTGCTTCTTCTTCCATACTTCTTCTTCTTCTTCTCTTGTTCCATATAAATACATGATTCCATACCACAGGGTCGTACCATGACCTCGAAGGAGGTATGTAAACTTAACAAATGTAATATTCCTCTCCTTCTTTTGGAATTTTGCCTTACAATACTAAAAACCACGTGATAATTAATTAATCTTTTGAACAAAAATTTTTATACCCAAAACAATGATGGCATGAAATTTTTAATCTCATTTTTTACCTGTTTATTTTGATTGGTATCACTGATAAATATTCAAAAAAATCTTTTGTAATTTAGGGTACTTAAGATAATTATCATAAAATCTATTTTGAAAATTTTCTTTTTGAATATCAAAAAAAAAAATGTGGTTAAAGAAATATTTACAGGGTTGCAAAAATTTCTTATTGCATTTGAAAATAAAATTTCTTGATGGTATGGAAGAAGTGCAAACCAGCATACCTTTTTGTTCCATAAGAAGAAGAAAAAAAAAAAGTTGTAAGAAAAAAGAAGATCTTGCGTGGAAGAAAAAGAGAATTGTAAAAGAAAGAGGAGGTAGTGGAGGAGGAAGAAGGTGGTGTACACAGAGAGACTGGTCGAGCAAGATATTAAACTTATATTTTGTACGTTAGAAGAAGAGAAAAGAGAAAAAGATTGGCATGAAAAAGGAGAAGAAAAAAGAAATAATATAAAGGGGACCCTTAAAAATTAAGTCCCAAGCAGAGAGTGGAATATATAGCAAAAAAACTGTATTATTGTTATTATTGTTAGTAGTGGGGATATGGAATTTCGGGCCCCGTAGCTAACCAGTCTCGTGTAAGCCTTCGCAAAGATGAGATGATACTCAAAAGAGTTTAAAAAATAAATATTTTTTGACGATGAAGAAAAAAAGAAGAATAAAATGAATCTCAGTGAAGTGTACCAGTGATTTTCCTAATGTGTGATCTGTGATTGTGTAGTGGTGTGTGTATGTGTGTGATAATACGATTTTTCTGTGATAAAAACGATGTTGAATGATTATTTAAAAGTTTAACCGCAGTTGAAAATAATGGATCGTCAGTATACACTTTGTGTACTCGTACCAGCTCATCAATATCAGAGTTACTATATCGACGATTACAATAATTTATGTTATCAACCGCATCAACAACAACAAATAATACAACCACATAATCAATCGATAACTAGATGTTATTATCAAGATCGTCAAAATTACCAAGAGTTACAATTACAAAGAAAAAGAGAATTAAAAGAGTTAGAAGAACGTTTTAAACAAAAAAAACAATTAGAACAGCAACATCAACAACAACAAAAACAATTACAAATACAAAAACAAAATCAACATCATCAAAAACTAAGACAATTACAATTAAATCGTCAATACGATTTACAAAAAAATTATCAAAGAAATTATCATCATCATGAAGAACAAATTTATGAAAACGTTGTCTCACAATATAGAATGAGAATGTGTTATCAAAATGATTATGAAAATGACGAACAAATACAAAGATTTTATTGGGAACAATGTTACAAAAGAGCTGATGATACAGATGCTACTGCTTATTATTATTGTGAATATGTAAGATTTTTTTTAAAGATTCTAGATTTCAGATAACTGATTAACATCAACTACCAGTTTTTTTCTATAAGAATTTTTAAAATATTCAAACATTAGTCTTTTGAAAGTTTCTTACTTTTTTGAGGTTAGGTTGGCATAGAAAATTTTTGATGGTTATGTTTGATTACATTACAATTTATAGGTTATAAAATTCCTGAATAATTTTAAATAAATTTAGCGAATTTGCTTTATTTAAACAAATGATTTTATCATAACAATAGTTTTGTTTTTTTGTCACTTAATAAGCCTGCATTCACACAACAATTATCATTCTACTTACTTTTTGCATTATTAGCTGATGATTCAGTAAATATTTTTATTTAAGTATTGTTATTTTAAGTATTATTTCTTCTCTTTTAAATTTCTGAGGTAAATTTAAAAAAGAATTTTATTTTTTTTATTTTAAGAAATATTTTTTCTTTTTTTGCTAATCTTTTGTAAATTATAGACTTGGAGTTTTAAGAAATATAGGATTCTTAATTATATTTCTTCTTGTATTTTATATTCTCCTGTAGCATTTTTTAAGATTGTCGTGATTATTTTACTTGGAAATAATATTGTTGAATTTTTTTGGAATGATAATTTCTTTGATTTATTTTCTTTAAATTTAAAATCATTTAAACGATGAAGAATTAAACAGATTGCTCATAAATTATCATCCAAGAAGAAGTTAATAATAGTAAAATGTTGTCTGGAGGATTCTTTGCTTCTGGGCAAAAATTAAATATGATTTTTCTTTGCTACTCGTAAAAAATCACGTGTTTTATTGCTACTGTTGGCTAGGAATGTTTTTTATATATGAATAAAATTTTGAATGAAAAATTTTGACCAATTCATTTTGTATAATATAAATAAAATTAAAAAAATTCTTTATTACCAATCAGGTGATAAAATGAATTTTATCAAGTTAACAAAATCAAATACATTAAATTTAAAAAAAAAGCCAAATAAATTCCAAAAACCAAACCTACTTTCAAAAAGCAATCATCCAAATAACTGTTATATTGGTTTCTTTTTAATACTGTTTGAAAGTTTTAATATATCTTGACTTTTCTTTAGTGTTTATTTCACTTTCCTGTTTTGGTATTACTTTCTGAAATTATGATTTTTAATATTTTATCATGTCTATTGAGTCAAATATACAGTAAAACCTTGTTAATCACAAAATATTTTTTTCATTAAAATATCAAACAATGCTGAAGCAAAAGATAGTAATAAAATATAATTAGCAGAAAAAATTGTTTCATTATATTCATTGATTTGTATTACTAATGATGATATTGTTTTCCCTGACATGCCACGTGCTTATTCATGCAAATATTATGTTCTTCAGGACTGACTGCATTAGAAATACAATGACATTGGCCATTTAAAAATGTTTTGAATCACAATCATCTTTGAAACAAGTTTTTACTTCCTTATCTTTATTTTAATTTATAATCCACCCCTCCCTCCATTGTCATCTATTGTGAATCAAGCAGCCAAGTTTATAAAATTAAAAATATATCAGGATATCAGAAAAAATCTTGTTTTGGTTCTGAATTTAATTTTCTACATCCTCCAAATTAAAATTATAGATCTGATTATTAGTCAAAACCTTTTTTAATTAAAAATTCACCAAAAACTATACTTTATTAAAAACACTTAATTATTAAAAGTTAATCTAAAAAAAATCTGAAAATGGAACTCTCCATATATAGAAAAAGGTTGCGACTAGAGCTACGACAGATTCAATACCATCCTAAAAAAAATTATACATAAAAATATTTTTAAAAAAAGAGAAAGGGGCAGCTACACCGGGTTTTTAAAGACATAAAATAAAAACAAGATTTTTTTTTAACATTTACATTTCGTATTTTTAAAATTTACATTTCGTATATACACCACTAAAACTTCAATTTAAAATACTAGTGCACAAATTAAAACAAAATAGTATGGATTAATAAAAATATAAAAAGCTCTTCAAAATCATTGTAGCGAAAACAAAATATTTTAGTATTACTTTTATTGAATTTAGTTTAGTAGCAAAATATAAAAATGAATACTACTTTTGAAAAAGAATTGTATAAACAATTAATTGATATATCATTAGTGTATCAAGTGAAATAAGGATTTCTCAGGAAAGTAGTCAAGAAAGTACGCTATTAAATTTCTCGATACTGCCGCAGAAAAATTTTATACGGCTCTTGTCCATAAATAAATAATGCCCTAAATCGCAGTTTACGTGCGATTTAGGCCATTCTTTACTTTTCTGGACACGAACAGTAAATATACTATTTCTTGTCAGCGGCCAGAAACCACGTAATTCCCGGCCGCTGCGCGACCAGAAATAAAGGTAAACCTCGGCTTCGCCTCGGATGGTAATTTAAGTGCGATTTGGGCAATTCTTAACTTTTCTGGACACGAGGTCGTAATATACACTGCAAAAAGTAACTTTCTTAGATTTACAAAAAAAATAGAATTTTTTCGAAAAATTAGTTAATTTTCAAAAAAGTTAGTAAATATTCGATAAAAATCGTAAATTTATTAAATTCAGTATAGGTATTATCGAAAAATTGGAGAATTCTCAATTTTTTTTGTGAGTTTACGAAAAAAGTTGTAAATTCACAACTATTTTTCGGAAATTTACGACAAATTTTTGAAAAAAAATTGTAAATTATCAATTTTTCTTGCGAATTCACAAAAAGAAATCGAGAATACTCGAATTTTTTGTTAATATACTAAATATGTATAGTAAGTTTACGATTTTTTTCGAATGTTTACAAATTTTTTTGAAAATTTACTAATTTTTCGAAAATTTTCTAATTTTTTTGTTAATATAAGTTAAATAAAGTAAAATATTTATTATTAATTCATTTTTTATAATGAACATGTTAAGCTACCTTTAAAATTTTTTAAATAAATGAGAACCAAAATAAGCAGAATTCTTTTAATAATACCGATATTATAAAATATAATTTAATTAATACATAATTATATATTTATTCTACGTTCCATAACTCAATATTATACTAAATGCATTTGTTAAATTAATAAAAATTAAATACGTTTCAAAATTATATTCGCCCCCTGGGCCCTGGACAAAAATGGAATAAAATAAAATTTAAAGTGCACTAAACCCCCCCCCCCCCCTCTCAATATTAATTTTTGCAGAGACTTAATACATTTAAATGTATAATGTGTAATTTAATATATATTCTTAGAGGTACATAATTTAATACCATTACCATTTAATAACATTATAAATACCATTTAATTATTATTATTAAATAAAATAAAATATACAAAGTTAATTGTTATGGACAAACGTTGTTAATTCCAACAAATTAAAAAGCGCCATCGCGAGCGATGAAATAATAATATAAAAAAAGTACAGTACACTTTTATTAAATAATGCGCAATGACCGAGCATAGGACTAGGACAAATCAAACGAATATTATTCTAAAATAATTTAAATTAGGCACCCAATCTTCTCAAACGACAGCACCTGCGGCGCTGTCGTCTGAGAGTATAGATTGATATACTGTATATCTTCTTTGCTATGAACGAAGGTTGGTAGCAATCTGTCGTAGCTATAATTCTTTCCATAGAAAAATAAAAAAAATGCCATACATAAAATATTTTCTCGTTAATGTCACTATAATATTATGCATTAATTAATTTTTAATTAAAATTTAATATGTTAATAATATTAATAAGAAAATTCTTCAATATAAATTTATGAAAAATAAAATTTATTTATTTCTTATTAGCATAATCTTCTTCTTCTGCATAAATTAAAATTTTTTTTGCTTTATTAATAATAAATTTATAAATTATATGATTAAATTTTTATTCAATTAGAAATTTCCATATTATTTATAAATATCAAATTTTTTTTTTCCTTATTTTTTATTTTCATTTACTTTATTTATGTACACTGTGAAAAAAAATTTGATCTAAAATTATTATGTCAATCATAGATTTTTACACAAAAAGCATGAAATAAAAATTTACCATAGTTTATTCAACACAGGATTTTTATATTATTTGAACTTAAATTTTCGCTTTGACCACAGGAACTTGATACATACCAAAAAATTCTGTGGTAAGACTGAAAGTTTAAATTAAATTATTTGAAAAAATTCTGGGTCAAATATAAACAGTGGTGGACTTTTATTGCAAAAATTTTTGGTTAAGTAATTTTTTCATTGTGTAACATATACTTTTTTATAAGCTAATTTAATTTTATTATTGAGGGAGGGGGCGAAAAATTTTACAAAAAACTTTTGATCAAAATTTATAACGATTTGACGATTTTTGAACTTGCTTGAACAAAAAACCTTGCAAAAAACTGTATTTTTGGTTTATCCCCAAGTTATTATTTTTAGACAGTAAAAAAAATGAACACTATATTACTACAGTTTAGTATTTTTACTACAGTTTAATTAAAACAGTAAATTTACTACAGATTTTAATAATTTTACAACACTAATCGTAATATTACTACGAAATAGTAAAATTACTACGATTTGTAGTAAAAATACTATAAACTGTAGTAATATTGTGTACATTTTTTTTACTGTGTATAAAATTTCAAATTTTCTTGATACTTCACTTTCTATTTTGAAATCTTAAAAACAAACTTTTCTAAAAATTCTGAGAAAAATTCTAAAAAAAAGTTTGAATTATATAAAAAACAATTTTTTATTTCTGAATAAAAATTTAAAATTTTAAATAACATTGCCACAATTTTTATTTGCCTCAGGTCATTGATTTTTTTTTTGCATAAATGAGTTTTTAATTACAATGCAGAAATTCCTACATTAAATATCGTTTTATTTTTTAATGAGTTATACACAAACAAACAAAATAGAATTTTTATCGGTTAAATTTTATTTTCATTTATCATTCACTCGACTATAAAATTTTCAATTATTTGACTTTGCCCTTTAAATATTTTCAAAATGATTAACAAAATGTTTTATTATTTTAAATCTAAAAAAAGAATTATGCTGTTAACAATATAGATAATGATTAATTAGTCATTCAAATAGTATTTTAATTACCTCCTTAAATAAAAAAAAATGAAGTGATTCATTTTTGATGGCTATTTTAATGAACAAATAAAAAATCAAATTGCCTTAATAATTTATTAATAATAATTTTTATTACTTTCAGGCGAAAAAGGAGATTTATGATATAAAACAGCAAAGATTGTGTTTAGCGCAAGATGAATACAATCATTTAAATAATGCCTTAAGTACACTTGGCGCATCCCGTACCAGTTGTAAGTTGAAAAATGAATTTTTCTAACAATTAAAAAGTTGGCACTTATGCTTTTAATAACATTAATTTTTTTTCTCCTAAAAATACAGTGTGTTCAAGCTCAAGTTCGTTAAGTACGAAATATGATCCAGATCTATTAAAATGTGACGTGGCGCTCGCAAAAAGTCGAGTATCACGATTAAAAAGAGAACTGGAGCAAATTCGCGCTGAGATGAACTGTACGCAACGTGGTGTTAATACTTTAGCCAGGTAAATATATTTTTATTTTATTTTTATAAAACTCGCGCGGGAGAAAAGAGAACGAGATTCTTGTTGGCTGCTTTCGAAAAATTACCGTAATCGATATACCTACCTACTACATTGTTATGAGGTTTATACCTTACATTCTTTAACTCTTGCTTATGTTACTTGTTTGGAATGTTCCATACACCTTCACGTAATTTTTTTTTTTTTTTTTTTTTTTTTTTTTTTTTTATTTGCGTTTGTGTCTGATGCTAAAATTTCGATGAAATTTTATATTTATGTATTTTTATTTCGTTTATTTTTTATTTGTATAATTAAAGGAGAAATTTAATATTTTCGAAAATTGGATTTTTTATTTTATTTCGATTTGCAGTCTCTTTTCGCCATGTAAATGTACAGTAAAACCTCGTTAGTTTAATCATTTTACGTCTGTTTAATTTAAAATTTTAAACATTTCTTAAAATTTCACTATGAATGAATATCCTGTTCACTCAAAATGACCACTGTAGTGATCAAAAAGGTTTTCGTCTTCAATTTATCCAAAAAACGATTTTAAAAGATTTTAAAAAAAGATTTTATTTATTGCACAAGTAGTTTTAAGCCCTAGGTAAAGATTTACAGTGAATGGGAAATGATTAAAAAAATTTCTATTTGACCAAAGTAGGTACTTCACGGGTACCAATGAATATACATTATTCGTTGCGAATACGTTCTCAATTACCTATTTTTTTTAGATAAAAATATAAAAAATCCCTTACTTACTGAATATGAATAAATATTTTGGTAAATTAATATTTTTTTTCTAATTTTGTACTGAAAATTAAATAAAATTTACTTAAATTTAATTTTCATATAGAAAGTTAATGAAAAATTAATAAAGCTATATTATTTTATCCCATTGATTTTAAAAATTTTCTTTGATTTTGTATTGAACATATTTATAAATAATAATAAATAATAAATACAATTTAAAACCAAGTAACGATTGAAAATACAAAAATTTTTTTTAAACAAATGTCTAATTCAAATTTTCAGATTGTTATTGCTATTAATTCGCGTATTAACTTTTCAAACCTTTCCTTACAATATATTTACACTTTAATTAAATTAAATTTCAAAAATAATAATGAATTTTTTTTTTTTTAGCGTGGAACAAAAATTAAATTCTCACAATGGTGGTTGTTATAATATTAGCGAAGCTCAAGCCATAATGACAGAACTTCGCAATATACAAAAAAGTTTAAGTTCTGGTGAAAAAGAAAAAGCTGAACTTATGCAATCTCTTGCACAACTTAAAGATGAACTCACCCGTCTTCAATTGTGCGAAGGTAGTCCAGATGCAAGTACTTTAAGCTTACCTCAAGAAAAATTAAGTACAGCATCACAGACAGATTTATCTGGTGAATTAGTTCCGATTGGTACTCGTTTAGCTGAAATGGCAAGAATGCGTCTTCAATATGATGAAGCCAGAAAACGCATTCAACTAATTCAACAACAGTTAGCTGATTTAGAAGAGAAAGTTATTCCTGGCCAATCAGAAAGCGACAAAGATAAACTTTTGCTTTTTCAAGAAAAGGAGCAGCTATTAAGAGAACTAAGGAGTATTACCCCAAGAACCAGAACACAACAAGACATGAAAAGGATACAGTGTGAAATTAGAAGGCTAGAGCAAGATTTAAATAATGCTCTAGAACTTTCAAATAAAACAATTACTGATAGAGTTAGATTACATGAAGAAAAACAATTATTATTACAACAGTTAAAAGATGCATTAAGATCAATGGCTATGTTAGAAGGCCAATTGAAAACATTAAGTGCTAGTACGCTTTCAGTCAGTAGTAGTTCAAGTTTAGGTAGCCTCAGTACCACAAGTAGCAAAGGCTCCTTAAGTTCGAGTTTAAGTTTCACAGACATTTATGGTGGTCCTCAGTGTATAGGTACTGTTCAGCAAGAAAAGCCTATCGATATGGTGGATCTTCACAAAAGAGTTGAAAGGTTACTCAAAGGCTCTGATCAAAATTTAGGTAATTTAGGAACGCCATCACCAGGCAGATCGCAACCTAGTTTATCACCAAGATCCAGTCTTTCAAGTGTTAGTCCACCTGTTTCACCACTTTATGAAAATGCACCGGTAAACATTATTATACTTTTAAAACATCATTCAATTTTTATTTAATAGTTCTAAACACTTAACCCATTTTAACACTTTCATTAAAGTATTAATTTTTTGTATAAAAGATAAAAAAAAATTTTAGCTTTTTAGATATCAAAACAAGTATTTTTTGCAAATTTTTACAATTTATTTTCTTTCAGGTGGGTCCACCTCCAGCATATGAGCAAATTGAGCTTCAAAGACGTCAACAACAACGCTTTGGATCTACATCTCATCTAGATAAAACACAGCTTGAAGATAAACTTGTTGAGTTACGCTTAAGTCAACAAACAATTCAAGAGCACCAATCTCATCATCACCAAACACATCAACAGCAACATTATAATTTTAATAATATTAATGAACCTGAAAGAACAAAAACAAATCCACAACCAGCACAAGAACTTCAATCTTGCAATATGTCTCAAGGAAGTGGACTGGGTAGGCCCGAAAGGCCAGACCCACCATTATCACCCATAAGTGAGACACCACCTATTCGTTCAAGAGCAAGCTCTTCAGGTACAAATACAAGATCTGTATCAGCTGCAGTTTCTGATGAAAGTGTTGCTGGTGATTCAGGGGTTTTTGAAGCATCTAATAGACGAAGATTCTCAGGTATTCATGGAGCTGATGCATTGTCTCAAAATGATTTAAGCCTTGAAACTGCTCAAATTCAAATTAAATTAAGGTATGTTTTGTTAATATAAATTTCTTTGATTAATATTTTATAAACTTCATAAACTTAATTAAATAAAATATTTTACTTCAGATATTCTGTTTGTGATGGATATTTGCATGTTGGTATCGAAAGAGCAAGAAATCTTGCTGCTCTTTTTATTCCTGAAAGTATGCAAGTGTAAGTTGAATCTCAAATAAAAATATACTAATAATTTAAATTATTCAAAATGAGGTACTAATTTTAATTGAATTAAATTTTTAGGTTTATTAAAGTGGCATTGCTTCCTATGCAACAACCAATAGGCCATACTTATTGCACTAAATCGGTAACGGATTTACGCAAACCAAACTTTGGCGAAACATTCCCTATTCCTGTTCCATTAAACAAATTATACACAAAGACTTTGCAAGTTAATGTCTGGTGTACTGGAGGAGAGTCTGAGGAGTGCTTGGTAAATTGGATTTTAAAAAAATTAATTTTTACAATTACATTTATTTTTTTCTTATCATATGCTTTTCTTTTAGGGATCAACCCAAGTCTCCCTAGCAGACTTTAGTCCAGAGACACCATGTGTAAGATGGTATAATATCTTATCATTCCGTTTTATGCAACCATCAACTTCGGATTGTCAAAGCAGTGTTGCATCAAGTTCATCAAAATATACCAAACATGATAAACAAGAGTCAGATATATCAATGTACAGAGGTTCACAAACACAAAACGTAAAAGAAGAAAGCAGTGATGAAAGTACAATTATCAGCTCACAAACATCAACTTTAACAAGAAATCAGGGTTGTGATGAATTGCAAACTGCCGTTTCATTGAGACTTGAAGAGTTAGCAAACTGTTTAAAAAGTCCTGAAGAAGAAGATGAAGATGATGACAGTGATACTGGTAGTGATGAAGATAGCGATGAAGAGGGTATAATTGTTGAATTTATGATGGAAGAAAATGTTTTGGAAGATGTTTTAGAACATGAGGTTAGTATATATTGAACTTATATTTTATTATTAATAACAATAATAGTATTAATGTAAAAAATACTTATTGTAACATTTAATTATAGGAGGAAGAAGAACTGGAAGAAGAAAATGTAGCATCAAATCAAACTCAAGACAAAGAAACAAACACAGAATGTGTGTTTATTCCAGAACAGGGTAAACATAGAAAATTGTCGGCAGTTAGTACAGTACCAAGTGCAGTTCATGATGATAAAAATTCTATAGTAATTAAAAGAAGCCAAACATTTTCACCTAGTGCAGCTGTCAGTAGAAATCATTACATATGTCGAGTAAGTTTTAAAAATTATTATTAAAAAATAATAAGAATATTTTAAGAACAATATTTAACAAAATTTTTTTATTATAGCTAAATCGCAGTGACAGTGACAGTAGCATGCCATTATATAGGAGAGGTGGTCCATTTCAACGAAATTCAGTAGAAAGGCGTTCTTTGAGATGGAGGCGTCCTTCTTCAGCACTTAGTTGTAAAACACCATCTAAAAAATCACATGCTTCAACCACTCCAAGAACATCTCTCGATCTTGAACTTGACTTGCAAGCTCAGCATGCTAGACTTAACAATCTTCATGATGAATTAAACAGATTACGAGAGCTTAAGCAAAGACTCGAACAAGCAAGAGAAAAGGGTGATTCTGATCTTGCAACATGGCTTCTTGAAGATCATAAATTCCAAACACTAATAGCACAAGCTGAAAATGGAAAGGCTGGAAAAAGCGTTGAAGATAAAAAAGTTGAAAAAATGCTAAAGAAAACATCAAAAGAAATTTATAAACTAAGAAAAACTAAGGCTGGAAAAGGAAAGCCTGACATTATTTCATTTAAGTAAGTAATTGAATTTATACTATTTATAATTTCAACTAAAAATCATTTTTTAAATGTAAATTAATTATTTTTTGTAGAGAAAAAATGGCCTTTTTCACACGTGTAAATTTAAATGTACCTGTACTACCTCCTGAAGATTCATTAGAAACCAATTCAGTAATGAGTAGTGATCATCGAAGATATGCATCAGAACCTAGTAATGTAAGACCAAATAATTTTCCATCAAGCTTAAATCAAAGACCAGCTCAGAATAATAATAAAAAAATAAACAGTATTTCAACCTCGACTTGCACTTCTACAAATACAAGTAACGGTGCAAGCCCCGTTGAACCTACAGCATCATCAATAACGGAAGAAGTTGAACAAACTGAATCTAAAAATAATCAAAATAATCAAAATTCTGAAAATTCTGAAAATTCTGATGATAGCGAGCCTAAGAGGTATGAATACGTTGTTGACCGTGTTCTTGGCGTTGAAGTATAAATTTGTAAAAAATGTTGAAGCAGTTATTAAAGATGAAAAATAATTGTTATACATATTATTATTATTATTTACAAACATCATTTTAACTTCTGCTTCTACGTATACTCAGTCATCGTATTTATTTATTTTATCTAATAAAAAAAACCTCGCTGATCGCTTTCTTTATTTATTTTTTAATTTAGAAAAAATTGATGTCAAAATTAAATACAGTTAAAATTAATCATCATTGTATAAATGCTTAGGTTTTGATGTTAATATTTCATAATAGTTGGTTGTGATGTTTAAAAGATTTTGTATATCAAATTTAATTTACTGCTTAAAGAATATTAAATTATTAAATAGAAAAAAAGAAATAGTTTTAAATATATGGTTATAAGTAAGACCATTTTTTACAGTATAATATTATATATAATACTGTAAAATACTATATTATATATAATAGTTAAACTTAATATTTTAATTAAAATTTAAAGGTGCCATGCACAATTTTAAGTCAAAAAAAGTAGCTTACTATATATAGAATTTCAAAAGACAGAAAGGTGAAAATTTTATATTTATTTATTTTATTTTCTGTTAAAAAAGAAAGAAAACTTGCTCATAATTATTATGAAATCAAACTTTTCAAAAGTGATTACAAAATTTTTCAATTAATATATTTAGAAGAAAAAAAGTACCCACCAAGCAGCTGGTCTGCCAGTGTAAGTCACGTAATATTTTTGAAATATTAATGTGTATATTTGTTGAACCCAAAAAAAAAAAATTATGTGCCTTACATATTCTTTTATAATTTTCAAAAAAAATATTTGTTTTTGTTATAAAAAAAAAAAAAAAAAAAAAATTTGTAAAATATTGTTATAAAATAAAATTTGGTTTTAATTAGTAAAAAATAAAAACTTAAATGATTATAACGCATAGCGTTTGATCTCAAGTAATATGAATGTGCCTTATTTTAAAAATGCCATTCGCATATCAATGAATTTCATAAAATAACGAGCAAATTTTAATATTAAATAAATGTATGACAAAAGAATATGGGGAACAAATTAGCAATTGTTATTATAAAAAATTATAAATATTATATAACTTTTTGTATACATTCTTTGTAAATATGTACGTACGTTTTATTCTTAAAAGTAATTTTAGGAAAAAAAATATTATTTTTAAAAAAATTATGTAAAAAAATTTAAAAAATTATATTTATAGTCATCTTAGATAAGATTTTTTTTTTTTTTAATTGTATTAATTTTGTCCTTGTTAATAAATTTTGAGAAGTCTACTGAAATTCTCCAAATTGTTTTATAAAAAGATAAAAGTTATTTTAAAATGTTATTTAAGTATATTTTAATAAAAGCAATGGTAAAAAAAAATTATGTGAAAATGTTTGTGATGTGTCGGATATAATGCAAAATTTTGTTGCGTTTATTACCTATATATATATATATATTTATATTATTGTTTCTTAAAAAGCTCAAGGTGTGTGTGTGCATGTGTTTGCCATCTCTGACAATGTATTATTAATGTTACGTACCGTTGCTATTAAAAAATTCATTATTATTAATATTATTTTATTATTAACTAATTTCATTAATATTATTAATATTTAGTGTAAAAAGTTTTATGTACTACAAAAGTATATGAAAATAATTATTTGTGTCGAACGACATTTTGTAATTATTGGTTTCATACGATTAATAATTAAAAATCAACTTTACAAAAATAAATGGTTTTTATTTTTTTTCTTTTCCCTAAATATTGTATAATTTTTTAATAATTATGAAGGTTTTTGGGCATTTTTAAATTCTAAATTAAACTTTCTAATTATTTCCATTAATTAGAATTAATTCTTCACACAAAATTATTTTTTAAATCTAGTTTGAATAAGTCATGAAATTTTATATTGAAAAGTATAGGTACTTTTTTTTTTTAATCAAGCAATTTGCTTAAAAATTAAAGCAAGAAAAAATAGTTTTAGAAAAAAGCTCCGAAATCTTACCCAGCTCGTGTGTAGGTATACTCTTTATTCGTTTGAATGTTACCACTTTTTTTAGTTTGTTTACAAAGGCGCTGTCGATCAATGCTCTAAAAAGAAACAATAATAAACAAAACCCCATTATAAACAATTAAATAAGTCATGGCAAAACCTCGAGCAAAACAGAAAAACAAAATTGATCTTACAGGAATACAAGTAAGTCTTCTTTAAAAATATTGATTTCACCTATTTTGATCCTGATTTATCAAAATTTGTAATAAGACATAAATACATGTTTTTTTTAAGGTATTTAATTCAGTAAGTCAAAATGCTAAGCTGAAAGAAAAAAAGAGAAATCAAAACGGTAGAAATAGATGCTATTCAAAAGAAACTTTAGAAGAAGCTTTGCAATTAGTCCGAGAGCATAAACTTTCTGGTCGTCAAGCTTCCAGGATCTATAATATTCCTAAAAGTACTATTTTAGGTAAAGTAAAAAAAGGCGAGACCACTGTTAGCAAAAAAGGTCCACATAGTATACTTACTGATAAAGAAGAAATTCAAATTTCTAGATACATTATAAATATGGCAAAAATTCAATGTCCTATTAATTGTTATCTTGAAGAAGTAAGAAATCATGTACAAATGATTCTTAGTAAATTTCAAAGGAAAAATCTTTTTAACAATAACAAACCAGGAAAAAGTTGGCTTAAAACATTTTTCAATAGACATCCAGAAGCCAAAGAAAAAAACAATCAGGTATTATTAATGACTCAAGGTATAGCAACAGAAAATAGTATACGATATTGGTTTGTGAAGTTGCAGGAATACCTTATAAGAGAAAAATGTGAATATGTTTTAAATCAACCTTCAAGAATATATAATCTTGGTGAAATTAATATTTATGAAAGTTCTAAATCCGATGATAATATTATAAACGATGAAAAAGAAAATCTTACAATTTTATGCTCATTTTCTGCTTCAGGTAATATGATCAAACCATTCATAGTTTATCCATGCTCAATTAATGATTCCAACGTAACCAAAACTATGCCCAAAGAATTTTCCTGGGGAATTAGTACAACTGGTTTGACAAATTCTGATCTGTATTTAAAATATATTCAAGATGTTTTATATCCACAACTTCTTGAAGAAAATGTTCAATTTCCCATATTATTATTATTTGATGGAAATAAATCACATATTAACATAGAATTACTTGAATTTTGTAACAATAATAAAATATTACTCTTTTGTTTATTGCCAAGTGCTGTTCATATTATACAGCCAAGTATTTTTAAGCCGATAATGTTATCTTGGCAAAATATTATAAAAAGTCAAAACTTGAAAGATAAAAGAATAATTAAAAATAATTTTGCTCCATTATTTATGGAAGCATTTCAAACAGTAAATTTCAAGCATATTAAAAATTCATTTAGAGACTGTGGTATATACCCATTTAATCCAAATGTTGTAAACTACAAAAAATGTAATTTGAAATATAAGCATTTAAGAACAAATTATATAGTTGAAGACTCCAATGACTCAACTATCAAAAGTAAAAATCTTAAAAATCAAAACAATCTTAATTTCAACTTAGAAAAAATTTATGATCACAGGTTATTAACTATTGAAAACTTGATGCATCCAAATTTATTAGAAGAATTTAATTTTTTTTATGCAACAAATCAAACTCCAGAATCAGAAATAGCACTTTTTAATATATGGAAACTGTTAAAAGAGATGCAAAAAAATGTAAACTCTCTATCTGTTGAACCAGCTACTTCATTAGCATCTGCTGAGCCAAATGTATTTAATGACTTTAATAATGAAGAGAATATCGTACAAGTAAAACAAGAATATTTTGAATTCTCAGAATGTAAAATTGAAATGGATTAACCTAAACTATAATAATTGTTGAAAATATTGAATTTAAATATTATGAGGGATGTTGACACCTCATATTTTGAATTATACGCTGTGATTCTCAGGGCACAAGATGAATGTTTTTGTAAATAAAAATTGTACATATGTATTAAATATATTAAATAGTATTTTTTTAATATAATATAATATAATTATTAAATATTTAATGTTATTTCTTTGTATAATATATTCAAAAAGGTTTTTTTTTCATCAAAGACTAACAAAGAAACAAAAAATTTAGCATATGTTGTATTAAATGTGATTCTGTTTCTTAAATTTTAAAGTCTAATTTGTATCTTTACAAAAGATTAAAATTATGGATTCAAGTAATAAATTTCTATGCATTTATTTGCAATAAGTTAAAAATATTAAAATTAATAAATATTTGAATGGAAGTTATCAAAAAAATTTTTTAAATTTGGAAAACATTTAATTCTCTAATTTCAGTTGAATTATATTTTTTTAAGAGGCAAAGTTAACGTACAAACATTCTTGTCCGGGTAATTACTATCTCGATAGTAAAAAAGCGTATATATATATATAGATTAAACTAACGAAATGTAAAATTTTGCGCTATTCGTTCAAAACCAAAAAAAAATTTTATTCACCCAAAAAAAAAAAATCAGCGCTGGAACTAATGAGGCCAAATTTTGCATGTTATTGGTAAACTTATATAATTGGCCCCTTCAAATCACATGAAAATTAAATTATTTGTTACAGGGATGCATATATTTTATTGGTGGTATAGTATACTTATTTAGAATTATTCAAATAAGCTAAAATTTGGGAAATCTTATTTTTTTGATAAACGCAATCTAATTTCTCATATAGTATAGATATATATGTGCGTTTACTCGAATGTCGGGTTGAGGGTCCGAAATTTCACTTTTTTTGCTTCAAGTTGGTTCGGGTTTTCTCATACAGCCATAAAAGCTTCCAATTTAAAACTGTAATTGCAGACTTTTCCAAAAAATTCTAAATTTTGCAAAAAATCTGATTTGACAAAAAAAGCCTAAATTTCGGGAGGATTCTCGGATAATTTCTGGTAACCTTACAACCTTAATAGGTATATCATGGGTATATATAATCAAAAACCGAAGCAACTTTTCAAAATAGAGCCCAGTAGTATAATTATATACAATTTCATGTTACCAAGCTGCAAAATCTCCAAAGTATTCTTTATATAATTCTTTTTTTTAGTATAAAAAAGTTTCAAAGTGTAATAATAAAAATTTTTTAATGATTAAAATAAAAAAAATTAATTTATATATCTAGGGCCAAAAAGCATATCGTTGGTCCTAGGGAGACCGCTTTTTTGCCCATTATATGCAAAAAATTAATTTTTAAATCACGGTAAAAAATATCACTACACTCGCCCGCTACGCTTGCTTGAGCATACAACTACATACAAAGTCAAAACCAATATTTTATTATACCGAAATTACAATAAACCCGGAAATATAAATTATCCTAAATCCATAAACCTAAAGTATTCTAAGTTCTTGTTCTTATCAGAGCCTGACTCCCACTTCAAATTATTCTAAGTCCTTAAATCGAAAATATTTTAAGTTCATTTCACCACTCCCTCCCTAAAAACGTCACTTTTCATCCCCCCCCCCCCCTAAAAACTTCAATATTTCATCCCCCCCAAAAAACGTTAATTTTTTCACCCCCCCCCCTTCCTGACGAGCCGGGCTTTTTCAAATACCCCATCCAATGAACATGTTTTATGTTAAAAATGGTTAAAAATATCAAGTTACTAAAAATTCAGTAAAGTTGAAAAATTATCAAAATAAGGGCCTATACCTATATAGTATTCTAATTTTATTTCAAACGAGAAATAAAACCTGGTCTCTTATACTTTCTTTTTTGTTTTAGGGAAACAAAACTGGATTCATTACTGCAAATTTATCACAAGATTTGAACACATTTACTTATTATTATAACACATTACTTGCATGTATATTAGATAAACAAAAAGTCCCCATTAAAATAATATGGCTTCATATAATTTAAATGGAGCATTCTTTTACGTTTATTAACGGTAAAGTTGTTTTAAAAATATTTTTTTTGGCTACTTGCGGTTGGGTATCGTTTTTTATGTATTTAAATAGTACTTTACATCGATTACTAGCTTTTCAAAGCATTCTGCAAGCTTTGTAAAATGTTAGAAAGCTGAAAAGTCTAAATTCCCATGTTATTTAAATGGAAAAATTGAGGTGCTTACAGGCACACGTTTTTGAAAAGCAGAAGCAAAATTATATATATAACAAACTTTTTTAAGCGCATTTTAAACTTAAAGTTATTTGAGAAGAAAAAAAATTTTTTACAATGGCTCATTGGCGTGAACTAGAATGCTCATACCATTCATTTACAATGTATACTTGAAATTGTGGTTGAATTTGGCGTTCGGTTAATCTGCGTTGAAAAAATCTAAAATTTGAATGGAGTTAACATAAATAAATTTTTGATATTACTTATTTGGTTGATACTGTATACTATGAAATCTTCGTAACCTTCATAATCCAGATTTTTTTCTCAATTCGTGATTATTTTTGTCTGATTTTGAATTCTCAAAGCTTTGATATAGATATTGGTAAAGTAATTTTAATTTTAGATCAGGCATTATTAGGGAATGTTTGGAAAAACCAATGAAAAAAGTATCAAATTTTATTGAAAGATGTTTGCAAAGACTACCCCCAAAAAGGGTTTTTTGGGTCGCTGATCAATAATTTTGACTTCTTTTTCATAAATAATCAATATTTGACCCTTAAAGCAGCTAAAACTACCCCTAAATGGGGTGTTTTTGTTATTTTCGTACTTTGAGCGTTCAGGATATACCCATATTAAGGGTATTTTTAGCTATTTTAAGGGTGAAATATTGATTATTTATGAAAAAGAAGTCGAAATTCTTGATAGCCGCCCAAAAAACATATAAGAGTATACTTTTGACGATCAAAGTGCAAAAATGGCAAAAACACCCCTTTTGGGGGGTAGTTTTAACCAATTTAAGGGTGAAATTTTAATTATTTATGAAAAAAAAGTCGAAACTATTGATCAGCGACCCAAAAAATCCGTATGACGCAAATCTGAGTGCTCAAAGAATATGTAAAAAAACCGTTTTTGCACGGAGAAAAATATTTTGTATATTTTACAAGGTTAATTTTAGTAAAACGGGGTTAGTTTTAATTACAAAAAAAATTTGTAAATTTTACAAAAATGAAGTCAAAATATTGTAATTTTAACTATAAACATGGTTATATTTACAAAATATTTAAACAGAAAATAACAAAACTTTATAATGTAAACATAACCAGCAATTTTGGTTATTTTTAACAGTTATTTTTCTCCGTGTGGGGGTAATTTTTGCAAATTTAAGGGTGGAGCCCCAATTTCTCTGCCAAATGACTCTGATTTTCGTGTTCATCGAGCCAAAAAACCTATTAGAACAAATCTGGTGTTCGTCAGTGATAATATAACCAAACCCGTATTTTTACTGGAGTACCACCCCTATCCACCTTTTAAGAGTTGTAAATAGGGCCAAAATGTATAAGACCTCAATGTATACGAAGTTTACTTAAATTTAAATAGAAAATATTATTTTCAAATATTTTTCAATAAAATTGGATACTTTTTTCATTGATTTTTCTAAACATTTCCTAGTAATGCCTGACCTACCCTTTTCACCCCCGTTTTTAGGGTATTTTTAAGGGTTGTAGATGAAAACTAATCTCAGATTCTGAAAGAGAATGAAATTTTACAGGATGAACTTTTTAGCTACTTATCTATAAGGGAATATACTTATTTTTGCTCATTTCCAAAACTCTCCGCCCCGGCGTTTATGAGTTATTTCACAAATTTAAGTATCAAGGGGGTAAAATTTTAGCACTAGTGTCAGCACTAGCACAAGTGCTTGGCGAACTTGGCACAAGTGATATGTTATCACACTGGCGCTAAATTTTTACGCCCTTGATACTTAATATACTATTAATTTTTACTTAAAAATGTCCAAAATATTATTGCACATTAATTTTTAAAGCCTACTATAGGTGCCGTCGTGTGTCACATTTGGAAACTGGCGCAGTGATGGGCATATCTTTAACGCTGCACTAATCACTGACGCTAATTTTTAACATATATTAGTGCTAATTTTTGCTGTAACCGATAAAAATATAAAAAATATCGATACTGAAATAGTATATTTACGGCTCGAGTCCAGAAAAGTAAAGAATGGCCCAAATCGCACGTAAATTACCTTCCGAGGCGAAGCCGAGGATGGTAAACTGCGATTTGGGTCATTCCTTATTTATGGACAAGGCTCGTATAACATTTTTCTGTGTCTGTGGCGAGAAAACACGTGTTTTTCGGACGCGTAGCGTCCGGGAAATGCGTGCTTTCTCGACGCAGACCAGAAAACATTTTTCCAGTCTCAGTACCTAATTTTTGAGTTTGATGAGTTTTTAAAATGGCAATATCAAGGAATAGATAATTTTTAGTTTTTTTTATATTATTATACTTTATTAGATATTTTAACATGTAGCAGGTTTATAAGGAGGGAGTACCCTGGAAATCTGAAAATCAAGGGGGGGGGGGTAAAATTTGTCCGATTTAAGGACGGGGGGGTCAAATGGGACTTAGAATAATTTCAATTTTGGTACTTAGAATAATTCCAATTTAGGGATTTGGAATAATCCGGGTTTAGGGACCTAGAATATTTTAACATGGAACATGTTTATACGGAGGGGGTACTTCAAAATTAGAAAATTAAGGGGGGGGCTTGAATTTGTTCGGTTTAAGGGGGGGGAGTCACATGAGACTTGAAATTTCAATTTAGGGACTTCGAAAAATCTAGGCTTAGGGACTTAGATAATAATTTTGGTATAGGGACTTGTAATAATTCAGGTTTAGGGACTCAGAATAACACAGGTTTATGGACTTAGAAGAATATCGACTCAAGGACTTAGAATTCAGTTTGGGTTTAGAATCTTAACATTTAGTAAAGGTGATAATGACAAATTATAAAAATAACAAATTGTATTGTAATTAGTGTGTCTATGCTCAGTTGTAAGTAAATATGTTCTATGCATTTTTGTTAAGTTTACACAAACCGGTTATAAGTTTTCTTATTGCTTGAAGAACTGAAGTGCCAATAATTTGGCATTATTTAAAAAAGTCTCGTTAATGCGATACTCGATAGCGAAAATATCGTTAACGACAATTTTTTCGATATCCCTAATTCCATTATGGATTATCGAAAAAAAATTGGATAACCAATTATATAACCATATATGGTATTTCCGCTTATCGTAAAATGGTTTCGATAATGATATTTGTTTTATCGGCTATTGAAAAAATTAGTGCTAAATATTTTATAGTAAATACTAAAATTATCGCGATATAGACATCACTAAACAGACATAATTATTTTTTTTTAACTATACAAGTATTTACTTATAATAATTTTTTTTTTGAAAGAGATTTCATTTCTGTTGACAATATTTTAAACAATATCTTAAAATTTATTTCCAGAATATAGAACAGTGTTTAAAAGTATATTTTATAACTTTTTTTTCAGTATTCAAAGACAATAAAGCTCATAAACAAATGTTTTTGAACAAAGGAAGTGAAACGAGGAATTATCATTACTTATTTAAAAAAAGTAGTGTCTATTTTACACTTGATACGGGTTTGTAAGGAGAATAAATGATGATTTTATGAAGAAAAACAAAAACAAAAATTAAAAAAATATTATGGTCAAACGTCAATCAGGTGTTCTTAAATCCAACCATCACCATAAATTATAGCCATATTATGATAAAAATTTTACACCGGGGAATTTGAAATTTATTGGATATAATTACATCTTAGAAATCCTGATAAACCAAAAAAAGGTAAAATATAAAGTTCTTTTTAAAAAAGTCTTACATATACAGAAAGGAAAAAAATTAGCATTCAAAAAATAGTGAAAAGCAAAGCAATGACCGCAAAGAAAATGTCCATTATTTACAATACAATATACCCTTCTTATCAGTTACGTAAGTTCCCCAATGCGTTTAAAACGATAAAAAAATAGAGAATTTTACATAATATATAATGAAAACGAAAAATAAGGGAAGGGCAATGTATAGTAAGAAAAAGCACGTTTGAATAAGGGGGTGTTCAGTAGAGCAGAGCACGCGTATCGCGATGCTTTATTGGGCTCTCGGAAAGTGCGCGTTATTTATACCATGTTTTAATAATGTGACAAGTTTTGTTATTATTTATTTTTTGTTAACAATAATACAAGCAGCACTTCCACCTGGTGCAGGTAGGAATTTTAAACTAATTTTATTTTGATTTTTGTAATTCGGTCAATTAAGGTAATAATTAATTAACAGATTTTAATGATAAGTAGGTTTTTATCGTAGAAATTTTGACAGTCCTTTTAAAAGTATGTTTTAAAGGAGGAAAAATAAAAAGTGCTTTTGGTGTATTTCTATTGGTGGGTACCCCATTAAACTTATCATAAAATTCTAGCCATCATAAATTAAGCTAAAAAAATTTTGATAAATGTATTCAATTAATTTAAATTTTGCAAAAATACAAATAATTTTTTTAGCCAAAATTTAAATAAAACAAATAATTTACATTTAAAAATAATTATTTTATATTATAAATATTTCTAAAAGTTTAAAAAATGACCAAAAATTATAAATATAAAACTGATCTAAAAATGAATGAAACAAATTAATACTTGAAATCAAATTAAAATATCAAAAAAGTTTGTATTGTTTAAAAATTTTAACAACACGTGACTTAAAAATACTTGAATACGTCAACATACAAAAATAGGTATAGAATAAAGTTAGGTGTAACAAAAGTTGTAAAAAAACGATCGATAAATCGTGAGTTCATCATCAGATTGAATGGTATGTTTTACAGGTGAAAGAATTGTTATTCATTTTTTATTGTTGTTTTTTATTGTAAAAAAAATTTTAATGTGTGTGTACGTGTGTGTTGTATAGAATTTTCGCAGATTTAATGTTATTTTTCTTTCTTTCCTTTTTTTTTATCAAACCAAACCAAAAGCAAAAAAAAAAATATAAAGCTTGTCAAAATTTTCAATCTAAATGTTTATCATGCATAGATAGTGGGTATATATAAATTTATTTTTTTATTATTATATGCCATTAACCTGAGCTTCATAAGTTCATTTATATTGTATTTTCGATCGTTTTTATATATATTTTTTTTTGATATTGTGTGTTAAGGATATTGTTTGCTATATACATAGGTATATATTCTACTACCTGAACAGTAGTTGCTATATTTTTTCATTGTAAATAGCAAAAGTTTTTTTTTTTTTCTGTTCTTCTATGAAATGTAATATCGAAAATTAATGTTCAGAAATAATGTAAGTTACAAAAATTTATTATATTGAACATGCAATCAAAGCTTACATGCTTTTAATTTTAAAAATAATAGTTATTATACAGATTACAAATTTTTTTTTGATAATGATTTACATCTAACATATTTGGTATTCTGTATAAAATTTAATTATTAATATAATTTTTTAGTATAAAATTACAAAATTAAAGTTTTTTATAAGTGTACGTAATTTAGTTTAAGTAAATTTTAATATACTAAACCAGAAAGCTCTATATCAATGCTAAAATTAAACTTGAAAATAGACCTTGATTTTTAATTTATTTTTTGAGGGTTAAAATACGTTTCTGTATAGTTAAAACAGTAAAACTGAAGGATGTATTGAATCTAATGGTCGTAATAATAATGTAAAAAATTAGTTTCAGTGAATACGAAATCTCGTTCAAGTTGGATCTAATTGTCAAATGAGATAATGTTTATTATATTGACCGAGCCTTTCTAACTTCTGCATGGCACCTTGTTAAAATTTAGGTCTGGCACCAATGACAGAAGTCAAAAATTGGCGTTGTTAATGGAAAGACTACTGCGGAATAAGGTATGGTTTCCGGCCCCAGCATATTTTTCGCATTTTTTTGGCTCAATTTGATGATTTATGATAAAAAATAAGATTCCGAGGGTCGGCACCCCCCCACCCCCCCTGCGTTACCCCTGGGGGGTTGAAACGTGTTTTTCACTAAAAATTAATATCTCCGGGCCGAATCATCCGATTGGGACGTGGTTGGTATCAAAATTTTTGTTTTGAAAAAATACACCAAAAAAAAATTTTTTTTTTTATTTTTGAACTCATTTTGAGGTTCAAAACTTCGAAAAACCTCATTTTTGGCTTTTTTGACGGTCTAAAAATTGAGATATCTCAGGATAGAGGAAAAACTCCTTTTTTTCGCGCTCAGGGGAACTTTGTCTAAGACTACTTTTCAAAATTCCGTCGGAAAAATGGCAACTTTTACGGTGCGTCACTCGCAATTGACGATTATGTAAAAAAATCGTGTTTTATTTTTTGCTTGTTTTATCATACCATCTAATATTTTATTTTAAATCTAAAATTAGCTTTTTTATGGTCTTTTTTATGTTTTTCTCATAATTTTTTCATAAAAAAACGATATTTCACCTATAGTCTACCAAAGGACTTCATTTATTTCATGAAATCTCTTTTAATTTTGGCAAATAATATCTATTTTCCTTATTAATAATAATTAAAATACTAACACTTTTATTATAAATAATTGTTTTAAAGAAAGTTATTTATTCTTAAAATATGTATTAAATTAGTTAATAAATAACGATAAATTTAATTAATTAACAAATTGAAATATATAATTATTTGAACATAAAACCTCATTTTTAACTATTACATGGAAAATCCGCAGAAAGATTGCGCTTAGGATGATCAACTTTTTAAAGAACAAAATTAAACGCACACCTTCCTGTTACATTTCTTTGGGTTCCTTAGGCCATAGAAAGTGACGAAGAAGTGAGAAACAGTAAATATTTTGCTTGCCCTATATTTTTTTTCTTTAGTTGGAAGACTCAAAATCACGTTTTTTCGAAAAAACCGATTTCTGAATTATATTTTTATAAATTAAAATTATTCTAAATGATGGATTTATGTTTTTTCACTTATTTTGCATTCACAATTTACTAAAAAGAGTATACTCCCTTTTCTTTATATACATGACCAAAAATCACAAATTTTCAGTTTTCAACTTCTTGAAGCAGCTCAAAAGGTAAATATTGGGGTTTTTTAAAATTCATACTCTTGGGATTTTCCTAGCAGATTCAAATGATTTTATCAAGGTTTCATCGAATTCCTGAGGAAAAAAAATATAAGTAAAAATTGCAAATATTATTCAGAAAATTTTTTCTTAAAAAATGCGAAACTTTAAACATTGGCTCCCTGAAAATTGGGGCCCTAAAAACTAAAAAAATGAATTTTTCTCCTATAAAGCGTCGTTAAATGTTAAAATGAATAGTGAATTTAGATTGTACAGGAAAAATTAAAACGAAGTATGTTTTTAGTCCAGTTTTTAACATCATTTTAATCTGTTAGAAAAATCCCCAGTTGATGAATTATTAAAAAACCCAATATCTAACATTTAAACTGCTCCAAGACGTTGAAAATTGAAAATTTGTATTCTTTGGTCTTAAATATACTCTTTTTAGTAAATTGTCAATGTAAGAAAAGTGAAAAAACATAAATCCATCATTTAAAAAATAATTTTAATTTATAACAAAAAAATTCCAAAATTGGTTTTTTTAAATACATATTGAAAAAACGTGATTCTGAGGCTGTCAACTCAAAAAAAACTATGCGGCGAACAAAAATTTTTCTATACCTAGCTTATTTATCACTTTATATGGTCTAAGATACACAAAGAAAGGTATCAGTAAGGTGTGCCTTCAATTTTTTTTTTTTTCAAAAAGATGATCATCCTATTGATTATTGCGAAAATTAAAAGAGATTTCATGAAATAAATGAAGTCCTTTGGTAGACTATAGGTGAAATATCGTTTTTTTATGAAAAAATTATGAGAAAAACATAAAAAAGACCATAAAAAAGCTAATTTTAGATTTAAAATAAAATATTAGATGGTATGATAAAACAAGCAAAAAATAAAACACGATTTTTTTACATAATCGTCAATTGCGAGTGACGCACCGTAAAAGTTGCCATTTTTCCGACGGAATTTTGAAAAGTAGTCTTAGACAAAGTTCCCCTGAGCGCGAAAAAAAGGAGTTTTTCCTCTATCCTGAGATATCTCAATTTTTAGACCGTCAAAAAAGCCAAAAATGAGGTTTTTCGAAGTTTTGAACCTCAAAATGAGTTCAAAAATAAAAAAAAAAATTTTTTTTTGGTGTATTTTTTCAAAACAAAAATTTTGATACCAACCACGTCCCAATCGGATGATTCGGCCCGGAGATATTAATTTTTAGTGAAAAACACGTTTCAACCCCCCAGGGGTAACGCAGGGGGGGTGGGGGGGTGCCGACCCTCGGAATCTTATTTTTTATCATATATCATCAAATTGAGCCAAAAAAATGCGAAAAATATGCTGGGGCCGGAAACCATACCTTATTCCGCAGTAGTCTTTCCGTAACTTTAGGCCCGGAATTTAAATCTGCAAATGAGAGAATGGTACGAATTTCCTTAGAGTGGGAAGGATCAGGCAAAATATAATAATAAAAAATTAGAAAATTTTTTTTAAAATAATTAAATTTAAAAAGAATTAATTTATACATTTAAAATTAAAAAATAAAAATCTGTTCATGATAAATTATCTTAATAAGGCTGGAATTACTCCTCAATTTGGACAATTTTAATATTAACTTCCTACCTCTTACATTGTAATCAATTAATTAATGAGTATCATTATTTGAATAATTTATATCAAAACTAGATTCTCATTAAATCATTTAGGATTTTACGTATGATGAAAGAAACACAGTTTATTTTTTATATTCTATGTATGGTATATACATGAATAGATTATAAGGATTTTTGGGTACCAAAAGATACGTAAAATACGTATATTGACTCAAATAAATAGCCCTATGTTCAAATTTCAAGCCGAATTAACGTTTAAAAAGCTTTCCCGAGGTATTGTCATTTCTTGCACAAATGCTAACTTTTGAGGTGAAATAAAAAAAAACTTCTTCACAACGTAAAAATTAATTTTACAAAATTTTCGGATTTTTTAGATAAATAAGTTAGGAAGACAATGGTGGCGAGCTACGTCTAACAATTTTGATTTTGACCCATGGAACAATTTTGATCAATAAGTTTTTTAATTGCGTTAATACACTACCGTAAAATTTATAATTATCGTTTTTCAATAGTTCACAATAACAAACCAGCTTTGCTATCCCATTTTGAAAAATATGAAATCTTTTGGGAGCTTTCTTGCCTCGCCCCTTCTTTTTCGTCACGATAATCATGAATAATATATTTTGAAATATAAAAATCCCCTTACATGCAGATAATTGAAAGCAAAAGTTACATAAAATAAATTAATTGTACCTCAACTTTTAGCTAGTTATTGCAAACTTACTTGTTTAGTATTTATCGCAGTTTTTAAAAATGAGCAAGTAACCCAAAATTTTATATTAAAACCCTTGCATAATTGAAAGAGCCTACATCAAAACCAAAGTCAGGTCTAAATTTACATCCCATTTAATCAAAAAATAAATTACTATTTAATATAAACTTTAGACTAAATTTTAAATTAAATTTATAGTAAAATAAACACGACAAAAAAAAATTAATAAAAAACTTAAAAACAATAATAATATCATGAAGACTTAATACCTACTTTACACAATTATTATTATTATAACATAGAACAGCGTTTATCACGAACAAGTATTTGCACTTGATCTTATAAACACGCTGAAGTTCTTTTCAGTATAATAGACATTTTGAGGGTAGACACTTGATTATGTTTATTAAGTGCATTGATAATTAGGTAAACTCAATTAGAAATATTCAAAATATTATTTTTTTAAATCTAGGTATCTTGTTTTATTTTTTATAAAACAGAAAACGTTAAAATAATGCAAAAATTTACTTATGTTCTATAAATTTCTATAGACTTGAACTTGAAATACTTACATGGTTATAAGTATAATTAAATAATGGGATCATAAATGAATCTTCAAAGGTCATAAATTGCATATAATTTTCAAGTGCTATATGTGACCATTAAAAGTTGACCGATATTATTGTTATTATTATTATTATGGAAGGTAATAAGTTTATAAAAAAAAATCATTGTAAAACTATCTATGAAATTGTTATAGAAGGGTATTTACCATAGGAACTCGAGTTTTATATCGATTTAACATATTATAGACTTTGGATTGCGTGCTAAAAATACTAAAACAATTTTATATTATAATAATTATAATATACTTATGTGTGTAGAAAAATTTATTTCTATAAAGAGGAATATTTTTTGATATTCTCATTATTCTCCCCTAAGTTTATATTTTTCTGTTAAACTATTTTTATTTTTCAATTTTTTTCTTCAAAAAGTTTTACCTTTTTGCATGTGACAAATTAGAAATAAGACTGTCTTTTCATTTTTATTTCCCCTAAAATTTCATATTTTTGGGCGTAGCTTGTTTTTTCAATAAATTGACAATTATATTTTTTTACATTTGTTGATCAGGTATTTTAGACATTTTTAAAGGTTTGAGAGAAATAAGTGTATAGATAAATTTTTTAGAGTTTTATCCAACAAACGTTTCTTTTTAAATCTCTAATAAATTTTTGTTAACTTTCAAGACATTAGAAAGCTTTATGCATTTAAAATATTTCAGATTAGTTTTTGGAAGCAAAAATTATTTTTTTAAAATTTTAATTCTATGCATTTTCGTTCATATGTTTGATATCAATTTCTTTACAATTAAAGTCGGATTTAAGTTTTTTTTTAAATTTTTATCTCCTTTGCGATAGGACTTTTGGAGCCAATACAACAAAAGAACGTAAGCTTATGTAAAGCCCTCTGAAACCCTCGGCATCAAATTTGCTGATATTAAAGATATTAAAAAAAAAAATGGATTTTCTTGGGTAAAATTAGTTGCCGTTTACCAAAAAAATAAAATTTCCAAAATTATAGCATATCATATTTAATAACTGCAACAAATACATGGGCCATTATGGAACTAGAAATTTTTATTTTTTATAAGTTTTCTAAACGAAAAAACTGCCATTTTATAATTTTAGTCCATTTAGGAAGATTTGGATTAAAAAATTTCCTAGCAATTCAAGCACAGTAATCTGACAAGAATTGTAAAAAAAGTCTGTTCTCGAATTTGCTACTCAAATAAGCTTCAAGAGCAAGTATGTTAATTTGAGTCATGTCTGGGTAAAAAATCAATACATTTACAATTTACTACTCGATTTACTACAAATTTGGTAATTTTAGTGCAAATTGTAGTTGTTTTACTACACTTGTAATAATGTTGTTACGAAATAATAAAATTACTACAATGTGTAGTAAAGTAACTATTTTTGTAGTAATATTACTAAATTGTAGTAAAAATACTAAACCGTGGTAATATTGTGCACATTTTTTTTTACAGTGCGATTTTTTACAATTCATATAAAATTTGACCAAATTTTGAGATCCAGTTTGAGCTTTTTTTATAAAAAAAATTTTCGTTTTGAAAAATCTCAATAAATTATAAAAGACTTTAAAAAAAGCTAAATACTAAAAAATTAAGGATAGAGAACATTGTATAATTATATTTACTAAATTTTATACTTTTTATTATTATTATATTATTATAAAGTTTTTAAAGTAGATACAAAATACCTATATTACGTATATTTATAGTTATAAAATAAATACGATTTTCCATGCAAATTATAATTTTGCTAATAAATAAATAAAAATCATCGACTACGTCGCGAGTTAAAAGAAAACTTTATATATTTATTTGATTATTTATAATAATTATACATTTGATTTAAATTAAAATGCTATTATTTGGTACTATTTTATCTATTTAGATTTAAAAAACGCGTAATGAGCTTAAGATATTTCCGGTCCGGAAGAGCAAGCAGACCGTAGAATTAGGTCAAAATACTAAATTAAAGATACAAAAAAAAGTAAAATAACATTATAATAAACAATTTCCCATTAATTTTCTTCTCTATTTTTCTTTTTTGTCAAGCATAAAAATTTCTATAATAAAAAAAAAAAGTCATTATTTACTAAATCATTCAGATTTATTTTTAATAATTTTGAATATAATACAAAATCAATTATAACACTTTTTTTAAATTAAAGGTTATTCAAAAACGGTTTTGATTTACCTCTCTAAGTTTAAATATTACATACTAAATTAGTTACAATACAAGAAAGATATAAAGAAAAAAATTTTTCAAAAAAAAAATAATATAAAAATATGTATAATTTTTTTTATCATAAAATAACGTTTCATTTATTAACGATAAGCTTCTCAAAAAAAAAAAAAAAAAAAGAAATGACAATTGAAAAAAAAAAATTATTATATTAAATATCTGTTTTAATATTAGATACATCATATTTTGAAGATAAATAATTTTTATTAATCACTAACATTTACATCTAACAATCCTGGAAATTTTTTTATTATAATATAAGGAGGAATATCTTGAATTAAATTTGCATGAACAAAAGTATTAAATACTTTTAGTTTCAAAATTTTAGTATTTGAAAATTTTTTTTTTGTTTCAATTGCAGTGTAAATTATTTTGTTTGTAATACTACAACCATAAGCTTCAAGCAATTTTAAATCAGGAGAATTACTAATCATTTTGCATAATCCTTCATCTTTGACATTCCTACATAAACCGCAGTCTAATATTTCCATATTACGCAAAGAATTAAAAGGTTTATCGCTTATTGAATCTATCCCATAAACATATAAAATTTTTAATTTTGGAAGAGAAGTTATAAATGATAAACCAGAATCAGAAATGTAACATTCTCTTAAATCAACGTTTTGCAAATTAACACACTGAGATAAATATTCTAAAAAAGTATCGTCAACCCCTTTACTGTAACCTCCATAAAATTCTTCAAGATTAGATAATTCCTTAAAGTAATTGTAACAAACTGAAGTTAGTGAGAAAGAAGGAATTTCTTGAAAAATTAATTTTTTTAAATTTTTACAATATGAAATAGACTTCATTGAAAAATCACTTAATGTCTTTGAATATAGATCTAATACATTTAAATTAATTAAATTATCAAGGCAATTTATAAATTTACCTGAATTTTCTCCTTTTAAATATAAAGTTATTTCATTAATTTTATCAGCTGGAAACTGTAATAGTAACTCTTCATTTTCTTTTGCAGCAGTGAGTGATATGGTTTCAAAATTAAATTTCTTTAAAAATGAATCCCATAAGTCTTTGTTGTGATTATGATTCAAACGAAGGTCCAAGCTTAATACTTTTAATTTAATGATGTTATTTGAAGATAAAGCTTTTATTGTTTCATTCAGCAAAGCTGAGTTTTTAACTCTTGGATAATCAGTCAATTCCAATTTCGTTAAACTTTCTTGCTTTTCAAGAAAATTATATAATTTTTCAGGAACAATGTGACAACATTTTATAATACTAATTGTCTTCAATTTATTAGTAACATTTGAAAAACATCTACCATTAATTTTTAAATCTTTGAGACACAAATTGGATAAATTCTTATTGTTGATTAAAAGTGGAATGATATCTTCATCTTTCAAATTATATTGCAAAGTATCTTCTCTTATAAGAATAAACTCTAAATTTCTGGCATACTTGGCTAGAATTTTCATACAAGTACCTATATTAAAATTATGCCAACACGTAAAAAAAACATCGCTCACTTCCATTTCTCTTAAATATTTGCCACATCTTGATACAAAACTAATAAAAATTTTTTTATGATTTATATCTCCAAGATTATAAAATTTATGATAATGGTTAAAAAATCTAAAAATTAAGCATGTACGATTTAATTTGTTGAAACTGGACCAGGATTCTTTGCTTAATTGTCTCCATCTTTGGCAAACTCTTTCAATTCTTATTTTATCATCAAGATCTAAATAACTAAATATATTCAAAAGACAATCGTTATTTAGGATAGTTATTGAAACAATACTATTGTTTGATTCATTTTTTAAATCCTGACACGTTGGTTCACAAATAACAAAACCTAAAATCAATTTTTTTAAATGAAAAAACTGTTATAAATTATATTAAAAATATTTCATACCTTCTTGATGTTTTTCAATCGATTTGCTTTCTTTTCCTTCCATAATTAAAAAAATCGAGAAAAATTCTTCAATAACTTTTATGCGCAAATTTGCACACTGTTGTAAACAATATGCCTGTATAGGTTATTATAATTCGATTAAATACGTTAAACTCGCTTTATTGTATTTCTTATTACTCACCTTTTGCAAAATAAAAGTCTGATTACAATTATTGTTTATGTTAAATTAATATAATTATTATCCAAGATAACAATGCCGATAGGTGTCGGGTATAAGCTTCCGTATGATAAGCTGCCGATCAGTCTTTAACTAAACTATAATAGTATACCTATTCTTTTTTATTATGCATGCTTTTTTATTATTTATGTCAAATGTCAATTGTTTTTTTTTTTATTATTGTAATTATTATATCCTCAAATTAATATAATTTAGTTACAGTAATAAAATAAACATAAGTAAAACTTTTAAATTGAAGAATTGTGATAAAAAATATGGAAAAAGATTCAATACAGAATGGCATTATTAGAAGAATTCATTTGCAAAATTTTGCGTAAGTTAATAAATTTATAAAAGATTAATATTATGTAAATTAAGATTTTTTTTAATAGTTGGATTGAATATATTTTAAAGTATTTTATATTTTAGTTCAGTTGATGAGCTTGAGGTTAGACCTGGAAAAAATTTGAACCTTATTATAGGACCAAATGGTGTAGGTAAATCAACAATAGTAAATGCCATTGTTTTAGGGCTTGGTGGACAACCTAATTTAATTAGTCTTAACAATCAACATCTTGAAGATTTGATAATAAAAGAGGGCAAAGATTTTGCTATCATTGAAATTGATCTTCAAAATGATGCCGTTACAACTGTCCAAAGAAAATTTAAAAAAGGAAGTAATCGTTCTTCTTGGAAAATTAACAATATCAATGTTACTTTAAAAGAAGTTATTGCATTGATGAAAAAACTTAATGTTCAGGTTCTTTTCATTTTATTTTTAATTTTATTTTATAATATTTTATTAAAAAACAAAGAAATTTAATTATTTTAGGTTGATAATTTATGTCAATTTCTACCTCAATCTAAGGTTCAAGATTTTTCAAATTTATCTACTCAGGATTTACTGGCCCAAAGTGAGCGATCTGTTGCACCTGAACTATTAGAAAATCATCAGCAATTAAAAGACTTGCGTAAGAAGCAAATTGTTTTGCAAAAAGATTCAGAAACCAAAAAATCCTTATTAGAAAATAATAGACATGCTTATGGACGCTTAACAGAATCAGTTGAACGTATTAATGAACTTAAGAAAATAATAGAAAAATTAGCCATGTATAAGCAAACTAAAGCATTAGCTATACGTAAAAATAAAAAAGAAGAATTTGACTTGGTAAATAAAAATTCAAAAAGCTTATAATATGTGAACTTTATGATTTTATTAATTATAATAAACAGGTAAAAGGAGAAAAAGATGAAGTTGAAAAGAAAAAAAAAAACATGGAAACAGAATTAAGTACCTTCAAGAAGAAGATAGAAAACCTGAAGTCAAAAATTTCAGAGAAGAAAGTTCAAAAAAATGTAAATTTTTTGAGTATTATAATATATGTATTATAATTTTCTTACTTAATTTTTATAAATCTATTTAAAAATAAATTTTAAATTTAGAATGCAGAACTTGAAAAAAGAATAAAAAAAATAGATGAATTGTATGAAAATCTTGAAAAATCGAATAAACATTTAAATGAAATTGAAACCATTTGTTCAGAAAAAATTAAGCAAGAAAATAATCGAGCTGCTACAATCGATAGTATAAAAGATCAAAAACATAAACTTGAGAATGATCTGGAGAATTTAATTAGTGAAGTAGGCTGTTTAGGTATATTCATTTTACTTACATTTACACAAAAAGTACAATATTTGGTAAATAAAGTTAATTTTTTTTAAATTCTGTAGATGAACTCGAAAAAAAAATAAAAATTAACTCTCAAGAATTAGAGAAGAATAAAATTAATACAATTGAGCTAAAAAACCAAATAAATGCGAAGAATCAATACATAAGTGAAATAAACATGAAACTCAAAGGTAAAAAATAATTTTTTAAATAAAATGTATAGTGGTGAACATTGTTAAATAATAATTCTACACATTGTTTTAGTTGAAGAGAAAAATTTAATTAATGAAAATAATATTATTGATAAAAGAATGAACATTTTAAAAAGAATAAGTCCAGATACATATGAAGGTGTTTTATGGTTTCAACAAAATAGAGATTTGTTTTCTTTTAAAATACATGAGCCTATGCTTTTGAATATAAATGTAAAAAATCCAATTTATGCTAAGTACTTTGAAGCTATCATGAGTCAGAGAGACCTGATAGCTTTTGTGTGCGAAAATAAACAGGATATGAACTTGTTAATAAGTAATTTAAGAGATAACAAAAAACTAAAAATCAATGTAGTTTTTGGGGATCCAAATAAATTTTTAAACACGACTCCAAAGGTACCGTTAAAAAATATTGAAAAGTATGGTTTTGAAAATTATTTAGTATCACTTATCGAGACTCCACCAACTATTTTAAAATATTTAGTTAGAATGTATAAAATTAATGATATCCCAATTGGATCTGATAGAGTGCAATCAAAGTTAGATGATTTGCCACAAGAATTGACCAGATTTTTTAGTGGTACATGACTTAAGATTTTTTTATTTAATTTTAAGTTTCTTATAAAAATTTATTATTTTATAGGGAACAACTTATACAGTATTAATTATTCATCATACTCAAAAGAAAAAAGTATAAGACAAACAGAAGCTTATAACAAAAACTTACTTTCTATTACTGTTGATTCGAATAAATTACATTCAATTCAAAACCAGTAAGCATTATTAATTCTTTAAAAAAATATTTCTTCAAATACACAATTATTGATTTTATATTGTAGAATCAATATTTTAAACAATGCAAAACAACACCACCAAGAAGATGTTAATTCAATTCAAATGCGATTAAGCGAAATTGCTAAAATAGTAGAACCTTTAAAATTAGCTAATAATCAGTTTTCTAAAAATTTTAACCAATTGAAGTCGGTGAAATTAAAAATAGATAAACTTGATTTAGATATTAAAAGCTTACAAAATGAAAGAATGTCTACTGAAGAAATTAAAAGAAAACATAAAGCTCAGCTGCAGGTACATTTTGTGAAAATTTGTTTAATTTTAAATTTTACAAATAATGATTTTTATTTATTTTTTAGCATGTTATCAAAAATCAGATATCTATATATCAAAGTTATAATAAAATTCTTGAAGATTACTTTAAATTTTATTTAAATAATGAAGGCGAAAAAATTGAATTAAGATTTTTAAAAAAAGCCCAAGCTATTAATGAAAATGAATTAAGAAAGCTGCAAAATTTATTTGATGCAATATTTATTGAATTTAGAGAATTGGCTAATAAATTAGACACTATAAAAATTGAATTGAAAAGTTTGGACGAAGAAATCTCAAAAAATTCAAAAGAGTCAAAACTTACGATAGAATCTTTAAAACAAAAGTTTAAAAACAAATTTCCTTCTGTTGAAGATTCTTTTAAAAAAATAAAAGAATATCAAGCCAGAATATTTATTTTAAACAACGATTCGCAAAATGAAAAACAAGTGAGATAACTGATATAATTTTGTCTATTAAAGCTACATAAATTTACCCTTTATTTTTTTAAATAGACATTAGATGCGTATAATAAAAAAGAAAAAGAGATTGCTAGTTTAACAGAACTTATAAATAAAATAAATACAGAATTGACATTTATAAATCAGCAAATTGAAGTTTTAACGAGTGAATGGCTACCCAAAGTTAATGATTTAGTGGCTCGAGTGAATAAGAATTTTGGAAATTATTTACTTAAAATGAAATATGCTGGTGAAGTGACTTTAATACATGGAGAAAATATGGTATAAATTTTGAAACTACAAAATAATCTTTGATTTTTGTTCTGAAGTTACCTGGTGATTTATTTTTAATTAAATAAATTTTTTTTTTTTTTGACAGATGGATTTTGATGAATATGGAATTTTAATAAAAATAAAATTTAGGGATTCAGCTACATTAGCACCATTAACTAGATTTTACCAAAGTGGCGGAGAGAGAACTGTTGCAACAGCTGTGTATATGATAGCATTGCAAGAGTTAACAAAAGTGCCATTTCGATGCGTTGATGAAATAAATCAAGTATTTTATTATTTTTCATAAAGTTTTTTTCCAGGAAGCTTTACGTAGTATTTTATTTACTACTTTATGATTTTAGGGAATGGATGCAACAAACGAACGAAGGGTATTTGATCTTATAGTTGAAAGCACTTGCAAAAAAAGTGCTTCACAATACTTTTTATTGACTCCAAAGGTAAATATATATAGAATTAAAATAATAATTTGAAATAATGAAGATTATTAAAACATATTTTTAAAAAATATAAATTTAATAAAAATAGCTGTTACCAGACTTAAAATATGATGAACGAGTTACGGTGCTAACTATCTTCAAAGGAGTGGATATGGTTTCTTCTTCAAATTATAAAAATGATGAAAATATTGAAAAAGAAATTAAGTTGTTAAAGCTTAGAAATGTATAAATAACTTTTGTGTTTAGTTTTATGATAAGTCTTAATTATTATGTTACAAATTTTATTAATAATATATAATATCTCAGAGTTTTATGTTTGCATTTGTTATTTTTATTTATTTCAAAGTTTTATAGATATAAATTAAAAAGAACTTAAAAAAAATAAAACAATTATGAGGACATATTTATGTATTATATGTATCTCTTTAGGAAGCTATTTTTTAGCAACTATAAGTACATACTTATAAATTGAGTAAGAGTTTATAGTGCTGAACTTATACCCATTTTGGGATTTTTATAGTACATATTTTGAAAAATTAATATTCTTAAAACTTTACAAAAAAAAAAAAAAAAATAGACTAGATATAATTCTTAAAAAGTTCAACTTTATTTTTAAAAATTTAAATTATTAGAGAGGAAATGAGAATTTTAGGATAGCGCCCTCAAACGTCAAAACTTTATTGTTTTTTCCAGAATGAGAAACCTTTTGTGTGTTATTGACTTATTGTTAATTTGCTGTTTTTTGTTGATAAAAAATTGGTGCGAAACTGCGAGCAAAAAGTACGTGGGTGATTCTTGATTCTCTTTACATTTGATTAATATCAGAGTTAATATCATACTTTTTGCAATATGTGGGAAGAATCTCTTTTAAGAAACAAAACTTTCAATGAGTATTTTTGCTTTTTACCAAATTCAATAACTAATAAAAACTCTATCGCTTCAACTGATGCTAGAAATGAAGGAAATAAACTTTGGAATAAAAAACATACTGATGGAATTCATAAAAAGATTTTACATTTTTATTCAAAAAGTATTGCATTTGCACCAAAAGAATCAGAAGAATTAGTATTAGGAATATCTAACAGATCATGCTTGCTAAAGCATCTTGGAAAGTACAATGAATGTATTTCAGATATTAACTATGCGTTGAGTTTTAACAAAGCATCTGATATATTGAAATCAAAATTATTTTGTCGTAAAATATTTTGTTTATCAAAGCTTGGTATGACAAGTGAAGCTCAAACATTATTTAATGAAGCTAAGATCTTGATTCAAAATAAGATTAACAATGAAAATTTAAAAGAGAAAACTAAGATTATGCAAGACTTAAATAATTCTATTAATGTAAAATCTGAAATAACTAATAAACCATCTAATAATTCAAGTGATCCTTGTTATAAAATTATTTCAACTAAAGATTTACCTTACATATCCGATGCAATAACAATGAAATTCAATAAAACTTATAAGCGGCATATAGTGGCTAACAGAAATATTAAAACAGGAGAAATTATTCTTGTTGAAAATTCATATTGTGCTCATCCAGATTTAAGGGAATTATACAATACTTGCTCGCATTGTTTAAAACAAAATTGGACCAGTATTCCCTGTGAAAATTGTGTTTTTGCTATGTACTGTTCTAATCAATGTAAAATTAATGCTTTTAAAGAATATCATGATATTGAATGTCAAATATATCCACATCTTTTTACTGATAAATATAACTTGAATCATTTCTTTTTATCAAGATTATTCATTAAAGTTGTTAAAGAAAATGGCCTTGACAGCATCATTCAAATAGCTACTTCTCCTGATGATGAAAAATTTGGTAAAACTCCTATTTTCTCTATTTTTAATATAATATAGATTTAAAAAAAAAAAATTAATACTCACATTTATTTTTTCAGATAGAAATATGGAAGTCTCTAATAAATTTTTAAAAGATAACAATAAAAGTTTTGAATTTTACTATAATTTTTTAATCTGCGGTGAAATAAAAAATATTAATAACCCGATAATGGAAATCAATAAAAAGTTTCCTCTATTTTTACTAAATACATTAAAAAATGTGGATTATTTTAACACTAACAAAAATTTTGAAAAAAGTATACCAAGTTTAAATAATTTACTCCAAAAGTTATTTTGGATAAGTGATATTAATGGTTTTGGGGTATGAATTAATTCTGAAAGTAATATAAAATTAAAAATTCTTACCCCACATATAAAAAATTTTATTTTATTTTAGTTTGAAATTTTAGAATCTCAACAACCGATTCCAACTTTAGATGGCGATCATCATTCTATTTATCAAAGAGGTACTTTTTTGAACGGTATTGCATCTTTGTTCAACCATCATTGCTTTTCTAATGTTGATTCGGTTCATTTACCTGGACCAAAAGTAGTTTATTATGCAGAAACACCTATCAAAAAAAATGAACAAGTATATATTTTTTTTATATTTATTTATCATTTTTTATTTTGTTATATTTAAAATTCTAAATATACAAAGTTTTAATTTTTATAAAGCTTTGCTGTTCGTATGGACCAATTTTAGATTCTAAAGTTTCTGATCGTCAATTATATCTTAAGCAAAAATTTAATTTTATTTGTGATTGCAGAGGTTGTACTGAAAATTGGCCCTCGTTTGAAGTAATTATACATTGAAAAGAATTAAAGTATTAGTTATTTATTAAAATATTTTTAAATTTTAATTATTTTTTAGGATGTCAGAAGTTTGATAAAAAAAATACCACAAGAAAAAATGTTAAATATTTATCTTCAAATAGAGTCCAATAATTTAAATTATATTGTATCAAAGCCATTTAATCAATGGACTTTAGAAAAAAAAACATTACAAGATGTTTGCAAATTTGTTGATGTCAATTTTTCAAATTTATCAATTTTTGAAGCAGCCATGTGTACTTTTGGTACCGCAGGGTTTTTAAAGAAAATTTTCCATACAGTATATTCTGGTGAAGTTGAAATACCCAATGCATGCAGTAATTAATTTTTAATGATGTTTGGAGCAGTTTAATTTATTTATAAATATTTTTTTACAATTTGAATCCATAAGGTAAATAATTTCTATTATATAAATATCATCTCGAGTTAATCTGTAAAGAAAATTGTGATACATCAGTACTCAAATAAATTAATCATTTTCTTTTTTTTTTTAAATATAAATTTATTATTTTGTAAAAGTAAATAAAATCAAAAATATTTTGAAAAAATAGAAATTTACATTTTTTTATAGTTAATTAATAATTAAAGAATAAGTATGCAGTAAATCATCTATTCACCCTGAAAAAGTTATTTGTCAATGGGTGGACGCAATATTAATTACCTAAAATTAAATTATTTTTGTGCGGCTACGCCCGACTTTCGGATATTAAACTGTACTCGCATTTGCCCGCACACATATATAATATTTTTATTATGTCCGAAACATAAGGAAAATCGTAGAAAACCCATGTTGAATACAGCGCATATTCAAAAATATTTTATAAAAATATAAAAATTTGATCATTAAAAAAAAATAACTAAAAAAGATTATTCTAATTACATTAATTGTAAGATTATATAAAAAATAAGTATAAAAAATGATAAGTTTCTTTTACTTTAAATATACTTCTATAGATGGTGGCAGATTTTGAATATCTTTAGGTTTAATTTGAGTCTCACTTGCATAAATTTCTAAAATGTTTTTATTCGAAAACTTTTTTTTCGCCTCTACAGCAGCTTTAAGTACCGAATTTGAAACTAATTCACAAAAATAAATTAAAAGTGATTTTAAATTTGGTGCATTCATTATCATTTTGCATAAACCTTCGTTTTTAATGTTTGGGCTACAAGAACAATCTAGTTCTTCAATATTTTTCAAAAATTGCAATGGATAGTCTGTTATATATTTTGAACTTCGCACACTTAACTTTTTTAAATTTGGAAGTGATGCAAGATGCATCAATCCAGTATCAGTGATATGAGAACATTCTTCCAAATTAATATCACGTAACTGTTTACATTGAGATAAATTAGCTAAAAAGTTATCATTAATGACATCGTATAAGCGAAAAATTTCAAGACTTGATAATTTACTAAAATGTTTATAATCCATTGGCTTTAATGGCAAATCACGGACAGCATGTAAATTTAATTTTTTTATAGTTTTACAAGTACCAATATATTGTGCACTAACACTATCAATTTTAATTCCAGTTAGCATTAATTCGTCTAAGTTATTAAAATTTTTAAGACACCGCAAAAAATTAGTATCTGAAACTTCGTTATCATGCAAACGTAATTTATTAATTTTGTCCGCATTTAATTTAAAAAGACAGTCCTTGTTTTGATCTGAAATAGTCAATGATAATATCTGAATATTAGTTTGCTTCTCAAGCAATTGAGATAACTCGTTTTTATAAGGTTTACAATCATAAAGATCTAAAGTTAACTTTTTTAGTAGGCTACAACTTAACATAAGCCCTTCAATTGATGCCTTAGCAAGTTTATCAGTTTGGCAGTCTAATAATTTAAATACTAGTAAATTCTTTTTGCTTTTAAGAAAGTCACATAAATTTCCAGGTTTAAGTTTTTTACAATGTTCTATACGTACACTTTCAATCATATCAGTCAAACCTGAAAAGCATGTGCCATTAATTTTTAAAAACATAATGTTTAATTTGAGCAAATTTTTATTTTTTTCAAACAATGGTAAAAGTTCATGATCTTGTATGACATGAGCTCCACTACGGTAATCATGGGACAGAAATACTATTTCTTCTAAATTTCCGGTATGAGTTGTAATTATTTTTAAACTTTCTGGCATATAAGAATCTAGCCATTTATGCAGGTTTTCAAAAAAGTCTATTTTTTTTAAATATTTGCCACATCTAGACATTATTTTATCAAAAATTTCAAGCAATTTATTTTTATCATTGCTGTAAGAATCTAGTAGTTTCAAAATTGAACATTTATATTTTAAATCGTGATAGGTTCTCCATGAATCTCGTAACAATCCATTCCAACGTTTGCATACTCTTTCTGACCTTATTTTATCAGGTATTGAGAGATATTCAAATATGTGCAGCATACAACCATCATTTAAAATATTTATTAAAGAATCGTTTTCCTCCAAAGATTTTCGATAGTCTTCGTTTTCATCACTGGTTGGTTCTATAAATAAGTTTTGTTGTATAAAATTTAATAAAATTTTTTGGTAGGCAAAAATTTAAATAATTAATTTTGATATTTCACCTTGCATTCTAGTGGGCTCATTTAATGTTAAATGTTCCATGTTATCCAACGATATGCTGAAAAAAAATGTTAAAGGGAAATATTTTAATAAATACACTCTTACTTTATTTTAATTTTGTAAATTTCAAAAACACCCTGCCAAGTCAATACGGGTGTAAATTTCTTTAAATGCATTTTCACAACATTTTCATTTGGATTTTTTCCATTCATATAATATTTGATTCTTTGATTTTTTGAAATCAAGAAAAAAATAATTCATTAAATCCATCAAAAGTTACAAAGCTATTTTAACCTGTTTTTTAAAGTATATATAGAAAATAAAATTTTGAAATACATCCATTTGCTTTTGGTATAAGAATTCTCATTTCATGTGCAAAGTAGCCTATACGTTTGTCAGTTCTTTAATTACTAACTTGATATAAAAACTGGTTTAATATTAGTATTGGTATTTGTTTAACCGCCATCTTAAACTTCCATACGGATGTTGTGACAGAGGTCACCAACAACTGCCCATGCTATCACACCCTGCACTATTTTAATTTTTCTATTTATCTATTTTAATGGGTTGAGGATGTGAAAGCGCCTTTTGACAATTGTTAGTGAAGTGTTATTGTATAATTGTTTGAGTGTCAGTGTAGCTGGTATGAGCGTTGAACCAGGTACGCGACCTCTCCCAAACCCCACGCCGGATTATAGTGCCCTGGAAGCACTTCGGACCGCGTTATCCACATAATGTTAATTTTTTTTTTCTTTTTTTAATAACATTAGGTGGATGCCTCAACCCTAGAACCCACGGTAGAAGAACATCAAGAATTTTTCGCAAAGAAAAAAACTTGATATTGATATAGCCGGGAATCGAACCGCGAACCTTCAAGTCAAAATTTACGTATTAGACTATAAAACACAACCTAAATGCATGGAACATGTTTACTTCCAGCTGAGGACTAGGTATAATACTAATGTTACTCAACATTACAATATAATTTTCTAATTTTCTAATTTGTAATTATCACCTTACTAGCTTTTAAGATTCTAAACCCAAACTATTTTGATTCCCTAAACCTGAATTATTCCAAGTCCTTAAGCCCAGATTTTTCAAAGTCTCCTAATTATTCTAAGTCTCATTTGACCCCCCCCCCACGTCTTAATTTTCAAGTTCTGAAGTACCCCCTCCCTGTAAACATGTTCCATGTTAAAAAAAATGTTGTATTCAACATTACTAACAGTTTAATTAATTTTTTTTTAATAATTTTGATTTTTTAGAAGGATTAAAGGGGTTAACGAAACAAATATAAGGTCTCAAATGTTGAAAAAATAAAATGTATATTAAAAAATATTTATTTGTTATAAAGTATCATTTTAGAAGTAAAAAAAAGATTATTCTAAATGAATTATTAATAGCAAAAAATGTAAAAAAAACTTTTGAAAAGTAAGTTAAATAAATTTAATTTACAAATACACTTTTATACAAGCAGGCAAATCTTTAATATCTGCTGGTTTAATTTTATTATAACCTGCATTAATTTTCAAAACGTTTTTATTCGAAAACTTTTTTTTTGCCTCGACTGCAGCTTTGATCACTAAATTTGAAATTGCTCCACAGGAATAAATTATAAGTGACTTTAAATTTGGTGCATTCATGATCATTTTGCATAAACCATCGTTTTTAACGTTTGGACAACAAGAACAATCCAGTTCTTCAATATTTTTCAAAAATTGAAATGGATAATCTGTTATTTTTTGTACATTGTGAACATTTAAATATGTTAACTTGGGAAGTGATGTAAGATGCATTAATCCAGTATCGGTAATATTACTACATTCCATTAAATTGATTTCATTTAGCTGTTTGCATTGAGATAAATAAGCTAAACAGTTATCATTAAAGACTTTACTAGCATACAAGTGAAAAGTTTCAAGCATTGATAACTGACCAAAATATTTATAATCCTCTGGTTTTAATGAAAGATTAAATACAAGAAATAAATTTAAATTTTTTAAAACTTTACAAGAACCAATAACTTTTGCACAAATACTATCAATTTCGCAACCCCATAATGTTAATTCGTTTAAGTTGCTACATTTTTCAAGAAAGTGCAAAAATGTATTGCTTGAAATTTTTCCATTTAGATACAAACATATTTTAGTTATCTTATCAGTTTTTAATTTTAAAAGACAATTCTTGTTTTCTTCTCTAATAGTTAATGACAATCTCTGAAGATTGATTTGCATCGAAAACAAATTAGACAGTTCATCATTGTAAGATCTGGATTCAGAAAGATCCAAACTTAAAGCTTGTATTTTGCTATCACTTAAAGTCAATGCTTGAATTGCTGGCTTAACAAGATTATCAGATGGACAGTATAGTAATTTAAATACAAGCAAATTCTTTCGACTTACAAGAAGGTTAAATAAATTTCCTGAATCTATATTTTTACATCCTTGCAAATTTATACATTCAAGTGCATCAGTTAAACCTGTAAAGCATTCTCCATCGATTTTTAATTCGTTTAATTTTAATTTTAGCAAATTTTTATTTTTTTTAAACAATGGGATAAGTTCATAATCTTCTATCCATTCACAATTGTGGCGGCCTTCTTCAATTATAAAAATTTCTTCTAAATTTTCAGTATGAGCAGTGTATATTTTTAAACACTCTGACATATAGTAATCTTGCCAACTATAATATCCTTTAACAATTTCAAGTACTTTTAAATATTTACCACACCTGGACATTATTTTATCAAAAATTTTAAGCAATTTACTCCTATCACTCAATTTACTCCTATCGTCTTCATAAGAATCCAAAAATTTTATTAATTCACTTTTATATGTTAAGGTTTGATAGCTTTTCCAGGAATCTCGGCACAATCTATTCCAACGTTTGCATACTCTTTCTGACCTTATTTTATCAGGGACTGGAAGATATGCAAATATATGCAACATGCAATCATCGTTTAAAATGTTAATTGTTGAATTATTTTCCCCACAAGATTTCCAATAGTCTTCATTTTCATCACTGGTTGATTCTATAAATATGTTTTAATACAAATTATAACAAAATTATCTCGAAAATTATTTAATAGTGAGTAAAGTATTTGAAACATATACAATAAAATAACCAATTTTTATTTTTTTTTTACCTTGCATTTTATTGGGCTGATTTGATTTGAAACTTTTCATGTTATCTGATGATCTAACGATATATATACTGATATTTTCAAATCTTTTCTGGATCTCAATTGAACTAAAAAAGAAGGTTTAATATAAAATATTTTTATTAACGAACGAATTGACTTTTTGGAAAAGTTTTTTAATTTAATTATTTCAAGCACTTTCAAAACATAGTTCTTGTATTCAAATATTCTAGTCACTCGAGTCAATCCATCAAAAGTTACAAAGCTTTTTTTTGAATACAATAAGAGGCGAAATTCGTGAATTGGTCTATACCTGCCAAGTCGATCTTTCAAAACTTTTTCGTAGGGGAGGTTCGCATATCCAAAATATGAACTTTCCCAGAGGCGGATTTAGAAAATTTTGGGGGGGGGGGGTCATTTGAATCAAATTACAAAAAAATTTTCTAAAAAAGGTCCTTAACATTTTTTTGGGGGGGGGTCAAAATGGTACTTCGCGTTAATTATGTAACGTAAAATTATCTAAAAAAAGGTAAAACTGACCGATGAGGGGGTTCAATTGCCCCCTTTGACCCCCCCCCCCTGTATCCGCCACTGTTTCCTCAGAACTTCGAGTAAATTTCAGCTCCCAAGGTCTCTACCCGAGTTATGACCACCAAACTTTTTCGGTATTTTTTTATTTCTTTGGTCATTTTTTAACGGAATCTATTTTTACCCTCGCTCCTTTTTATAGCCAATAGAAATGGACAGAATTATTTATTGTTGAAAGAATGACTTAAAAAGCAAATACTAGAATTTTTTAATAGGTAAAAACCGACCGAGAATAACTCAGGCATGTTGAGAGGATAGGAAGTTGAGATTTGCTAGAAGTTCATACTTTGTGTGACACCCCCCCCCCCCTTGTTAACATACGGAGTTTTGAAATATCAAATAATAATTTTGTTTAAAAATTTTAATTCCAAAAATTTTTAATAATTAATTTAAAAAGGTTTTAAGAGCTTTTAAAACTGAGATTTTCTATACTTCAGCTTTTTTTGGTTCTCTGATCCTCGTGTTGATCACAAAGTTTCAGTTTCCACTGGTTAAAAATGCGCAGAGCGCCTTTTAACTAGTAAAAACATCCATGTTTAAGCAGTAAAAAATAAATAAGGAGTGTTTTCTACTAAAAGGATATTCTATACTTATTTTTCACTGACTATTACTACTACTACTACTTATTTTTCACCAAGGGACCATCAGCTGTGAATATTGCGAAAGCATACCTGAAATAGGATATTTTTTAATAAGTTATTTATAAAAGTTTTAAACTTTATGATCAGTCATTCAAAAAACCAAGAGTAAGAAAAATATCTTCAGACATAGAATTATTAACACGAAACCGCTATTTAACCGGAATAAATTTGTAACCAGCTAATAATAGGGGAAAATTTTGTTTAATAATTTTTTAAATGGTTACATTCATATTCTATAGGAAAAATTTTCCATTAGCTTTTCTTTTTAAATGTTACGTTAGTTTATTCAATTAATTAATAACTGAGAGAAGAAATAAAAGGTTGATCCAGGTGGTAAATATTTTGTTTTCCTAATTTTTATTTTTTTATGCAAAATACATAGAAGCATTTTTATTTCAGTCTAGAATTGTAACAATTTATAATTATATACATTTTAAACAAATAGTTAACAATTTTTTTTAATAATCAAAAATCAACAATTATTATAAAACATAAGTAGATGAATCAATAATTTTAATATACGGGGGTAATTCATCCAACTCGTCAAAATCTATTCCAGATTCTTGTGTGTATACAGTTAAAGTATTAAAATTTTTATAATAAATTTTTACCTCGATAGCATCAATAACAATTTCATTAGTAACTTTTTCACAATCACAAACGCTAAGTAATTTAAGATTAGGTGATTTTTTAATCATATTACTTAATCCTTCATTTTCAATATCATAGCATTCTGAACAATCTAATTCTTCAATATTTTGTAATAAACTTAATGGTGTATCAGTAATTTCAAAAAGACCTTTAATGTACAAATATTTTAATTTAGGAAGAGCTGCAATGCATCCTAATCCAACATTAGTTACTTTTTCACAATAATTTATTTTAATTGTACTTAAATTTTTACATTCTGATAAAGAAATCAAACAACCATCAGTTATTGCAGAATTAAAATTAGCGTCAAACGTTTCTAAATTAACCCAGCTACTAAAATATTTTTCACCAATAGATGTTAAAGATCCTTCAATTTCAGGTATTGATAATATTTTTAAATTCTTACAACTACCAATTGCCTGTGCACATAAATCATCCATTTTTTGTACATAAAGACCCAAATCAATTAAGTTTTTAAATTTTGGCAAACAAAAGAATAAATCATTATTTGATATTTCTCTACAATACAAGCATATTTTTTCAATTTTATCAGTTGGTAAACTTAACAAACAATCCTTGCTCATTTGATAAATATCCAAAAAAATTGATTTAAGTTTCTTTTGATTTAATATCAATGTTTTTAATTTATTATCACATGATATATTCATTGGAACACTTAAATTTAATTCTTGTAAATTATTAGAACTTGAAATAAGTGCTTCTATTGATGCTTTAAATAAATGACCACAAGCTAATAATTCAAATTTTATTAAATTATTATGAATTTGTGATAAATAATCAAAAAAATTATTTGCCTCAATACTTTTACAACTATTTAACATAATAATTTTAATTGTTTTAGGTAAATATGTAAAACATTTACCACTTACAAATATTAAACAAAAGTTAATACTTTTTAAATTATCATTATTTAGAAATAGTAATGATAAATCATCATCATTTAGATAATCAAATTGGTCTTTATGAAATGATTCGTGAATTGTAAACTCTTCGATATTATTTGAATATTCAGCAAGATCTTGAATTAACATGGACAATGATAAGTCATTAAATTCATCAGATATTTCATTCATATCAATATTTACAATTTTTAAGTAATTACCACATCTTGAAAGAATTTTATGAAAAATTTCATTTGATTTTCTTTTCTTTTTGTGGCATTCGATAAATTTAAATAATGAACTATCATTACTTAAATTATTATAATCACTCCATGATGTTTTGCTTACTCTTTCCCATTGTTTACACACTCTTTCAATTCTTATTTTATCAATTAAAGAAAGATATTTGAATGTATGTAACAAACAGTCGTCATTTAAAATACTTATTGATGAAGTATTGGAGTATCTTCTTTGCATCTGGAAAAAAATTAAAAAATAACAAAAGATATCCTGAAAAAATGAATTACTGGGGGTCCCAGGCCAATATTATTCTTATAATAATGGCCAAAAATATGTGTTCTCTCGCCACTAATACAAAAAAAATCATGTATCACTTTTGTCCTTACAAAAAGTAATGACACAAATAATATACTATAAATTTATAAACAAATTCAAAAAAAAAAAAAAAATGAGACTGTGACATTTTTCAACATCTGCAAAACGTCTGAAAAGCTTCAAAAAATTTCAAGTGATAATTTGTAAGCATTAGTTCTGGATTTTTGAATAAATTATATTATTATTTAAATTAATTAAAAGGATGGCTTGAGTTTTGTCTGTAATTGAACCACAGTTTAATTACATCCTAACCAAAGATAATCAGCAAAGGGCAATGTTTCTGAGACTTGGCTCAATGTCATTAATAATAACTCGAATAATAATGTATATATAGAACCAGGATGGACCTAACACCTAAACTTCAGAAGGAAATTTTTTTTTACATTTTACAAGTGACCTGAGACCCTAGGTTTTATTTTAAACTTACCATCATTTTTCTAACTTATTTTAAATCAGGACTCAGGAAAAACTGGTAACTTACTAACTGGTAAAGAATCAATAGTTAAGTCAATAGTTTTTTTTCTCTTAATGTAGTTACATCACGTTTACATCACTGTAAAATAAAGACAATTTTCAGTTCTATTAAGAATTGTTAAAAATAATTTATTGGAAATACAAAAATTAAGGAGCAAAAAAATGGAAGAAAAAATAATTAATTACCATTATTATATTAAACACACATTAGTTACTCCAAATCAGGTGTAATAAATTATGATGTACGGTGATATGAAATTCTTGATTATTGATAAGTTAAAGTTAAATTGACAAAAAAAAATTTAATGAGAATTAAGTCTTAATGTGGAGCATGTTTGTAAGGATTAGAAGAATGTTGGAGAAATTTTCCTAAAAAATGGGATGGTAGGAAAATTGCCTCCAAAGTGGAATAAATGAAAATTTCAAAAAATGGGATTCGGTTGCTTCAAAACTTTCCTCTCAAAAGGAAGTGTGGTATGGAAATTACCCTAAAATAGGGATGGCATGTAAATAGTCCCAAAAAGGGGGGGGGGAGTATTAGGGATCCTAATAGATGGGTAAGAAAAACTATTTTTGTTGAATTAGAGTAATTAATTTTTCGTAATAAATATTCCATTAATTAAAGCTAATATTAAAATTAAGAAACCAAAGCTCAATCGTTATTGGTATTTCTTCTCAACCAATAACCAAATCTGCTGAAAATAAAAAGTAATTCAATCAGAATTATTAGTTAATTCTATTAAACAATTTTTTTGCTATTATTATTTAATAAAAATCAAATTAAAAAAAAAATTTATTTCATATTTTATTCATTTTTACAAGTATTGAATAAATAATTACCTTAGAATATTTATTTTGAATTTCATATTTAAGTTTAAATAATAATCATGTTTATTTTTTATTTCAGAAATATAAGACATTAATTTAAAAAAAACTTGTAGGTAATTGCCTTTACAGCTATTGTAAATTTTTAGTTCACAGACGCTCATTGTTTTTGCTTTTAATGTAAGCCCAACTTTGATACAACTGCACGCAAGCACTTTATCATCAGTTTTGTCACCTCTTTGATAAATAACTATTCCATATTTTGTGCAATTATACAAAATTTCTTGATAAAAACAATTAAATTATTAATGGTGTACCCTTTCTCCGCTGGAAATCCCTGAAGGTGATCTTCCAGCTGGCTATAAGGTATAGGGATAAAAGTTGCCGCAACTAATGTCTAATGAAGGATGTCATGAAACTTAAAAAATTTAGAGGAATTAATCTTGGTTAACACTATTTATATCCTTAAAATATTTTAGGATAATTAAAAAAAAAAATACTTTTTAGAGCAGTGAAATGTCTAATATATAGGTAAATCATAAATTTATTGAAAAATTTTTTTTTTAATAACCTTTTTAGGCTGTAAATATCTAAAAAAAAAAAAAAAGACAAGAACATGTCAAAGCTTCAAATGGGGAATTTGACTTTTTACTCCCGCTTTGAATCTACCATTAGAATACAATATTTTGCACATAAAAATTTTGCTTTTAATAAATAAAATTTAAAAAATAAAAGGAGTATTTTTTTATCAAACTAAAATGTTCACTTTAAGATATTCAACAAAAAATATTTTTTCAAAAACCAAAAATAATTACAAATGAAGTTTTATAATGCTCATTGAGTTTATAAACTTAACAATATAATAATAAACGCTGCTATTCTTTTTAGAATAATTTACTTTTTTATGCCAAAAAATATTTCAAAAAAAGATGAAATTTTTGAGTTTGATTTTCTTGTACCTACAAATCAGTACTTGTAAATGAAATGAAAATACATGGCAAACTGAAGATATTTTAGTATTTGAAAATAAAATTAAATTTAAAATTTTCAAACCAAAAGCAAGTTAGCATTTAGCAAGCATTAATAACTTATGATGGATTTAAAAACCTCGTTAACAATGTTTTGGAACTCAAGTTTAAATAATATCAAACAACCAGCATGCAATAAATTTTACATTTTCTATAGGTATCAAAATTCATATGATTAAAAAAAATAAATTATGTACTTTACCTGATAAAATATCTTTATTTTTCTTTAGTACTGTTTTTCTTGTATTTGTATATTTGAGGTTAGTTATTGTATAACTCCGAACTCCAATTCCATGTAAGATCGACTCCAAAATTTTTCAAGACATTCTTCCAAATAATCACAATAAAGAAAAAAAACTCTAAAATAGAGTCTTTATGCTATACCTTTATTGAATACAATTGCAATAAAACAATTAAACTTCTAAATTATACGTTTTTTGTTGACACATTAATTCAAGGTTTATTTGCTAAATCGTTTTGTGCGTTTTTCTACCATGTGCTAGAAGATCTTAATTGCGCGCGCATTTTCTAAATTTAACTTTTTTTAAATTTATTTACCTATACTTATATATTGTTTGATTTTCTTATGCATTCTAATTATTGCAATAAAATGAATTAAAAAGAAATAAACATTTTACTATTGTTGTTGCAGTTTGGCACCTATATGTATATTATCTATTATAAAGTAGATATATGAGAATTTCCATTCTAAATTTTAAGCTTATTTTTCAGTTATTTTTTTAAAAAATTAATTTCAATAATTTTACAAAATTATATTAATTTTTTTATTAATTTTTTACATAAAAAAGTTTTGACAAAATAATGCATTTAATTTTCAAAAATAAGACACGTGTAAAACGTGTATTAGTAATAAAAATATTTTATTTTATTTCATTAAACATAAAAAACTATTATTATATATTTATCTTTTTTATTTTATTACACTTTGCAAAAAAAAAAAGAAAAAAATTTATTTTTTAACAATATAAACTTAATTTTAATTGAATTGTTATATTATTAATTTGTTATAAATACTTTCTTTTAATTTCTAATTCAAAATCTTGCTAAATCATGAATTTAATTTATTTTCTTTTTTTGATTTATCCTAGTATTAATGTAAGTAAATAATAAATTTATAAAAAATGACTTTAGTTTTTTAATAATATTTAATTAATTTTAATTTATAAATTTTATTTCATTAATATTTCTTACAAATCATTGGGAAGTATACTTATGTTTTATCTTCAAAAATTTTATAATTTTAATTTTTTTTACATATGTAGGCTTCTTTGTTGGATCAAAATTTGATTCCAGGCATTACTGATTTGGGTTTAGTACCAAACTTTCCATTAAATGATTTATTGGATAAAAGTATTTTATTTAATACATTGTCACAAGTTTTTGCAACTATAAATTTTCATATTGCTAGACTTAATGAAGCATATGATAATTTATTAAGAGTATCATTTCAAAATGTAAAAGCAGTTAATCATAAATTGTTACCATTTTTGGATACGATTTGTCCAAATAAATTGAATTTAGATCCTGAATTTGTACATCTTGCTAGGACAATGGTAATTAGACATTTTTAATGTTTACCAATATTGAAAATTTAAAGAGTAAACGGTAACACTGCTTTGGTTGAATATTAACCAGTTGGTTTATTATTTTTTAACCATTAATATCTTAATTTTCAAGCATTAGTTGATTTTGAAGTTGAGAGTAAGATACATTAATTCATACAATTAAAAATGAAGGTGCATTGGCTACTGTAAAAATTATTTTTGCTTATTTTATTCACTATGGTTTACATTTATCTAATTTTAATTATTTGTTATATTTTAGACTTTTGTTGAATTTTCATATATTTTGGTGAAAATTCAACCAAAACAGTGTTACCATATAGGTATATAGTGTCACTCAATTATAATTACTCTACTAGAAAGTTTGATACGAAACTTCACTATAGCTTTCTGGACACAGATTCTTTTTACACCAATTTAAATTCAAATTTTTGTTTGAGCACAAGAAATATCTTTATTTTTGAAAATTTGGGAATTAAACTCAAAATTTAAAATTAAGTCTTCTGTAGCTTCTGTTCTAAAAAAAACGTATGTAATCTTTTATGAATCAACCTTTCAATCACGGCAAATCTCTAGTGGAGTGATTCCAGATTCTAAGTTTGGGTATTAAATCATGCTTACCATAAACTTATCATGAATTCTTATATTTGAAATCATTTAATTAAAATTTTTTGTTTTTGCATTGATAAATAATGAATATAAATTAGAAAAATGCTTTACATTATTTTTATAGATTAAACTTAATAGAAAACTGCTCACTCAAAATTTCTTTTTAATTCTTACTTTTTTTTGTTAAAAATAATAATAGAATACAACCCAATTTGCAAAGTTCGATACTAATTGTGAAAATTTAAGAATAGCTGTACGTCAAACTGGACAGTCTCTGTTGTCAACTGCAACAAGTTGTATTACTTCAAAATTTATCTCAATTAAAAATAAAATTACTAGCATTTTTCATTCTGTTAAAAACTTATATTTAACTTTGTTGAATAGTAAGCAACAGATAGAAAACTGCTTAGCTTCTAATGATGGAGTACCTTTATTGACAAATGCACCTTGCTTGATAGATGTAAGTATTTACAAATTTCAAGAATATTTTCTAAAGATATTGCATTCACAACTTTGAAAAATATAAAATTTATTTTTGAATCAATTTCTGTTTTTTAGGCTGGAACAAAAATAATACCGATTCTTCAACAAGAATTGCCTGCAGTAGTATCCAATAGTCTTGCTATTACAGAAACTATAGAAAATATGTTTCCAGCTCATTTAGCTGTATGTTATTCAAAAAAAGCATTTAATTTTGTTGTTATGAATACTTTTGATTTAATGGTAAAATCAGCTTTCTGTTTTTGTTAATATGTAAATTGATAATTAAATTTGTTTAATGAATTATTATAAAGTTATCATAATTCATAAAAATTACTTTGTGAGCTTGTATTGCTAATTATTTTTCATTAAATAAAAAATATCTGAAATTACTTATAATTTATTTTAATTAGAACACCAAATGTTTCTTATTGATTCAAATATAAATTGTTAGTTGAAAACGATTAAATTTTAAAAAAACTGTAGGAACTGGAAAGTGGAACTTTAAAATTATTTTTAAAAAAACGCATTTAAAATACTTTACAAAAAATATAAGTCTTTAATTATAAAAAATAATATACAGTTGAGGTAACTATTTTAATTTACAATTAATTCATGTTTGCATTTAAAACTTAAAAGTATATTCTCATTTGTCATATTTTTATTTTTTATTTTTGTATTAAATTAAAAAATGAAAAATCCATTACTATCAATGATTTTAATATTAGCAGGAATATCTACAAGATCTTCTACATTAACTCCAGAACCTCTCACAAATATTTGTAATAAATTTTTATTTGTAGAAACTTTTTTCATTTTAATAGCAGCATCTATTATTTCATTAGTGACATTTTCACAAGAAGCAACTTTTAATAATATAAGATCAGGAGAGTTTTTTATCATTTCACATAAACCCATATTTTCAACATTTGAACTACCTGTGATTACTAACTTTTCTAAATTTTTAAAAAGGCCCAATGGTTTATCACTTATGTCAGAAAATTGATTTAGTTCCAAATCTTTGAAGTTGGGAAGAGATGCAAGACTTTTTATTCCTTCATCAGTAACATGCATACACATTAATAAATCTACAGATCTTAACTGGTTACATTTGGATAATGCTTCTAAAACACCATCTGTCGTGAATTCACCTATAGAAACCCTATATTCTTCAAGGTTTGTTAAATTACTAAAGTATTTTTCTCCAGATGTTGTTAATGATGAATATATAGTATTCCTAAAGGATAACTTTCTTAAATTTTTGCAGGAGCATATTGCTTTTGCAATTTGATCAGTCATTTGGTGGATGCTTATTCTTAAATCATTTAAATTAACAAAGTTTGGAAATACCAATACTGTATCTACTGATTTAATAGCAATATTCATGTTACGAGTAAAATTTAAACTTTCAATAGTAGCATAGGGTAAGCTTGATAAGCAATCTTTACTGACACCAGATATTTTCAAAGAAACTGATTTCAGTTTTTTTTGCTTAGAAAACAATTCAGTTAATTCTTTGTTATAATCAATATCTCTCTCATCACATAAATCAAAATGTTCAATATTCAGATCATTATTTAAGCTTAATACCTTAATTAAAATTTTAGCAATTTTACAATGAGATATTATTATATCATTTAATTTTTTAAAATGTAAAAAAGAGTCTTTAATATAAATAGGATCAAGCTTGTTACAAGATAATAAAACTATTTTTTCTACTGAATCAAATGGTAAGTTTGATAAACATTTACCATTTATGGTAAGTTCATCAAATTCAACTGTGGATATTTTTTTATTATTTAAAAACAATAACGACAATTCTTCATCAGTAACTTTTGCACATTCGATAGTGTTTTTTTGTTTCGTAATACTAAGATTCTCAATATTGTTGCAATACATTGATAAATCTCTTATAAATTGAGAAAGAGACAAATCGGTTTTATAAACATCTGGTTTACCTGAAAGAAAATCAATTTCTTCAATGGGTGGTGATAAAAAGGATTCTTCTATGATAACACAATCCAAAGTACTTCCTAATCTTTTTAAGACTTCCTGGAGAATTTCATTAATCTTTTTCTTATTTTTATAAAGGTTCAACGTTTTAAAAACTTCATCATCCATTTTTATACCTGTACTTGCTTTGTAACAAGTATGAAGAATATCTTTCCAACGTTTGCATACTCTTTCAAGTGCAATTTTTTGAAAGAATCCTAACTTATCAAAAATTTTTTCTAGACATTTATCTGGTAATGTTTCCATGTTAAGCGGTAGCACTGTATATTTGAGATGATGCTGTCTATTGACGTCTTTAATATTTTTACTGAAAAAAGTTATTTTATTGAATTACAAATAAATAAGTGCTTCAAAATATAAAAATATAAATAGCAATAATAATTAATATAATCAAACTCTTTATATGAAAGAAACATTATAATTTAATTATTATAAATTGATTGATGATAGCAAGCATTTATATTGAAAAGAATAAATTTTTTGTTTCTAATTCAGGATTGTGGTTTTATTTTAAATAAAAATAATGCGTACTTACCCAGTAAAAAAGAATTATTGCAAATATTTTTTTTACGCACAAAAATATAAAATACGTTTATAGCACGTGTCTTTCCAACAACCACATTGTTTACTAACACAAAAAATACAAAATACGACCACGTGAGAACACTATAAAAAAGCTGGAACTAATGCAAATGAATATACACGGTGTTTTAAAAGCAGCATTCATTTTTCAAGAACTTTGAAATTTTTAACAAGTAAAAGGGGAACATTCTAAAAAATCGCTATGAAGGCTTTTTTATTTTAGGCAAGATCACATATTTTTATTATTGAGTATTTTCTCTTTAACAGCATTCCGGAGCTCTGTAATTACCGGCAATTCCTAGGGAAAATATAGTGATAAAACGAAAAAATGCACTAATCGGTTCCTTATTTGCTGAAGCCAAAAAGCAATAAAAATAAATTTCCTCTTACAGAAAATTTTCTTTTTAGTTCCTCTACAGCGCTATCGTCTTTGATTTTCGAAATTTGATTACTTTTTTTTTTGTAAATAGTGATTCAAAGTTATAATCGGTTCGCGTCCTTTTCGACGCCATCTTCCAAACACATGGTACACGTGACGTACTCTTCAACACACATGCAAACTGGTTTGTTTTGATATGGGAGTTTCTTGTAAACATAAACAAAAGTGCTATTTTTTTAATATTATACTAATAAAAATTAATTAAAAATCTTATACTAATAAAAATCTCGTGCATAATAATTTATGTGTAAATTGTTATTAAAAAAAAAATATAAACATAAGTAAATTATTATGATTTTATCAAATCACTCAGTACAGTGATTCAGTGACTAAATCATCATCAAGGTTTTTTTAAATATAATTTGAATCATGAAGTTTTTATGGAAAAAATAATATATTGAATAAAGATCAATTTAATTTTGTTCTTGGACCAAACTTTTACTTGAAGTATACATGGGATACGGATAATTATAATAAAATTCTGAACAGGTATATAATCTTTTATTATTTTAGACACAAAGATTAGCTATAATCAGTAATATTTATTAATGAATTCTAGGATATTCATACATTGGTTATTTGTGTTTTAAACGTAGATTGAAATCAACATCTCCAGGTACTCAACGCACAGGTTAAGCGCAGAATAGCACATTCAGATCTTAGGTATTTTACTTATGAACGTATTCAACTCGCAGAACCAGTCAATACTGATAATTAAACTACTTGTCAATTAATTTAAATTAAAAAAAGGTATAAATTTTTAAATTTGATTCAGCTCAATCCTTACGTTGTGTATTAATACTTTGTTTTTTAGGTATATATAAGCTGTTGAATCTTTGCTAAGCTGAAACTTGCATAACAACGTAAAGTCCATCAGAACAAGCAAATCTTTTTATTCACATCATTTGTAGGAATTCTGAATGATGTTAAGATTAAACAAAGTGAAGTCGACAAAAATTATATTTATTTGGATTAGTGTAGATTGCAATATTTAAAAGATTGAATTGAAATACTATATAATTAAATTGCTAATTTTTAGGCTGTAACTATACTTGAACTGTTAAATAAATAAAAATTGCTTTAATTCAACAGCACAAATGCATGCATGTAACGGATAAAGTATAGTTATATCTGAAGTTGCAGCTTGAAAATTTGCAATTTAATTCTAGTAATTCTGGTTAATAAATTCAACCAAATGTATTATACTATTCATATAATAGTAAGACTCTGCACTTCTTAGTGTCTTGGTATTTATTATTATCATATTTATTATCATATTTTGCTATCATTATCATGTTTTCACCTTTGTTATCGTAATGTGTACATAATATTAAGAAAAAATCATTATTGTTTATTTTCGGTTATGAAAAAAATTTTCATACACCTAACTAAAAACTTATTGCAAATTTACTAACTATGAATATTATTTTTATAATGCTTAAGCAATTGTATGTATGAAAGTAGTATAAAGAAATAAGAAAAAATAAAAATTAGAAATAAGAATAAAAAATAAGAAAAATTATAAATCTTTGAAAATAAATCAATAAATTATTAAAACAATAAGTACTTATTAATTAATTCTTTTTTTTTTCAAAAATAAAAATTTCCTACCTTATAGTATAATACTATAAGTCCAACAGGCAGTACCTACCTATGTTTTACTTATGTATAGGTAATTAGGTATTCTGCTACTGCAAGCTCAAAAGTTTTCTCCTCTCCCTTCCCATACTTTTTTTTAATTATTATACGTTTTTAAACAAATTTAATGTCATTTTTAATTTTTTTAATCTTTTGGTACAAGAACCTTGGCTTTTTATAATTCTACCACTTATTATGTTTAACAATTTAGTCAGATTTTTAATTTGTCCCATGACTTGGTGGGAAATTCGAAATTTGTAAAAAATAACTTTTGAAAGCTTCTATTTTTTGATCTAGTTCTCTCTAAAAGCATTGTCCCATCGAAATTTTTTTTTCGCCAAAAAATATTCAGACCACGGAAAAATTTAAGCTTGGTTAAATGACTTTAAATAATAGGCGTTTGAGATATCGACTTTTTAAAAAAAAACAGCCTATCTCAGCGACTTCTCGTGCATGCACTGCTCAAAATAATTTTTTGACCCCAGAATCGAATAGCCAGGGAAATTTCCTATTCAGATCTAAGAGGAAAAAATTTTTCATTTTAATGAGAGTTTTTGACAGAAAAAATAAGAAAAATTATCCTTCATTTTTCTTAATTTTTTTATAAAAGTCCAAAACACAAAAATTGTTCTTGTATCCAAGGTTCTTGTATCAAAAGATTAAAAAAATTAAAAATGACAATAAATTTGTTTAAAAACGTATAATAATTAAAAAAAAGTATGGGAAGGGAGAGGAGAAAACTTTTGAGCTTGCAGTAGCAGAATACCTAATTACCTATACATAAGTAAAACATAGGTAGGTACTGCCTGTTGGACTTATAGTATTATACTATAAGGTAGGAAATTTTTATTTTTGAAAAAAAAAAGAATTAATTAATAAGTACTTATTGTTTTAATAATTTATTGATTTATTTTCAAAGATTTATAATTTTTCTTATTTTTTATTCTTATTTCTAATTTTTATTTTTTCTTATTTCTTTATACTACTTTCATACATACAATTGCTTAAGCATTATAAAAATAATATTCATAGTTAGTAAATTTGCAATAAGTTTTTAGTTAGGTGTATGAAAATTTTTTTCATAACCGACAATAAACAATAATGATTTTTTCTTAATATTATGTACACATTACGATAACAAAGGTGAAAACATGATAATGATAGCAAAATATGATAATAAATATGATAATAATAAATACCAAGACACTAAGAAGTGCAGAGTCTTACTATTATATGAATAGTATAATACATTTGGTTGAATTTATTAACCAGAATTACTAGAATTAAATTGCAAATTTTCAAGCTGCAACTTCAGATATAACTATACTTTATCCGTTACATGCATGCATTTGTGCTGTTGAATTAAAGCAATTTTTATTTATTTAACAGTTCAAGTATAGTTACAGCCTAAAAATTAGCAATTTAATTATATAGTATTTCAATTCAATCTTTTAAATATTGCAATCTACACTAATCCAAATAAATATAATTTTTGTCGACTTCACTTTGTTTAATCTTAACATCATTCAGAATTCCTACAAATGATGTGAATAAAAAGATTTGCTTGTTCTGATGGACTTTACGTTGTTATGCAAGTTTCAGCTTAGCAAAGATTCAACAGCTTATATATACCTAAAAAACAAAGTATTAATACACAACGTAAGGATTGAGCTGAATCAAATTTAAAAATTTATACCTTTTTTTAATTTAAATTAATTGACAAGTAGTTTAATTATCAGTATTGACTGGTTCTGCGAGTTGAATACGTTCATAAGTAAAATACCTAAGATCTGAATGTGCTATTCTGCGCTTAACCTGTGCGTTGAGTACCTGGAGATGTTGATTTCAATCTACGTTTAAAACACAAATAACCAATGTATGAATATCCTAGAATTCATTAATAAATATTACTGATTATAGCTAATCTTTGTGTCTAAAATAATAAAAGATTATATACCTGTTCAGAATTTTATTATAATTATCCGTATCCCATGTATACTTCAAGTAAAAGTTTGGTCCAAGAACAAAATTAAATTGATCTTTATTCAATATATTATTTTTTCCATAAAAACTTCATGATTCAAATTATATTTAAAAAAACCTTGATGATGATTTAGTCACTGAATCACTGTACTGAGTGATTTGATAAAATCATAATAATTTACTTATGTTTATATTTTTTTTTTAATAACAATTTACACATAAATTATTATGCACGAGATTTTTATTAGTATAAGATTTTTAATTAATTTTTATTAGTATAATATTAAAAAAATAGCACTTTTGTTTATGTTTACAAGAAACTCCCATATCAAAACAAACCAGTTTGCATGTGTGTTGAAGGGTACGTCACGTGTACCATGTGTTTGGAAGATGGCGTCGAAAAGGACGCGAACCGATTATAACTTTGAATCACTATTTACAAAAAAAAAAGTAATCAAATTTCGAAAATCGAAGACGATAGCGCTGTAGAGGAACTAAAAAGAAAATTTTCTGTAAGAGGAAATTTATTTTTATTGCTTTTTGGCTTCAGCAAATAAGGAACCGATTAGTGCATTTTTTCGTTTTATAACTATATTTTCCCTAGGAATTGCCGGTAATTACAGAGCTCCGGAATGCTGAATAACATTGATGGGGGATCCACACCCTCATAAATTGAAAACTATTCTTTATTATCATACACCAAGGCAATATAAGCATGTAGAGGCATCGGAATGACTTGAGGACGAAATACCTCCATAAATTGGAGAATTTGTAGACTTTTTCGTTTTTTAACCTACTAATGAACTTTTAAGACACGATTTCATTTATGTATTGCATACATATAGGATGATAGTACCAAATCATCTATGTATTGAATACATAAAGGGTCATCGCGATCGTGCCTAAAAAATAAGTTTCAATTAATTTAGTTATTTTCTGGTTATTATAGGTCATTAATCACATTCTGTATGTATTAAATTCAAAACTAATTTATTTTTCACAATTTTTATCATTTTTTCATAATTTTTTTTGATATCTGAAATCAGTTTTTTGGACATTTCTCTGCAAGGACTTGATGAAATCAATTGAAATTGAAAACCCTGCAACTAGATCTGATTTCAAAAAATTTGGTCTAAGGGATTTTTGATTTATCGAGTAGGTTCTGAGATTTTGATGATACACTTTCTCGGCAATATAAGCATGTAGAGGCATCGGAATGACCGGGGGGCCAAATTTCTCCACGAATTGGATAATTTAAAGAATTTTCCGTTTTTTGACCTGACAAACTTATAAGGCACGATTTCATCTATGTATTGCATATACATGCTATTGGTTTGAAAAAGATGCGAATCTCAAGTTTTTTATCTTCCCCAATAATAAAGATAATTTAATGAAATAATATTTTTCTAAAAATTTAATCATATTTTTATTCGAATCTCAAAGGAATTTAACGCAAATATTCTAGAAGTGATTTTATTGCAAAAACAAATAAAAAAACGAGAATATTAAGAATTTTTTTTCGCTCCATAACTTTAGACCCGAAAAAAGAGTTGAAGGAATCATCCGATTTTGACAAAAATTTAGCCAGTGATAAATACGCCCTTCTTGTGTATGATACAATTTTGAAAATTTAAATATTTCAATTCGCAAATTTTTTATGGGCTTCAGGAGAAGAGGCCTTCATCTCATCAGCAAATTGTCGTATCGGCTTCGTTTTTTTTTAATCGATAGCTTAATGTTTGAAGATTAAAAATATATATTTTGTTAATGTAGCGAATTATCGATTTCTGAGTAATAACCCGAATAGAATCTGCAAGTATGGGCTGCTCTGGCCCGGTTTGGAAGCCATACTTTCCAGAAATAAAAATGCAAATTACCCCCGAGATTCCAATGGAAATTTGTTTTTTAGTTGTTCAGAGTCACAAAAATCAAAAAATTTTAAAAATCCGTGGCGCTTTTTATTTTTTTAGCTGAAAACTGTTTCATTTAGATATTATAATAGAAAATAATTGGAAAATAATAAATAAGTTTGTAAAAAATAATTTTTAATGTACAAAATCTTTTATAACATTAAATTTACTAAAAAAAATATAATTTTATACCAAAAAAAAAGATCTAAAAACAACAGACAGCTCAGGGAAGCCCAGGGCATCTCAAATTTGAAATTTTAAGAATAATTATAATTTTAATGTGCAAATTAATTAACTAATTAATTAACTAAAATTAACTCATTAACACTGGGGCGGAGAGTTTTGGAAGTAAGCAAAAATAAATATATTTCCTTGCAGATACATGGCTAAAAAATTCATCCCTGTATACCCTTATCCACATGACACACATTCATTAAATAAAAAATATCTGAAATTAATTATAATATATTTTAATTAGAACACCAAATGTTTCTTATTGATTCAAATATAAATTGTTAGTTGAAAATGATTAAATTAAAAAAAAAACTGTAGGAACTGGAAAGTGGAACTTTAAAATTATTAACAAAAAAACTCATTTAAAATATTTTACACAAAATATAAGTCTTTAATTATAAAAAATATATACACCTGAGGTAATTGTTTTAATTTACAAATAATTATTAATTCATATTTGCATTTAAAACTTAAAAGTATTATCTGTATATTTGTCATATTTTTATTTTGTAGATTAGATTATATTAAAAACTGGAAAATCCATAATCATCAATGATTTTAATATTAGCAGGAATATCTTTAAGATCTTCTACTTTAACTCCGGAATCCCCTACATATATTTCTAATAAATTTTTATTTGGAGAAACTTTTTTCATTTTAATAGCAGCATCTATTATTTCATTAGTGACATTTTCACAAGAAGGAACTTTTAATAATCTAAGATCAGGAGAATTTTTTATCATTTCACATAAGCCTGTATTTTCAACATCTGAACTACCTGAGATTTCTAACTTTTCTAAATTTTTAAAAAGGCCCAATGGTTTATCACTTATGTCAAACAATTCATTTAATACCAATTCTTTGAAGTTGGGAAGCGATGCAAGACTTTTTATTCCTTCATCAGTAACATGCATACACATTAATAAATCTACAGATCTTAACTGGTTACATTTGGATAATGCTTCTAAAACACCATCTGTCATGAATTCACCTATAGAAACCCTATATTCTTCAAGGTTTGTTAAGTTACTAAAGTATTTTTCTCCAGATGTTGTTAATGATGAATATATAGTATTCGAAAAGCATACATTTCTCAAATTTTTACAGGAGCATATTGCTTTTGCAATTTTATCACTCATTTGCTGAATGCTTATTCTTAATTCATTTAAATTAACAAAGTTTGGAATTACCAATACTGTATCTACTGAACTAATAACGGTTTTCATTTCACGAGTAAAATCAAAACTTTCAACAGTAGCATAGGGTAAGCTTGATAAGCAATCTTTACTGACACCTGATATTTTCAAAGAAACTGATTTCAGTTTCTTCTGCTTGGAAAACAAATCAGTTAATTCTTTGTTATAATCAATATTTCTATCATCATATAAATCAAAATTTTCAATATTCAGATCATTATTTAAGCTCAATACCTTAATTAAAATTTTAGCAATTTTACAATCAGATATTATTATATCAGTTAATTTTTTGAAATGTAAAAAAGAGTCTTTAATATAAATAGGATCAAGCTTGTTACAAGATAATAAAACTATTTTTTCTACTGAATCAAATGGTAAGTTTGATAAACATTTACCATTTATGGTAAGTTCATCAAATTCAACTGTGGATATTTTTTTATTATTTAAAAACAATAATGACAAATCTTCATCAGTAACTTTTGCACATTCGACAGTGTTTGTTTGTTTTTCAATACTAAGAGTCTCAATGTTGTTACAATACATTGATAAATCTCTTATAAATTGTGAAATAGATAGATCGGTTTTATAAACAACTGGTTTACCTGAAAGAAAATCATTTTCTTCAATGGGTGGTGATAAAAAGGATTTTTCTATGGCAACACCATCCAAAGCACTTCCTAATCTTTTTAAAAGTTCCTGGAGAATCTCATTAACCTTTTTCTTATTTTTATAAAGGTTCAACGTTTCAAAAACTTCATCATCCAATTTCATAACTGTACTTTCTTTGTAACAAGTATAAAGAATATCTTTCCAACGTTTGCATACTCTTTCAAGTGCAATTTTTTGAAATAATCCTAGATTATCAAAAATTTTTTCTAGACATTTATCTGGTAATGTTTCCATGGTAAAGTAGCACAACTGTATACTTTGTCTTGAGATGATACTTGTTATTGACGTTTTTAATATTTTTACTGAAAAAAGTTATTTAATTACTGGTTATTTTATTGAGGAGTTACATAAATAATTGCTTCAAAATATAAAAATATAAATAATAAAACATTATAATTTAATTATTATAAATTGATTGATGTTAGCAAGCATTTATATTGAAAAGAATAAATTTTCTTATTTCTAATTCAGGATTGTGGTTTTATTTTAAATAAAAATAATGCGTACTTACCCAGTAAAAAAGAATTATTGCAAATATATTTTTTTACGCACAAAAATATGAAATACGTTTATAGCACGTGTCTAACCCAAAGTCTTTTTGTTTTTTCAACAACCTGCACTTTGTTTACTAACACAAAAAATATAAAATACCACGTGAGGACACCATAAAAAAAAGCGGGAACTAATTCAAATGAATATACACGGTGTTTTAAAAACAGTATTCATCTTTCAAGAAATTTTAAAACTTATTAACAGTATTCTAAAAAACATTTTCCTATATTTAGTTTCATCTCTTTTCACCCGGAATTGATCTGATTAATCTAAGTTTTTAATTTTTAAAAATTATTTTACGTTAGTAAATGATTTTCCATACAATTTTGAAAATGCTTTGAACATCTTGAACAGCTAAGAAAGTTTTAATATTAAATAAAAATATTTGATTTCTGAGCTAACAATAATTTGCTTTATTTTTTCAATAAATTGCCTACGTTTCGAAGACCTTCACTGCAATTACATTAAAAATCTCAAAATCTCAATACACAAAACAACATTTAATTAAAAATCTTCTTTTCATTTAACTTTAACTTAATTTTACTGCAGACTATTAAAGTGGTAAATTATGGTGTTAATAAAACGATTAAATTTATTATTAGTTTAATAATCTTATTTACTTCGAAATCATAAATTTTAACGACGCAGCACAGATTTTATTTAAACTTTCTATTTATATTTAATTATCACTAAATAATATTATATTGCGAAATGAATTTTTACGATTTGTCAGTTTCGTAACAATGACATAAAAAAAAGGATTTCGTTGACATTATAAGCCTATACATATTAAATTAAAAAATTTCTTTTTTTTTTTAAGTGTTATTGAAAAACTATCAAAATTCCGAACATGTGTTATGTAAAAGTAAAAATTTACAACAAAAAAATATTATAATCAAAATGATAAAATCAAATAGACAAAAACAATAATTATAGATTAATCATATAACATCATTTAAATCTTTTTTTTAAGCTTAGCTTTTAAGGATTTGCATAATTATGCGCATAATTTAAGCTGACTGCTTTAAAATTATTTTTTTCTGATATCTTTAAATTAAAATATTTTGCTTCTTTTTTATTTTGCAGCATAAAATTTGAGTTAATATTAAAATTATTCAAAGCACAAACTTATATTTTTTCTAGGGGTGTGCGGTTACCCGAAAGTCGGGTCGGGTACCCGAAATTTCGGTCTTCTCTGTCAGATTCTCGCAGGTCAGATTTCGTGTGAAGCCTAAAACTTCACGAAAAAGGTCTGTACTTAGCAGTTTTGAATCAAAAGCTTCCTTTGATATCCCGAATCCGACCCAACTCGAAGCAAAAAACCCGAAATTTCGGGTACCCGACCCGACTCTCGGGTAACCGCACACCCCTAATTTTTTCTAAGAAAGTTTGATTAAAATAGAACTTTGCATCTGCATTTATTTAGATCAAATTTTACATTTTCTCTGGAGAAATTAGGATTAAAGAAAGAAATTCAATTTATAGATTTTTTAATGAATTTCTAATTATGACTTTAATATTCTTATCAGCAGTCAAACAGCACGGATTCCCCGGTCACTGCGTAAAGATGCAAGGAAAATCGTATACGACGAAAAAATCATGCAACCGGTTTGTGAGCTCACAATAACAGCAAACATGGAACAACTATTTTTTGTAAATTTCAGAAAAAAATTGTAAATTATCAATTTTTTTTGCGAATTCACATAAAAAGTCGAGAATTCTCCAATTTTTTTGTTATTGTACTAAATTTAGTTGATTTACGATTTTTTTCGAATATTACAAATTTTTTCGAAAACATACCAATATTTTGAAAATGTTCTAATTTTTTTGTTAATATATAAGGAAGTTACTTTTTGCGGTGCAATTAAATAGATCATTTAAAAAAAAAATATTTAAATTTTGAAATCTCAGATATATAGTGAAACAACAATTTCGCAAAAAAAAAATATCTATGAAAAATATATATTTTTTTTTGTAAAAATATTCGCACAAACTATACAATCGTAGACCTAACTAGTAATAGTTTTATTAACATGGAACATGTTCATAGAGAGGGATACCCGAAAAAGTCCCTTGCAGTAGGGGGTGATGGAAATGGGCGTTTTTCGGGTGTGGGGGGTAAACGGACTTAGAGTATTTTCGATTATAATTTTTCTTGTCAGCGGCCAGAAAGTACGTTATTTCTGTCCACTGCACGACCGGAAAAGACATGTTTTCTCGCCACTGACGAAGAAAAATCTTATACGACCGTTGTCCATAAATAAAGAATGACCCAAATTGCAGATTACGTGTGATTTGGACCATTCTTTACTTTTCTGGACACGGGCTAGTAATATACTATGGCTTTAGGGACTTAGAATACTTTAGGTTTATGGATTTAACATAATTTCAATTAAGAAACTTTTATAATTATTATGTTAAAACTGTTAAATACAAGGGAACAGACGTTTTCGATTTTTGTCTCTTATTTCCAAGGAGCAGATGCGAATATATTAAATTTTTAGCTAATGAAAAATATAGGTCCCACATATTAAGCATGATATTTTTGCAGTTATTTTTTATCTTGAATATTTTTAAGAACTTTATATTTGTAACGTTATTTTTAAACATAATGTAATATAAAATATGTATACATAATATGGCATTTTTTATACAGTTATTATTATTATAAGGAAACAGGTAATTTAATATATTCACACATTAAAATCAACTGTATAGGAAATATATAATAAAAAAGTTAATAAATAATAAAATTAATAATAATAAAAATGATAAATTGCTTAATAAATTAAAAATTATAGTTAAAATAATGTAATAATTAGAGACGTGTAAAAAAATTTTATGTGCGGCTTGAGAGGAGTGAAATCGTTTGAAAAATTTTTTTTTTAAAGAAAACTAATAAAGTTATATCCGCTTTTGATGGAGTAGTTATATACACATTTTCAAAAAATAAATAAAATTTCACTCATCCAATCATCGATGAATTTTTTATGATAGTAAGTCACGTATATGATCGCGTGAAAGTATCTGATACTGAGCTTCGAGGTCAATAACTTGCATTCTATATATTTATTGTTATCCAATACATTGACAATTATTATTACTTTTTTATGATTACAATACAAATATATATTTATAAATTTTTTTTTTTGATTTGGGGAATTCCATTTATATTTTATATATTAATATTTGTGTTTTCTCTTTTTTAATACGTAATCCTTGCGAGATTCGATTTGATTCTCATTATTTTTCAATTTGAATTCTATATCCTATGTTTATTTTTATTTAAATTAAAGTAACTTTGATTTATGATAAATAACTTGTTTAGGAAACGTTTCAATATACGTCAGTATAACTTTTTTTAAAAATGGGACTCCGCCTATTCTAATGGGTAACTCAAATCTTTTGATTATTATTATCGCAAAATGTAACACAATGGTATACCTTTCTCCTTTGACTTTTACGCAGAGTATCCTAGAAATTTTTGGATAACTTACCGAAAAATAATTGCCATCACCTTAAATATATGCCATATGAATCAAGTTTGCACATAAAAACCACCGGTGATATTTTACAACTTACAACCATTATGGCTTCATAAAAGTAAAAATAATATTTTATTATGACCTAATTTTTTTTCAAAAATTTTTTAATCTAAAAATCTGAAACTACTTTTTTTTTAAGTTAGATGTAATACCTGATTTTTTTCTATGAAATTATACTAATTTCAAGAAATATCAATTTTATTAGATATATCTGATCTGATAACTAATTTTTTGAACATTTTCGTATAAAAATTTTTTCCATCAACAAATACAGTTTTTATTAGATTTTTTTGGATCTGACACTACCTAATTTTTTGAAAATTTTTTCCATTTAAAATTAAAAAAATTCCATACACTGATAAAAAAATCCGCTTGCCGCAAGCGGAATTCCGCTTGTGGCTAGCGGAATTTTTTTTTCTTTGCAAACAATTGCAAAGGACTTGAAACGTAAAGAAAATTAAAAATAAACATTTTTTCTTTTCTTTTTACAAAATTTTCTCAATTTTCATCATACCGATATATGCATACCCCAAGTAAGCGGGAAAATTTTTTTTTTTTAATTTTCTTCACGTTAATTTTTTTTAATTTTTTTTCTTCAAATTTTGTGCATTAACACATTGGCTCCGGTATGGGCGAAATACGCCCATGGTCCCATGTATTTTAAATGGTGTCACGTGACCTGCCGCAGCCAACGTGTTAAAAAAACGGTATTTTTGCCTTAAATCGCGAGGAAAAATATAGGGTTTGAATTTTATTTTGTCCCTTGTTTAAAAAATGATATTTTGGCGCAAATATATATATCGACGGTCCCTAGAAATAAGATCGTTATTCGCCGAGAGTAACAAAGACTCCCACATCTCGTATTCTTTATACATTGAAATGTCGGCGTCTTTGCTACTCTCGGCGAATAACGATCTTATTCCTAGGGACCGTCGATATGGGCACGTCCAGGGAAGAACGACTAGCTGAAAAATAAAAAAAATAAAAAATATTTTTTTTGGGTCATTTTTTACCTGGGATTTGTGAAATCACTCATTTTTTACACTTCCTGATGCATAATTTTGAGATGCAGCTGCTCCAAAGTTGGTTTTTTTCAATTTTTTGATTTCAGCTGCCCAATTCAACCTGAAATAACTCAAAACCATGAAACCTTTAACACATACATATGATTGGGAAAAAATTTTCTTTTTACCTGACCTACCCGAAAAAAAATTTTTTTTTTATTTTGGGCCACTTCCGGTTCAATTTTTAATGGTTTGAATTTTTCAAATTGACCGGAAGTCAATTTCGCCATAATTATTTTTACTCAAATTCTCCCAGAATATTGGTCTATGTGTCAGTTTTACCCCAAAAATTGATACTCAAATGAGCGCCCACAATTATTATTTTAGCCTGCCAAAAACAGCCAAAATTAGCCAAAACAGAGGGCGGAATTTGTTTTTTTTTATACAATCAACTTAAAATGGGTATCAATATAATTAATTATCGGTAAAATTGACCAAAAAAGTCCAATAATTAATTTGTACGATATTTTTGACTGATTTCGAGCTAATTTTGGCTGATTTTGGCAGACTAAAATAATGATTGTGGGCGCTCATTTGAGTATCACATATCCAAAATTAATTTTTTTGAGTAAAACTGACCCCTAGGCTAACATTTTGGGAAAATTTGAGCAAAAATAATTATGGCGAACTTGACTTCCGGTCAATTTGAAAAATTCAAACCATTAAAAATTGAACCGGAAGTGGCCCAAAATAAAAAAAAAATTTTTTTTTCGGTTAAGCCTGGTAAAAAGAAAATTTTTTCCCAATCATATGTATATGTTAAAAGTTTCATGGTTTTGAGTTATTTCAGGTTGAATTGGGCAGCTGAAATCAAAAAATTGAAAAAATCCAACTTTGGAGCAGCTGCATCTCAAAATTATGCATCAGGAAGTGTAAAGTATGAGCAAATGAGTGATTTCACAAATCCCAGGTAAAAAGTGACCCAAAAATAATATTTTTTTTTTTTTTTATTTTTCAGCTAGTCGTTCTTCCCTGGACGTGCCCATATGTATATATCATTTTTTCAGAAGAACTAAAAATTTAGTCAACTGCGACCAACTTCAAAATAATAGCTTTTTTTTTACATTGATAGCTCCCTCCTCCGTAAAACCTAGTATTAACATGGAACATGTTTATAGGGAGGATGTACTTCAGAACTTGAAAATTAAGGAGGGAGGGGATCAAATTTGTCCTATTTAAGGCTGCCCCCCCCCCCCAAATGAGACTTAGAATAATTAGGAGACTTTGAAAAATCTGGGCTTAAGGATTTAGGATAATACAGGTTTATGGACTTAGAATAATTTCGATTTAGGGACCTAGAATAATTTAGGTTTAGGGAATCAAAATAATTTGGGTTTAGAATCTTAATAACTAGTGAGGTGATAATTACAAATTATAAAATTAGAAAATTGTATTGTAATGTTTTTTTTATTGGAAATGTATATCAAATATTTTAAGAATTTAAAAATTACAAATTATGAGTAAGATCATATGCTGTATAAAATTTTTTATTTTCTCAGATTTATAAATTTTAAATAAATAATTAAATATTATAAATAGTTTTTATTTTTTTAAAACATAAAGAAAAATAAAAAAGTAAATATTATAGATATGTATTTCTAATGAAAACTAATTACGTAAATTAAATTATCTAAATTTATTTTATTTTGAAAAATAAATTAATTCATATGCTTATCAATCCATTCACGATGGTAAGCAACTTCTGAATAAACTCCAGGAAAATCAGGATGTGCACAATCTGGGGATTTTCCCCAAGAAACAACACCAGCTAGTTTTCCATTAATAGTGAGTGGCCCACCGGAATCTCCATGGCATGCAGTCTTTCCACCAATACCATATAAACTTGCACAAATTTGGTCACGTTCAAGCTTTACGCCTAATTTTTCCCAAGCTTGTTTGCATACATTTTTATCTACAATTGGTATTGAAACTTCTTGCAATATTTCTGCAATATCAAATTTTGTTATTCCCCAACCAGTAACTACTGCTGTTGCATTTGGTTTTGACTCTTCTCCAGAATTAAATAATTCAATCGGTTGTTGAGTCTCATCGAATTTGAAAGGTTCTTTTACTTTTAACAATGCTATATCGTTTTGTTCATCCTCAAGAGTACCATAATTTTCATGAATAATTATTTTTTCAACTTCATGAATTATTCCACCTTTGCTACGCCAAGCTGAACCACTCTTTATTCGTAAATGATCAGTGGTTTCACCCCAAGCACAATGACCAGCTGTTAGAACATATTTTGAAGATACTATTGAGCCTCCACATGTAAAAGATCCATCACTAGTCAGAAGTACTTGATGCGGATGCTTTTCAATCGTAGTATCATCGCCACCGATTATTCGGGTCGGCAATGCCACTGTTATTTATTTAAAAAAAATATATTATTTAAACAATTAATTTAATGGCATTTATTTTCTTTATTACCTGTACAAGTGGCCGCAATTAACAAAGTAATTAAAGAATGAATATACATTTTTCTAATTATAAAGTTAATATTTGACTGATTAATAATTCTATATGCTACTGTATTTATTTATTTCAGCTATCATAATGAGGGATCAAATTTTGAGATCAATATCAATTTCATTAGAATTTTTGTATGATAATAAAAAATTTGATGAATTCTCGTTTGTCATCAAAATAAAATTTTATTAAAAAAAAAAAGTAGAAATTCAAAATTTTAGAAATTTTTATCATTATACGTGTGATTAGATTTAAGTATAGGATATTATAATCCAAAAATTATAAATATCAACATTTTATATTTTTATCTATATATACTTACGCGTGCTAAATTACATTCCTGTTAAAATTTTTCGTCATACAAAAATTATTCTATAATTTATTTTAATTATATAATTTATCAATACAAATACATGTTAAATAAATATTAATAGATGATTTTACATGCTGTTTTTATCAATATAAATCAATCTAACGATGATAAGAGCGAATCTGTGAATAATCAGGATTTGAACAATTATCATGTGCCCAAAAAAAACCAGCAAGCCTTCCATCAATAGTTAGCGAACCATCAGGGTCGCCATTGCATGCAATTTTCCCATTAACACTATAATAACCTGCACATATTTGCCCTGAAGAATCCGCGATTTTTTTCTAAGCTTTTTCGATTTAGGTACTTAAAATAATTTGAAGTGGGAGTCAGGGCCTGATCAGGGTTTTATATACTTTAGGTTTATAGACTTAGGATAATTTGTATTTCGGTATTTATTGTAATTTCGATTTTAGGACTTAATAATTAGGAAGTATACGTTAAAACTGTTATAAGTGAACATGTTCCATGATCGTTGGTTGTGTTATAACACAAACCAGTTATACGTTTTTTTTATTAGCAACGTTTTTTTTTTTTAGTTTATCAAGGTATTTTTTGAAGGGCTTTCATCCAGTATTTTAAACTTTATCATAAATTCAAAATTTGGCTGAATTTTCTAAAAAATTTATGAATTATAAAAAACTTAATTATTCATAATCAGCCACATTAAAATTCAGCATATTTATTTGCTAAAATTTAAATAAAATTAATGAAACGTTTAATTTTTCTGAAATGACCGTGCATTCTATTTTTTACGGATCATATTTACATAAATACTATAGGCATGCATCACAGCGGAATAAATTACACTGTAAAAAAATAAACAAAAAATGAAAGTCCCTAAATTTAAAGAAATTTTATTTTCGCCCAAATATTGATAAATTTTTACTACCTGCGCATGATTTAAAATGGTCAAAAAGTGATTTTTTTCAATCAAAATGAAATTTCAAAATCATTATTTTAGATTTTTATCCTTATAATACAACTGTCATTTATAATTTCACATTGTGTAATTTAATTTCTCCATGTCCCATTTATACGTTAAAAACATAAAACAATATTTAATTTAAAAAAATAATTATAGACAAATTTTTGTTTATAATGAAAGCATTGAAAATTAATAGTTTAATAAATTGAAAAAATAAAAGAAAAAATAAATTATTTTATAAAAATGCAATTTATTTGAATCACGCTTGAATTTATTGAGATCATTTTCTTCTGTTTTATAACGGAAAAGTCTATAATTATGGTATTTTATAAAGTTTTCAGTGTTGATTTTCTCCATAAAAAAAATTTTAAGATCAATTGTTTTAAATTTAACAAAAAAAAAAAAAAAATGTAATAATTTTTATCTAACTGTAAAAACGTTAAGTAAGAAAAAAATTACAGTAATATTTTTTTGTTCCAGAGGATGAAATAATATTAATAGAGCATTTACCAAATCGTCATGTACATTTACAAGATTTTTTTTGGACCGGTGCTGAAGATGCACCATCATGGTTTGATCCAGAACAAATACTTACTTTGTACGAAACACACACAATTCATCATCACACATCAACAGTTTATATTCCAGAAGAAGAAAAGATAACAAATAATAATAATGAACCGATCATTAATGAATTTGGTACAACAAATAATATTATTATTAAAAAACCAGATTGTATTTCATGTATTGAACCAACACCAACGTTTTTGGATGTTGATCAAGATATTGGAATACTCGTTGGTGAAGATCCAGGACCAAGGTAAAAATTTTTTTAAATAAAAAAATTCATTTAATTGTTTTTTTTGTTTGTTTTTTATTTACTCATTTTTTTTACATGTAAAAATTTTTTTTGAGTTTATGAAACTCTTGGTAACCGTTTGAAATGTAAGGTAAAACAGATAAAGTATATTTTCTTAGCTTCGTTAATAAATATTTGTATATATTCAATTTATCTTAAACTACTTTCTATATTATGTCGAAAAAATTATTAATAAATTATGTAAATATTTCAAAGAATATGTAATTAGGAATCTAACAAGGAAAAGACAAGATTTGTGGATTATCAAATTATTTAATGATTTTAGATTGAAAAGTTGAGGTAATTGAAAAAATTTTCCTGATATCCTCAGTTATAATTAAAGTTAATGGTTCTTTCAAAAATTTATATTAAGTAATTAAACAGTCTCTTTTTTAGTAGGAAAATTTATTTTGAGGCATTAAACATTTATAAAATTTCATAGCTTTATAATAAGGACAATAAAATTTTGTAGGTACAATGCAAAATTAATTTTAAAATCGAATATTTTTTTCTTAGTTTTTCTTTCTAATTAAAAGAAGTAGCTTGAAAGCAGCAGAATTTCTTAATTTAGACAGATTCTGACCAGAATTTCTGGGATGTTATTTTATGTCATCAAATAAAACTTTTGACTCATTTTTTGAATTCTTGGAAAATTTTACTAAAATTTTACTAAAATTTTCCCTTTCAAGTAAATTAAAAAAGAATTAAGTCTTTTTTTTGTGTAACGTTTCAGAAATATCTGAAATTTGTCTGCTAAAGGGAATATTAGTAAAATTTGTCAAGAAAACTGAAAACAGCCAAAATTTTCTAGAATTTTCACTTGGTAATATTATCAGAAATTCAGATCACAGAAATTCTGTTGCTTTTGTATTATCTTTTTTATTTGATTTTCTGTTTCTCTAAATTTTCAAAATTAACAAAAAAAAAAAAACTAAAAAATGAATCGATCCACACACAACGTCCAATCCTTGCAAGAACTTTCATTAAAAAAATATAGATTATTTCTACTTTACCTGATTTTACCTCTGCTATATTTATATAAGTATTACAAACAATTACTAAATATATTTTCTTTAAAATATCACACACAAAACACACATACATAACACTCAACACAGACAAAAAAAAAAATTTTTTTATAATATATTTACAAATGTTTTTTTAGGTGAACAGGCTTTTATTTTATACATCAGAAAGAAATATGTTATTATCTGACATAAATTATTTTCGTTTCGTCTTTTTTTCAATCTCTTTTTTTTCGTATAATTTTCAAATTATGGTTTTTTTTTGCTTATTATAAGTGTATTATATTACAAACACACAAAAAAAATTTATTTATAAATATAAAAAAAGGTACATAACTCTTTTATTTATTTCAAAGAAAAAAGACTTTCTAAAAAAATAATGCAAATTTCTTTTTTTTTTTTTGATTATTATACGTTTTGTAAGATTTTTATTTAATTACACATTATAAAGAAAAAAAAAATTATTAGTTTACATATTGAATATTTTTTTTCATGTCTTTTTTTTACAGTAGATATTACTTGTAAATAGCATACACTTAAAAAGTAATTTAGTGCTTATGATATATGTTTACATTTAATGTATAATTAAATAATTATAAAATTTAATGATTAGTTATGTACCAAAAAAAAAAATTTGTTGATAAGCAGAAATAAATTGCTGTGTTACATAAATTTTTATTTCCTTAAATTTATTTTCTTATGGAGAGTTTTATGTAAGCTCAATAACTTTTGGAATTTGTAATTATCTTTTGAGATATAACAGATTGGTCTGCTTGAATTTCCTTGACTTTTTAACCAAACAAATTTTAGAATAATAATCTAGCAGTTTATAAAAATTTTGATATTGGTACATTTTTTAGCCCTTAGAAGCTATCGCAAACTACTTTTGTAATGAGACTTCAACCCTGTAAACAATATTAAACCAGATTTCTTAAATATTCAATATGAACTAATAAAATTCAATTTTTTTAGTACTTTTTTATTTTAATTTGCAATTTTTCAAATAAAGTGTATAGTCTTAAGTTAGGTGACCCATTTATTACTATTATCCAAAAATTGCAACATTATTTACTCAAAGATCCACAACTGAGAAATTTTATAAAATTTATTAATATTTTAAGCGAATTAAAAATTCTTATAATTTATTGAATTCTGTTCTACATCATTATAAAAGTATTTTAAAATAATTTCTATTTTGCATAAGAAAAATCTAAATTCTAGGTGAATGAGTTTACATAAAATCTCCCATATATAACTTTAATTTGACACTACCTACTTATTAAATTTATTAAATTTATGAATTCTGATTGTATAATTTTTAAAATGTTTTACTGGGATGTGATATAACAATAGATGATATTTAATACTATTTTAAATTATATTTAATTAAGTATAATTATAAAATAATAGGAAATAATGAATTATTAAAATATCTGTAATTTTTATCTAAAAATTATGAATTAAGTATATGATACTGAAAATATTGAATAAGACCCCATTTTTTGTAATTTCATAAAAATAATTGCTTTTTTTACAATCACTAAATTAATGAACATTGAATAGATGTCGAGATTTTAGGATCTAGATCAAAATATTTAGTCTAGGCGCCAGCCATACTAATCACGCCCAAAAATAAAATTTATTTTTCCGAGGATAAAAATAGGTGCTATTTATGTTTTTCGACCTACTGAACACCATTCCGGAGTCCATTTTGCGAATTTCGTGGTCAATTTTTCGTTATTAACAAATTATTGCAAAGTTGGCCAATAATTTGTTAATAACAAAAAATTGACCACGAAATTCGCAAAACGGACCCCGGATTGGTGTTCAGTGGGTCGAAAAACATAAATACCACCTATTTTTATCCTCGGAAAAATAAATTTTATTTTTTAATTTTTGGGCGTGATTAGTATGGCTGGCGCCTAGACTAATTGCAGAACTGAAATATCAGCCAAAAATTTTGTCTAGATTTCGCTAAAGCTTATCTTAAAAATATTTAAATTCATAAAATTTCAAAATTAATTTCAAATATACCATTTAAAATATTCGAGAATGTGTTAACCCATAAGGACCATAATCGACCATTCTTGAACAGATAAATTTCGACATACAAACATGAATATTTAGAACAAAATATCACCTAGTAAATAATCTGAGTCAGTCTTTTCATTTTAAAAGTCAAGTTTTACTCTGGAAAATGTGGTATCAACTAATAATTTAGTGCTAATTGCGAAATTTTCATTTAACAAAAAATGTTTGATTAGGCCTTAATGGATTAAAATTAAAACACAACATTAACTGTGCATACTAATATAGAAATAAATTCCATATTGCCTGACCTCTTAAAGATTTATAAACGGATATTTAAAAAACTAAATGGATTCGATGTATTCCCGCTTGTAAAATTTGGATTCTGATTGGTGAATTTCAAATAGTTTCTATAAAAGTCGCTGATGGAGTCAAATTTTCTTACTCAAAAGCACTGCATCATGGAAATTTGCATATAGAAATTAAATATTTTCGCACTTTCTTTTAAAAAGAGGAAAAAGGATAAATCATGGATAAATCATTATGCGATTAAAAAATGTAAATTCAAAATATGTTGTACAAAAAAGAAATTTTTTAAAGGATGCTTCTAAGTCTACATTTTAGGGATGTGCGGTTACCCGACCCGAAGCTTAGGGTCGGTCTTTGGATATGCCCGAAAGACTTCAAAGTTCACAGTTTTGAATCGGAAATTTCCATGGCTTTACGATTTCATGAAAAAATTTGTCGTTAATTTCAGCCAATAAGTCATTATTATAAGCCATTATTTTAGGGTTTTGGCATGTTTTTGAATTTAAATATTTTTAGGATAAGCTTTAGCAAAATATATATGAAAAACTAAATAGTCGCCAAAAAAAGTAGTCATTTAAAAATTGAGTCTTTGGAACCAAAATTTAGGTCAAATATTTTGAAATGGATCTTAAAAATTTGTCAACTTCTAAGAATTGCATAAAAATTAATATTTTCCAAAATAAATAAATTATTTTAAAGATTCCAAAAAAATACCGATTGCATTCTTCATGATATACTACATTTTTGAAAAATCAGTTCTTACCTAATACAGATATTCTAATAATTTATCATCAAAAAAATAAACCGTTAAAATAAACAATAGAAAATTTTCAAAAATCTACATAATATATAAACTCAAAAACTTAATAAGACACTTAAAACTAAAAACTTACATACCTCGAATATTAAATTACATTCCAGTATAAAATTAAATACACTTGAATATTAAGTAGTTACATTTAAAAAATGCCGTTACTTTATTTATATATATAAGTTTATTTTTTAAAAATATAAGCTAATTAAAAAATTACTCTTATTATTTAAAATTTAATTTTCACTTACATAAAATTTAAAAAAATATAAACTTTCGTAACAAACATCAAAACAGACTCAGATATACTTAAATGTTGGCTAAATTACATTCTCATTTTTGTACAAAAATATTTATGTGACGCTGAGACTAGGATACATTTCCTTTTAAATTTAAAATTTAAAAAATTAACCGTTAAACTTTATAACCTACAATATATTTAGTTTCAAAAAAAAATTTTAATTAATAAAAAAGTAAAAATACAATTACACTGTAACTTTTTGTTTATTATCTATTGACCCAACGACATACTTTACATTTATTATTATTATTATTGTTATTATAATGTTTTTTTTAAAATATATTATTATTATTTTTATTTATTTTATAAAATCACGAATAACCTAACATATATTTAGGTAAATTGTATGCAAATCTTGGTATTGCCATAACCATTTGTACTGAAAATGCTAATCCGTTATAAATCCATGTACCCCAACCAACTTTAGTTTCACCATCGATTCTTGATTCTAATGTTTGACACATTGATTTTCTGTCATGACTTCTACCACATTTTAAATCACATAATAATCTTTTTCTACAGTCTGTGTTACATACTGGTCTGAATGGTGAATTTTTGTAATAATTTTTATAATAAGCGTCGAATACATTTGGTTCGTTTGTCATTTTATCGATAAACGAGTCCCAATCTTTAGGTAATAATGTTTGTAAATCGTAATCGCGTCTAACACTGTATGATTTGTGCCAAATTGGATAATCGTAATGATTGGCTTCTTTTAAATTCATGATCCAAGTTTCATGATCAACGACCATTCTTGTTGATTTTGAATGATCGCCATCGACGTAATATATTCTGTAACCTGGGTTAACACCGACGTAAGGTGTCACTGATGGTCCGATGTAAGCTATTCCTAAAGCTCTTCCGTAATCCTCGGTGTCATAAAATATTTCAAATTCGTCGTAATGAGTGTGACCAAAAAATTGGGCAGTTATTGTTGCCTCGTATCTGTTTACGATGTTATAGTAATTTCTTGACCAAATTTTCAAGCAATCCGAATGTCCAGGTGGTATATGCCCTAAAATATGGACCTTCTCATTTTTTGATTCAGCACTTTGAAGTTCGTACACTAGCCACTGAAGTTCGTTCACTGGATCAGTACTGTTAATAAGTAACCACCAATTTTTATTATTACAATAATTTGTATTTACTGACAAAATTCTAAATCCTGGTCTAACTAAAACTGAATAAAATGCTCCTCGTCTTATTGTGGTTGATGTTCCAGCTGGTAACCAGTTCCTCCAATGTTTATCCAATTCATCGTAAAGCCAGGATATACTATTATTTTCCGATGCAGGAAATTCTGGCGGAAAACTATTTACAGGCGCACTTTCGTGATTACCTAATGATGGGAAAATAGGTATACCTGGAAATGTCTCAACCATTTGTTGAACAGAGTCTTTTAAAATTTGGAGATTGACTTCTTTAGTTTGATTCCAAACATCGTGTGGTGGAATATCTCCCGTCCAAATAATGTAATCAATATCTGCATGCTTTTCAGTCAAATGCTTCAACATATTATCGATTAATCGTTTTGGGGTATCACATTTCCTATAATCCCCCCATTTGCCAGCAGCTGCTGCCTTTGTTTGTGGTTGGCCATTTGTCAATCTGCAACAAAGTGGTTCCGTACAATCGGCATTAGTTCCTTCTTGATAAAATGGGTCATAATGAGTGTCCGAAAGGTGGAGAACTTTGAAATTGGGAGCACCGTCAATCGGTGGAACTGGAGGTTTTACTGCTGGCTTCTTAACCGGTGGAAATACAACTTCCCATTCATGCTGAGGGTTAGAAATATCTTCACAGGCATCACCAATTATAAAGCTACAGACTTGAGCTGGCCCCATTTCAATTTGCTTGATGACATAAATAAGTTCTTCGCCCATTAAAATGGTAACACCTTGACAGACTCGCGTAGTATGCATCTTCAAGTTAACGCAAAATTTGTACAATATAGCTAAAATTTCTTCGTCAGTTTTGCCAGTTTTGACGTAATGCTGTAAGAGTCCAGTTCCGACTTTACATGCTGTACAAGACACACTCGACATTACGGAAGTTTCTATTTCCGTCATAACTTGACGCAGATCTAATAATCTCATTGCCTTATCAACGAATAGTGATAAGTGATTATTATCTTGTTGCATAGGATCCATATCCCATAAAATCCGCGCTCTATCCGCTCTATCAGCGAACCATAATGATGATGATGTTGCATTTTTTTTATCAGTATATTTATCTGGTAATTCATGTACTATTTCAGAAGCAGGAAGTAAAGTTACGGTTAGTTTCTCGGATATGCGATCTTTGGCTTTTGTCCATTCGTCGGAGATACGTGTCCAATCACCTGATGATTCTACTTTTTCATGAGATTTCTCTATTGGTATTCCATAAATTACTTTTGTTAATTGCAATAGGAAAATAAGTATAAAAAAATTGCTCAATAAATTTTGAATACATTTTTGAGATGACATAATATTTTAATAATTATTAAATTTATATTTGATAATTCGTTATTCGACATGAAATTTTTAGAAAAAATTTTTTTGAGTTTTTTTTCTTTCTATATTTAACTTTAATTTTAATGAAAACACTTTAAAAAAAATATATGTTTGCAAAAATTTGCAACTGACACTAATTCAAATTTTGTAATTTGTTTATTTTCTTTTTTAAAAAATTTAGAATTTTTTTTCAATGTAGTAAAACTTTTATAACTTTCACTGTAATGAAAAACTTATTTGCAATCAATTTAATGATATATGATCATAATGAAGTATCCTAGTTTTCCTTTTTCTTTATTTTCTTGAATATTTATATTTAAATATCACTTTTTGTCACTGTAATACTTTTTTATTTCGTCGTAGTTTCTATTAAAATATAAAAAAAAAACACAATTTAATAAAAAAATAAAAACTTTTTCTTATACAACGCGGAAACTCGCGTGTAATCAATTCTCGAATGAATTGTGTCGACGATTCAACGGTCACTGGAGGCAGAGAAAAGACTAAGAACTCGAATGACCTGTATATACAAAAGAGACTAGTGTGGGAATGAAAGTGCTACTTTAAAATTGTCTGATGTTAAAAGAAATAAAAAATTTTTTTTTATGGTGGTGATGGGGTATATTCTTCAAAAGACAACCTGTTCCATATAATTTTAATTTACCTGTTGCAGAGAAACAGGTGAAGTGGGATAACTGTCTTATATGTTCAGTGTCATTATTATTATTATTACCTTTTTTTTTAATTTTAAAAAATAATTGACTTTTTTCTCGACTTTTTTTTTATTTATATTTTAATTATAATTTTTTTTTTGTTATTTGTTTGTGTACCTGTAATAAGTAAGTGTGTAAACTTTCAAACTTTCATTTTTTTGTTTTGCGTAATGTTTTTGTTTTTTTTATTAAAAATGGGCAAAATTTTCATGGTCTCTCTTTAAATACAGTCGAAAAATGATTCTTTTAAAACTCGTTTGTGCTTGACCTAAATAATTGTTGAATAACCCGACATAAACAAAATGATGATGTTTTTATGAGTGTTTGGTAATATTGAAATTTTTGTCGAGTCTTGCAAGTAATTTTTTTTTGGAATGTTCAAAGTGCAAATTAAAAAGAAATCTATATATTGTGTTGTAGAAAGTATAGTAAAATTTGTAACTACCTTACAGATTTGAAAGATAATTTTTAATTGCAAATAAATAAACTGTTCAAAACATGCAAGTTTAGTAGCATGATTGACAAATGATTAAATTGAAAATGAATTTGACGTGATAATTTTACAATAATATAAATATTATTTTAATACCCTTTCTACACCAAACGATTTAATTTTATTTTGATTATGTTCCTATTTAAAATGTATAGAAATGTAATTTTAAAAAAAGATAATCTTGTCTGGTATAGAGACAGCCTAATGGGCCTGATAACCACAAATAGAAACGAGAATAGAAATAATAAACAGATAAAATTTTGGAAAATTTAAAATTTTTTTTGAAGAACTAAAAAATTTTTTATAACTAGGCTCTTTTTTCATCTGGGATTCAAATAATTCATGTTAATATATTAGTACCTAGTTAAAAAATATATCCCAAAAACTATAATTGAATATAATATGAATCTCATGGGCCAAAAAAATGGACTTCTCAAAATTGGCTTATTTGAATTTTCTAAAACGTCTATAAAACAGCTGCTATTAAAGTAAATGCTACTTTATAAAATAACTTCCAGTTGGTGTTAATTTTTTGGTGAAAGTCTACTTTTGAGACCCGTAAATTAAATGGCATCTTCTTATCTTTAGTGGCTTTTTTATGATACCAATAAACCAAAAATCCATTTTTAACAAAAAATGATCATTTTTATAAAATATATAACTTGGGCAGAAAAAAAAACTTTCCAAACTGGACTTCTTTTTGGCTCTTGTTAACCTGCTTTTTAACAAAAATTATTCTGAGCTTTTTATAAAAAAGTTTATTATGCTTAATACGATCAACATTTACTGTAAACCTTTTTACAAAGCAATAGAAAATAGCTATTACAACTTACACCAAAAGCTTCGAGGATGACTCTTATCAGTTATTCAAGTGACTTATTAAAGTTTTTCCCTGTATTCTCAGCCGATATTGCATTCTAGAAATCATTTAAATGAATTCATTTGGGAGAAAATTTTTATTAAATTGTTTTGAAATAGTATCGTGAAAAAAAAAATAGGCAAGGGTACTTGGTGAATTCCTAAACTGAGGGGAGGGGCCAATAATTTTTTTTCTTGTTAGTGTCCAGAAAGTGCGTGTTTTCTGGCCGCTACGCTATTCGAAAAAACGCATTTTCTTGACACTGAGCAAGAAAAATTATGTTTTGTCCTTGGCCACAAAAAAAGGATGTCCCAAATCGCAGTTTACCATCCTCGGCTTCGCCTCGGACGGTAATTTACGTGCGATTTGGGCCATTCTTTACTTTTGTGGCCATGGGTCAAAATATACTATTTCTGGTCAGCGGCCAGAAAGCCAGAAAGCCGCTGCGCGTCCGGCAAAGACGTGTTTTCTCACCACTGATGCAGAAAAATAGTATATGACCCTGGGCCATAAAAATGAATGCCCCAAATCGCAGTTTACCATCCTCGGCTTTGCCTCGGAAGGTAATTTACATGCGATTTGGGACATTCTTTATTTTTCTGGCCATGGGTCGTAATATACTAATTCAAGGTAATAATTAGGAAGTATAATCGAAGTATATGACAAGCAGATCTGGCTACCAAAACCATGGGTATCAAATAATAGAAATGGTATCTTTTTATCAAAAATTTGCGATAAAATTTTTCTCGCAAGTAAAATGATTTCCAAAAATGAGGAAAATTAAAAATTAATATGATAAGATGGATAGCATTTTTTAAAATTTGAATTCTGGAGAAAATGTTGCGTGTTTGCCAATTTTACAAAGCCCATCCAAAAAACTCGCATTGCCTTTGAACTCCCTTGATAAGCGACATAGAAAAACTGTGTGTAAGATCAGTTGTCAAAAATGCCTTTATCTTCAATTTTTAAGAAAATTCTCGACTATATAATGTTGAGAAACCAAATTAAGATTTTATTAAAAAAATTCATATTTCGACTTTGAACTTATAATTTACAATTTTAAAGCTCTATCTTAGAAATAATTAAAAATAAAGGAACAAGTAAAAATTCTTGAAAACTTGAAACACTTGCAAAATTTTTTAGAATTATAAAACTAATTTTACTCGAAAGGTGTAATTTTGACTGCAATTTAAAAATTAATCATTTTTGGTTAAAATTGATCATTTGGTTGATTGAATTGAGTAGAAGCAAATAAAAAAAAAGAAGCACTTTGCAAGACTTAAAAATAGACACTTATATTTAAAAATTGGGGCCAACCGGTCAACCCTGACTTTATAATATAATTATTAGAATTTTTATTGCATGAAATTATCCCTTTTTATTTATATTATCTAACAAATACCATAACACAAAGTCTCCCCCTTGCCTCTCTATGCAGCTTTTTGGCTCTTTAAATTAAATATTTCCATGATTTTATCAATTATTAAAATTAATTTTCAATTGATTTTTTTAACATATACTTAACTTTAGTCTGTATTATTTATTTTCTACAAAAATGAAAACAATGTTTTTACTTTAAAAATATTAAATTTATTCAAAACTATACTTTAACTTTTTTATTTTTTTATCATTTAATGCATCATATTTATGAAATTTTTTATTATAAATTAAAATAACATTAATAATTAATATAAACTAGTAAGCGCTTTATAATCTATCTCAGATTATTTAAAAAACTAAAAAAAATTAATTATTGTTTTTGATTTACAATACAATTATCAAATATATTAAATTTATATAGACATAAAGTTATAATAAAATTTTATTTTTAAAACCTTATAGGTATTTTTTACTTTTAGTAAATACTGCGATTTTTGTTTAATATACAGATAATTAAATAAACTTTATAATTTTGTTATCTAGTAGACTTAGACTAAAAAAATAAAACAATTTCATTATTTTATTTTCTGCATAACGCTTATCAATCAAAACTTACACAAAAAATAAATTTTGCGCTACAATTTTAAAGCTTTTAGCTATCTTATGTTTAATCATTATTATTATATAATTAGTAAATTTATTTAATATAATTTTTTAAAACAAAACATTAATATATTAAAATACTTTCCTTACTTACTTAATACTTAATTGTATTTAAAGCATGAACAATGAAGCTAGAAAATTAATAATGACTTGAACAATGTTCGCAAATAAATTCTGAAATTACTTTTATGGACATTGGTAAACTTGAAATTTCGTTTATAACGATTCCAGAATTTCTGATTATTATTGTTAGTGCTATGCTGTTCTCAATATTTTCTTTAATTTTAATTATATCCTTTATGAATTCATTTGTGATGTTCTTGCAGCCAGTAATATCAAGGATACTTAAGTTTTTAGCATTATTGATAAGATCACTTAAGCCACTATTTTTAATACTATTGCATGCACAGCACATCAAATGTTCTAAACTCTTAAAATTTTTTAATGGCTCATCTGTAACGGATTGTATACCAGATATATCTAATACTTGAAGTTTTGGAATTGATTCAAGATGACCTAATCCTTTGTTAGAAATGTTTTTACAATTATGAATATCCAGGAAAAATAATTTCTTGCATTGTGCAACAGCATTTAGGAAGTTGTCTGTTACAAATTCATTTGAATTTACGTAAAGTTCTTCAAGATTTTTTAATTTACTGAAATGGTATTCGCCAACAGAAGTTAACAGAGAACTTTGAATATCTGATAAATTTAATATTTTTAAATTTACGCATGAACTTATGGCTTGTAAATGTAAATTATCAATTTTATTCATATCAATAGTTAATGCGTTTAATTTTTTAAATTGCGGCAGTGAATTCATTAAATCTTCCGAAGAAACATTACAGTCAGTCATGCACAATTCTTCTACAGATTCATAAGGTAAACTTGATAACATCTCTTTTGTGATTTCAAAATGATTTAAAGCAACAGTCTGGAGTTTTCGTTGTTTTAAAAACAATTCAGGTAACTTGTAATTATTCAATACGTTTCTTTCAAACTCCAATAAAGTGAGTTCTTTAAGACTACATTCACTTTTTGTTAATTCATCAATAACTGTTTCTATTATTTCTTCACCACAACAATCGATTTTCATGATTTCCAAATTTTTTAAATGACAAAGAAATGTTTTAATATATTTTTTTTCAATATAATCACAATCTTTTAAAAATAATATTTTAAGAGAATATTTGGGTAAAGTTTCAAAACATTTTCCTTTGATGATCAACCCTTCAAAATCAAGAATTCTTAAGCCTGTATTATTTTTAAACAAGTTTATTAATTGATCTTCAAGTTCACAAGGTTGTCCTTCAATATTATTTTTAACTTCTTCATTATAATAATGTTGCAAAATAAGAGTGTCGATGTTATTACAGTTTTCAGCTAGAAAACTAATTATTTTTGACAATTCAAAGTCCATTTTATAAGTATTTATGCTAACAGCTTTTAAGAAAGTACTGCATCTTGATATAATTTGTAATACAATATAATTTACATCGTTTGACTTATTACTTGCTTTAAAAACTTGATTCTTACAGCTTATTGAAAATGTCTGAAGATCGAACCATGAAATTTCACTTACTGACTTCCACCTACTGCAAACTCGTTCAATTTTAATCCTATCAATAATCGGCAAACATTGAAAAATATGTATCAAACAGTCATCATTTAATAAATTAACATCAGAGTTGTAACTAATACTCTCATTTGCCTCTTTTATTGCATCCAAGCCATTGTATAAAACTGTAAGTCAAAAGAAAATATGTATCACAAAAAATATTGTAAGAACATTACAAAATTTGAAAGGTATCTTCCATCTTTTTATTACCTGCATTTTGATTTATATCTTGAATTTCTTTACTTAAATCTGTTAAGTTAGGAAAGTTTGATTTTTCTTCTGTATTATTCATAATTGTAAATATTTATCTGAAAAAAAAAATATAAATAATTTTTAATGCAATAAGTATTTACAATATAATTAAAGCTATATATATTTTTGCGTATCATTTTAAATTACATACTTATTTTTAATCTTCAAAAAATACTTAAAACAATAATAAAATAATATACATAAATCTTACATTTCTAACCTATTCTGCTATACAGTATACACTATACAGGTAAATAATTTTTCGTAACTTCAAAAAAAATTAAAATTATATAATAAAATTAAAATTTGAAAAACTGTTTGCTACTTTTTAAATAAAATATAAAATAAAACGTATTTCTTTTTTAAGTTAATAAAAACTAATTTAACGAATTTTTTACATTGCTTTGTTGTATTAATGTCCTTAATTGTATTGTACGGCGCCTACGGCCTCCATGCGCGTGTTGAGCAATCAGTGCAATTTTCATAGGGACATTCTACAATCAACCGTTTAACGCGTGCGGAGTTGCGCAGTAAGTAATGCGCAGCACGTAAGGCCTTGCGTAGCTGCGCATTACTTACTGCGCAACTACGCACGCGTTAAACGGTTGATTGTAGAATGTCCCATAGTGTCGAGAGATTCGAGTTGCGTATATTGCAAAATCGATAGATCGATCACCCCGGATTTGAATATCACCTGGTATCGCAAAATTTTATTTACTTTTTTCTCTATTTTGGAGCATTAGCTGATTCAATTTTGATAATTTTTTTAAAATATTGTGTTAAGTAAGGGACCAGTTATACAAATAATTTTGCTATTATTATTAAAATCACTCATTCAAGTTTTTTAGGTGAGACATTATTTCTATGATTTAATTTTCTTGAATTTATTACAGATATTGGCTTTTGACTGTTTTAAAATCTGGAGAAAATGTACCAGAAAAAGTGGAATTAAAACTTGCAAGACTTTATAAAGCTGCTTTTACAAGACAGCAGCAAAAACATTTAGGACTGCCACCTGATTTTCGTACTAGAAGAAATTTAAAACGTCAATCATTAAATGATGATAATTTGATTTCAGTTTGTATATTTCTGATTATTTTGATGAATTTTATTTAAGTTGAAATTTATTAATTTGTTTTACAGCTTTTAAATGAAACTGCATCAAATGGGAAAACTTCCTCTGAAATTCATAGGAACAATCTTCCAGTCCATATGCGGGTAGTAAGAATTGTTAAAAATAAAAGAACTCTTCCTTTAGTGCCTCAAGATGGTGTTGAAGAAATAGAAAATTATAAAAAAACAACATCGGTCTTACCCTCAACAAGTAGTTATTTAATTTTTAATGTGACCCCAACACTGCCATTACTTGAGGATGATAGTGCAAATGATAATGATAGATATTTAGATGATGATAATAAGCTTACAAATTTATCAAAAATACAAAAAAAATCATTATTACCATCAGATGTAGGTCTTGTACAAGTTAGAATGCAAAATACATCTCTAACAGAAACTGGTGCAAGAAAATTAATTTATTCAGTTCATCTTGCTGGAAAACCAGTACCTGCTGACAAAGCTGCTAAAGACATGATGTTAATCTCGGAACAAGAAGTTGCCTTAGTTTTAGGAGCACCTGTAATTATACAGAGCGAACGTATAAATATTTTATTTAACATTTTATAATTTAAAAAAAAAAATTAAACTTTAAAATATAATAACTATATTTTAGCTTATTTAAAAGAATCACGTCCTTTAGCACTTTCTCGAAAACGTGATACTTGGCTTTTAATTGCAGCAGCATCAGGAAGTCTTATTTTAGTATGCATAATTGTTATTATTCTTACATTTGTATCAAAAAGAAAAAGAGCTCAAAGCGCGATATCGGAACCTAACAGTCGAAGAATTTTAAACAAAGATGAAGAACATGCTCAAACTGATTTGGGTATTACTAATAATGCGTATACTTCAGAAAGAGATGCAAAGGTAAAATATTTATATCTAAAAAATTGTTTATTCTTGAAAAATCTTTATTTTTGTTTTTATATAAAAAAAGCACTTGATTTTATTGTTTTTATGTAAATGGAATTGATTTTATATAATTTAGGCTAGCTTGCTAGTAATTTTATGTTGATAAATATCATTATTTTTTGAATGAATCATAAAAAATGATGCATTGAAATAATCATGCAATTGTTATATCTACCTGTATTTTATTTCGAAATATAAAAAGTTTATTATTTGAATATAGTAGTAATAGTAGTAGTAATAGTAGTATAATAAAAATTTATGATTTTTTATGTAATTTTATCAAGGATCAAGTTACTTAAAGCAATATATTAACTTTTTTTTGTTTTTAATAAAAAATACGGTTTTTTACTATATATATAATATATAATATGAATTTTTAACAAATATTAATTATAACTGTAGATACTTAATATAAATAATCAAACAAATTCAGTACTGAATTAAGATAAACTGTCAATATATTTTATAAGTAAATAATTTATAAATAAATGTATTTTTACAGATAGCATGTTAGTAAATGTCAATGACTTGTCAGGCAACCTTTTTTTATTTATTTACTAAAAAAAAAAAAAATGTTATTATTTATAACTATAAAAATGGTTTATTGATTATACTTAGTCATGCAAACCAATTAAAAATGCTTATTGAAATGTACCTTATCTTTATCAATTATCTTTTAACATTTAATTTACTTATTTTATGTAAATCAAATGAATATGTTTTTTTTTTTTTAAATTTTACTACGTTAAAATATTATTTATGATATTCTTCAAGCCTTATAAATAATAAATTGACCATATAGTAATCTAATTTTTTTATTATAATTAATAGGAAAGTTATAACAATAGAAGAAGTCCAGGAACTTTTTCTAGAACTCCAGTTACCAGAGCATCTCAAGAAACATTAGATGAGGTTGATTATAATACCTCTAGTGAAGATGAGGATAATCTTAATAACAAAAATAAAATTTGGCTAAATAGAGAATATTCAGGAGGATCAAAAAAAACTAGGTAAACAAATTTTTAAATACAATATAATGTTCTTTTCTTGATTTAACATTTCTTTTTTTATTTCAAGGCAAAAGGTGACTTCAAAATCACATGAATTACCAGGAACTCCTGATTCTATTGATTCGATAAACGGACAACATGAAACTTTTAATTCTAAGAGTAAAAAAGGAACTAAAGACGATGATGGAGCAGGTTCAGCGCATTCTTATCTTTCAATGCCATCATGTAAACAATTTCCTAACATGAGAACTGTTGAACCCTTATCTAAGGTTCTTGAATCAGCAAAGGTAATTATTTAATCATTGTTAAAATATAATTTGTTAAAATACTTAACGAAAAAAATTTATTTTAACTTATAGCAGGTAAAAAATTTTGATAAAGAAGTAGAGTATGCAGAAATGAAATTTCAAGAATATAGTTCTATAAAGTTCAGTGAAGAACAGTATTTTTCAAGAGCATCAAGTGCTTCCAAGGATCCTGGAGTCTTAGGACCAATAGTCTGGGATTTAAAAAGAAAAAGAGCTGTAGAAGGTAAATTATCATAAAACATTCAAAATTTTATTATATTAAGAAATTTAAGTTTTACAATCAAATGGAATTAATAAGTTTGAAATTAAAATTAAAATTCATTTATTGATTGTATTTGATTGTAATCATGTAAATTTAAAAAGAACAAAGAGAATGCAATTTTTCAAAAGATATAAACCATTCTATAAAGGTGCAGCCAAAAAAGAAAATTATGAAGAGTCTGGACAAATTTCGCAAGGTCCAGTGGGACGAGCTCGAAAAAGAATCAACGAATTACTCGAAGATTCCTTCAATATCTTTGGAAGTAAAGAAACTAGAAAGTCCAAAGAATTTCACCGAACAACTTATAGTGGTCAACGCGAACGAGTTTTTGGGGAAAACAGAGGAAAATCAGCTCAAGTCAGGTAAAATTACAACAAATAAAAATAAAATTTTTTTTTGATAAAATAAGAAACAATATTAATAAAAATTTTCAGTTCTGTGGCCCCCGCAACATCCAACTTGAAATCGCGGCCTTTGACCTCATTACCGCGAAAAGACTTAGACAATGAAATTATACCGGAAACTGGAAGAATGAGACCACATCCGCGTGGTGCTTGGGGTTCTAGGCCTCTCAGTGCTGGTCCTTTTCACAGGCCAAATTTACCAGAGATCGAAGTAGTTCGAATTTTAGCAGATTCTCAATTAAACCCAGAAGATCCAGCAGTGCCTTTAATAGAATCAATAAAAAAGGAATTAGGCAAATATTCCTATGACTGAATTTTTTTTATATTGTTATGCATCAATAATTTATTATTCATTGACTAATTGTTAATTAAAATAATTAATATTGTTACATAAATCTTGTTTATATTATTTAAAAGTTTTCTATTAAATAGCTAAAAAATATATTTGTGTTTCCGTTATCAGATTAAAATGATTTGAAATATATATTGATTCATTTATTAGTTAATATAGGTATAATATAATAATTTAAAGAATAATTTTTGTTTGGTAAAATTTAATGTATATTCTATTGTTTATTTGAATTAGTCGATACCATATGTATATATCATAATAGAAAGTTTTAATTTTTAACATAGCACATTATATTAATAATTAACTTTGTAAATATGTAAATATGGCTGATTAATTAAATAAGCCATATAAATTTTTAAACAATCGAACAAAACATTTTTATAGCATAATTATATTTAAGACATGGGCAAAATCAAATGAAACCGATCTAAATATTACCTGAAAGTTTGGGGCTATCAAAAAATTGATTATAGACCTGGTTTAGTATGTAAAATTACATTTTTTTAAATAAAAATTTTCCATTTTCTTGGTTTTTTATTTAGTAATAAGAAAAGAAAAAATTATAAAACTTTGGAAAATGGAAAATCCTATAAAAGAAAAGTAATATTTCCTAATTTCTCTATGCTTTTAATTTCCTTTATAAATTTTAATTCTTTATAGGTAATTAGAAATTTTTAAAATTTGTAGAAATCATTTTGGTACCTTATTTGGATTGATGATTTTGAAAATTAATATAATACCACATTTTCACATATGAAACCTGGTCTTTAATCTTAAAAATAAAAATAAATTTATTTAAGCCTGATCTGTTTTTCAGATGGGATTGTTCATTTTCTTAACATCATTGCACCCATATTATTAGTAACACGTTGTTATGTTTTAAAATATAACTATTTTGGCATACACTGTTAAAAAAAATAGCTTCTGTAAATATGCGAAAATTGTTATAAATTTGATTCAGAATTATTAAAATTCTTAGATTTTTCACAGGTAATTATAATTTCTTTTCAGGAACAAAACTTTAGAATTAAACTTACCTGCTATTATCTACATATTAATTATGTAAATAAAAGTTTTAAAATTCATTGAAACTTAGAAAATTTTTATTTTTTTAAATTAAAACTCGGAACATATTATTTTATGTAATATTACTCACGTGTTGTAAAAAAGTCAATGAACTTATTTATAACAAGTATAGTGAAATATTTTACATATAAAGAGCAAAAAAAGTCCTTTCCAGGTCGGAAAATAGTTTTTTTTACCCTAGATGTGTAAAATAATATAATTATTTTAAATAATCATTTTTGCGATGTAAATAAAATCATATTCCTTTGAAAAGCCACAAATAAATATTTTCTCACAATAGCATTCATGTTTCATTGAAAACCGAATATTATACATTATTAAAGTACATTAAATTAATTATATTTAAATACTTATTCAAGTATAAAAATTTTTAAATATTTGTCAATTTTGTAATTATATTATTATTATAGATTAATAAAAATTATATTAAAAAAAATATATATTAGTATGTCTAAATAAAATATTTAACTATTAAAAAAATGAGAAATTAATTTATTATATTATTTATTTATTTTCCCGCCAATGAATTTAAATTGGCGCAAAAAATGTGTGGCCCGCCACCCGCCAAAAAACGAATGACGACACCACAAAAGAAGGAGGTGCAGAGGTCGGCATAACCGTTTTTATTAAGAGTTTCGTCATTCATATTGATTTAGATGTAAAAGGTTTTTGCGATTAAAAAAATTCAGAAGATTAGTGTTTAAAATTATTTTATATTATAACCATAATAAATTTAATTATTAATTAAAATATTATAACAAAAGTATATAAATTTTGTGTGTGCAATAATATACACTACTAAAATTTTTATTCTTAACCAGTTCTTGTACTTTGTACAATAAGGTACCTATACTTATTTTATTTAAATAATTTAATACTTAAAAACTAATTTATTTACAGTAAAATTTAATTAATTTTAATATGTACATTTAAAAAATTCATCTTCTTATTTTTAATTTTTACAAATTACAGCCAAATTGAAGAGTTAATTGTTATTCGTTGTAGGGAGATCTGGTTGTAGGAGTTCATTATAGACATCAATATTAATAAAACAGAAGGTAAGAAATTTTTTATATTTATACTTATTAAATTTATATCATCCCCAATGATTATTTTAAATGTTATTGAATTAGAGTAGCTTTTTTTAACTTTTATTACTGAGTTAATTACTAAAATTTTAAAAAATATGCTAAATTGGGAAATATCAAATACTTTTAAATTTTTTGTTTTTTGAGTTAATTATTGTGTGAGTTCAAAGACATTATTATTATTACTTCTAACTATTTCAATAGCAGGTAAGAAATTTTTCACATTGCTAAGTAAATTTATACTTTTCCCAACAATTACTTTAAATGTCATTGAATTAGAGTAGCTTTTTTTAACTTCAATTATTGAATTAATTACTACAATTATAAAAAAAATATCAAATTGCGAAATATCAAGTACTCTTAAACTTTTTAAATTTTGAATAAGATAACACATACCATCACTTTTTATATTATCACATCCTGCACAATATAAACTTTCTAAATTAGACATACTTTTTAAATATTTGTCCGATACCAAATCTAACTCTGAAATATTTAATTCTTTTAAATTTGGCAAAGAACTTAATGCATTTAAACCTACATCAGTTACACAGTAACAACCACTTATGTCAATACTGTATAATTCTTTACACTTTGATATTGCACTTAAAAAACCATCATTGATTCCTTCATTCAAACTAACATTTAATCTTCTGAGCTTTGTTAACATACTGAAATATCTTTCCCCAATATGCGTTAATAGTGTTTCATCTGAATCTATTAAATTTAAATTAGTCAAATTTGAACAATAACAAATTGAACGAGCAAGTGTATCATCAATTATTAAATTTGTTAAAGTTAATGTACTTAGTAATTTGAAATTTGAAAGCGAGTAACTTAACTCATAATTTAAAAAGCTGCAATCCCATAAGTGTAATTCTTCTAAATTCAATGATAAAGTTTCCAGCATACTTGTATTTACATGATAGTTATCCAAAGTAACTGATTTTAATTCTTTTTGATTTAAAAATAAATTCAATAAGTTATCATTAGATTCAAAACATTCAGGGTCTGATAAATTCAAATTTGTGAGTTTTCTGGATGGACTGATAACTATTGCATCAATAATCGATCTTGTAACAGCACTAGTGCAACATGTTTTTAACTCTTTTAAATTATTTATTTGTTTAAAAGAATTAAATAAATTATTTGGTTCTATATTATCACATTTTATTATTTTAATATCTCTAACGGAAGAGAACGGTAAGTCTAAAAAACACTTTCCACTTATATTTAAACTATGAATGTTAATATTTTCCAACTTTTTATTATTTATAAATAAACTTGACAATTCCTCATCACATTTATCTTCATTTTGAAAAATTGAAGCTCTGATAGATAAAACTTTAAGATGTTCACAATGTTCTGTCACTATTTTAAGTAGTTTTGGTAAATTTAAAAATTTCATTTCAGTTGCATCTATACTGACTTCTCTTAAGTAAGTACCACACCTAGTTAATATTTTTTGAATCTCATGTAATATTAATTTTTTATTGCATTTTGAAAATGTTGGATTATCTAAGTTTATTTTTAAGATTTTAATATCGTTCCAAGAAGTTTTACTTGCAAAATACCACCTTTTTGATACTTTTTCAATTTTAATCCTATCATTCATTGATAAATACTGAATTATATGAATTAGACAATCATTATTTAATTTACTTATTTCTCCAGTTCCTTTTAAAGTTAAATATTCTTGATAATTTAGTTTGTGTTGACTTTTGAATTGAGCTAGAATTATTAAAAATATTAAATAAATTTTTAAAAATTTATGTTTTAAATAAAAAATTAAAAGACACGTTACCATTAATTTCCTTATCTTCTATGCTTAATTCATCTAAAGCTCCAGTATCTTCAGTAACCATTTTAACAAATTTTCTGAAAAAAAAATTGAAGTAAAATTATAATTTTTTTTAATAACACTTTAAATTTTAAATATTATTTTTATTGAAAAATATCAGTATGAAATAAAATTCTAAATATTCTTAACCACTTTTGAGCACTTTTTATTAAAGAATATAAATAATAAATAAATTAAAAAAAAAAATTATAGAAAAATCCTGATAAAAACAGTTTAGATTTAAAATTATCTCAAAATAAACACACTGGATGATTAGATTAATTTATCAGAAATAATATTATAACACGAAAAATTTATTAATTATAAACACTCACATTATTTATATATATTTATAAAATATAAAAACTTTTACTTTTTGTTTAAAAAGAAATATTTTTTCTCCTAAAAACGGAGTATGTACCCATCAGAGTATAGATAGAAAACTGTAGACCAAAATACCTGTAAAATTTAAATGTACCTATTGTTTCCAATGTATTATTTTTTGCATTTTGAAGGGTGGGACATAGTTTATTATTCTTAAATATTTTAAAGTGGGAGGGGGGAATACTTAATAACCAAAACATAAACAATTTAATGTAAATAAAAGTTTATTTAAGAAAGAAAATTTATTGATTATAATCCTTTAATACCTTGTAAGTACTGAATAATTTAAGAATTTGAATAATAATAAGCTGTTATAATAATTTGAGGATTATAATATTTCTTTATGTATTTGATGGATAAAAAATAAAGGGAATTCCTGTATTTAAAAAAATCTCTTACACATTGTAATCTAAAGGATTTTAATTAACATATGTTTTGTTTTTATGTATATACTCCTGAACCTATTTATTAATTTTTCTTTTCATGAGTAAGTAAAAAATTATATCTCTATTTTTTACCATCTTTTCAAAACAAATTATTTGGTTACTAGATAAATATTGCTATTCCTGTATATACGTTGTTGTATTTTTTCACGATTTTTAATTAATACGCCTTTTTTGTGTAGAAAAATTTTTTTTTTTATCGTGTACTAAACATTTTGACTCAAGGTAGGTGAATTTTTATTAATTATTTTAATTATTTAATGTATATTTTAATATATCATTAATCGATATAAAAAATATTACTGTTTGCGACTAAAAAATTTATTTTGATTAAAAATTTAAGCAAATCTTCAACAAATCTTACACATAATTACATCATTTTTTGTTATTTTATGGTTGTTTAAAATTGAAATGAAATTTGCATATTTTTTTGAAATTAATTTTTGATAACTGGGCAATGTTTTGTGTAAATTGCAATAGTATATCTAAAAAATTTAATATGAAGAGAAGAGGAAATTCTACACGATTTCTAATCCGAAAAAAAGTGCCGTCCTTGTTTTCACGAGGGTGGGATGACTTAAATGCGATGGGATGGGTTAATTAAAAGAAATCTTTAAAAATTTGAGTGCTGCAGTCTCATGAGACCCATGTATAACAAGTACTATGAAGCATTTGGAAGCATTTAAATTATTTTAAAAAATGATGAGTTTAGTGGTGTCATAAAAGTTAAAGAGAGTCTTCAAAAAGTTTAACGTTAGATTTTAGGTTGTTTTGCTGTGCTAAATAAAAATCTTGACACTTTTTCCAGAAAATATTCATATTTATATATTACTAATTGCTTGTTTTTGGCTTTTTCCTGCAGGGATTTCAGTTGTAAATAAAATTTAAAAAATTTTTAAATTTAGAAAAAAAAATACTCGACAATCGAAAAATACAAGCTAAATTTGAATTTGACCTTTTTCATATATAATACAAAAATAATTCGTAAGCATTCATACAAGAAAAAATAAACACAATGTTGAAAGAAAGTTTTAGATAATACTGGAAGCTGAAAACTTGAAAAAAAAAAAATTAAGCCAATTTTTGATAAATAGTTCTATAGCAGATCAACCTGACAGCTATATTAGAAACCAAAACAAAAAAAAATTCCATGACAAAACCTTTTTAAGACTCCAAAAACTTAGGGGTGACCACTAGATAAATGCTAAAATTCATTGAATTATGTTAATGTCACGCGCTAATTTCCCAATTAACACATGGATGGATTAAAATTTTGAAAACATTTGGTAGTATAAAAAAATATCCTGAAAAATATCATGTGATATGAACTTTATGTTCTGAATCATTGCAAAAATTGTAGAATTGCCAGTAAAAAATACTTTTTTTAAGAGGGCTGGATGTCATCCATTTTTTCAGCTCTCAACCAATCAGAGACGTGGTAAAATATTAATTTTGGCCACCAAAATACGGCTTCAATTTTCAATTAAATTAAAAAAGAAAATTGCTAAATTAATCTTCATAAAATTAAAAATGTGGCTCTGCTTTTCCTAGATATTAAAAAATTTTCCTTCTCCTCAAAAAATTAAATGAAATTGCAACCCTAATGTCGTCTGCTTCACTCATTTTTTTGGTTAGAATGTACTGCAGCGTTTCTTTCATTTTTTAACTGAGAAAGAAAATTTTCTCAAGCCCAGGAAAAGCAGAGCCACATTTTTCATTTTATGTAGATTAATTTGGCAATTTTGTTTTTTAATTTAATTGAAAATTAAAGCCGTATTTTGGTGGCCAAAATTAATATTTTACCTAGTCTCTGATTGGTCGAGAGCTGAAAAAATGGCTGACAAGCAGCCCTCTTAAAATATCAAAAATTTATCATTTTAGCGTATTTTTCTATCATGGAAGAGTATTGTTAAAATAAAAATTTTTTTGTCACTTAATACTTCATGAAAAAGCTCTAATACAAATTTACCAAAAAAAAGCACGTATAATATCAAAAATATATCAAGTAATTATTCTTTAAAAAAATTTTTAAATCAAAATTGTTATTGTAATCAGATTAACGAATATTAAAAAATAAAAATAAGGATTTAATGGTATTGAAGGATCTATAATGCGATTATTACTCTTTTAGAAGTATTAGAGACAAACGTAAGTACTTAATTATTTATCTTAAGTATAATCAAGTGTGAAACTATTGTAGGTTGTTTATTTATTTTTATATTTAATCAAAGATACATGTATTGTGTATTTATGTGTTTAGCAGGCAAAAAAAAATATTATTTTGGTATTATCAAGTATTATTAAGGGGACCCGAACCATTGATATATTACAATGACCCGAACACGGCGTGACGAATTTTTAGAGGGCCTTTTGAGGGGCTTGTTAAAAAAACTTTGAAAATTTTATTAATTTTATAACTGAATTCCTTAATTTAAGGAATAAAAAACAAAATGAAATTTCATAAGGAACGCGTGTTATATGAACAAATTTTCAAAAACATTATTCCTTTATTTTATCGGAAAACTACATAATTTTTGGGCTCGCTGGATTTCTTTTTAAATTTTCTTTAATACTGGTGTATCTTAGCTAGTAATATTGGATTTTTTAGAACCGCACGGGCTACCTTAACAGACCGATAAAATAAATTTTTTTCTTCTTAAATTCATAGGTTTCAGCAATTTTTTTTTTTTAATTAAATAATTTTATTACAGTTCATCTGATTTCTGCAAAATTTTGTTGTTCAATATTTAAACGTTATCATAAAATTAATTATTAGGGTAAAATTTTATTGGCTGAAATTAAAATAAGTCTCCCTTGGGTTTTAGCCTTTTTTTAATCCATGAAGCAATTAATGGCTTAGCAGAAATCCAAATTTACTTTTTGACTCAAAAAAACAGTTTTGCTTTCAAAAATTTTTTACTTCGGGTATCTATTTTTAGTTTACAGGAATATATGTTTACTTGAAAAAAATTGAGTTTTAGCCTGGAAGGCTTATCTGTACTTGCCACCATGGTTTTAATTCTATCTAAAATTCCTTTTTAAAAATCAATTTTTCATTAAACGATGCAAAAAAGATCTACTTTCATACTTTCGGGCGATCTTTTTTTCGCTTTTAATGAAAAACTATGTGTTGAACACGGAAAAAAATGTAGGAAATTTTACTTTCAATGCTGTCTGCATACAACAGCATTGAAGGCGAGATTGAAGGCCGCTAAATACTATTTTTTTTTCCTTTTTGAACAAATAGATATTAACCAGCAAAATCGTTTTTACCCTAATAAAATAAATTTTTCCTAGCAAGTCCATTTTTGAAATATAGGTATATAAAGTTCAACTTTATCTATTTTACTTTGCCAAATTTGCTTTGAAGGACGGTCTCCCCAAAGAAATTCCAATGAAAAAAGAGAAAATTCTCGAAAATCGATTGGTGTGAGTCATATTAATTTTGCTCATTTTCATTTTTTTTGCAAAAATAGTGTCATGTGGTCGTATATACCGATTGAAGTAAGAATTTACAAATTTTTTTGTCTTAAAGTTTGTATTTCAAAAAGTTGTTGACCATACACCATAAAAATTAACAAAATTTTACGTTGAGAAAAAAATTTGTGGCTAAAATATGACAAAAAAGCCTTTACCGTTCCACTAAAAAGCCTTTACCGTTCCTGTTAAGAACTTGGTGTTTTAAGCAAAATAAGTGCATGGATTTTTATTTTCTTTTTTTTAAAGTTTGTATTTCAGTTAATTTTAGATTTACCAACGGCTATTTAACTTTAAATTAATGTTTTAGATGTTATTTTAGTTTAAAATATGACCGAAAATTTCGTATTTATTCACAAAAGCATAAAAAAACTTTTTTATACCTCAAGAAATAATCAATTTAAAGCACAATAATAAAAATTTTTTAATTTTATTTATAGTTTTTATGACAATAAAAAGTTGATCCATTGATAAAAAAAACTTTTACTTTATGTTTTCTAAAAATTACAGCACTAAAACAAGATTTTTATATTATTTTTTTTAATTCTATTTTTGCAAAAAAAAATGAAAATGAGCCATATAGTAGGTAGTTGTGCATAATTTTTTATTTTACGTAACATTTAAATAGTTAAATTAATATTCATTTTTTTGTCACTCAACGACTTGAAATTCATGGCTACAGCGTCGTTAATACAAATTACAAATTAATTTAAAATTATTTATTAATTAAAAAAAAATATTATGATTTCAAACAAAAATAAGTTATACTTAAAATTTTAAGCAATTGCTCCTTGAAGAACTTCAGAAATAGAGTTACTTGCTCTCAGAAAATATTTTTCAGTTCAAGTTTCAAAAATTTCAGCTAATTAATTATTAATAAAGCATTGCTAGTCAAGTTCTTGGCAATTCGATAAATCAATTACAAATTATTTCGATTGGTTGGAAATTTTATTTTATTTATAAACAAATTTTAATAACCTTTTTTTAGTTGGGTCAATATTTGTAAAGTGTGAACTTTTCATGGTCACGTCTCCAATTTTTAAAAATTTTAAATTTTTGACAATTTTTTTTATTGTACAAGCTCCTAGTTTTCAAAAAATATTTTGAAACTCGTTCTTTTTGCTTTAGTTGTTTTCGTTATATAGCTCTGTAAAGATGGTATTTAAAATTAGCGTTTATTAAATAATCTTAAAGCGGGACTTTGACTTTAAATTTTCATATCTTGCAAACAAATTATTTTTTATATGAATACTTTCGATCAAACATATTTTGTAAAACACTTCAAGACTCGAAAATTCAAACTATATACACTTCACAAATATTTACCCAATTACAATTTGAATTATTTTGATAATTTTCATTTCAAATTTCATTGAAAAAAAATTAACGATCACGCTCCAAAAACAAAGAAAAAAATTTTCACAATTTTAGCATTAGTTTTGAGAAATTGAGTAGCAACGAATTTCCTTTAATTGGAACTTCCACGAAAAAAATTAGATGAAAAAGAAAATAGAAAAATATAGTTTAAAAATTTTATCTTTAGGTTTCATATACAAAAAATCGAGTGATAAAGAATTTTCTTAAACAAGGAATTCCGTAGAAAAGAATTAGGTATAGCATTCAAATAAAAAAAGTATACTTTTAGATTTTTTAATAAAAAAAATGTTGAAGAAAAATTCGGAGATAGCATCCATAAATATATACAGCCCATAAACGCGCGCGCACTTGCAATGACATTTGCAATCATCTACAGATTTTTTTTTTTTTAAATCGTCTCTTTAATATCTGAAAATTTAAAATAATGCGAACATTATGATTCATAGCTTATATGCAAAAAACTGATAACTGGTTTGTGTGTTAACACAACTAACGAGCATGGGACATGTTGACTTACAACATTTTAATTAAATAATCCATTATTATTACAAGTCCTTGAACCGAAGTTATAATATTTCCTCAAACCTAAAGTATTCTAAGTCCCTAAATCAAAATTATCCGAAGTCCCTAAAACGAAATTATTTTAAGCCCATTTGACCCCCCTCCCTTCTGAAATTAGTGCTTTTTCATGTTAAAAATTAAAATTTTACCTTTTGTCTTTTGTAACCCACTTTTTTTTTAGTTCTGTGGATAAAATAATTATAAGTGTAGTACATGTTTTTCGACCTGATAAAGCCAAATCCGGGGTCTATTTTTACCAAAAAGTGGCAGATTAATCATTATTAACAAATTATTAAAAAATTAGCCCAAAATTAGGCAAAATCGAGTTGTAAATGCCAACAATCTTCAAAAATTTGTGAGTTAAGCAAAACTTTCTTAAGTAGGTATTTTTTTATATTTATATTTTTTTATATTTTTTTATATTTTTGATATTTACTATTTTAGCAGTAATATTACTAAATTGTAGCAAAAATAATAAACTGTAGTAACATATTGTGTATATTTTTTTTAATGTTTAACTAATAGCGAATAATTTTTTTGGTTCCTCATAAAGGAACCATTGTGATAGGTGAAATTTTAATTTTTTGAGACCTCAGGAAGCTAAAAACCCGGTTTTTTAAAAGTCTCTCTATGTGTGTATCTGTGTCTCAAACTACTTTTTTTTTTTTGAATTTAGATTTAATGCCTCATTTTTTTCTATTAAAGTACTGATATCTAGGAGTATCATTTTTACTCGATATCTCGAATCTGATACTTAATTTTTTGAAAATTTTTACCACAAAAAACATCAAAATTTTTTTTTCTCTTTGGACGTAGTACCAAACTTTTATATGTAAGTATTAACTTTAGAAACATTTGTTTTCAGTTGTTTCATTGAATCTGATACTGAATTTTTTGAAAATGAAATAAAAAAAATTTTTTTAATACCATTATTTTTTTTCTTTTTGGTCTTATAGTACCTCATTTTTTTCTATGAAAGTACCAATATCTAGAAATATCGTTTTTACTCGATATCTGCTCGAATCTGATTAATTTTTTGAAAATTTTTTTCTCAAAATTTTTGCTACCAAAAAATACAAAGAACGCTAATTTTTTATTCTTTTTGGACTTAGTACCTAATTTATTTCTATGAAAGTACCAATATCTAGAATTATCGTTTTTACTAGATACCTCTATTCTGATAATTAATTTTTTGATACTTATTAAGGGGGGAAGGCTATGGAAATTAAATCCAGAATCAAAAAAAATTTTTTTTTCTAGAAAGTTAGTAGAACATCTGAAAAGTATGTAAAAAAATTTTTAGACATTTATCTTAAATACTTTTGGTGTTATAGCTACTTCACCGAGAGTAGTCGCGGTTCGACTATACACTCTTCAAAACTTTAAACTCGTTTTTCTCGAAACTACTTTTTTTGAACTGGCGTGCAACCTAACTCAAAAACGGCTAATCCGATCTGCATGAAATTTTTTTTACATTATATACCTATTACCTTCTATATGAACCTACGTGTTTTAAAATATTTTAAGTTTAATGCACCTTTTGGCCTATTTTAAAGTCCGAAAAAATGGTCAATTTCAAAACCCGCCGACTTTCAGCAGCTGTAACTCCGCCATTTTGGAAAATTTTTATTCGAAAATTTACAATTTTCAATTTTAATATTGGTCAATATTTGTGAACTGTATATGACTTTGCATGGGTGGGTCTCGAAATGTACTCCAAAGTATGTTTGGTCGAAAGTATATATAAAAAAAATAATTTTCCCCAATTTTTAGCTTTTTAGATGCAATCCTCTATTTTTTACAGCGATTTTTGTTTTTTTCAATTTTTTGAAATTTTTAATTTTTGAGAAATTTATGTTCATTAATTTTTCTCGCAAACGCGCACTTTACAATAAAATTTTTTTTCCTTATAGTACCCCATAGGAAATTTCCCGTAGAATTCGATTCTGGGGTCCAAATTTTTTTTTTGAACTGCGCATGCGCGAGAAAATCAACTTTCTTGCTTTGCCTTTTCTAGCTTATATGCCTCAGCTGCAGACAGCTCAATTTTCATCCTGTTGGTCTCAAATTGTAGGTTTTTTATATACTTTCAGCATATGAAATCATTTTTTTGGGTAAATTTATTTTAAAAGCACTAAAATTGAAAAATAGCGATTTTTAAAAAATCATTTTTCACAAATTTAGAATTTTCCGCCAAGTCACGTGACCAAATGAAAATCTGACTGAAAATTCGGATTTAGCGGAAAATTTTACATAAGGACACCAATTTTCGTCTTATTTCATTAAATAGTTTCTAAGATATCCCATTTTAAAGATAAAGATTAAAATTGACTTTTTTTAAAAAACCCTAAAAATGGGACTCTGACTTTAATTATCATATCTGTTTAACAAATAATTATAAAAAGACGAGTAAAAATTTTTTGGAAACTAAGGGCTTGTAAAAAATTTTTGAGGCCTATAGAACTCGTTTCTTTTAAAAATTAGAGTTTTGGCAGCAATTTCAAAATTGGTCATTTTTGGGTAGGAATAGGGATTTGGTTTATTGGCTATCGGCATGAGAGATTTACCGACAAATAATTGCAGTGTACGGTAACTGAATGGTGACACTTATACCAAAAAAATGAGACCAATTGGAAGTATTTTGGTTAACTGGCAAGTTTGCAGCTTTGTATTAAAGATTACAAAAAAATCCTATTTGATAACATTGTGGTATTTTGTAGTTATTTAGTATTTTGCTATTTCTTTTATTTCTATAGCGTTACGGAAACATCCAAAACTTTTCCAAAAAGGGGGTTTTTTGTAAAATTTCTCGAGGAATCCGAAAATTTCGTCAAAATTTTCATTAGGTAACTAGAAAATTCGGAAAATTGAAAATAAGATAGAATAGCTACCAAATACAACAATGTTATAAAATAGGATTTTTTTTCATAATCTTTAATACAAAGCTGCAACCTCGCCAGCTAACCAAAATACTTCCAATTGGTCTTATTTTTTCGGTATATATATCAACATTTATTTACCGTACACCACATTTATTTGTTGTTAATTCTCTCTTGGCGATAGTCAATAAACCAAATCCCTATTCTTACCCAAAAATGACCAATTTTTAAATTGCTGCCAAAATTCTAATTTTTAAAAGAAACGAGTTCCATCGGTCTCAAAAATTTTTTACAAGCCCTTAGTTTCCAAAAAATTTTTACTCGTCTTTTTATAATTATTTGTTTAACAGATATGATAATTCAAGTCAGAGTCCCATTTTTAGGGTTTTTTAAAAAAAATCAATTTGAATCTTTATCTTTAAAATGGGATATCTTAGAAACTATTTAATGAAATAAGACGAAAATTGGTGTCCTTATGTAAAATTTTCCGCTAAATCCGAATTTTCAGTCAGATTTTCATTTGGTCACGTGACTTGGCGGAAAATTCTAAATTTGTGAAAAATGATTTTTTAAAAATCGCTATTTTTCAATTTTAGTGCTTTTAAAATAAATTTACCCAAAAAAATGATTTCATATGCTGAAAGTATATGAAAAAACCTACAATTTGAGACCAACAGGATGAAAATTGAGCTGTCTGCAGCTGAGGCATATAAGCTAGAAAAGGCAAAGCAAGAAAGTTGATTTTCTCGCGCATGCGCAGTTCAAAAAAAAATTTGGCCCCCAGAATCGAATTCTACGGGAAATTTCCTATGGGGTACTTTAAGGAAAAAAAATTTTATTGTAAAGTGCGCGTTTGCGAGAAAAATTAATGAACATAAATTTCTCAAAAATTAAAAATTTCAAAAAATTGAAAAAAACAAATATCGCTGTAAAAAATAGAGGATTGGATCTAAAAAGCTAAAAATTGGAGAAAATTATTTTTTTTATATATACTTTCGACCAAACATACTTTGGAGTACATTCTGAGACTCGAAAATCCAAACTGTATACACTTCACAAATATTGACCCATATATAAACAATATTCTCCTAAAATTTTATTCATTTATTTCAACTCCTTCATAATAAAAATCCTATTTGAAAAAACATAGCATTTCATAGCCTTCCCCCCTTAAGTTTTTATTCTTTTCGAACGTAGTACCTAATTTTTTTCTATGGAAGCGAGGAATGGAAGTACTGATTTTAGAAATATCTGTTGTATTCATTTTCTCGTATCTGATATTTAATTTTTTGAAAATTATGTTTTTGAAATTTTTGACATCAAAAAAGAAGGTAACTCTTTTTTTATATAGAAGTATTAGTTTTTATAATTAATTAATTTTAAATCGAGTACAAACGATGTTTGTACTCGATTTTTCGGATTTGACTTCCAATTTTCGGAAATTTTTTTCCTCAAAAATTTTTTATTAGAAAATAAAAGAAAATACCATTAAATAAAAAAAATACCACCCCCTTTTGCATCGAAAAAATAATGTAATACTTACCTTATCTTCAAGGGATGATATCTTATTTTCTAGGGGTCGTATGTAAAAACCGACTTCAGAAATGAAAATAGTAGGCAAAAATACCTACTAGATGACAATATTAGCCCAAAATATTCATTTTTTCTTTTATGCTACAAATCCACCCCTTACTCCATTCAAGGGGTTGAAGATAAAAAATTGGCATTCATTCATTTTTTTTATGTTCCTGATAGTCCCATATTAAGTTTTTAATGCCATGAAATATTTTTTGTGCCCATTATATTAATTTAAATAACATCTATAAATTATAAAAAAATTACCCCTCATTTGGGGGATGTTATCATATTTTCTAGGGGTTGCACGTTAAAACGGACTTCGGAAATGAAAAGAGCAGCCCCGATTACCTACTAGATAACATTTTTGGCTCAAAATATCGATTTTTTCATTAAAAAAAAATTCGAATGGCTCTCGGAATGGCTATAATGTGTCGATTATGCGTTAATGGGTTAACAAAAAAAAATAGAATGTTTTCGAAAAATTAGTAAATTTTCAAAAAAATTTGAAAATATTCGATAAAAATCGTAAATTTACTAAATTAAGTATATTATCAAAAAATTTCGAGAATCATAGATTTTTTTTTGCGAATTTGCGAAAAAATTTGTAAATTGACAACTATTTTTCGTAAATTTACAACTTTTGTAAGTTTTTAGAATTTGTTTGTTCATCAAGGTCGTTTCAAAAAGTAACTATTTTTTGTAAATCGAAAAAAAATTGTATATATAATTTATCAATTTTTTTGCGATCTTACAAACAAAAATCGATAATACTCGAATTTTTTGTTAATATACTAAATTTAGTAAATTTACGATTTTTATCGAATATTAACAAATTTTTTCAAAAATTTACTAATTTACGAATGTTCTAATTTTAGACGAAGTAGATCATTAAGAATATTCGGTTCTTATGTATTTTCCCAAATATTTTATTACTCCTCGAGGAACCGTAGTGCAAATTTAATTGGTAGCGTTTCTTACAATAAATTGACAAAAAAAAAAAGAAAATATAAATATTTATTTATCTGGAAAAATTTTCTGATTTACATGAAACAGGCCATAAAATGATTATTATGATTATTTAAGACTTTAATCGACTGGATTTAAAAACTTTTGAATTAGAATTCAAAAAAAATCCTGACATACATTAAATAAAAAAGCTATATATTATAACCCTGATTATAGGCATATATAAATATCTATTTAAGTAAATAATCAGAAACATAAATATTACACTGTTGCATCAAATAATATCAAAGAATAAATATGATGCATTATTAAGTCATAAATTGAATGAATGAAATAATTTTTTTTTTTTTTTTTTAATGTATCAATTAATTCAACAGAATTGTTTGCTTTAATTTAGAAATTTCTATTTAAAATTTAAAATTAAGTCAATAATTGTTTTTGGCCTAAAAACCTAAATTTTATTTTATGATGACATTTAATATTAATCTATGCTAATAAATTTATGACATTTGTTTTTATATTATAAATGATACCTTTATATTTGCACTGAACTTGAAACAAATTAAAATTGAAATTATTTTATGTCTTGTGTAATTTTTAAATAATCTTACACATAGTTTATGTACATAATAGAAAAATTTTTCTACTTTTAAATTGTATATAAGATGATATGAAACATTCGTTATTTCTAGTAGACAAAGTTATTAGATTTTGATAACATCTTAATTGTGTACTCCTAAAATTTTTTAAAATTAAAATGAAGATAGGGTTCATTTTATTTGCCATTATTGGCATTACGTTTGCTAGAGAAGGTATGTGATATTTTCAATTTCAAAATACTAATTTGAATTATTTTTTAATTAAAAACTTAAATTTTATCATTCCTATTTCATAGGTGTTGTTGGAAGTTTAGGCCTTTATCGACTTGTAGGTGGTGAATTTGCTGAAAAAGGTGAATTCCCATTTATAGCCTCAATCAGATTCTTGTCTCATAGATGTGGAGGATCATTGATTACAAAGAGGCATGTCTTGACAGCTGGTCATTGCATCGATCATTATAGTAAAGGTGGAAGATTAAGTTTTCTATCATTCTTAGTTAAAGTTGTTGTTGGTATCACAAATCTTCATGACAATGGTCAAGAAATCGACGTAGAATCATTCCTTCTTCATGACAAATTTGACAGACAAAAAATTTTGTATGACATTGGAATGATAAAAGTAACAAAAATCTTTATTATATATATATTCAAAATATTAATTTACTGTTTATTATGATTCTAGCTTGCTAAAGATATTGAAGAATCAGAGTTAGCTAGTCCTATTGGTTTACCTACTGAATTAAATGTTCCTGATAATTCAGATTTACTTGTTGTTGGTTTTGGAACAACCAATTCTGGAGATCCAGTTGAAAACCATGATAAACTTTCTAATAAATTAAAAAAAGTTACTGTATGTCAAATACCTAGGGCTAAATGTCTAGACATTTGGGGTAGACTACATGGTGGAACAATTGACGATAAAAAGTTTTGCACCACTACAACCAGAAACGTTCTTGGAACGTGCAGCGTAAGTAAAAGTTAAAATTTTATACTATTTCTATCATCAATTTCTTCTTATCGTAATATATAGAGAATAAAAGTTGAAGCTTATACAAAATAAATATGATTAGCTGACAAGTACATTGGGTTAAAAAATGAAATCATTTAAAAAATACGAGGAAAAATGCCAAAACTGGGTTTTTGGCTAGAAAACTTATAAAAAATGAGAATATATTTGAGTCAAAAATGTTTTCCTAAACAAAAAAAGTTGCTCTTTCATTATTTAGGGTTTAATTCAAAATTTTTGACCAGAAGTGAAATATAGCCTCGGAAGGTGATTAATTTATAGTATCAAATTTGGTTGAAAAGCAGTTTTATTTTTAAAGACTGTAAAGTTTATAAAACTGAAGAATTATATTCTGTTTAAGAACTTTTTTGCATATCTAATAGGTTTTTAGACCTGTTTTTTTTGGCAATTTCAAATATTTTTTCAATGAGGAAATTGCTTAGTAACCAACAAGATTTTCCAGTTTTTAACTGAAGTGATTTTCCAACGTCGGAATTTTTTCCCTGTAAATGAGCATGTTTTAATATTGTTAAAATGAGAAAACCAATAGGAGGTTTGCATCATGGGTCGGAATTTTAATGATTTTTTTGCATTATTTGAATCTAGATCTAAACATATTAGACACGTATTTTTTTGTTTTTCAAAAAAATGAAAATTAAAAAAGTGATGACATTATGCCTACCGTATACAAATACATTATGACATCAGACCTCTGACGAAAATCTGGTTTTTAAAACCTCTATAACTTTGTTAATTTTCGTAATTTTAAAAAATAAAAAAATACGTGTCTAATATTTTTTTATATAATTTCAGATTATGCACAAAAATTACCAAAATATTGACCCATGCAAGCCCCCCATTAAAAAATAAAATTTTTTTCAGTTTGTCACCAATTTTCTGACTTTGGAAAAATAGTAAACAAGTAGAAAATCTTGTTGTTTGCTAAGCAATTTCCTCATTGAAAAATATTTAAAATTGCCAATTAAATAAAATTGACAAAATTTTTTGACGTTAAAAAATCAGTGAAAAAGTGGAAAAAATTTTTTGAAAAATTTGTATGTCAATTAGTTTTTTTATTTTAACAATATGAAAGCTCACGTAAAAAGATTAAGCCTTCTTCAGTAAGCTTGCCCAAAATTAAGCTTAATCTTTTTACGTGGGAGGATGCAGATTATAAAGATAACAATGATCGATTTTACACCGTCGAAGTTAACCCTGGGTTAACTTAACCAAATGTTAACTTAACCGCGAGCAAATTGACAAAGTCCCGTTTACACGGCCACGGTTATCTAAAAAAATTAAACATTTGTCGGTGTAAACGGGTCTTTGTCCATTTGCTCGTGATTAAGTTAACATTTGGTCAAGTTAACCCAGGGTTAACTACGACGGTGTAAAATTGCTCAATTCCTATGTTAGGAAAAATTTTCCAACTTTGGAAAATCAGTGAAAAACTGGAAAATCTTGTTATTTGATTAATAATTTTTTCGTTAGAAAAAATGTTAAATACCGACATTGAAAAATCATTGAAAACCTGCAAATTCTTCTGCAATTTAAAAATCTAAAATTTTGAATTTTCGACCCCAAATAACGAAAAAGCACAACTTAAAAGATTTTGAATAGATCTAAAGTAGATTTTCATTTTTTATTTTTTTATGAGTTTTCTAGCTAAAAATCTAACTCTCTATTTAAGCCACTTAGGAAGATATTGGTTAAAAGAACCTTATTTTATAAAACAATAAAACTTGCAATCTTGTTAGTGGCTCAGGAGGCCTGTAAGGATGATCGATATTATAAATTTTTTTTATAATTTTTGGTTTCTCAGAAGCCTTTAACCCTGTTGTGGCATTTTTTTCATGCAAATAAGATCAATAATATGACTTTTAATCAACAATTTTTCGATTTGAATATAGTAGATTTTACTATAAAAATATTTTCAATAATTTTAGGGTGATAGCGGTGGTCCAATCATTTACAATAATAAAATTGTTGGTATCGTTTCTTATGGATTCAGTTATTGTGCTTATGGAATTCCTGATGTTGAAACTAACGTTGGATATTACTTGGACTGGATAAAAGACACAATAGAAACAAGTAATTCAGTTAACAATAATGTAACTGAAGACACAATAGAAACAAGTAATTTAGTTAACAATAATGTAACTGAAACTAGAGATATAAAAATATCATTTGATTAAGGATGATTCGTTATAACTCTTGTATCAAGAAAACTAGAATTGTAAATAGATTTTTAATCTGGAAGGATTAATACATTAAAGAGAAAATATTTTAGAAATCAAATAACTAATTTTCTTTAAATTTATTTTGGAAGATGCTCTCATGTCTACTGTTTTATAAAAATCATTAGATAATAAGTTTATATAAGATTTAAAAAAAAAATGATACTGTGAAGTTTTCCATTATTTTCAGTTTATTAATTATTTGTTGAATAAATATGTGTACAATATTAATTATATTAGTAAATAATTCACATTAAACTTTATAAATACTTTGACTTTTATTAGCAAAATCTTTATCTAACATTGATACATACAGTCTTTATTTCTATAGTTATATTGTATTTTATTTTATGTATATATTTGAATCTAAATAAAAAAAAAAGTAAAATAACTAGAACTGTTCGTTTGCATCATTTATTGTTTACCAATACTTCTTATATAAAATAAAAACTAAATTTATTATTATAAACTGACTTAATTTTTAATTAATTAAGACTCGTGTAAACATTTAATATCTTTGTTTTTTATACTGATAAATATATTTTATTTATTATATTTTATATGGCAAGACTTGAAGTAAAATTTTTTAATACAAAAGTAAAGTAAATAAAAAGAAGTACTATTCTATAATTTGTTTCATTTAAATGTTCTATATTCTAATATTGGCTAAAAATTTCTAATGAGATATTAATTTCTAAGCATTTTAAATTACTTATTTATTCAATTTATAAATGTTCTATAGTCTAAGTTAATTTATATAATTTTGTTACGATATAAAAAAGTTTTCAGAACAATGAAATTTATAAACATAAAATTTACAATTTAATAAAAAAATTAGCTAAATAATGTAAAAAGCTATTTGTCAAAAAATTTTTATATCCAATAAATTTGGTAAATTTTTAATATCTTTTGAATTAATTACTGAATGTTGGACAGTTATAGTTAATTTTGTATGACTCATGGTATTTCTTTTTATTTCTATAGCGGCATTGATAAGTTTTTTAACAGCCAAAATTTCACAACCATATAAATCAATATAATTTAATCCATGTGAGGTTTTTATTAAGTTAATCAAACCATCATTTTTTACACCGGCACAAAAACTACAATCTAAGTATTCTATCTTTGGCATATAATTTAAAGGTTTATCTGTTATTGTTGTTATTTGGGAAACTACTAATTTTTTTAAATTTGATAAAGCAGTTATGTAACCTAAGCCTGTATCGGTTATGTTCTGACAATAACTAATTTCTACAACAGTCAAGTTTTTGCAATGTGATAAAGCTTTTAAAAAACTATCTGTCACACCTTCATTACTGACAATAAGAATCTCTTCAAGATTTACTAAAGCTTTGAAATAATTTTCTCCAGTTGATGTTAATGAAGAAAAATATACATTTGGCAAACTTAAATTTTTTAAATTATTACAAAAAGTTAATGCTCGTGCAAAATCATCATCAATAGTTTCCAAATAAATTCTTAACTCTGACAATATCTTATAGCTTGGAAATGAACATAATAAATCCTTTGATTTTACACTACAATCTATGAAACTTATTTTGCTGATGCAATCTGTTAAATTAATTAAACATTCTCTGTTTATTGAAAAATTTTGTAAAAATAAAATTTGAAGATTTTTTTGTTTTTTAATTAAAGATAATAATTGATCATTGTAATAAAATTCCTTCAATCCTAACAATTCAAGTTCTAAGAGTTGGCATGTAGATAATGTTAAAGCATTAATGACTGATTTTAGAATTCCCTTACAACGTCTTAATTTCAAAGAAACCAAATTGTTTAAATTTGGAATTGAATTTAAAATATATTTTGGTTCAATTGCAAAACAATCGGATAATGTAATTGATTTCATTGTACGAGCAGGCAATTTTTCAAAGCATTTTCCAGTAAGGGTTAAATTTAAAAAATATATACTTTCTAATTTATCATTATTTGCAAAAAGTGCCGCCAAAGCATTGTCACATTCCATGTCTTCAGCATGACTTATAGATAAATCTGTAATATTACTACATTTTTTAGCTAAATCTTCAATTACATTTGTTAACTTTAAATGAGAAATTCCTACAACATTTACACAAACATCTTTTAAATATTTTCCACATCTATCTAAGATCTGATTAAAAATACTAGTATTATTTTCATTATTTTTTATGAATATTGGATTGTATTCACTGATATCGAAATACTTAATATCGTTCCAAGATTCTTTACTAACTCTATTCCAACGCTTAGATACACATTCAATTTGAATTCTTTCTTTTATAAAAAGATTTTGGAATATGTAAATGAGACAATCATCGTTAAGTTTATTAATACTTATTAAATTATTTTCACTTTCACTGATAAGCGGTTCATAAATTTTTAATTTATTTGAAGTACTGCTATGTTTATTTTTCTTTTTTTTCTCCATGTTGAACTACAAAAATTATGTTTAATTTAATACTTTTATAAATAAAAAACCTTTTAGTAACTACTTTTAATTAATTTTGTTTAAATTTTATGCAGTAAATTAACATAAATAAACAACAAATGTATGTATAAACAAATTTAGCAAATTAGTTTTGTAAGTTAAAAAAAAAATTATAAACTTTTAAAATTATGAAAAAAAAATATTTATTAATGAATACAAAAATTAAATTTTACATTTTTAAAATATAAATAAAAATACCAGTGAAAATTTTGGAACTCCAAAAATTAAAGGTTATCGAGCATCAAATACTACTAAACGTTTTGTTCTCTTCTTGTACATAATACGATATCCACATTCTCGGCAACGGATAGGATCTCTTGGACGAATTTCATTATCACGATGACATTCGCCACAAATATAGACCATCGCCTGCTTATTTGCTGTTTCTGATGATTTTGATGATTCCATCAATGTATTTTAATAAGAAAAGAAAATATAACCTAAAAAATACTAAAAGAAAAATTTCTTGTTAATTTATGCATTATAAATATAATTTTTTTTTTTCAAATAACGAATAGTAAATTTTTACCAATTTTAGTAGTTGAAGCCAACTTATTTTGATTATTTAACTTTGCAACTATTGTTGTAAATAATTCCAGCAATCGTTTTGCTTCGAAAAAAAACCGATACTACTCCCTTTCATCAAAACAAGCTGATATAAAAGTAGATAAAGCAGATACCTAAAGTGAAATTCCAATTTCCAAAGGCGTTTATTACAGAGGGTTAGAGACCCTAAGGACATCTGATGGCTTTAGTTAGAATATTTTGCTAATAGATTTCTACTTTATCGAGATTTAAAATTGGCGCGTTATATGAAAATTCAAAAAACAATTTAAAAGTTGTGAAGTAATAGATATCATATAAATCTTTATAATAAAAAAAATAAATAATTAGAAATAAATAGTACATAAGCCATATATTAACATATGATGTTAGATGTTCATGTATGCACTTTTTTCTAGGTTTTGTGCAAAACTGAAGGTTATTTTTGAAATTCTTCATAAGAAACATTTCTAATTGTTTTTAAAATGATATACTTATAATATGTTTTAGAGCTCGTTGACTTCAAAATTGACCAAAATATACGGTTTTTCGGTATTAAAGCTAATTTTTTGAGGCCAGGATTACGACCTCAAAAACCTTAGTCTAGTCTTTTTTATGCAAATTAGATAAATGTCTTATGTAATGTATAGAAAAAACCAAAAATCGGGCCAATAAATGGCACTCGGAGACAGTTTTCGGGGTCGAGACCTAAATTATCTTATTCAACGATATCGAAAACATATTACCAATCATTTTAAAGACAATTAAAAATATGTTAAAATTAACTTTAAAATTAATTTCGAAAAATACAGTTTTTCAGTATGAGGGCTGTTTTCTTGTGGCCATCAGGACCTAAAAATCTGAAATGAGCGTATTGAGAAATTTATATACTATATTTATATGGGTAGCCTTGCACAAAACTTAGAAAAAAGTACAGGCATATACCATATATGGCTTCTGGACTAAATAAATTAATTTAAAACAATTTTAATTTTTAAAATTAAACTTTTATTGTAGCTAAATAAAATATAAAAATATGGCTATAATTTTACTTTAAAGTTACATGTAACGTTGCGTAACATTTAATCTTTAAAACTAGCCTTTAGCTGGAAGTAGTCATCATAGATACTTAAAAGATTAAGTTACCAAGTTGGGATTAAAAAGCACCAACTTGTCTTCTTCAGCCCTATACTTCTCGTATTAAAAGCACAAAAATTTGCACCCTATAAATTTAAAAAAGTAATTTTTACTCAAGCAGGTAAATTTTTTCGCTCGTAACTCGGTTGAGTAATTTATTTAATAGTTATTTGTTAAAAAAGCGAAAAATAGAATTTGACTTTCAATGTGTTGTACGATTTAGATAGCAACAAAAAACTTATTTTCTTTATTAAAAATACAATTTATTTTTGGTTCCTCATAGAGGAACCATTTTTTCCCGTTGGTAACATAATTTTTCTTTAAAAGCGAAAACGATGATGAAGGTATAGAAAATATATTGTACTAAAATAATTGTTACAGCGTAAACAATGAAAATGGATGAAAAATTATTCACTCGATTTTTCACAAAAAAAAGGTGGAAACGTGATTTAATTGTCAAAATAGACTAGCAGGCAATAATCCTTCCGGAAAATTCTCCACAAAAACGTGCTCTATATTTATAAGTGAAATCTCACAAAATGATTTACGAATAAATTAAAAATTTTAAATAATTAAAAAATTTATTATATTGTATTCTATAGATATTAACTCAATTGATTTATTCATCTGTTCAACATTGTTATTTGGACTATGTATAACCTTGATGAAATTGATAAAAAAATTTGATCACGCGAACGAAAAAAAAAACTAACTTTCATTTATTTCAGATTCTTAGAAATTAAATAAATCAAGTATGCAAAATTTAATGAATATTTGTTATAACAAATTTTTGCATAAAATTTGAAAATTATTAAAAACTCGAAGAGATATCTAAATAAAATAAAATTTTAAATAAATACAATACAATTTTATAATTTTATAATTCGTAATTATCACCTTACTAGATGTTAAAATTCTAAACCCAAACTATTTTTATTCCCTAAACGCGATTCATTCTAGGTGCTGAACCAAAAATATTCCCTAAAATATGTCCCTAAAACTGAATTATTGCAAGTCCTTAAATCAAAATTATTTCAAATCTCTAAACCTGAATTATTTTAAGTCCCTAAATTGAAATTATGCTAAGTCTCATTTGACCCCCCCCCCCCCTTAATCCAGACAAATTTGATCTCAAAAATGGTAAAAAAGTCATTCTGCCAAAGTTAGAACGTATATCCAAATTGTGTAATTTTTTCATTATACGCTGCAAAAAAGATCTACTTTCTTACTCTCGGACGATCTTTTTTCCCTCTTGAGTCCGTAAACCTCCGCATTCGTCAAACATAGACTTTTTATTAAACACGTGAGTAATTTAGAGCAGAAAAATGCGAAGAAAAACTTCAGAGAACAAAATTTGACGATTTTATGTTAATTTTTTTGTTCACTTCAATTATTACAAAATCACTTATTTAATTAATTTATTTAAAATTTGTTATATAATTACATCAAATTATTGAACTCAATACTCTTATTTTAATTGTTTTTAATTCAGTACAAATCAATAAAAAACTTTTATCTTATCTTACATTTAAAAATCTAGGATATAAATATAATTCGCATATGTTAGAATTTTTATTGTAAATAATTTCATTCACAATGAATTTCATTTTTCTGTTATTCTTACACGTTTTGGCATTTTCGCAAGGTATAAATTAAAGTATATTTTGTACTTTATTAAGTTACAATAATTTAAGATTGGAAATTTTTTTTACATAATTAGCTAATTGCAATGAACAGCGAACTCCAAGAATCATTAATGGAAATTTAGTATTCAATGGCGAAATTCCATACCAGGTAAGAAGCGTAAATATTTTTATAATAAATTATAATTGGGGGTTACAAACCCTACGAACCCGTCCAATTAATTTATCAATAATTGTAAAAGATTGTATAAAATAAAAATAAATTAATTGGTTTTGTATTTTATCTGTAATTTATAAATTTTAGGTTTCTGTACAAGCAAGAGGAGTACATATTTGTGGAGGTTCCATAATCAGTCGTAATTATGTGCTTACAAGTGCTCAATGCATAACAGGGTAATTTTTTTTTTTTTAGCGGGCAGAAAGCAGGCATTTTCCAGCCGAAAAAACATGTTTTCTAGCCTTTGACGCAGAAAAATTGTAAACGGCCCCTGTTTATAAATAAAGAATGCCCCAAATCGCAGGTTTCCTTGATTTTACCGTAATTAACGTGCGATTTGGGCCAGTCTTTACTTTTCTGGACAAAGGCCGTAAATATACTAATGCCAAATTGGATATATTTTTTTAAATAAAACTTTTCCATTTCCTAGATTATTACCAAGGGATATAGAAGTAGTATTTGGAACAACAGATTTGAGAAATTTAAATCATAACGTAAAGCGATTGAAATTTATGATAATTCACAGAGATTTTCGAATGTACGAATCTCGCAGAAATGATATAGCATTGTTGGAGGTAAAATATTTAATCATAAATTTTATTAGATAACATTTTATTAGTTGTACTTTATTTTAGGTTGATTCACCGTTTACTTTTTCGGCTACCGTTTCTCAAGCTGTTTTACCAAAGCCTCATGAAGCAGTTCAACCAGGCAGCTTAGCAGTTGTTTCAGGCTGGGGAACAAATGGGGTGAGTATTTGAATAATTAATATTTTTTTAAGCTTTCAGTAAAAAACATTTTTAACAACTAACCTTTTAGGAAAATATTTTTATACCATATGAATTGGAATTGCAAAAAGCTCAAGTTCAAATTGCTGAACAAAATTACTGTCAAAATGTTATGCAAGAAATAAATAAAAAAGTTTTTCCTACTTCTATTTGTGCTTATGATCCAGTTGTAAGGAAAGGCCATTGCACAGTAAGTTACTATTTTTTGCAGCCACTATAATAGTAAACAGACGATAACATCTTATTTAAATATTAATTAATTTTCAGAGGGATAATGGTGGTCCTTTGATAGTTAATGGTAAATTGGTCGGAGTCCTGTCTTGGTCATACTATGAAAAGAATTATTCAAACTGTGCCAGTACAAAATATCCAACAATTTCTACTCGAGTATCAGAATACGTTGATTGGATAATTCAAAATACCAAAGGAGATCAATTATTATTCTAATAATTTTTATAAGTCATTGTTATTTATAATTACCTATGAAATAAAAATATATTATATTTGAAACTATTTTTTATTTACCTATGTAGAAATCAGGTTATGCGAAAAAATCCTTTTTACGAATTACTATTAAAATGGTAAAAATTTATTAAAATTTCTCTAAAATTCTTTAAAAAAATTTGTAATTGGTTTGTGTAACTATACGCAACCAACGAGCATAGAACATGTTTACTCATAACAGTAATAAATTCAAAAACCGAAATTACAATAAATACTGAAATATATACCATACTAAGTCCATAAACTTAAAGTATTCTAAGTTGTTATTGTTATCAGAGCCTGATTAGGCCCTGACTCCCACTTTGAATTATTCTAAGCCCATTTCACCCCCCCCCCCCCTGCCGAGCAAAACTTTTTCAAATACCCCTCCAATGAACATGTTCCATATTAATATTAAACATTTTTTGATAATAATTTTACTATATACAGTTATCTACACTGTAAAAAGTAACTTCCTTAAATTTACAAAAAAAATAGAATTTTTTCGAAAAATAATTAAATTTTCGAAAAAATTTGTAAATATTCGAAAAAGATCGTATAATTACTAAATTTAGTATATTAACAAAAAATTCGAGTATTCTCGATTTTTTTTTGTGAATTTGATAATTGATAATTTAAAATAAAATTGATAATTTACATTTTTTTTTCGAAAATTTTCAAAAAATAGTTGTAAGTTTCCGAAAAATAGTTGTGAATTTACAACTGTTTTCGTAAATTCTCAAAAACTATCGAGGATTCATTCGAGGTTGAAAGTTTTTGTCATAGTATCTATGAAAACTACTTATCTCCAAAAGATTTAAACTCTGATCTTTTAACGCTTTTGTACGAAGTTAATATTTTTACATATCTAGGGCAAAAAAGCCTATTTCCTGTCCTAGAACGCTTTTGTACGAATTTAATATTTTTACATATCTAGGGCAAAAAAGCCTATTTCCTGTCCTAGAACGCTTTTGTACGAATTTAATATTTTTACATATCTAGGGCAAAAAAGCCTATTTCCTGTCCTAGGGAGACGGCTTTTTTCCCCATTATATGTAAAACTATTGTTTAGAACACGGGAAAAAATATGGGGTTCGACTTTTGCATGCTGTCTGCACTCGCTCGCTACGCTCGCTCGAGCATACAACTGCATGCAAAGCCGAAACCAATATTTTATCCCTTGTTTAATAAATAGCTATTTTTGTACATTGCCTCAACTCTATTAGATATTTGATATTTGCAATAAACTTTAAAAATTATATCAGTTTCTTCTAATGGTTCTCTGAGTTTGAATTTTTTTTTTTAACATATTTGGAATTTCAGTAAAGCAAATTCCGTTAATTTTTAAATTAATTAAAAATAAATATTCCAATTTGTTATTAATTGAAAATTTTTTTCTCCAAATCATTATCTCTTAAAACTTTTTAAAGTTTTTAATGTTTTTATAATGTTTAGCTAAACTATTTAATATTAATTTAAGATTAATTTTAGTTGGAATTATATTAAAATCATTTAAATAATTTCCACATCTAGAAATAATCGCAGCAACTAATTTATCAGTGTATCTAGGATCAGGGTTATATAATCAGTTCCAACAGGATCAAAAATTATCACTAAACTGTAAATAAATGTAGAGTAGAAATTACTTTCAAAGATGGTAAAAATATTCGAAATGACCATGCTTTAACAATTAACCTTTGACCTTTAACTGTAATATTTATTAGTTCCAGTTTAAAAATTACTATTAATCAGAGTAAAATTCGCTCCAAAGAAAAGTATCAATTAGTGGAAATTCTCAAAGATGTCACAAATAATTTTAGGATAATTTCTACTCTTCATTTATTCACAATGTAGGAACATAATTAATTTTTTCATTAATGCTAACCCTTTATGTTAAAATTTAAAAAACATAGGCGTATTTGGCCCACGCCTCACCAGTCTAACGCTGTTTTAATTGTTTTATGGAAAATATAAGCAGGTAGCCCATAAGAATTAGGGTGACTTTTTTGAAACCACTTGGACGGCTTCAAATGGACTATATGACATCGAGATAACGAAATTCTAGACTTTTGGCCAGAAAACTCCCCCATATACGGTCAAGATCACCCCTTTGGGCAGGTTGGTATAGGCTATATTTGAAATATACGTTTATTATGGTGAAAAGAAAATGTGTGTAAAATTTGGCCTGGTTTCATTTGGGTCACCTGGGTGACTTAAATTTCAGTATCCCTCCTCAGGACAATGGGAAACAGGCTAAACTTTCGGTATATTATCAGCAAGCTTCGTAGAATAAAGTGTGGAAGTTTAGCTTGGTTTCAAGAGGGTCACTTTCATTGAGGGTCATATTTCAGGTGACTTTCGGATACTAGCAGGTTTTCCGTTGGTACAGAGGGTAGCCTTGGGCAAAAGTCTAAAATTTCGTTATCTTGATGACAAAGAGTCCATTTGAAGCCGCAGAGTGGTTTCAAAAAAGTCACCCGAATTCTTATGCGCTGCCTGCCTAATATATAAATAGTCATTAAAAAAAACATTTTGATCAATTATTTTTTGTAAATTATTGAAAATTAAAAGCAAAACGCACCATAGTAGGAACCACAAAAAATCCAAACGCAGCCAACGTGTTAAACAAAAGCTAATGTTTAAAATAATAACTGGTTAAATAGAGCATAAAATCAAATTTAACGCGGAATAACTCTTACGTAAAATTTTTGTAAAATTTCTATTTGTATTTGTATTACGATTTGTATAGGCTTAGGTAAGTGAAAAGCATTGTATGCATAACTATAAAATGGATGATAAAGGCTAAATGGTCATAACTATGCACAATAGCCTGATATTTGTAGAAACCAGATATATTTTGCTAGAATTAAGTTATAAAAAGTTGCTTGTATTTTCGATTTTCGTGAATTTAAAACTCAAAAAAAAAAACATGCTTTTTTCATATATGCTCGATGGCATGATACTTATAGGAATTGATAATAAATTGAATTCGAGGAATCTTATTTTTTAGGCACCAGATTTCACCTGATATCTTCCATTAAAATATAGGGAAGGAGCTGACGTGACTGAGAAGCTGAGATTGCTCAACTACAAGTTTTTTTGGTTACTGAATCCGGAGTTCAAAATACCTGAAAAATTAGTAAAGAGCAACCTTTTTTCGTGGTTTTTTGCAATTTTTTTAAAATAGAGCTAAAATTACATAATAAATTGCATTTTTTAAGATAATATAAAAAACTTTTAACCGAGTTGTATAAACACAACCTAAATGCACGGAATATGTTTACTTCCAGCTGAGGGCTAGGTATACCTAAAACCGAATTATTCTAAGTCCCTAAATCGATATTATTCTATGTCCTTAAACCCGTATTATTCTAAGTCCCTAAGCCCAGATTTTTCAAATTCCCTAAATTGAAATTATATTCTAAAATTCATCCCCCCCCCCTTAAAACGGACAAATTTCACCCCCACCCCTTAATTTTTAAGTTCTGAGGTACCCACTCCATATGAACATGTTCCATGTTAAATTTTTTATTATGAATTAAAATTAGGTATAAGGGGTAAATTTAGGAGTAGTAAAATTACTCCCAAAATAAAAAAATAAATTTTATAAACAGTAAAATGCTAGAAAATACCATGAAATATAAATTTAAGAATCATAAGTAAAAAAAAATTTTTATTGTATTTTTTTTCTGTAATGAATATTATTTTTGGGATGCTTATCATACTTCAAAGAAAGAATTATAATATAATAGTCAAATTTTAGAAGTTTTTTTTAGCATTGAATAAAATATTATAGTGTATTGCTGACATAAGGATTTTACCCACTTATCCAGTTATTTTGGGCCCCAGAGCTTGATTCAGCAAATTAAAAAACTTACAGCAGAGCAATAATCATTTCCAGTTTGGTTGGATCCGTAAAATTTTAAAATAATGACAGTTTTTTTTTGGTGATATTTATAATAAAATTTATAAGATATTTCAATAATTATCATGAGAGATTTTTTTAATAGATACTTCTAATAATTATTATTCTATCTATAAGGGCCATCCATAAATTTAATAATATTACAGAAAGGTACCGTAATATAAAAAACATGCAGCATCCAAAAATGCAATTAATAATTGTAATTTGTATTATTTTTTGGAAAGAAAAAATCAACAAGTGCCAAATATTGATTTATGGAATTTATGCCTCATATAATAAGAATTTTATTATTCAAACTTTTCTCTCAAAAAAATCCTGTATTATTATGTAATTTAATGAAATGAACATACTTAATAATTATTTCCTTGGCTTAAATTTTGGTAATCTTAGTTTTTTGATAAAAAAACGAAACCAGATCATAAATGTATTTACTTATTATATAATGCAATGTTGATAATTATGTGTACGACACTCTAAAAACGTTAAAGAAATTTTTAATGCAATAATTTTTCATATCTAAGGCAAAAAAGTCTATTTTCTACTCTAGGTAGACGGGTTTTTTCCCATTATATGCAAAACTATGTTTTGATTTACAAGACAAAATATGGGGTTCGATTTTTACATGTTTTCTACACTCGCTCGTGCATACAACTTGGTGCATGGTCGAAACCAAAAAATAGTTATTTTTCTCAAAAATCGTATTATCCCTTTCTATAAAAAATCTTGAATTGCAGAAGGTAATTAAATATGAGCATAAAATTTTTTAAAAATAATTATTTATTTTTGATTTATTCTTCTTCTAAATCATCATAACTAAATAATACATCCAAACATTTAATATTTAATTTATCATTTTTGTATTTAATTAATTCATTTTTTCTAACACTTACACATGTACGTATATCAAGTGCTTTAAGATTTTTTGAAATCAATATTAAACCTAGCAGACTTTCAGTGCTCAGATTTTTACATTCACTAAATTTTAAATATTCTAATTTTTGCATATTGCTCAAGCTAACATCTTTTATATTTGAAAAATGAGAAATTATTAGCTTTTTTAAATTTGGAAGCCATGTGATATGATTTAAACCAATATCAGTCACACTAGGTGCACATGTTATTTTAATAAATGATAAATTTTCACAATATGACAAAGCTTCCAAAAAATTATCATTTATACCAGAATCAATGTAAGATTCAAAATTTTCAAGTTTTTTTAATTTATTAAAATAATTTTTACTTATTTTTGGTGTTACAGAAAATTTATGTGACCATGATAAATTTAATGCTTTTAAATTAACAAAATGACTTATCGATTTAGCAAAATCGTCGTCAATTATTTTTAAATCACCAAGTACTAATTCAGATAACATTATGCAGTTAGAAAATGACAAAATATCGGTGGTAGCTAAATTAGGTTGAAAAATATTAATTTTTTGAATACTGTTTGTTGGAATGAATTTTAAACATTTTTGATCAAAATTAAAATTTTTAACTGACAAGTTTTGTAAATTTTGTTGATTTTTAAAAAATTCTTCTAATTCATTATCAAAATGAGTATCTTTAACGCATGTAAAATTAAATGACATTGATTTAATCTGATTTTTATGTAAACTTTGCAAACAAGAACCATTCATACCAACATCAGACAGAACCAAATTTTCTAAATTTTTATTATTTAAAAAAAATATAGCTAAAGATTTATCACAATTATCACAACGTTTAAAAAAATTTTTAACTGATAAACTGGTAACATTTTTACAATAATTAGCTAGATCAATAAATAATTTATTAAAATTAAGATAAATAACATTTTTAAAATCAATAAATATTTCTCTTAAATATTTTCCACACCTTTTTAAAATTTCATTAATTAACATATGCTTAAATTTAATTAATTTTTTATAACCAATTAAATTAGGTACTAAATTATATTTTTTAACAATAAATCCATTTACTTGAAGATCCCATGCTATTCTCATAGATGGATTATTACATACGTCATTCCAACTAGTTTTACTAATATTATTCCAACGTTGGCATACGCTTTCAATTTTAATTCTTTCTATAAATGAAAGATTTTGAAAAATGTAACTTAAACAATAATCATTTAAGTCATTTATATTTTTTATGACTTTTTTATTGACCAATAAACTATTAGGTCTTAATTTTAGTCTTTTTGAAGTATTGACATCTTGTTCATAAATGCCCATTTTTAAAAATTATCTGAAAGAAATTAGAATATTATTATAACTCAAGATTCTTTTTTAAATTTTCTTAAAATATTAATTTAACATAAAATTTTCATCATGCGATTTAATATTATTAATGCAATATTACTAAAATATTGCATCGTGTACTGAGTTTACTTCTGCTGCTAAAACCACGTGTTCATGTTATTTTACAAAGCAATATTTTAAATTTATAATATTTAAAGATTCTACTTACATATAAATATTTCTATCTTCAGAATAAATAACAATAAAAAATTATATTGAAAATAAAATTTGGACCAAAATAAAATAAAGTTTAAAAATTTTTTTAATCATATCACATGTTTTTTATGTTCATTTTATAAAACATTTTACAAAACTACTGTCAGTTAAGATATATCTCACTCCCCAAGTTTATTATTATTATATTTATAATGCATGTGTGTGAGTATTAAATATGTTATGTGTAAACCAGTAGTATTAGTATATACGTGCGGTATTGAAAGAAATTCTTTTTTTCAAAAATATTATAATATCATAAAACTGATAAATTTATTATTATTTTTTAATCTATAATCTGGGTTCCTGGAGTTCTTTGATGTACTTTATCTGAATATTCATACAAATTTTTAAAATTTTTACTATATGTATCCCGAGATGTATCCATAATTATTGATTTTTTTTTGAATAATAAAAATAAAAAATAGTGTAAAGTAATGTATAATTTCATCATCTTATAGAAAAAATTGTACAAAATTAGTTAACACAGTCCAGTTTCAATAATAGACGAAAAGTCATCGTAAAGAGTTATTACACTCTAAATTAAAAATAAGGATTTTCCAATAATGAAAAATTCTATTTATATACTTTAAATATATAGGCATGTGCATCATTATTTATTTACACTTAGAATACCAAACTAAACTTTTATCATTGTTAAAGTAATAATTTATTAAAGTAAACAAAAAGAATTATTATACTACTCTATATAGGTAATTCCATGGATAAATAGCAAATGTCACGCGAGGTCTTAAAAATTAAAAATTTTTTCTTTTCGTTTTTTGTTAAAACTGCCTTACTCAGCCACCATTTTTAAAAGTTCAGTAAAAAAGCCCTGGAAAAAATGTTAAAAGTGTTACCAATGTACAATTTGATGAGGAATTCGAATTTTCAGTTAGATTTTGCCCACTTGGTGTAGATTATCAGGAAAATTCAAATTTGTGCTCTATGTAGAAATTTCAGTTTTTAATAGTCTTTACATTTTTATAACAAGACTAACAAATTAAAAATTTAAGCAATGTATACACGCACGTACCGCGTATTATTTTACTGTTATTTTACTTTTAATATTTGTTTCGTCCAATTTTTTTTTAAATTTTTAATAATTTTTTTTCGACCTTGTTGGACAATAATAAATCTTTTCGATTTATAATTATAAACTCACATTTTGAAAATGCAACAAATACATAATAATTATCAAGATATTGATTCCTCATAGAGGAACCATTGTTTTAGGTCAAATTTTGATTTCTGATTTTTTGGTATACATTTGATACCTCAGGATTTTCTCAAAATTTTTTACATAAAAAAATTTTAAAAAACACCATAATTTTTTTTCTTTTTGGACGTAGTATACTTAATTTTTGTTTATATAAGTACTAATATTTAGAATTACCGTTTTTACTATAGTATATCGTTTTTACTATAGTTTACCTATAGGTAAAATAGACGATTAAAATATTTTGTTATTGTCTCAACCATAGTGCCAATTACATGACAGCGTTTTTTTCTTCAAATTTTCAGCATCATATCCAGAAACTTTTCCAGGGGAGGGGGAGGGAATTCAATAAATATTTGCTAGTTTTTATACAATTTTTTAAAATAATACAAAATTTGTTGAAAAACGTGTATGTACACCAGATCAGACATTGCAGCTTTTCAGCTAAAAAAAAGGCTTTGAACAATTAAAAAAACAAAAAGCCCGAACTGGCTACCAAAATTGAAAATAAAACCTCAAATAAAACTTAGAAAGCTAAAAATTAGTAGAATTTATTTTAATTTTCAGATCAAATGTAGCTTAGAATAAATCCGAGTACCTCTGCTTTAAAATTATGCCTATAATTAGTTTGGAATCATCGTTACAAATTTAAATTATATGTATAAGATTTTTATCCAACTTTTTGATTATATAAAAGAAACTTTACGTATAAAAGTTTAATTTTTGTTATTATAACTTTATTTTATAATTTGTAATTTACATTTTAAATAAGTATAGCAAAAAAACAAGTTACATTATTTGTTAAAAATTTTTTATATTATAGAAACTTAATATATAATTTAGCGTTAAATTAAAAATAAGATTTTGTTTCAGAATCGTATTTAAAATAAAATTTTAGTTTTGGAAACAATTTTTTTGACGAACTTTCATTTAATTTATGCATTTTTTCCAATGATGATTTTGAATCAAATTTTGCCACAAAAATATTAAAAGTTATATCTGAAGGTATGATAAATGTAAATATGTTGTATACAGAGTTGTGTATTGCCAAATTGGCAGCAATGATTAATTTATCAATATCAACATATCTACATTTATGAATATCAATACTTTTAAGGTTTTTTGAAATTTTCATCATGTTAATTAGATTTTCGGTTCTTATATTTTTGCAATTACCGCATTTCAAGTGTTTTAAACTTGAAATTTCTTTTAGAAATTCTCCTGTTATATTCGCTAAATTTAGAAGAACCAAAATTTTCAATTTTGAATTGTTTTTAAGAAATATTAAGCCATTTTCGGTGATGTTGTCACAATTATTAATTTCAACATCTGTTAGACTATTACAGTTTGAGATAGCTACTAAAAAATCGTTAAAAATTGCAGCACAATTATTAAATTCAATTTTTTTAAGATTTATCATTTCTCTAAAACAATCTTGCTTTATAAATATCAAAGATGATCTCGAAATATTGAATAGAACTAATATTTCTAAATTTGTGCAATGAGTTAGTGCATTTACAAAACTGTTATCAACTGTATCTAAATGTATTTTAAGTTCTGTTAATGATTTACATTTGTCTAATAAAAGTGAAAAGTTTAATGATTGAATATCACAGCCTAGGAAATTAATTGTTTCAAGATTACATTTCGAGACACTTGATAAACAATTTTCATCAATGATAAAATTAAGTATAAGTAATTTTTTAATATTGTTTTGTCTTTTGAATAATTTAGATAATTCGTCAGTAATATTAATTTTTGAATTTTCTGATAATTCTAATTCTAAAAGTTTACAATCAGAAGCTGTTAGTGCTTTGATGAATGGGATAATCACATTATCCCGATTTTTACATCCAATCAACTTAAAACAAGACAGTTTTTTAAAATTTGGAATTAATGATAAAATATTTTTTGAGCGAATTTTTAAACAATTATACAATGTTATTGATTTAACTGAATTTACGTTACAACTGGAAAAACACTTTCCACTGAAAGCAATATTCTCAAAATAAATACTTTCTAAATGCTGATTTTTTAAAAAAAGGATATCCAGTATATCATCAAATGTATACGTTTCCACATCAATTGTAAACGATAGATTCTTAATGTTCATACATTTAGAAGCTAAAATTTGAATTACATTTCTGGCAATCAAATTAGAAATTTGCTTCTCATTTATATTTATTTTGACATATTTCAAGTATTTTCCACGTCTATTTAGTATTTTACTCATAATTCTAAAATCAATTCCATCATTATATATTAGCTTATTATCATTACTTATTTCAAAATGTTGAAAATTAAACCAAGATTCTTGAACCGTTTCACGCCAGCGCTTACAAACACGTTCAATTTTTATTCTTTCTTTTTCTGCTAATTTAGTAAAAATATGGCACAAGCAGTCATCGTTTAAAATATCATTTATGTTTAGAGTTAAGAAATCATTTTCAGTTGTTTGTTGATCAGAACTAAATTCTTCTGTAGATTTTTTGAGTCTTTTGGTGCAATCCATGGTTCTATCTATCTAAATAAAAATTAATTTATGAAAGTAAGTTCTCAACAACTTTTTAGAAATAGTACATCTAAGTTTAGTTTGTATTATTAATTGTGGAATGGATTTTTATAAAGCTTTTAATATTGGTATTGGTATTGGTATTGGTATTTGTTTAACCTCCATCTTAAACTTCCATACGGATGTTGTGACAGAGGTCACCAACAACTGCCCATGCTATCACACCCTGCACTATTTTAATTTCCTCTTTATCTATTTTAATGGGTTGAGGATGTGAAAGCGCCTTTTGACAATTGTTAGTGAAAAGTTATTGCATAATTGTTTGAGTGTCATTGTAGCTGGTATGAGCGTTGAACCTATGGTCCAGGAGGTACGCGACTTCTCCCGAACCCCACGCCGACATAAAGCTTTTAATATGAAGGATTTAACCCATGACTTCCCAAATGGACATACTTTGATTATTTGTAAATTAAACACAAAGAATAATGATTATAGAATGATAATTTCTTATGTTAAATGATCCTAGGATCAAAACTCAAAATTTTTTCTCTTCAAGCTTATTTCTATTCAATGTCTTATTACTTATTAACAGTAATAACTACAATTTAGTCTGATCGCGAGGGAGGATTTTGTATAGTTACTAATCACAAGATTTGGTCTAGTATAGAATCGCCCCCGGGAATGCACTAAATATCATTTCTGATTTAATATTTGAATTCTACGACCCAAAAAACCTATAGGAACTCCTCAATTAAAAAAAAATCATTTCTTACATTTGTGGGATAAATGTAAGGGACAAATGGGGTGGATAATCCCCCCTCTTTTTAACATATTTTCCTTCCGGCGTTTTTTTCCTAACATGTTTCCGAAGACAATGCAAAAGGTATCAGGTCGATTCAACCATTTTCATAATTATTTAGAGGTTTGGCCTGTTTTTCACAGATATTCCCGGACTATTTAGAGAGCTGTTTCTCTTGTTTTTGACTGGTGTATATATGTATATAGGGTTAGCAGGATTCTAAACGCCACGCGTGTTCAAAATGTAAATTAATATCTCCTATACTATTAAATTTTAAAATTCCCAAACAACCGGCCATATTGGAACTTTTTGTTACACTAGCGACAAAAATGTCAAAATCTGGTATCATAATATATCAACGGGTGGATCCTGCTAACGTCAATGTCAAAGAGGTTATGTCAATTCAATATACATATTACATACATTAATATTATAAATGGCGAAACCACGTTTTTTATTATGCACTTTTGTTAGTAAAAAATAAATAACTTTTTTTAACTAAATTCTTTTCAAAAGGAAGGTATGATTTTTTAATTGTTAAATGTTTAAAAAAAAACTGAATAATAGAAATCATGAATTAACTAGAAATTCATTATTATACGTTTCCGATTTTGATTTTTATTCACTTCACTTTTTTTTGCATATTTTATTAAACAATTTTATTTTACGTGAAAACTATATTAATTACCTCATTTAATAAAAAAATTTTGAATCTCAGCTACTAATAATTTACTGATCTTTATTTAATTAATCAGGCGTCTACTTGAAACCGTTGCAAAAACTGTGGAATGAAAAAAGGGAGACGTTCGCGTCTTCTGCTTCAACGCCACCAATTGAGCGCGAAACAATCGTATAATATCGTACCCATTCGTATTTCCCGCTTATTTCCTTGAAATTAAAAATCCAAAATTAAAAAACAATTAAAATTAAAATAATTCTTACCATAAATAAATCCTAAAATTAAAATAAATAAGAATTTTTCGCAAATTATAAAATAAAGAGATATTCGAAATTCAACGTAAGCTAAATTCCGGAGCTCTGTAATTACCGACATTTTCTATGGGGAATCTTGTAAATTTGTGTTAATCACCTCCTCTTACTTAAAATTTTCTTTTTAGTTCCTTTTCAGCGCTATCGACTTCGATTTTTTTAATACAATCATTTTTAGGCACGATCACTATATTTGTAATATATAAATGAAATCGTGCCTTATAATTTTGTCAGGTCAAAAAACGAAAAGTTCTTAAAATTGTCTAATTTGTGGAGAAATTTTGTCCCCAAGTCATTTCGATGCCTCTAACATGCTTATGTGTCTGTATGTATGTTCGAGAAACTGTACAGAGCCAATTTTAAATACAACTCGATGAAACAAAAAAAAGTTGGTACATAATTTTTTATACAGTATCTGGTTTCCCAATAAATTTAGTAAACATTTTTTATTTATACCAAATTGTTGCAATGTTAAATTTTCTAATTTTTTAAATTTTTATTCTTTTTGGACGTATTACCTAATTTACTTATATGGGAGTACTATTTTCAGGAACCTCGTTTATAGTAATATTTTTGGATCCGATACTTAATTTTTTCAAAATTTTTTTTTTCTTTCTGGACGTAGTACTTAATTTTTTTTCTATTAAAGTATTAATATCTAGAGTCATCGTTTTTAATAGGTAAAATAGACCATTAAGAACATTTTGTTACTGTTAAAGAGGGACGATACTGCCAATTACTTGGTAGCGTTTTTTTAAATTTATTTTAAATAATTTAAAACAATAAAAAATTAAGTTCAGCTCCAATTCTGGTCAATAGAATATTATTTTTACTTTTATAATTTGAAATTGTTTTAAATAAAATTTAAAAAAATGAATTTTTACGGTAAAATTTGAAAGAGCGTGTCTTTGATGTTATAAAATGCCAAAATATTGTTATAAATCAATTCTGAATTCTTAATACGATATTTTTTTTATTTTTTATAAGTTTGTAAAAGCAAAATACTTTAAAAATACCACCAGCTACCCAAATAAAACGCAAAGAAATCTTTTTGGCATCCAACACCGATTTCTCATTCAGGATTTTTTTTGGTTTTCTAAAGTGTCATACTGAAAACAAGGGTTGAATTGATTTAAAAATACGTACATAAAAATAATAAATAATTGCAAGATAATTTTATAAATAAAATGTATACTCTATTATAGTATACTATAATTTATAATTGTGCATAATTTTATATATATAATTATATAGTATGCGTACGTGCTTGTTCATCAAAAAAGGTATCAGTCAAGGTGATAATTCTAATTCATGACATAATAAAGTGACTACATTTTTATATTATAGCTGAGTATATTTATATTAAAAATAAGAATTCTACGCGATAAATAAAATTACAAGTATATTTGCTAGAATGTCAGTTTCAAATATGTTCGCAACATATTCGCATTATTTTTTTTATTATTTTCATTTATGATAAAAGAAAAAGTTGATTACTGATTAAAAAAATTAGTTGCTCACAAAAATAAGTCAAATATGGCAAATCTAGCTTTATTTGCCGCCGCATATGGCTTACTTTTGATTATAGTTCTCGCAGTGTTTGTTGCCTTGTATCAATTTTTTTATTGGAAAATAAAAAGAATGCCACACATAAATGTTATGCCGTTAATAGGACAGAATGGACCAGTATTTCTCAAAAAACAATCATTTGTCGATTTAACAGGAGAATTATACTCAAATTTAAAGGATTTTAAATACTATGGATCTTTTGATTTGATTAAACCAATAATAATTCTCAAAGATCCAGACATAATTCGTGAAATATGTGTTAAATCGTTTGATTCATTTCCTGATCACAATAGTTTTGTGCCTGAAGAAATGGATCCCGTTATTGGTAAAAATGTATTTTCATTGACTGGTCAACGATGGAGAGAAGTTAGAAGCACTCTGAGCCCAAGTTTTACAACTAATAAAATGAAATTTATGTTCAAATTGGTCGATGAGTGTTCTAAAGATTTTATTAATTATTTTGTTCAAAACCCAAAATATGCTCAAGAGTTTGAGGCTAAAGATGCTATGACGAGATATACGAATGACGTTATAGCAACAGTGGCTTTTGGTGTCCAAGTGAATTCTATGAAAGATAAAAATAACGAATTTTATGAAACAGGAAAAGATGCAGTCAACTTTTCAGATCCTGTAAGACTTCTCAAATTTATTTTTTCTAGAATTTGTCCTAAGTTAATGCGCTCAATGGGAATCACATTTTTATCAAGGAAAACTGACAAATTTTTTAAAACATTAGTAAATGACACTGTTAAAGCTAGGAGAGAACGTGGAATCGTTAGACCAGACATGATTCATTTGATGATGCAGGCCTTAGGAAAAGAAAATGGAATTGAATTCACAATCGATGACATGATTGGGCAGTCTTTTATATTTTTCCTGGCTGGATTTGATACTTCAGCCACTTTAATGTGCTTAGCCTGTCATGAGTTGGCTGCAAATCAGGATGTGCAAGATAAATTGAGAGAAGAAATCGATAACAATTTTTCTGGGGATTCGGAAATAACCTATGAATCTCTTGTTAACTTAAAATATTTGGATATGGTTTTAAATGAGACTTTGAGGTTATATCCACCGGCAGTTTTAACTGACAGAGTCTGCGTGAAGGAGCATGAAATACCTCCGCCTAAGGAAGGATACCCAAGTTACAAAATTCAACCTGGAACTAATATTCACATACCGATTTATGGTTTTCATAGAGATCCTAAGTATTTTGAAGACCCAGAGAAGTTCGATCCTGAAAGATTTAACGAAAACAACGTGATTGATCCTTACATTTTCATGCCATTTGGTATTGGACCAAGAAAATGTATAGGAAATCGTTTTGCATTGATGGAGACAAAAATATTAATTATTCATATTCTTCAAAAATTTAATATTAAGTTTACAGAAAAGTCAAGCCATCCAATTATTTTTACAAAAGAAAAATTTCAACTTGTACCAGATAATGGATTTTGGTTAAGTTTTGAAAACAGAAAAAAAAATTTATGAACATAAAAAATTATTGCTTATTTTTTATAAATATTTTTCAGTTTTGAATAAGATTACAAATATTGAATAATTTACAAGGTAATATTTAAAACTTGTTTTGCATCAATGAAAAAATTGAAATAAAATAATCTTTTAGGAATTCAAGTAGTACAGGATTGAAAAATTAAAAAGGTTATTAATATTGATTTATGAAAGTTCAGTAATAATTTTTCATAGTTTTCTGAGGCAAAATGGTTTTGCTTGTTAAAATTATATATTTACGGCTCGTGTCCACTGCGTTTTGGAGCATTCTTTATTTATGGATAAGAGCTGTATAAAATTTTTCTGCGTCTGGGGCGAGAAAACACGTTTTTTCCGGATGCGCAGTCTCCGGGAAATACGTTTTTTCGGACCACGAACCAGAAAAATTTTTTTTTGCGTTAGTGGCGAGAGAACGCGTGTTTTTCGGCTGCGCAGAGGTCGGGAAATACTTTGTTTATAGCCTCTAAACAGAACATAATATAATAATAACTCTTCAAATATAATGAATATTTTTAAGTTAATGATTTTAAAAGCAAGTATGTATATATTTTTTTTCAAGCTATTAAATTACGTCAGTTGCAAGGTCAGTTGACAATGATTAAAAAAAAAAACAAATTTCAAGTTAATTCAAAGTAAAAAGCACTGACTCTTTTTAGCAAAATCATCGATGACACCTACGTATAAACTTTGCAGTTGGCGGTTATTTGCTTAAAAAGCACTCAAGGAAGTCTAAGTCTAAGTCTAAGACTACTCTGTAAAGGAAACTGCGACAGCTCAAAAATAATTTATAAGTAAATTAATATTCAGAAAATTCTGAGGGAAATTTTGAATTTATTATGAAATTTCGTACATTTTTTTATAAAGTGAAAGCCAATTCCACTGTTTTATAAATAAAACTTGATAGTTTAAAAAATCTCTTTATACTATCGGATAAAATGAGTTGTCATTTACCAAAAAGTTAAAATTATAAAACTGATCTGCTAATAAAAAATCCAAACGATTTTTAAAAATAACTGGCTAGGGTGTATGTGCTCAAAACGAATTCAATTTAAAAAAAAAAAAATAATTTAACGCCAAAAAACACTAGACTTACAGTTTTTAAATGGCAATTTTTCTAATTATCATCTTTGTCGTAATATTTACAACAAAATGTTTCAATGGCAAGGAATATAATATTATTTTTTTGCTAGTAGCGCAGAGTAATACCACGTGCGTTTATATTCATCAAAGAACAATATAGTATAGTATGCACTGTCAAGGTGACTTATCAATGATATAATAATTTAATAGTTTTAGCACAATATATAGATATATACATATTAATAATATGCTTATCCTTTGTAACAAATGCATTCTACGCATCAATTGATGCAATATAAAATTTTATTTGCTATTTTACCAGTTTCAGAAAAACTTACAGCGTGAATGAATGCTTTATTATTATATTGTTATTATTTTTTTCATATTTTAATGAAAAAATAATAAATTTTTTTGTGTTTAAAAATTTTTCGTTACTTTCAAAAGAAAAATTAAGTATGGCAAATTTGGCCTTATTGGCTGCCGGGTATGGTTTACTCTCGGTAGTAGTCATTACGTTTACTGTTATGCTCTATCAATTTTTCTATTGGAAAGTAAAAAGATTACCGCACATTAATGTTATGCCTTTACTTGGACAAAACGGACCATTGTTTTTTAAAAAGGAACCATTTATTGATTTAGTAGCAAGATTATATTCAAATTTAAAAGATTTTAAATATTATGGATCTTTTGACCTAATTAAACCAGTTTTGATTGTGAAAGATCCAGACATGATTCGTGAAATATGTGTTAAATCTTTTGAATCTTTTCCGGACCACAACAGTTTTATACCAGAAGAAATGGATCCCGTTATTGGTAAAAATGTATTTTCATTGACTGGTCAACGATGGAGAGAAGTTAGAAGCACTTTGAGCCCAAGTTTTACAACTAATAAAATGAAATTTATGTTCAAATTGGTTGATGAGTGTTCTAAAGATTTTATTAATTATTTTGTCAATAATCCAAAATATGCTCAAGAGTTTGAGGCTAAAGATGCTATGACGAGATATACGAATGACGTTATAGCTACAGTAGCTTTTGGTGTTCAAGTGGATTCCATGAAAGATAAAAATAATGAGTTTTATGAAACTGGTAAAGATGCCGTCAATTTCTCAGATCCACTCAGATTAATAAAATTAATTTTGGCCCGAGTATTTCCGAAATTAATGCGCAGTTTAGGAATCACATTTTTATCAAGGAAAACTGATAAATTTTTTAAAACTTTAGTCAATGAGACTGTTAAAACTAGAAAAGAACATGGAATTGTTAGACCAGATATGATTCATTTGATGATGCAGGCCTTAGGAAAAGAAAATGGAATTGAATTCACAATCAACGACATGATTGGGCAGTCTTTTATTTTTTTTCTGGCTGGATTTGATACATCAGCTACTTTAATGTGCTTAGCTTGTCATGAGTTGGCCGCCAATCCTGATGTGCAAGATAAATTGAGAGAAGAAATCGATAACAATTTTTCTGGGAATTCGGAAATAACCTATGAATCTCTTGTTAACTTAAAATATTTGGATATGGTTTTGAATGAAACTTTAAGATTATACCCACCTGCCCCTTTGCTTGATCGAGTATGCGTTAAGGAGTATGAATTACCACCATCAAAAGAAGGTTATCCAACTTATAAAATCCAAACGGGAACCAACATTCACATTCCTATTTATGGTCTTCATAGAGACCCTAAGTATTTTGAAAACCCAGAAAAGTTCGATCCTGAAAGATTTAACGAAAACAACGTGATTGATCCTTACGTTTTTATGCCTTTTGGAGTTGGACCGAGAAAATGCATTGGAAATCGTTTTGCTTTAATGGAGACCAAAATATTAATTATTCATATTCTTCAAAAATTTGTCATCAAGCTTACAGAAAAATCAAGCCATCCAATTGTATTCAGTAAGGAAAAGTTTCAACTTGTACCTGATAAAGGATTTTGGTTTAAATTTGAAGAAAGGAAAAAAAGTGATTAATAGCAAAAATACTAAAAACTCTGGCTACTCGCTAGTCTTTATTGGTGAATTAAAGGTGATCTAAATGATTTGTTAGCCAAATTTATAGTCCGATAAAATATGGGATTAAATTTATTTAAGTTTTTTACTGTGTAAAAATTATCTTCTCTGTGATTATATTAATAAAAGTATTACAAGAAATTTAATTTATATTATAATTTGTTAATATCTCAATTTTATGCTTTTTCTAATGAACTTTAGAATCAATTATTTATTCTGTTTAAGATAAAAACAGCAATTTGTATAAATTGATAATATTACAATTAATAATAAATTTTTTAAAAATCATTAGATAATAGTATTTCATTGAATTTATCTTGACTAAATTACTTAATTTATTGTGAGTTTATAAAGTAATTGCTTTAATTATCTTTTGTTATGTGTATTTTTATATTTTTATACTATTTAATCAATAATTAATAATGGTTTGTGAAAAAAATAGACAGCTTTTTTACAGTGTACTTATAGAAGTGTTTTTGTTATTTAATTTTAAAAAAATTATAATTTTATTATTGTTAATTTTACACAGATAATTTATCATAAATTAAGTTAATTTTACAACATGTAATATACAAATTTTTATTTATATATAAACATTTTTAACTTATAAAAAATGGTTCATGAAAAAAAAAATTTAATTAAATAAATTTTATTATTTAAATTATTACAACTATTAATTTGTTTTTTTAATCAGTAATTTTCTAATAGCAGTATTCAAACAAAGATTTCTCTTATCATGACTTTTTCCACTTCTTAAATTACATATTAAATTAGTTCGGCATTTAAAATCACATCTTGGTATTACAGGAGACCTTGCATAATAATTTTTGTAAAAAACGTTAAAACTGTTTAAATTTGTAGATAATTCATCGATTAATAAATCCCAATCACTTGGTAATAATGATTTCATGCCATACTCTTGCTTAACGTTGTAAGATTTATACCAAATTGGGTTACCGTTTAAATTGGCTTCATCGAGATTCATGATCCATGTTTCATGATTGATAACCATTCTTGTGGTTCCTAAATAATCTCCATCTATGTAATATATTCTGTAAGCTGGATTATTGTTGATGTAAGGTGTAACTGATGGACCGATGTATGCAATTCCTAAGGCTCTGCCAAGGTTTTTAACATCGTAAAAAATTTCAAACTCATCGTGGTGAGTGTGGCCGAAAAATTGAGCAGTTATTGTTGACTCGTATCTGTTCACTATCAGATAATAGTTTCTTGACCATACTTTCAAACAATCGGCATCACCAGGTGGAATGTGTCCAATTATATGAACTTTTTCATTTAATAACTCCGCATTTTGCAATTCGTTAATTAACCATTGAAGTTCGCCTAAAGGATCTGTACTGTTAATCAGCAACCACCAATTTTTATTATGACAATAATTTGTGTTTACTGATATCAAGCGAAATTTTGGTTTAATTAAAACTGAATAAAATGCACCATAACGTACTGTTTTTGAAGTCGTTTCAGGGAGCCAACGACTCCAATATTTATTCATTTCATCGTACAGCCAAGAAACACTATTATTTTCAAAAGCTAACTCTGGTGGTGGAAAACTGTTGACAGGAACACTTTCGTGATTACCAATCGCTGGAAAAATAGGAATATTTGGAAAAAATTTCACCATTTGGTAAACTGTATCATTGATAATTTTTAAATTTGAATCTTGAGTTTGTTCCCAAATATCATGAGGAGGCAAATCACCAGTCCAGATAATGTAACTTATATCTGGATGTTTTTTAGCAATATGTTGCAGCATATTAAGAATCAATCGTTTTGGACTATCACATTTTCGGTAATCACCCCATTTACCAGCAGCTGCAGATTCTGTTTCTGGAATTCCATTTTTTTGACGACAGCAAAGTGGCTCATCACACTCAGCATTCGCACCTTCTTTGTACAAAGGATCATAATGAGTATCTGATAAGTGAAGTACCTTTAATTTTGGGGCATAATCATTTGGAAGCAAAATTGGTTTCAGACTTGGTTTTTTTACTGATGGAAAATTAACTTGCCATTCATGAGATTCATCGCGAAGTAACCCACAAGTTTGATCAATAACAAAACTACAAATTTGAATAGGAGTCATGTGCATAATTTTTCTCAAAACAGTAATAATTTCTTTAGCAATATTTTCACTCGCAGCTTTACAAACACTTTGATTAACAATATTTAAAACAGCACAAATTTCATAAATATTATTTTGAATTTCACTATCACTTTTACCAATACTTATATAATATTTTAATATACCAGTTGCAATATTACACGTTCCACAAGATAAACCTGATAAATCAGAAAAATCAATAATTCTTTTCTTAAATTTATTGTTATTATTTATTATTGGACGTTCAATAGAACGTGATAATCTACGAATTTCACGTTGTAAAAAATTAGATGACCATTGATTACACGATTCGTTTAATTTATTGTATTGAAATTTTTTAATCTCGTGTGTACTGTTATTTATTTTAATTAATTTTTTTGATAAACATAATTCATTTGGCTCTTCTATTTTATTTATTGAATTTACACCTCTTAAACTTTGAAGAATTATCAATAAGGATATTAATTTTATTATTACTTTTTTTATTTTGATATTCATTTTTAATTTTTTAGCTAAAATATTCAAAGTTTTTTTTAATGGCCTTCAATTAAATTTATTGACCATAACAATTCCATAACAAGACTAAAACTAAACTAGAAATGAGTAAAATATGAAATATAGGTAGACGCACTAAAATAAACTTGAATTTTGTATGTAAACAAAAATAATAATTATAATAAATTCATATGGGTGATCTCCGACGTCTATGAGTAATATTTTAGGCAGGTTCTGCAATAGCCTAACAATAGCCACATACACAAATATATAAGTACTTATGGATAGACATATATGTGTATGGCCAACCTAATATTAAAATCTGCCTTACCAGCAGGTAAAAAGTCTACAATAATTAATGTAGAAAAATAGAGGGCGCAGTTATCTGAAGGTTGGCCATACACAAATATGTCTATCCATAGGTACTTATATATTTGTGTATGTGGCTATTGTAGAATTAAAATTTTAGTCTAATTTGTAACATTAACAAAGAAGCATTATTGATAATCTAAAATCTAAAAAAATTTACTTCAAACAAAAGCATTAAATAAATAATAAAAAATCGTAATTAAACGTAGTGTTTTAATTAAATAATTAAAAAAATATTTATATTTAAGATTAAACCGGTTTAACAATTTATTTGTTTATTAAAAATATATAAACCAAATCATGATTATTTAATTTTTTGTGTTTATTATTGTGAGTAAATGTTTTAATTGAGCATAAGTAATAGAATAAGATTTTTTTAAAAGATAAATCAGTAATTAATAAAGCAATAATTAAGGGACGTCTGACTTGGTGCTCTTACACAGTGTTTAGATAGAAAAAAAAAGTTTTTGGTTAAAATAAAGTGAATGAAAATATCAGCTGTTTGATGTAAATACAAGCATTTTAGCAGTAATGACAATTTTAAATAGCTGCCTTTTAGCGTGAATTTTTTAAAGAGCATCAGGTCGATTTTCCTTTGATAATAAATTTATTAATTTGTTTATGCTGTGATATAATATTGCGTTGAATAATAGTATTTTTCTTGTCAGCGGCTAGAAACCACGTATTTTCCGGCCGCTGCGCGAGACCGGAAAAGTCGCTTTTTCTCGCCACTTCGCCAGAAAAATCGTATACGCGATTACGACCCTTGTCCATAAATAAAGAATGATCCAAATCAAAGTTTAATTTATTTACGTGCAATTTGGGCCCTAGTATTATAAAAAATCTAAAATTTATTGAAACATGAATGGTCGTTAACTCGAGCGGTTACCCCATTTTTCACTGTTTTTCTTAGTTTGATTTTTATTTTTTATAAGTTTTAGTGCTTTTTTTTAGTTTGTTTTTGTGATTTATTTTACTCGCTTTTTTTTACAAAAGAAAATAAGAAGAATATGTGGGTACCGTTCGCACAAGTGTCTAAAGTATTATAACATTATCGAAATTCGTGTTTAATTTTACGGAAAAATATCTCAACTTCTTTTATCGTTCGGATCTAAAATTTTCTGCGAAAAAATCTGTGATAGATAAAAATTATGCAGGTTTTATATTTTATTTTTTATTTAATACTTTCATTTTTGGTTTTATTGAAATCTAATAATATAATAAAATTTCCAAATTAACATGACTTAAAAACGCAAATTAATAAATTTCGCAAAAAAATTTTTAAACTGACCAAAATTAATTTTGGTAAAAACATTATGATTATTAAAAATGCAAAAAATTTTATTTGTTCTAGATATTTAATCAAAACAATGATTGGAAAAAGGTCTCTCAGAATTTATGAAGCTAATTCTGTAGAACAAAATTATTTTGGTAATAAAATTTATTGATTTTTACGGATTTCTTCAAATGATTCTGATAAATATTTATAATTGATTTTTACAGGGATAAATAAATTAAATGATGACTGTTTAATTGAAATTTTTCAGTATTTGCCTATTATCGATAAATTAAAAGTCGAGCAAGTTTGTAAAAGATGGAAAACACTAGCTAGACTATCATGGAGTAATTATCGTGTACTGGATTTTGATTATCGATTTTTAAAAGAAAATTTTTTGGAAATATACAGCGTTAGATATTTAAAAAAATTCGTTTCAGCATTTTTATCAAGAAGTCAAAATTATTTGCATGAAATAAATGCCAGTCGCAGCTATTTTGATTCAATAAATTCCAAATATTGTAAAAATATAACAAATCTTTCGATATGTGATTTTCCAAAAAGTTTTGATGGAGATTTAAAAAATTTGTTTACCAAGACTGATAAATTAGATTATTTAAAATTAGAATACGGAACTTTATCTGGATCTTGCTTTGATCACATTCCAAGTAAATTATCAAAAATAGAATTAAAAAATTTACAAATCAAAGATTCTGTACATTTTTTAAATTTTTTATCAAAAACAAATAATCTTAAAAAAATTAATTTGATAAATTGTTCTCAAGATATGATAACACAGATGATCAAAGCATGTGACGTAATCAGTCCAAATCTTAAAGATTTAAGTATTCGTTTTGAAAAAGGTGAAAATTACAGAGATATTTTTGAATTATCAGAATTTTTGTCGAATTTAAAAAATTTACAAAAATTGAGTTTAGAAGGAAATATTTCTAGCACACATCTGTTACATAATTTACCAAAGAATATTGAAACTTTAACGTTAAGACTAACAAAATATAATGAGCTGCCAGCTAACATTCTACTTAATTCATTTAGAATTCAAAAATTATGTGAATTGGTACTTGATTTTTGCATAATCGGTAATTCTCATGCATCAGCAATCGGTTACTGCCATAATTTAAAAAAACTGTCTCTTAATTACATTGATACTAAAACCTTGACTGCAGAAGGTGAAGGAAAATTCGGCAAATTATGTAATCTCGAAGAATTAAATGTATCACATAGTAAATTCACAGATAAGTTTTTTACTTCAATAAGTAATTGCTTAAATTTAAATAAAATAAGCATAGCATTCTGTCCAAGATTGACCAATGAAGGAATGATACATTTAATGAACATAAGTCATCTTAAAATATTAAGGTTACAAAATATAAGACCAATATTTGATAATATTTTTGATCATTACAATGAATTAGAAGAACTATCCTTAGGTTTTAATGTTAAGGTAGACAAAAATTTTATGTTAAACATGCTACAAAGTTCGCCATGTTTGAAAATATTAAGAATTACGCATTGTTTAGTTAAATCAAAAGATTTACTTTCTATGTTGAAAGAAACTGTAACATTTCGTAAAACAACATTGAGCGTTAATATTATTGGAATTACTGTTAATGATATTAATAAATTATCATCTCCGTTTATAAAGCATTTAAATTCAAATTTAGGTTCTACGCGGAGAAATTAGTCATGTTAAATTTTATCTAATAGTTTGGATTACTTTTTACGGTCCTGATATGTAAGGCAAGACAAACTAACAATAAGGAAATTTTTACCATATTTAACGAAAAATTTAATATTGCAGCAGAAATTCTACTTCAAGTGTCGTAAAAATTCGTCTAAATTCATATTAAATTTTTCTTTAAGCATGGTAGTAATTTCCTTTTTGAGAGTCTGTTTCACCTTTATTAATATCAGTATCGTAAAAAGTAATCCAAGGATGATTAAAATTTAACATAATTAACTTCTCAGTGTATTTGTTCTACAAATTTTTATAAACTTTTTATGTTTGTTTTCTAGTACTTAATTGATAAATACTGGAAACAAATTTTCATAAAAAAATTTGTAATTAATTTATTACATTTATTTTAAGTTTTGTTACATTTGATAAGATAGCAATAAGATGATATTGTAATTGAAGGACCAGTTGTAAGTAACACTTGGTGAATTTTGGAAAATTTTCAAATTAATAGATAATTCAAATATGTTTTATTTTTTTTTTAAATCCAAATATAGGGTTTTAAGAATTGCATCACAGTTAGAAAATATTGGTGGACTGAAGCTGAGCTTCGTGACACTCAAACTTTTATTTTTAATTATGTTAGTTCTTAATTTTTAATTTTGATTTTAAGTTTTTTACCAAATAAGTTTGCAAAAAAAGTAAAATATTGAATTGAAATTTCAAGTCATGCAACTTATCAAATCTGGAAAAATCCAGAATTCATTTGTTTTAATCTATAGTAAATGTTGTTATCATCAGTGGTGGATTCAGAAATTTGTTCAGAAAACGGGGAAAGGGAGGCGATTTAGTAAAAGATTTAGAGTTTTTATAAAACTTTTTAAAGTCATATTAAATTTCATTATAAAACATGTACATTTTCGATTCACAGAAAAAGGTGACCCAGCTCCCTTGGATCTACCGCTGGTTATTACAACGAATACCATGATAAATATATAAATTTTCTTAAATCTGTTAGCTAATTGGCCCCTCGGTAAAAATAAAAATATAATTTTTTTTTTAAGTATAAAATTAATTATTATGCACCAAGTACTTGAAAAAATCAATTGTAAAAAAATAATTTTGAATTAAGAAAATTTAAATTAAAATGTTAATTTTTATAATTACTCTGAAAATTATTAAAAATTTAATTAAAATTCTAAAATTTCTGAAAATTTAAAAAAATTATAAAAGTTGTTTTGGAGTTTTTGTGAATTTATTTTTACAACTTTCTAAAATATTTTGTTTTAAAATTTGTATTTTTCATTTATTATTATATTGAATTTTGTATCTATTTTTTATAAAAAAAATAAAATTCTTATGTCAGTAAATTGAAACATTCTTCCTTGAACTCACAGCTGTTTTTTTTCCTTGTTTTAAAATATTGATTAAAAAAAAAATTTATTTTAGGAAAAATTCAAATGATGTAACGTAGTATTTTAGGAATAATAGTAAAAAGTAATATTTAGGACGAAAGAATTTCGTAATCTCAAAGTTTAGAAATAAAATAATAATTTTTTGCTTCAATTAATTTTTTTATTAACAATAGTTTATTTTAATCAAGGAATTAATTATCTTGATTTTAAGCTTTAGTGTATAAAATATTTAAATTTTTTTCAGAATTTTACTGTTACTTAAATTTGCAATGCCTCCAAAGCTGAGAGATTTTTGTGCTTGGGTTGGGAAAAACTGAATAATAAATATCGATATAAAATCTATTAATCTTTTGGTGCTGTTTAAGGTTTAATAAATATTAAATATTATGTAATAACCCATGATATTGCATCCTGATAATTTCATTCATGAATCTAAAAAATTTTATCTAACTTAAAAAAATAGTTAACCATTCTTGGGTATGTACCACTCGTCATCGCAACTAAATTTAAAAAACAACGCAGCGTAAAAAAATAGAAATTGTAGCAACGTGGTCAAGAAATACCATTATAGAAGGTATAGAAATTATATATCCATGACAGAGACAAACAAACCCACACAATAGTTTTATACTACGTGTATGAGTAATAGAATTAAAAAAAAAAAAAAACGAATGGCTTCGCAGTCATGTGGCGATGATACTATGAAAGCATGGTAGACTTAAAAGTTAAAATTTAATAACAAATAATATTTATTTAATTGTCTTCAGATTTATAGCGTATAAGAAATTATATATTTTTAATAATTTTTTTGTGATTAAATCAAATTAATCTTCATCTCTTGTATATAGTTAATACAAGTTAAGAAAAATGCAACTAACCAAATAATACAGTCGCACTGACTCTAAAATAAACAAGGACATGAATTGACTGCAACATAGTAAACCGTGGACTGCAACTAGTTTCCTGGCAAACGCTATCATTAATAAAATATAATAAAAATTAAAGTTGTTTTTAGCTGAAAAGCGGTAAGTCCTTAAACTGTTTACAAATTATTTAACATTAATGGAAATCGAAATTTAAACAAATCTAAGACTGAGTTTTGGCCAAAAAATAATGGTGTAATATTATTAGGTTGAGTTAAGGCATGGTTGAAATATTTATTGGCCATTTACCTTTTTATAACACCCATTACATGAAAGCTAATTATATTTTTGGTTCCCTGTTTTTTTTTCTATCTTGAATTGTTCCATTAAGATATTATACTTAGGAACAGTTATTGTTTCATCGTGTAGGAGTTACTAATATTGCAAATAATTTGAGAAACATGCCTTACTTGTATTAAATTAAATTTAGGAGGTATTAAACTCATCAATATTTGAGTTTTTTATGCTTTTTTAGAACACCTGAGAAAGAATATTACACATATCCTTTCAAAGCACTTTATGGGCCATAAAAGTTTTTGGATATAGATACTGGTAATTTCTTGAGTTTTTTAGGTTTGCAATACTTATCCATGAACTTGAATTCAAAAAAGTGCTTTTATATATTATACTTTGATTATTATATATCATTGAAAGAATATATCATATTACATGAAGAATATATTAAAAAAATTATCTCACTTATGAGAAAAAATATTCTAAAATTGTCATTATACTCCAGTCAGATACGGGGGGGGGGGGGGGGGGGGGTTGTATTTTCACAGGCGAACATAAGATTTGCTCTACTATAGGTTTTTTGGGTCGCTGAACACGAAAATCGGGGTCATTTCGTAAATAAATGGAGGCTTCACCCTTAAATTTGCAAAAACTACCCCCAAAAAGGGTTTTTTTACTTATTCGCACTTTGAGAGCTCAGATTTGCACCACAAATTCGACTTCTTTTTCATAAATAATTAATATTTCACCCTTAAAATAGCTAAAACTACCCCTAAAAGGGGTGTTCTTAGTAACTTTGTACTTCAAGCATTCAGAGTACGTTCATATACGTTTTTTGGGTCACTAATCAAGAATTTCCACTTTTTTTTTCATAAATATATATTTCACCCTTTAAATAACTAAAACTACCCTTTAAAGGGGTGTTTTTGTTATTTTCACACTTTGAGCATCCATGATATGCCCATAAGGAGAGCTCAAAGTGCGAATATGTTAAAAGAAAACCCCTTTCCGGGGGTAGTTTTTGCAAATTTAAGGGTGAAGTCCCCATTTCTTTACGAAATGACCCCAATTTTCGTGTTCAGCGACCCAAAAATCCTATAGTAGAGCAAATCTTGCCAGTGAAAATACAACCAAACCCGTATTTTGACTGGAGAACTAAATTTTTTTTTATTTTTATGTATAATAAATTCATACGTGCGAATTTACATTTTTACGGTTTTTAACATGAAACATGTTTATAGAGAGCGAGTACCCTGGAAATCTGAAAATCAAGGGGGGATTCAAATATGTCCGATTTAAGCGCAGGGGCTTGGGCAGGGGGGTCAAATGTGACTTATAATTTCAATTTTGAGACTTGATTTCGATGAGAATGATTTCGATTCCGGGATTAAAAATAATCTGGGTTTAGGGACTTAGAATAATTCAGGTTTAGGGACTTATAACAATTTCGATTTAGGAACTTATTTGGAATAATCCAGGTTTAGAGACTTAGAATATTTTTGATTTAGGGACCTAGAATAATACGCGTTTAGGGAATCAGAACAGTTTGGGTTTAGAATCTTAAAATTTAGTGAAGGTGATAATTACAAATTATAAAAACAGCATATTGTATTGTAATTTATGTGTCTATGCTCAGCTATAAGTAAACATGTTTCTTGCATTTTGGTTGTGTTAACAAAAACCGGTTATAATTTTTTTTTGCAATATTTCGGAAAGAAACCTAAATTTATCTATTAGATTGCATTTTTTGAAAAAAAGGTAAACAAATATTGAAAGTTTAATTATTAGAAAGCCTAATTAGGTTACAAAGGCTAATTCTGGGGGGTAAAAACTACCCCCCAAATAAGAAGAAGTTGAAAAAATATGATAAAGGTTATTTTTATTTACTTCCTTTTTCGATCAAGTATTTGAGACTGTTTTATCATATTTTAGTCATTAAAAAATTAATTAACACATTCCTGAAGGTTACCTACTTCTAAATAAAAAATAAATAAAAAAATCGTAATTGTATTTTATTTTTCGAACCGGGTAGTCTTAACCTCCCCAATTTTCAACCATATTGGACTCTTGGTTTGGGTTTGGCACCCCTTATAACCTATAACAATAGTACACCTGTAACAGCTTGAAAATTTTTCAAACTTAGACAATTTTATTGATAAGCTGGTTTCAGTAAAGAATGCAATCATTTTAGAAACTGGAAAGATTCCATAATCTGCAATTTTTGAGCCCTTTTTAATGATGCCTTACACTTTCGATTATCTTTTTGCTTGCCAAAGTTACATGGGTTGGAAATAGGTGTGAAATTTAGGGTCACTTCTTAACCATTATTATTCAAGAATTTCAATTAATTATTGGTTTAATGTGTTTGTCTTATTTCTTTTTGTTTCAGATCGTTTCAAAAATACTAAATGAATCCAACAAAAAAACACCGAATTTTTAGAGCTCAAAGCATTCAAAATAGAACTGATGGTATTAAACATATTTTTTTTTAAACTGCTATATGCATAAAATGAAAATTAATTATACTTTACAGAAATTAATCAAAAATTAAATGACGACTGCCTAGTAGACGTATTTAAATACTTGCCACTTCTCGATAAACTAACAATCGAACAAGTTTGTAAAAGATGGAAAAGATTAAGCAAACTCTCCTGGAGTAATATTAATGTTTTAATTATCGATAATAATTTTTTAATTAAAAACTTAATAAAATATTCAAGCCTGAGTTATCGTCGAACTTTCTTTGCAACTGTTATTTGCAGATGCAAAAATAGATTACGTCAAATTAATATTACTTTAAATTATTATGATCCAGTAAAATTTCCTTATTTAAAAAATAACAAAGAAATTTTCAATAGTAATCTCCACCTTAAGCAGCTTGATGCAGACTTGGAAAAATTATTGATGGCGAATAATGAATTAGAAGTACTACATTTAGAAAATGTAGAATTAAAAGGAAAATGTTTCACAAAAGTTTCTGAAAAACTGAAACAAATTACATTAAAAAATGTAAAAATAGAAGATACAAAGTATTTATATGATTTCTTGAAAAGTTCAAAAAATATAAAAAAATTAGACTTAATATCTTGTTCTGAAAATTTTACCTTAATGATCATAAAATTAGCAAATGAAATTCCTATGAATGTAAGAAATGTAGGCTTAAGTATTGGGTTGCAAAATGGCAAAGATGTTTATAATATTTTTGAGATTTCAGTATTACTAAATATTGATGTAAATACTCCAAAAATGAATCTGAAAGGAGAAGTAATAAATCAAAGCCTGTTGCTAAGTTTGTTGGGTGAACTTTTGGAATCTTTAACTCTTAGATTTACTAGATTTAATGAAAACACAGCAAATATTTTTATAGATTTAGCAAAATATCCAAAGTTAGATAATGTAACTTTAGATTTTATAAAAATTAGAGATAAGCATGCCAAAGCAATCAGTGATTGTTCAAATTTAAAAACATTGTCACTGAATTATGTAAAATTATTGTATTTAAGTAGATTAGGTGAAAAGAATTTTGAAAAACTACAAAATCTCGAAGAGATAAGTTTATTCAATAGTGAATTAAGAAATGATTTCTTATTAGCGCTGTCAAAATGTAAAAAATTAAAAATTGTAAACATTGCCAATTGTAATAATATTACTGATGCTGGCTTAAAACATATTATAACATCAGTTAATCTGGAAAAATTGGTAATTAAGAATTTGGATACTATAAGTAATGACATTTTTAATAATTCTTTTATGACATTAGAAGAATTGATTTTTGAGAATTGTAAAAAAATTACAAATAATGGTATTACAAAATTACTTGAAAATGCACCAAATTTAAAAATTTTGAAACTTATTAAGTGTTGTAATATAACTAAATTTTTGTTGGATGGTATTATAAAAACAGCAAACATTCGTGGAGAAAATCTAAAATTAGGTGTTAATATTACTGGAATGACCAATAAGCAAATTGATAGTTTAAATTGTCCTTATGTACAATTTTGCAAATAATTTGTTTTTTTATTTATTTTGTAAAATCCTTATACATATTATTTAAAAATGTATGTACTTATGCAGTTTGATTGTGTTTTTGAGAATAATTATATAAATTTTTATCAACATACTTTTGTTTTTTATTTACCTTTACCAAAGGCCCTTTAGATACATGAATTATAACGAAACACAAAAAAAATATTATTTGCGTCTTTTTTCGTTTAAATGCGTGTTTTTAAATTGAAGCGGCAGTTGTTTGGTGGGGTATTTACGATTTTGTCAACAAATCTTTCTGCTCTCTTTCTCTCTCTTGTACATAAATTTTAGTATAGTATCATTGATCATTGAGATGAGAAGAAATCAGTGTAAAAAAGTTCAGGTATTTCACAATTATTTAAACAAAATTTATATTTTAAACTTTTGTGCGTATTGAAATGAATTTTTCTCTTTAGTTTTGTTTTAGTACAATAAGAAAAATCGATAAGATTTTTACACAAAAAAAACAATTATTTTGAGGTTATATAGTGTTTATTATGGTATTTAATATTTTCAATTCTTTATCTGATGCGTCATTTGTTAATTTTTATTTTTATGTCAACAAATATTGGTAGATAATTTTCATAACAAAAGAGAAAATAATTAATAAAATAAAATTCAAAAATTTTTACTTTATTCCTTTTTTTAGTGAAAAATATTTAAATTATCATAATATACGTTTTATTCGATTTGCGGTTTTACGTATACTCCCTCGGTATACTCGCACAACACACGTGTATTTTTCTGCATTTATATTTTATAACCTTAAAATTTTATAATTTAATAAAGATTGAATACTATGACCAGGGCTGTTAGTGATTACGAGATTTTTATAAATTAGCTGAAATCTAGTAACTTAACCAACTTCAAGCAAGTGCATAATCAAGCGCGCCAGACCCCAAAGCATAATAAATTTAAATATATATCAGCGATTTTTAATAATTAATAACGCGTTGAACGAGACTATTTATAATTTCAATTATTTATGCAAAATAAATAATTAAAATTTGTTAAAATATAATTATCATGCACTTGCCTGAAGTTGGTTACGTTACTAGATTGTAGTAAAATTACTAGGATTTTATAAAATCTCGTAATCACTAACACCCCTGACTATGACAATTTTTATAAAAGCTTGTGATTATATTATTTTATTTTTTACTGTAAGGCTGCTGAGCTTGAATTTGGCTTGAGAATTCAAGCATCTATTTAAAACTGCCCAACTGATAGAAAGAGAAATATCAATTAAATAAATAAAATATGCAAATAATAATAAAATTCTATGGTTTAATCATCCATACAAAAAAAAAATAACAGCCTGGGGCCACACCACGAGAGAAAATGAGGAGAAAATTAAGAAATTATACATGTTGGGGGAACCCACCCATTTTAAAATTTATTTATTTATTTATTTATTATAAAATGATTTAATTTAACCATTTATTATTCGTTTTCAAGTTTTTTCAGTTTTACTAGTTCTTATTGTCCTTGTAGTGCTTACAAGGTCCTTATTTTCAGAAACTAGTCCTTTTGGTCCTTAAAAGGTCCTTATTTTTAAGTTATTTGCTAAAATTTCCTTAGATATAACGTGTTTTGTTTTTTGATTTAAATTAATTCAAAAAATGTAATCATAAATAAATTTACTAAAGAGTTGTCTTATTACCTTAATTTAAAAACCTTTCAAATTTACTACACATTTACATCTTTTTAACTGCATTTTTATAAGTTACAATTTTGTATATTATATATGGGCAATTCTTTCTCAAACCAGCTACCCTCTGTGTAAAAATAAAACTAACTAAAAAGAATTTCAGTTTTTTCAAATTGACGGTAAAAGGGTCCAGTTTTTTATTCTAGTTCTTATAAGGTCCTTATAAAATTTTTGTAGACACCCTGTTGTTTGTTAATTAAATAAAGACAGCAAAATATTTAACTTAAGCCCTTTCTAAACCGAATACATTTTTTTCAATTTTGTGTACTTTAACTATATTTTTTGGTATAGTAAAACCACATGGAATTAAAAAAAAATTATTAGATCTGGAAAAGCCTTTATAACCTATAAATTTTATTTGATTATTAAGGCCCTCTCTACACCAGCACATAATTATGTTTTATGATAATCATGTTTGTTAGATATTTTGTGGTGTAGCTAGAATATTCGAAATTAAAGTTATTACAAAATGGCGCCACTAGTAGTATTAGTAAATATTTTTAATAAAAATTAAGCAATAAAATGTAATTAAATGGTATTTTTATTGTTGATTAAGTTATTTTTATTATAAAAATTATAATTGTTTAAATATTGGTGGACATACAATCATTTTATCCATTGAATAAAAAATAATGGTATTATTATGTTTAAGGTTATATTATTATTCAAAAAAAAAAAAAAGGTAAAAAAATAATAAAAAAAAAATAAAAAAATAAAAAAATTTTTTTTTCAATTAAAAGTGTTTTTCCCACCTAAAAACATTTTTTTTAAACTAATTTAGTCGTTTAGAATAATTTCTTAGTGAAAAAAATGCGATTTGGTGGGGGGGGGGGGACGAAGAAGCACCAAACAATTTATGTAACTAATAAGTTTTTGGTGGGTTATAATCATTTAAATATGTAATTTTGAGGTTATGTTTTTAGTACAGTGTAGCTGGGAAAAAAATATCCAACAAACTTGATTATCATTGGTGTAGAGAGGGCCTAACGAATTATTAATAAAATAACAGTTACCCCCTCCACAAAATTTTATTTATTTAATTAACATGGAACATGTTTATAGAGAGGTTGTTCCTCAGAACTTGAAAATTAAGGGAGGGGGGGTCAAATTTGTCCGATTTAAGGGGGGGGGGGTCAAATTATAGACTTAAAATAATTTCAATTTAGGGACTTCGTAGGGACTTATAATAATACATGTTTATCAACTTAGGATACTATCGATTCAGGGACCTAGAATAATTCAGGTTTAGGGATTTGGAATAATATCGATTAAGGGACTTAGAATACTTCAGGTTTAGAGAATCAAAATAGTTTGGATTTAGAATCTTAACAGGTAGTAAGGTGATAATTACAAATTATAAAATCAGGAAATTTTTATTGTATTGTTATGAGTAACATTTGCATAATACTTAGCCCTCAGCTGGAAGTATAAATATGTTCCATATAGTCCAGGTATATCCGTGAAACCACCTCTACGTAATTATGAAAGGGGATAAATCGAGTGAAAACCGATTGCATTGTATTCAGGAGTATGTTAGAAACAAAGTCCCGGAAAGTAGAATATGGATAAATGAATGGGGGGGATTTTCACCCCATTTTTTCACCCCATTTCCCCCACAAGTACAAGCTCATTTAAGAAACAACTTTTTTTTAATTTTAAGGAGTGCATATAGGTTTTTTGGGTCACGGAACCCAAAAATGATGTCAGAAATGATATTGGATGCATTGGGGGGGGGGGGGGGGGGTGATTTAGCCCATTTTTCAACCCTTTTACCCCAAAAATATCTAATTTTTACAAAAACGTTTATTTTTCATTTTTAAATGTCTCTATGGGTTTTTTGGGTCAGGGAATTCAAAAATTATGTCAGAAATGATATTGGATGCATTGCGGGGGGTGTATTAGCCCATTTTTCACCCTTTTTACCCCAAAAATATCTAATTTTTATAAAAACGTTTATTTTTCATTTTTAAATGTCTCTATGGGTTTTTTGGGTCAGGGAATTCAAAAATTATGTCAGAAATGATATTGGATGCATTGCGGGGGGTGAATTAGCCCATTTTCACCCCTTTTACCCCCAAAATATCTAATTTTTACAAAAACGTTTATTTTTCATTTTTAAATGTGTCTATGGGTTTTTTGGGTCAGGGAATTCAAAAATTATGTCAGAAATGATATTGGATGCATTGCGGGGGGTGAATTAGCCCATATTTTACCCTTTTACCCCAAAAATATTGAATTTTTATAAAACCGTCTATTTCTAATTTTTAAATGTCTCTATAAGTTTTTTGGGTCATGAAATTCTAAAATTATGTAACGAATGCTATTTAAAGTCAACTAGGCTTTTTTATTTCTTATTCAACTTCGTAATTTAATAATCATGAATATAAAGTGAGTATGAGGTTTTTTTTTATTTTTTAAAAAATCATAAAATTCCAGAAGAAAATATAACATTAAAAAAATAGATTTTAAATGATTTTGATAATTTAAAAATGTTTTATTTTCTTACTGAAATTGTTCCTTTGGTTACGTAAAAAACATTATTTTAATAACTTTTTACTTATTTAACATTACATTCATTGCATCCAATATCATTTCTGACATAATTTTTGAATTCCCTGATCCAAAAAACCCATAGAGACATTTAAAAATGAAAAATAAACGTTTTTGTAAAAATTAGACATTTTTGGGGTAAAAGGGGTGAAAAATGGGCTAACACACCCCCCGCAATGCATCCAATATCATTTCTGACATAATTTTTGAATTCCCTGACCCAAAAAACCCATAGGGACATTTAAAAATGAAAAATAAACGTTTTTGTAAAAATTAGACATTTTTGGGGTAAAAGGGGTGAAAAATAGGCTAATACACCCCCCGCAATGCATCCAATATCATTTCTGACATAATTTTTGAATTCCCTGACCCAAAAAACCCATAGAGACATTTAAAAATGAAAAATAAACGTTCTTATAAAAATTAGATATTTTTGGGGTAAAAGAGGTGAAAAATGGGCTAATTCACCCCCCCCCCCCCCAATGCATCCAATATCATTTCTGACATCATTTTTGGGTTCCGTGACCCAAAAAACCTATATGCACTCCTTAAAATTAAAAAAAAGTTGTTTCTTAAATGAGCTTGTACTTGTGGGGGAAATGGGGTGAAAAAATGGGGTGAAAATCCCCCCTTTTCATTTATCCATATTCTACTTTCCGGGACTTTGTTTCTAACATACTCCTGAATACAATGCAATCGGTTTTCACTCGATTTATCCCCTTTCATAATTAGGTAGAGGTTTGGCCTTTTTTTTCACAGATTTACCTGGACAAATACATTTAGATTTTGTTTACACAAACCGGTTATAAGTTTTTTTAAGGTCTTACATACGTCCGAGGTAAAATGCAAAAAAAAAGCTAAAACTTGGAGAAAGTGAAGTAAATATAATTTAATTTTACACGTATTTTTTTTTTTTTATAATTAACCGAACAGTTTTTGAGAAAATAAATAAACCAAAAATAAATTAACACAGGCTCTTATGGGGAATTTAAAAAAATGAAAAAAAAGCATTTAAAATACAAAACTTAGATGTTTTTTTTTATGAGTTGATAAATAATGTCCTAATAAATAAAAAGAGACCTTAAAATTTACAATCGACCGTCATTTTTTATGGTTTTACTTAAAAAAATGCTAAAAAATGAACGTTTATTCTGCTATTGAGGTAGAGTCATTTATATTATATTTTTTTATTTATTTATTTTCTTTATAAATAATTAAATAATATTATTTAAATAATAAATAATTTATTTAATGCCAAAATTAAGTTAATAAAATTCATTTTTAAGCTTTGAATAGTAATAATTAAGTAATATTGAAAAAACTTTTTTATTTATTTGAAGTTGCAATCCTTACTTTTATACGTGTGTAAGACAAAGATGCCGATAGGTAAAATTCCTGACGTACGTAAGACCTTAATTTAATTTTAAATTTTCGAAACAAAATAGAGCCATCGATATTCCCCTACCACCAGTTTTAAGTTGTTATATCTTCGTTATTATTAAAATTAATTAAATTTAATTAATTAACTGATAATAAATTATTATTAACTATTTTTTTATTTGATTGTTTTTTTGTTCCTGGAAGAACCATTGTAATAAGTAAAATTTTAATGTGTTTGCGCGTGTAACTATGGTGATATTTCCAGGGATATTTCACAACCATTTATAAGGTATATTAATAAATAAATAAATAAATAAATATTTGAATATTTGTCCCATAATATTGTTATAAACAACTTATTTGTTGAATTAAAAAATAGAGTTTTAGGTCACAGCCGTTAAATATTTAAAAAATTTATTTTTGTTTGATCAGTAAAATATGACTATATTCATAATCCAAAAAATTGGGGTTCATAAATGTTCACTTGTTTTTAAACAGAAATAATGAAAAAATTTTCTGAATACGTGCTGCTATAATATAATGCAAAAAGGGACTACATTTTTTTAATATAGAAATTTTTGCTACTGGAAACTCATTTTGTTAATTAACAAGTTAATTGTTTATAATTGTTGGCTGGTCCATTCTAGACCTTTGGGCAAAGTGTCAAAAAATAGATATTGTACCAATTGTACCAAACAAGTAAAAAAATAATTTTTCAAAAATTTAATGGTTGGACCCCAAAACTCTATTTTATTTTAACATGGAACCTCGCATGGAACATGTTTATATGGAGGGGGTACTTCAGAATTTGCAAATGAAGGGGAGGGGGGGTCAAATTTGTCCGGTTTAGGGGGGGGGGGTCAAGTAAGACTTAGAATAGTTTCAATTTAGGAACTTTGAAAAATCTGGGCTCAGGGACTTAGAATAATACAGGTTTAAGGACTTAAAAAAATATCGAGTTAGGGATTTAGAATAATTCAGGTTTTGGGAATCAAAATAGTTTGGGTTTAGAATCTTAACAGCTAGTAAGGTGATAATTACAAATTATAAAATTAAAAAATTGTATGATGTTACGGCCTAAAATCGTCAATTTTCAAATTGCTGATAAAATTGTATTTTTTGGTGAAAAGGGTTTTGTAGGTCTCAACAATTTTCTACAAGCTTCAGGATTTCAAAAATTTTCTTTTTAAAGATAATGATATAAACTTACTTTGAATTTTTTTTAAAACTGTCATTGACTTTAAAGTATCCCGTACAAAAGCCACAAGTATGGGCAGATCCGGGCCGGCCTGGAAGCCATACCACGCAGATCTGGCCAAATCTGGAAAATTGGCATCTCTAAATTGGTGATTAAATAAGCATGAATGCTAATTTGGCGTCAAAATAGCGGAGAAATAATAAATTTAATTTATTAATTAATCATATGCATACATAGATACAAGATGGTTTCATATGTCCAAGTTTGGATTTGAGCATTCGAAAAAGAATTAAGAAAAGGGGGCTAAAAATAATTAATGAATTTTAAAAAATTCAAGATTTTTAAAGTAATAAATCGCCTTGACTTACAAAAAAACCTTTAATGTCAGGCAAGATTACTTATTCATTTGCGAATTAATTTGGTAGTGTTCGTACCCAGACCCAGACCCAGATTGTAAATAAATGTAGAGTGGAAATCACTTTTAAAGACAGTAAAAATATTAAAAATTACCATACCTAACGTTCACTGTAATATTTACTAGTTCTAATTTAAAAATTATTATTAATTAGAGTAAAAATTGCTCTTTTAAGGGTGAAATATTGAATTTTTATGAAAAAGGAGTTGAAATTCTTAATTGGCGACCCAAAAAACTTATATTGGCGTATCCTGGATACTAAAAATGCGAAAATAGCAAAAACAACCCCTTTTCGGGGGTAGTTTTAGCCAATTTAGGGGTAAAAATTTTATTTATTTATGAAAAAAAGTCGAAATTCTTGATCAGCGACCCAAAAAACCCGTAAGGTGCAAATCTGAGCGCTCAAAGTGCGTATATGTAAAAAAACCCTATTTTGGGGGTAGTTTTTGCAAATTTAAGGGCGAAGCCCCAAATTCTCTGCAAAATGACCCTGATTTTAGTGTTCAGCGACCCGGAATACCTACAGTAAAGCAAATCCGGTGTTCGCCAGTGATAATAAAACCAAACCCGTATTTTGACTGGAGTATCACCCCTATCCACCTTTTAAAGGTTTTAAATAGGGCCAAAATGAATGTGACCTCAATGTATACAAATTTTACTTAAATTTACATAAAAAATATTATTTTCAAACATTTTTCAATAAAATTGGATACTTTTTTCATTGATTTTTCCAAACATTTCCTAATGATGTCTGACCTACCCCTTTCATCCCTGTTTTTAGGGTATATTTAAGGGTTGTAGGTGAAAACTAATATCCGGTTCTGAAAGAGCGTTAAATTTTATTATTATGGTGAACTTTTTAGCCACTTATCTATAAGGGGATATATTTAATATTTAGACTGCGTATGGGCGAAAAATTACTTTTTTCAGCACTGCGCCTTTCAGCTGAAATAAAAAAAATGTCTAAGTTCAACACAAAATTAAGTTAATGCACAAACTAGTGATAAATTTTATTTTTTGATACCAAATAGCGTAAAGCTTTGGCTTTTTTACTTATGCTTTTATACTTTAATTTAAAAATGTAGAATTCAATTACACCTAGGTGCCATAGCTATCGTGATAAAAGATCCCCTAAAATAATTTCATTTTTTCACATTAATGTAGTAACTTATGCGGTTGTTGCAAGGGTTTTTATGCTGTTTATTAATTTCATTTTATTATTTCAAACAAATAATCAAATAAAGCTTAAATTTCTTTTTTTTTTACGTTACAGTCAACATCCCAACAAAAAATGCAAGCCCTTAAAAGAAAATCTGAAAACTCTATAGAACCTAATAAAAGAATCAACAATAATCATGGTGAGTTTCTACAATATTCAAAGATTATTATTTTTTACTTTTTTTAAAATGATTTTTGATATTCTTGTAGGCGTACAGTCTCTTAATGATTATTGTTTAATTGAAATTTTCCAATATTTATCTCCACAAGAAAGAATGAAAATCGAGCTTGTATGTAAAAAATGGAATGAATGTAGTAAATTATCATGGAATAAACAAAAAATCTTAGAATTGGAACCATTATTTTTAACGAGATACTTAGGAAAGAATGAAATGTTTATAACTGATAGTCAGCGTGAAGAATATTTGTGTAATGTTCTTTCAAGGGTTGGAAAATATGCAAATATAATTAGCTTATCCGATGATTATATTAGTTTATCAAACATAGCTAATTATTGTTACCAAATTGAAGAAATTACTGTTTTTAGATATGGAAAGGATAATGATAAAAATTTAGAAAATATTTTCTTAAAAAATAACAAATTGCAGTCTTTAAGTTTGATAAGTTCAAACATTAATGGAACAAGTTTAATGAAAATTCCAGATTCATTAACTACATTCATTCTTCTACATTCCCAAATTGAAGACTCACAATATTTTTACAAATTTTTGCAGTCTTCAAAAAGATTAAAAGAAATTGAGCTAGTTGACTGTTATCCTAATGTTTTACTATCATTTATAAAAGCAGCTAAAGAAAATAATTTGCTATTCTCAGAATTAAACTTGGATATTAGTGAACTACCAAATAATGATATTTGGGATCTTTGTTTAGCATTTCATAATTTAAAATTTCTTAAAAAACTTCAACTACAGGGAAAAATCTTAGATTATGATATTCTTAAGAATTTACCACGAGATTCCTTAGAATCTTTGATTTTGACATTTGATTCGATTCCTAGGATCAGTACATTTTATTTTCTGAACGAATTTAAAAATTTGCAGACATTTGAAGTTACTGCAGAAATTGACGACGATTTATTAAATGCAGTAGGTTTATGTAAAAACTTGAATAAATTGACTTTTCGTAATAAAGAATCATGTAAAGTAACAGATAATGGTGCAAATTGTTTAAAAAAATTAGCTAAACTTGAAGAACTAAATTTTTATAATATGGATCATCTTCCAAAGGAATTTGCCTCAGCTGTTTCTGGCTGCAAAGGCTTACAAGTACTCAGCATTGTTCGATGTGATCCAATATCTGATTCAGACTTACTCATTATTTTTAATTCTCTTAAATTAAAAAAATTAACTTTAGGCTTTTTGGAAAAAATAACTGATAACATTTTCAGCTGTTTAAGATCATTAGAAGAATTTAATTGCAAAAAATGTCCTCAGATTACGAATGCAGGTTTTAAGAAACTCATCGATAATTCACCAAATTTAAAAGAATTAAAAATTAAGGGTTGTGAAAAATTAAATGCTACAAATTTAATCGATTGTTTGGTTAAAACTGTTGAGTTACGAGGCAAGAAAAATATTTTAAAAATTGATATTCAAGATGTCAGTATGACTTCGTGTCCTAATATTTATGTTCTTTAAAGTAATAAAAAATTGAGTTAAAAAAGTATATGTAACAAAATTTTATGTAAATGTTTTATTTATGTTATGTGCATAAGTTTTATTTTTGTTTTGCACTTCGTGCCTATATAATTAGACATGCAACGTTATAAAATAATTTTTTTACATTTCGTTTATAATTTTAATTTTTGGTTTATAAAAATGTAATTACAATAAATATGTTCTGTAATAAAAATGTTTGAAGTTAAAAAAAATAGCGCTTTTTATTTGTGGGACAGTTGATATGCAAGATTTACAATTTCAGACTAAACATGCACAAAGAAGTTGACAGGCTCAAAAACAAGATCACAGCGATATTTAGAAGATTGAAAACCCGTATCTTATAATATGAAACCCTGCATTTCTAGTCCCAAAAGGCCCTTTGGCATGAACAGAGGGTATCTGATATTTTTTTTTAATATAATGAACCTATCCATAACTATTTAGACTTGTTGTTAACATCCCTCGTTGCTTATAATATCAATTTTAAAATCAAATGTATCTTAAGATTTAAAAACACTACGGCCTTAAACTTAATAGATTTAAAATTTTTGTGCCAAAAATATATACTTGTTCGAGTACTTGTTTATATTTCACTAGGTGACAAGCCCCCTGCGTGCTGAAGAGCGCCAACCCCCTCCGATTCATGATTTTAATAGAACATTATTAGTTTTAATTTCAAAATTTAATTCTAGAAAAAAAAATTTAATATTGCATCTGAATGCAAATATTGATTACTGTCCCTCGGGCTAGAACCCTATCCATCCCTCAAATAAATTTTTCTTTCGTTCTGGTAGCCGAAATCAAATGTATTTCTTACTTTTATTTCTTCTTATTATTATTTCATTTAATTATAATTATAAATACTAAAAAATAACATGGAACACGTTCATTGGATGCAGTATTTGAAAATGATTGGCTCAGCAGGCGGGGGGGGGGGGTAAAAATGGACGTTTTTAAGGGGGGAGGTGAAATACTGACGTTTTCAAGGGGGGGGGGGGGTAGAAATGGACTTAGAATATTTTTTATTTAGAGACTTAGAATAATTTGAAGTGGAAGTCAGGGCCTGATCAGGCCCTGATAATAACAAGAACTTAGAATACTTCGAGGATTACGCTAAGTTTATGTACTTGGATAATTTATATTTCAGGATTTATTGTAATTTTGGTTTTTGGATTTTTTTTTTTTTTTTTTTTTTTTTTTTTTTTTTATGGGAAATATGTGAATCTTACATCAGCCATGGAGTGTTTGCGGGCCTTAAAGACCCGCAAATTTCCATGACCGCCCAGTTGCACAAAGTGCACAACTGGGAGACCACCGACGAACGCGGTCGCCGGCTACGCCCCAGATTCTTACTGGATAAACACACTTTAAACCCCCTGCGCTTGTTTGTCCCAAACCGGAACTCCCTTTTCAGGTATAACTTCAGTTTGGGACGCGCAGCCTAGGCAACTGGCCGCTGCCTTCCCCCTGCCTAGTGACAGGAGAGCAATCTACGATAGAAAGCCCTCCTCCTTTTTCTTCAACAAGGTGGCCCTTACGTACTCTGCTACTTTGTTCCAGTTTTCGGAACTCCGTAGCATTTCCGGGACCACCGTCTCCGGCCTCCAAATCGGGAAGAGCGGGCGCCCCTCCGAGTAGCGAACACATTCGAAGAATGTGTGCTCTACTGTATCCTTCTCGCCTGGGCAGTGCAAGCACTCCTCTGTTGCCACCTTATGCCATTGGTTTTTGGATTTATTACTGTTATAAGTGAACACGTTCCATGCTCGTTGGTTGTGTAGTTACTTTAAACTGGTTATAAATTTTTTTAAATAATAATTAAGTATTTTGAAAGATAATAAAAATTAAATGACACCCGAGCGTATGCGACCGAATAACTTCTTGTAACTGAAACCCGCCAGTGTCCAATAAAAAATATTTATCATGCGCATGACAAAATCACCGCGTCCAATCAAAACACGAATAAATTAGACGAAAAATTATGTCACATGAGTTTTTTAGAGATAGAATATTAATTAATAGTATATTAACTGTTAAATAGCCATAATACCGAAAAATCATACTCACATAACTATAATTTTGCTTTTTTTTGTTTCAGTCATTGTAGCAATATGAGTAAAAAAAGATTAATTGAGACTGAGGGTTCAGTTTTAAGGCGTTCTGGTAGAATAAATAATCTTGAGGGTAATTCTTTTTATTTTTAATTTATCTTTTTAAATGTAGAATAACTTTTATTCTAATTAACAGGAATAAATATGTTAGACGATAATTCATTGATTAGTATATTTGAGTATTTATCCAACAGAGATAAAATACGAATTGAACGAGTGTGCAAAAGATGGAAAAGTTTGAGTAAACATTCATGGAGCAACATTAATTCTTATGTTATTGATTTTCCTGATGTATATAAAGCAATGGATTTTTATGATGTTTTTAACATGAAGAAAATTAACAATCAATCAAAAAACATTTTATCAAGGTGTGGTTACAATTTGGCTTTTTTAACAATTGGAAAAAAATGTTACGATCCAGCTGATATTGCAAGATATTGTAAAAATATTATACATTTTAATTTAAACAATGCTTATAATAAATTAATTGATAAAAGTTTAGACATTTTTTTCAAAAATAATTCAAAACTAGAAAGTTTACGATTAGAAAATATTGGATTGAATGGAATATGTTTTGAATCAATTCCAAATTCTCTAAAACATATTATTTTTTACAACGTAGATATTGCAGAAAAAAGTTATTTTTTAAAATTGTTACAACGTCCGAATTTAGATGATGTTACTTTCATAAATCCTACGAAAGATGTCTTATCAATGTTTTTAAAATCTACGAAAGAAAATTCTTTCAACATAACAAAATTTGAGTTGGTTGCTGGTGAATTTTATGAAAAAGATTACCAAGATATATTTAATGCATTCGAGTGGTTCCAATTGATAAACAATTTGAAAAATCTTAAAATGATGAATATAACTGGAGTATTGATAAATGAAAGTAATTTAATTAGTATTAAAAACAGTCAGTTAGAATCTATAAAATTATGCGATATCGAAGTCTCATTAACAATTTTCTTCGATTTATTGACTTGTTCTGATAATTTGAATGAATTAATATTATCAGAAATGAAAATAGATGATAATCATGCTAAAGCTATTAGCTTGTGCTCGAATTTGAAGAATTTATCATTCGACTCTGTCGATGTTGAAGGTTTGACTCAAGTTGGTTCAAATTATTTAGGACGATTAACTAAACTAGAAGAATTAACGTTGATTGTAACCGGAAATGTAAATGATGATTTATTAATTAGTATTTCACGATACAATAAGCTTAAGAGTCTAAAAATTATGAACACAATTCCTGAATATACAGATGTTGGTTTAACGCAAATCTTAACTTCTTCAATAAATTTGGAAAAACTTGATTTGACTGTAGCTGTAAATATTACAGATGATTCGATTAGTTTAGTAACAAATTTGAAAGAATTTTGTTGTACCAAATGTCCATCGATAACAAATGAAGGTTTGAAAAAACTTCTTGAAAATTCTCCAAATTTAAAAATACTAAAGATAAATGATTGTGAGAAAATTACTAAAGATTTACTTACTGTAATAGTAAATACTATAAATGTAAGAAGCAAAAGTTCGATTCTAAAAATTAACATTACCGGAATCAGCAATGACGATGTTAATAAAATATCAAAGGCTCACATTAAGTATTTGAACATTGATAAATAATTGTAATGGATTTTTTATTCCTTTTTAAATTATTGTGAAATTTTTTATCATGTACTAAAAGTTTTAATAAAGATAAGATTTCTATTTTATTTTTGAGTTTAAATAGAAAGATAAAAATTTATTCTTAACCCTCAGCAACCCCACGTACCTTTTTTTCTTGCCATACACGACGTGGGTCTTAGAAACCCAAGGCAACTTTGAGCAGCTGTAAATTCTGATTATATCAACAGAATTAGACAGGTTCTTTTTCAATTGGCAAGCTACTCAAAAATAAATATATATACTAAAAAATACTAATTTATTCGAATGTTAGCAGTTGCGATAAAAAAAATAAAAGTGTTTTTTTAAAAAGGGCCATTTTTTTCAAATTAGTGTAACTTTGCAACAAATAAAAATAAAAACCTTTGTAGTTACTGTTCCAAAAATGCCAAGTATCATAGTTTAAGAAAATAAAGCCAGCTTTAGGGTATGGCGAAAAAAAGTGAATTATTCCGGGAAATAAAAATGAGGATTTTTACAATTTCAAAAAAAAATTTTTTTTTTTAATTTGGTTTTATTATGCAAAAATATAAAAAATAAGTACAAAAAAAATGAAAAAAATAAAGTTACATATTTACAATAAGTTTATGACTTATTTTTTAGTCTAGCGCGAAAATAGCAAAAACACCCCTTTTAGGGGTAGTTTCTGTTAAATTAAGGGTGAGAAATTAATTTTTAACAAAATTTTTCCCAAAATTCTTGTTCAGCGACCTAAAACCCCATTTGAACCGAATTTGAAAGCTAAAAGAGCGAAAGAAGCAAAAACAACTTTTTAAATGGTAGTTTTGCTAATTTAAGGGTAAGGAATTAATTTTTAATAAAAAATTCTTCGAAATTCGTGATCAGCGACCCCAAAAACCTATATAAATAGAACCTGAACATTGAAAGAGTGAAAATAGCAAACACGCCCCTTTTAGGGATAGTTTCTGTTAATTTGAGGGTAAGAAATTAATTTTTAACAAAAAATTCTTTAAAATTCTTGTTCAGCTACTCAAAAACCCCATTAAAACCGTTTCTGAAGAAACCATTGCCAAAGAAACCGTTGACAAAATAGCAAAAACACCCCCTTTTTAGGGGTATTTTTTGCTAATTAAGGGGTGAAATATTAACTTTTTATAAAAAATTCCTCGAAATGGTTGATAAGTGACCCAAAAAACCCGCCCAAAATTCGAATACATCATAAATACCCATTTTTAGAGGTAATTTTTGCAAATTTAAGGGTGTTCCCACAGTTTGTCATAGAAAATGCCCCGAAATCCGTGATCAAAGACCCAAAAAACCTATAGCAGACTAAAGCTGGTGGTGGCTGGAGAAAGTAGCCCCAAAACCATATATTGGCTGGAGTATGATGCAGTTCATACAAAAAAAGTAATAAAATTTAAATTTTATCGCGCTATAAAGCATAAGAAATAAGAAGCCTAAACATGTAAAATTTGTATAAAAGATTTTTAGTTGCAAAACTGTATTGAATATTCCATCAGCCCTCCCTTCCCCAATTTTATTTAATTATTGTCATTATTAAGTAGAGGTGAAACGAGTTATAATTTTGGGTTGACTTTATTTTTTTGGTAGCTTGATTTCATTTGCTAATTAAAGGCGTAACAGATTTTTTTCAACTGTCAGACTATTGTAATTTGTGCAGCTTGTAAATACTTAATTTTTACGAATGTTGAATGAAAGCAATATCACTAATAAAATAAGATTTTTATAATTCAATGTAATTGTAAATGCAATTCTTATATTATTTAATTTAAATCAAAAAACCATTTTATTCTTAACTTATCTTGTATTTTATTTTTATCTTAGAGGGAAAAATAGTAAATGATATTGCATTTTTACATTTTAAAAATTACATAAGATTATTACTTTGTGTTCTATTAATCAATACGTGCTTTTGTTCATTATTGTTTTTATAGCAAGGAAAAAAAATATTATCATATTATGTAATAATTATAATTATTCGATATTTCTATAATATAATAATTATTCACGTCACTCTTCAAGTGTGAAACTCATGCGCTCAAACTGATATAATCCTATCATTTTAAATAATATTTCTAGTTTCAAATAAACTAACCTTGTGTTAATAATAAATTTTTCCTGATATTCTTTTAATAGATTTTCTTGTTTTATTTAATTAAAAATAATTTTGATTTAATGAAAATTGTTTAAATAATAAAAACAATCATGGCTAATTTAGCCTTAATGATTATAGAATATGGCATAATTATTGTCCTAGCTTGTTTTGCACTAGTAAGTTTGTATCAATTTTTTTATTGGAAAATAAAAAGAATGCCACATGTAAATGTCATGCCAGTACTTGGACAAGGTGGGAATTTTTTTTTCAAAAAAGAATCCTTTATTGGATTTAGCGAAAGATTATATTCAAGTTTAAAAGACTTTAAATATTATGGATCTTTTGATATAACTACACCAGTTGTGATTGTTAAAGATCCAGATATGATACGTGAAATATGTGTTAAGTCATTTGAATCGTTTCCTGATCATAAAAGTTTTGTTACTGAAGAAATGGACCCAGTGATGGGTAAAAATGTGTTTTCGTTAACTGGTCAAAGGTGGAAGGAAGTTAGGAGTACTTTGAGCCCCAGTTTTACTGCTAATAAAATGAAATTTATGTTTAAATTAGTCGATGAGTGTTCTAAAGATTTTATTAATTATTTTGTCAATAATCCAAAATATGCTCAAGAGTTTGAAGCCAAAGATGCTATGACGAGATACACTAATGACGTTATAGCCACAGTGGCTTTTGGCATTGAAGTAAACTCTATGAAAGATAAAAATAATGATTTTTATGAAGCAGGTAAAGATGCTAATAACTTTTCAGATTTCACTAGAACATTAAAATTCATATTATTTGATCAGTTTCCGAACTTTATGCGTAAAATGGGCTTTACATTTTTATCAGGCAAAACTGACAAATTTTTTAAAACATTAGTAAATGACACTGTTAAAGCTAGGAGAGAACATGGAATCGTTAGACCAGACATGATTCATTTGATGATGCAGGCCTTAGGAAGAGAAAATGGAGTTGAATTTACAATTGACGATATGGTTGGTCAGTCATTTATATTTTTCCTGGCTGGATTTGATACTTCAGCCACTTTAATGTGCTTAGCCTGTCATGAGTTAGCTGCGAATCAGGATGTGCAAGATAAATTGAGAGAAGAAATCGATAAAAATTTTACAGAAAATGCAGAAATCACTTACGAATCTCTTGTTAATTTAAAATACTTGGATATGGTTTTGAGTGAAACTTTAAGGTTATATCCACCAGCTCCTTTACTCGATAGGATGTGTGTTAAGGAGCACGAATTACCTCCTCCTAAGGAAGGATATCCAAGTTACAAAATCCAACCAGGAGTTAACATCCAGATACCTGTTTATGGATTTCATAGAGATTCCAAATATTTTCCTAATCCAGATAAATTTGATCCTGAAAGATTTAATGAAAATAACGTCATAGATCCTTACGTTTATATGCCATTTGGAATTGGACCAAGAAAATGTATAGGAAATCGTTTTGCATTGATGGAGACAAAAATATTAATTATTCATATTCTTCAAAAATTTAAAATTAAATTTACTGAAAAATCTTGTCATCCGATTGTCTTTACGAAAAAGAAATTCCAACTGGAACCTGATGATGGATTTTGGTTTAATTTTGAGCAGCGAAAAAAAACCAATTAATTGTTTTTATCAAAGTTTATAAATCATTACAGTCATTATAATTATATGCAATATTAATCACTTTGTGGCTATTGCTTCTTTTATTAATTTTTTTATATGGCATATACATTTTTTTTCTCTTTTTTATGACAAGTAATATTTTTTTTGAATTTAATTATTTATTTGAATAAATTGACTTTTTTTAAATTGTATATATTAGCGATAAAATAATTATACCTATATTAAATAAAAAATATGAAATCTAATATATTTTTTAAAATTGTAAGAAAAACAAATCAAAAACATGAAGAAGAAAGACTCAGACATTTATTTATGAAGAAAATTTTAAAAAATTTTATATTTTTAAGATATATTATAAAATGTTTTATACACAAAGCTCTATTGTAATTTTTATTATAATTGATTTAATTTTTAGTTCTGATGAGGCTTCAATAAGCTACGGAATGCCAAATCAATAAATATTTTTGGGCCATTCTTTACTTTTTTGGACACGGGCTCGTAATATACTCTCTCCTAACCGAAGCTCATATGTTTTTATGAATTCTCATAAAACACTCTACTTCTACTTAAGTATCAAAAATATAGAATATTTGTTTTTAACTTCTTTGTTAATATTTTTTGTTTGATGGTACCAAAATAAAGCAAACTTAAGTTTTTAATAAAAATTTTCCTTATGTTTTAAATGATTATTGGAGATTATTGACCATTAAGGGTAATTTATAACAACATATTTTTATTTTGTTGTAAGCTTTCGTTGGTATACCACCAACCTCTTCTGACTAAAAAATTTTTTATTCAAAATAAATTTTTACAATGAATTTACAATTTTTTTTTAACAAAATATTCATTAATTATTTATTTTCTGTAATTTGTAAATACTAATAAAAGTAAATAGTTTATAGGCAGACAGGTTATTTCAAACATGTCATTTTTTAGAGAGGAGGTTACAAATGTGCTATATTTGGGGCAGGGGTCAAATGGACTTACAATTAGAATAATTTCAATTTATAAGGAGAAACTTAAAATAGGAGTAGTTTTAATATAATAGAAGTACAATTAAATTAAGTTTAGGAACTGACTTAGAATAATTTCGATTTAGGACTTGGAATAATTTTGATAAAGAAGTTTAGAATAACTTGGATTTTAGGAGTTTAAAATTATTTTTTTGGATTAAGGAAGGCTTTAATATTCAAAATATAAATTTAAACTTATTGCTGCATGTTTCAGTTTTTTTCAGTTTGTTATGTAATTTAATTTAAGTTTAGATTTTTTTCAGTTGTTACGTAATTTATCTCGCTTCAAAATCTGGGAATACGGTATATAATACAGAAGAGGACGTAAATTTTTTTGTAAAATGAAGCAGTAATTACTGGTAAGTCAGATCAACTTGAAACTTTTTGCAATTTGATAAGAAAGGTGTTTAGTTCAGAAGTAAACAAGTTAGGTTAGTTGCAGTTGGTCCCAAATTTTGTAAAAATTGGCCAAACTGTTTTTTTTTTTGGACAAAAATACATAAATATTTAATATCTCGGGCAATATTAAATGAGTTTTGGTGAAAATAGGTAACAGGAGTTTTTTTGGGTCACTGATTATGATTTTAATATCAGAAATTTCTCAAACACCCTGTAAACAGTAAAAACCACCCTTTTTTAGGGGTTGTTTTTAAATATTTTGGAATTTTTGCTAAAATTATCAAATGAATGCCATTTTTTTAGAAATATTAATGAAGATTTTTATTATGGCCTGAAATTGAGATATAAGGTTTAATAATGGGGGGGTTAAAACTACCCTCAGAATAAGAAAAAATACAAAAAATATGACCTTATTTTTTTTTGTATTTGGATCAACTTTTTGAAAATATTCTATCGTATATTTACTATTATGAAAATAATTCAACCCCTCGCCAGAGGGGGGTAAAAATTACCCTAAATTTAAAAAAATGAAAAAAACGTTATTAAGTTTTTTTGTTGCCCCTTTTCGTTTTACAGCCGAAAAAGTAACAATATTTGCAACCCTGGGGGTGATAAGTACCCCAAAATGTAAAAAAAATTAAAAAATGTCGTAATTAATTTTACTAATTTTATAATTTCTAATTATCACCTTACTAGCTGTTAAGTTTCTAAACCCAAACTATTTTGATTCCCTAAACCTGAATTATTCTAAGTCCCTAAATCGATATTATTCTACGTCCATAAACCTGTATTATCCTAAGTCCTTAAGCCAAGATTTTTCAAAATCTCCTAATTATTCTAAGTCTCGTTTGACCCCCCCCCCCTTCTTAAATAGGACAAATTTTATGCCCCCCTAGTTTTAAGTTCTGAAGTACCCCCTCCCTATCCATGTTATCATTTTAAGGACCTTTTGTAGGAAATTTTTTGTAATTTGGTTCAAATTACCCCCCCCCCCCAAAAAAAAATTTCTAGATCCACCACTTTCAAAAGTTGTATTGCAAAATTGGCCAATAATTTGTTAATAACAAAAAATTGACCACGAATTTTGCGAAATAGACCCTAGATACGTATTTAGCGGGTCAAAAAACATAAATACTACCCATTTTTTTCCATGGAGCTTTTATGGCATTTTAGGGCATTAAATAGCATTGCTGGCAACATCAGGACTACAAAAAATTTGCATTGAGCGTGTTTATCTGATGTTTATTCATAACTTATCTAATACTTACCTAATATTTACTCACCTAATATTTACTTACCTAATATCAATATACATATTTTCGATGGCCAGTTCTGAGTATTTTACGATATTTCAACCAAAGTAAGCAAAAAATTTACAAAAATACAAATTATTAAATCAAATTTTGTTGATTAAGACAAGTTTTGGTTTGCCTGGGGTTTTTGGGCAGATTTGGACAAGATATTCTAGGATTATGCAGAGGCGGATCTATAAAATTTTTTGGGGGGGTCATTTGAATCAAATTACAAAAAATTTGCTAAAAAAGGTCCTTAACATTTTTTTGGGGGGGTCAAAATGGTACTTCGCGTTAATTATGTAACGTAAAATTAGCTAAAAAAAAGGTAAAACTGACCGATGGGGGGGGTTCATTGACCCCTTTTACCCCCCCCCCCCCCCGGTATCCGCCACTGTTACGTCTCTGCCTCAATTTTCCGGTTCCTCAGGAAGTCTTATTAAAGTCTCTTTTTTCCTAAGCAAATTTCTGAAATGCTTAAAACAAAGAAAAGAACATAAAACTTTATAAATTTTATAAAATTAAAAACATCCTAGTAACGAAAAAGTATTTAAAACCAATAATTTTTATATTTATGCAAATTTTTTTGTACTGCATTTCAGAAGTATCGAAAAATTTCCTAAAAAAATTACTTTAGTGTGATTCCCTAAATAAAATTCTGTTGCTTTTATATTTTTTTTCACGTTATGAAATCAATTCCAAATCTTTTATCACATCATGACAATTATAAATTTGTGAAATAATTCTTGATTCCGAGTAAAAATTGGAAAATTAAAATTAAATTTTCTATTTCAGAATTGCAGATTAGTACAGAAAATCAAGTCTGAAGAAGAAAATTATTTTTTTCAAAACTGCATTTTTTAAATTAATACTTATAATTTTATAATTATTTTGATAATACAGTAGTAAAATTTCTAAATAGTATTGAAAATATGTTAGTCACGTCGTTTGTTTACAAACATTTTATACAATTGAAATAGTTTAGATAAATATTTATGAGTAAGTTGTATCATAAGCTGCATGTAACGTTAAAATTATCAGCAAAAAAAGAAATTAAGGTTTTATAACAGGTGGAAGTTTTGTGTTAGAAAATATTTTTTATGTGAGGATTTTATTATACGATGTGAAAATTTTTGTGGTCAAAATATTAATTTGTGAAAGTCTCCCAACCTACTTTATTTTTTAAAGGATAATTATTAAGTAAGTATAGCATTTGACAAAAATGGAATTTTTTAAAAAATCGAATGTGGGAAATTTTGAATCAAAAAGTTTTAAAATACACAATAATTTTTGTGTACCTACTTTTCAAAATTTAAAGATTATTGAGCATAATTTCACTTAATTTGATTTTGTTTAATTTTGGGCACATAATAATTTCTTAGTAACGATTAAACTACGAATTAAAAATAAAAATATATCCCGGGCTCGTGTCCAACTGATTATAAATCTAAAAAAATATCATGCAACATTTTCTGTGACGAGACTATTAATCTAAAATAATTGACCTTTATACATAGAGAGTGTTAACATTTTTGATCGAATTAATCAGTTATTGACGCTAAAAATAAAAATTATTAATGAATTGCAATAATTTTTTTAGAATAAACTTATAAAGGAATTACAATGAATAAAAAGCAGAATTTAGAAATCCATAAAAATATTGAATTTTTTCATCACTACAAATGTGGTAATGATTTTACTATTTTTGCAAATAACTAAATTATTTTATCTAATGAAAAAGTATTATATTATTTTTATAGAAATAAACACTTTGAATGATGATTGTTTCATTGAAATATTTCAATACTTGTCATTTTATGACAAGGTGAGAATTGAACAAGTCTCCAAAAGATGGAATAGATTGAGCAAGCTTTCTTGGAGCAGTTTTCATAGCCTTACAGTTGATTATCCATCAATTAATAATGTTGATGTGCAACATCGTGTTTTTGGATATGAACAGGAATTTAATAAGATAGTTTTTGAAATAGTTTCAAGATGTAGAGATTATTTACATAGTCTTGATTTAACTAATTCTAGCAATGATCCTATTTTATTTGATAGTGTTGCTAAAAATTGTAAAAATCTGAGAAACTTATCAATTTCGGATACCCATCAAAGTATTACTGACAATAATTTGGAACTTTTATTTTTAAATAATAATAATTTAGAGTTTTTGAGTCTAAATAATATTAAAATTGATGGCAGGTGTTTTAGAAAAATATCTAGTTCGTTAAAAACGGTTCACTTGCGTAATTTTGATATGAAAAAATCAGAATATTTTTATGAATTTTTGCACCACTCAAAAAATTTGAAAAATTTATCTTTGCACGAGTGTTCTAAAAATATTATTTTAGCATTTACAAATGCAGCAAAACAGACAATTTTAAATTTAACTGAAATCACTCTTTATCTCGGATGTCTTGATTATGATTTTGAATTGTTCTATCCGACATCTAGTTTGCTTCCAGTATTTGAAAATTTGGATAATCTAGTAAAAATTTCTTTGCAGGGAGATTATTTAGATGATAAAGTTATAATTAACTTCTCAGCAAATTCCTTAGAATCTTTAACTTTAGATTTCGTAGATGTTTCTGCAATTGGGATGCTGAATTTTTTACCTCGTGCTGAGGTTTTAAGTGAATTAATACTTTATCATTTTCCAATAAATGAAAATCACGCAAAAGCAATATCATCATGTAGAAATCTAAAAAAGCTGCATCTTTATATTTTAGAAACTTCAGAGTTAACGCGAACAGGTGCCAATTATTTTGGAAAATTAATTAATCTTCAAGAATTGTCCTTACTTTACATACAAGATTTTGTCGATGAAATTTTATATGCTGTTTCTAAATGGGAAAATTTGAAAACTTTGAGCATTAATTTTTGTTACAATACTACTGAAAGAGGATTAATAAATATTTTTACTATGTTACGAAGAAACCTTGAATCCTTGTACATTTCAAATTTAGAACAGTTAACTGATAATGTAATTAGTGTTTTAAAAAGTTTGAAACAATTCCACTGTTCTGATTGTTCAAAAATTACAGTTGAAGGTATAAGTCAAATCCTTAAAAATTCGCCAAATTTGGAAGTATTGAACCTTTCGCGTTGTAAGCAAATTAGAACCAAAGATTTAATTGATCAAGTCTTAGAGACTGTAAATGTACGTGGGAAAAATAAAATATTGTACATAAATTTTGATGGTGTTAAAAATAAAAATGTAAAAATTTTATCGCCATTCATCAAAGTCTTAAATAATTGATTTATTTATTATAGTTTAATTGATTTATTTATTATCATATGTAATGTACCTATAAAAGTTATTTAAATTTTATTTATGAAGATTATAAATGTGTAAATAATATCATTTTGTGTAAAAAGTTTATAATTGTTTAAATCGTCTTTTTGCATATCGAAAGTTGAATAAAATATAGGAATTGGTGGTCTAATAAAATAATAATTTTTTAATTTTTTTTATTCCTTTTTATTTGTATTCTCTATTATTGTTTATATTTTACCTCCCAAAATGATTTACAAATTATTTACATCATTTGCAAAACGAAAAGCAGAATAAAATTAAAGATTGCTATTATGAAAATTTTATTTTTTGTAAAATATCCATATTATTCGATTTCTTAGACTCGATACCAAATTTTTTCAAATATTTTTTTCTCCAAATTTTCTTGCAGCAAACAGGAAAAAAAAACAAAATTATTTTTTTTCATTTTGGTGGCAAAAACTAATTTATTCCACCGAAATTGTAGTTTTAAGAAATTATATTTATCAATTTCTCTTACTTTTTGTATGTCGTTTTTGCACGGGGGTTCTAGTTTTGGTGTCACTTAATTTCTCAAATATGATTAATGAAATGGGAAATATTTTCAACTCATATGAATATTTATCATTGCTTGAGAAACCATAGTGCAGCGTTCATTTTTTTGTTTGTAAATGTGTGAGTACATTTTACAAAAAAAAAATTTTCTGGGTAAAAAGACTTTGCACAATAAAAATCTATTGATCCAGAAATTTTTTTTGTAAAATGCACACACACTTTTATAAAACAAAAAACTTATAACCGGTTTGTATAAACACAACCTAAATGCATGGAACATGTTTACTTCCAGCTGAGGTTTAGGTATAATGCAAATGTTACGCAACATTACAATACTATTCGCTATTTTTATAATTTGTATGTAATTATCATCTTTACTAGATGTTAAGGTTCTAAACCCAAACTATTCTGATAGCCTAAACGCGTATTATTCCCTAAATGGATATTATTCCAAGTCCCTAAACCTGAAACATTCTAAGTCTCTAAATCGATATTAATGTAAGTCTCTAAGCCTGAATTATTCTAATTCCCTAAATCGATATTATTTTAACTCCATAAACCTGTATTATCCTAAGTCCCTAAGCCCAGATTTTTCAAAGTCCCTAAATTTAAATTATTCTAAGGTAGCATTCACACGAGAAAAAAATTTTAACCACCACCTCCAAAATTTACTCCCACTTTTGATTATTTAGCATGCAAGAATGGATTGAGAGGGGGTAAATATCGAAGGTGGGGGTTACTTATTTTTTCTCGTCTGAATGCTCCCTAAGTCTCATTTGACCCCTCCCCTTAGATCGGACAAATTTGACCCCCCCCCCCTTAATTTTCAAGTTCTGAAGTACCCTTTCCCTATAAACATGTTCCATGTTAAAATATTTTAAATTTCGATTAGGGGTTTGTTTTCGTTTTTTGGTTCCTCATAGAGGAACCTTTGTGATAGATGAAATTTTGATTTTTGATTTTTTGGCATATAAGCACGTTTTGGGACCTCAGGAAGCTAAAAAACCGGTTTTTAAAAAAAGTATGTATGTATGTGTGTGTGTGTGTGTGTGTGTGTGTGTGTGTGTGTGTGTGTGTGTGTATGTATGTAACCGGTGAAATTTCAGAACCATTATGGAATTAAGACCTAATTTTTTTTTCAAAAATTTTTTCATCAAAAAATCTCAAACTACTTTTTTTTTTTTTTAATTTGGATGTAATACCTCATTTATTTCCGCGAAAGTACCTTTATTTGAAAGTACGATTTTTACTCGATATCTCGAATCTGATAACTAATTTTTTGAAAATTTTTTTCCCAAAATTTTTTTCATAAAAAAATACAAAAAATACCAATTTTTTTTTTCTTTACGGACGCAGTACTTAATTTATTTCTGTGGAAGTACTAGTTTTAGAAATATCGTTTATAGCATTTTTTTGGATCTGATACTTAATTTTTTTTAAATTTTTTTCTCAAAATTTTTGTTGCCAAAAAATACAAAAAATGCCAAAATTTTTTTTTTTTTAGGACGTAATACTTAATTTTTTTCTATGAAAGTACGAATATCTGAAAATATTGTAACCGGTGATATTTCACAACCATTATGGAATTAAGACCTAATTTTTTTTTCCAAAATTTTTTCATCAAAAAATCTCAAACTATTTTTTTTTTTTTTTTAATTTGGATGTAATACCTAATTTATTTCCATGAAAGTACTTATATTTGAAAGTACGATTTTTACTCGATATCTCGAATCTGATAACTAATTTTTTGAAAATTTTTTTCTCAAAATTTTTTTCACAAAAAAATACAAAAAAAACTTAATTTTTTTTTATTTTTGGATATACTGCGTGACCATTTTTTCATGCACGTTGTTTGATAAGCTATAAGTTGGGATGTACTTAATATTTTTTGACGAAATTTGGCATGAGACATTAGAAGGGTTGTAGAAACATGTAGAAAAAAGAATTTTTAAAAAATTTTAATTAGGAAAAGAAATAAAAATTTTATTTTTGCGAAAAAAAGTGAAAATGTAAATTTTTTTTTGAAAAATAAAAATTTAAGTATTGAATATGCTATAAAGTAGCTAAAGTTTAAAAAATAATGATAAATATTAATTATATTGCAAATAAAAAAAAAAGTTTATTTCTAAAATTTGAATAATAATTAAAAAAATTTATATATCGAACGGCAACTTCAGGTGTAAACTTTTGTCACTAGGTCTGTTCGGAAAATTCCCTAGGTTTTTTAAAAAAATTTACTATACGGTTGGTAATACAATTGTTTTCTGCTATTAGGTTATAAAAAAACATACTTGCTAATAACAATAAACTTGTATTTATTAAAGATTTTTCAAGTACCATCAAGATGTTTTATATTAGATAAGTAATAGGAATTTTACTTTATTATATTAAAGTTTTTGTTATTTTAAAATAAATGTGTAATTTTTATGTAAAGTGTTATTACAACGGCACATGAAGAGATTGTGTTGTGGCTGAAAAATGTGTATTATTAAAAAGTTGTAGTTTTACTAATAGTGATAAAGATCGTTTATTCTGTATTATTCTTTATATATTTCATAAACTCTGTTTATTCAGTTTGATAGCAGCATTTTAACGTTAGCTACTATTTAACAGTCAGTCTATGTAAGTCATAGCTATCGAGTAAATAGTATTATTTTTTTTTTTTAGTTTTCAATATTTGATTGAACATGTGATTGAATACTATTATAGGTTTTTGGTGCTATTTTTAATTCCTCCAAAAGATTATGATTTTGTCCAAATTAAGAAGTTTAAAGTTTTGATGATCAAAGTCAAGAAGTTTGATGTCCTGAACCAGTTATTACTTTAAGAGGGCAGCAGTATTATCAACAACAAATTTTATGGCTTATCATCTGATTGTATATTAAAGAGAATGCAAACATTCGATGCAGCTAATGCTCCAGAACCAGTAGCTGGGTTTTAGGTAACAAAATAAACAGTATGTATTGGATTGTTTAAAATTTTTTTCTAAAAGCAAAAGCAAATAGAATCTTCTAAACAATATGTACACAGCCAGATTGTTTATTTTTTATTCTTTTTAGATGTTTTACAGCATGCACCAATACAAGTATTTCATTTGTCCAATTGAATGTTGTGATTCATTATGTTGCATGACAATGAATTGCGGTTATTATTTATTCACACTTCAAGTATATATTTTACCAAGTTTCTCACAAGTTATCACAAATACATGGTAAAAATATTTATTTTTTATTATTTTGCTATTACAAGAATATTTTACTTATTTAGCTAAAATGGTCTGTTCAGTAACGTCATTGGTACATTTGTTGGTTTTTTTGCTAAAGGATTTAAGAGAGCTTTTCAAATCCAGATAAAATTGACTAACAAATATTTCATTAAAAAATATGAATAATATGAATAAACTGAATATTTAATTGAGGATTTGGAAGATGTTATAACTGGGCACGGTGGAATAATGTTTAGATTTCATTGTCAATATTTGATGGCCATTTTGGTCGATATGAACAATATATTTTTCATTCATATACATTCTCCAATAGAACTCTTAAAACAGGTAAAAAATCATTTAAATTTAAAACGATTGTCAATAAAAATAAAAATTTATTTACTTTTTATTTTTAATATTTTTAAGCCTACAAATGCTGGATATCCTTGCTATAAGATGGAGCTTACAAAGCAATTGCTACAAAAGTTTCTACCTAGCAAGTTAAAAAAATTAACGAAATACCTTGAGCAAGCTTGCTGTTCAAGGTAGTTCAATAAGCTTAATAAAAAAACTTGATGCGCAAATTTTATTAGCAAGCTTGTTGTTATAAAAATTTAAAGGTCTTTTAGAAATCCAGGAATCATTTTAAATTCAGCGCTAATATTAAATATTATATGAGGCACATTTTTTTATTATGTAATGACAAAATTGTACATAAATAATCATTTTATTTAAACTATTTCTCTCTATTAAAACTATTATAACTAATAATAAAAGTTTAATAAATCTTAAATAAATCTTAGTTATTAAACGTTTAATAAATTTCTCTTTCTCCGTTCTTGATTCCAACAATAATTTTTAAGCATTAGTTACTATTGCTTTTGGATGATTTTATTAATGGCAATTTGAAATTACTTGTAGCTTTTAATAACTAGATTTAGCAATTTAGTTCATTTTAGAATAAACTATGCATATACTCTAAAATAAGTTCTTTTAACTTTTTTTATTCTGAGTAGCAAATTTATGGACAAAAACAAATTCTTCCTCTTAAAAAAATATTTAAAGTGATTTTTTATTTCTCACAGCAATAGTCATTTCTTAATTAAAAATATACATGCTCGAGAAAAGTCTCGGTGCATAATTAACACAAGCGTTGGATCGAGTCCCTTGATCAATAAAATCATGATTGAGTCCCTCGATCAAGATCGAGTCGATTTAACAACTTAGTCAATACAACATTATTAAGATAAATTTTTATTTAAAAAATTTCTTTATTTAACGACTAAAATTGCATAGACTCTGATTTAATTACTTAAATTCCATAGCCTGTGATTTAAAAACTAAAAGAGTTTTAGAATCGATTCTCTCTATAACAATTTTCGTGCATTTTTTAAAGCAATTTTTGTTTTTTATTTGTGTGACAACTTCAGATTTTAAAAAATATAAAATTTCTGAATTCAATAATTTATATACTTGAAGATTAATTGTGATAAAAAATAAAATTTTAAAGAAAATTTGAAAATTTGCATATTAATTTCACATTTAATTAAAAATATGGCAAGAAAAGCTTTAATTGACTTCTTATTTGAGGAAAACTGTTCTAAAGCGAACAAAGGATTAGAGTGGGAGATTATCCCATACAGAAATTGGATTATCCGAGAGGTTATCCCGCTTGGATTATCCAAAAGGGTTTCCCGCTTGCATTATCCAACAGGCCCCCCGCTTGCAATACCCAATAGGATATCCCGCTTGGATTATCCAAGAGGCCCCCCGCTTGCATTACCCAAGAGGTTATCCCGCTTGGATTATCCAAAAGGGTTTCCCGCTTGGATTATCCAAGAGGCCCCCCGCTTGCATTATCTAAGAGGCCTCTTGCTTGCATTATCCAAGAGGTTATCCCGCTTGCATTATCCAAGAGGTTATCCCGCTTGGATTATCCAAGAGGTTATCCCGCTTGCATTATCCAAGAGGGTTATCCCGCTTGGATTATCCAAACGGGTTTTCCGCTTGGATTATCCAAGAGGTTATCCCGCTTGCATTATCCAAGAGGGTTTCCCGCTTGCATTATCCAACAGGCCCCCCGCTTGCATTACCCAAGAGGATATCCCGCTTGGATTATCCAAGAGGCCCCCCGCTTGTATTATCCAAGAGGTTATCCCGCTTGGATTATCCAAAGGGGTTTTCCGCTTGGATTATCCAAGAGGTTATCCCGCTTGCATTATCCAAGAGGGTTTCCCGCTTGCATTATCCAACAGGTCCCCCGCTTGCATTACCCAAGAGGATATCCCGCTTGGATTATCCAAGAGGCCCCCCGCTTGCATTATCCAAGAGGCCTCTCGCTTGCATTATCCAAGAGGTTATCCCGCTTGGATTATCCTAGAGGGTTATCCCGCTTGGATTATCCAAGAGGTTATCCCGCTTGCATTATCCAAGAGGGTTTCCCGCTTGCATTATCTAAGAGGCCCCACGCTTGCATTATCCAACAGGTCCCCGCTTGCATTATCCAAGAGGCCCCACCCTTGCATTATCCAAGAGGTTATCCCGCTTGCATTATCCAAGAGGTTATCCCGCTTGGATTATCCAAGAGGTTATCCCGCTTGCATTATCCAAGAGGGTTTCCCGCTTGCATTATCCAACAGGCCCCCCGCTTGCATTACCCAAGAGGATATCCCGCTTGGATTATCCAAGAGGCCCCCCGCTTGCATTATCCAAGAGGTTATCCCGCTTGGATTATCCAAAGGGGTTTTCCGCTTGGATTATCCAAGAGGTTATCCCGCTTGCATTATCCAAGAGGGTTTCCCGCTTGCATTATCCAACAGGTCCCCCGCTTGCATTACCCAAGAGGATATCCCGCTTGGATTATCCAAGAGGCCCCCCGCTTGCATTATCCAAGAGGCCTCTCGCTTGCATTATCCAAGAGGTTATCCCGCTTGGATTATCCTAGAGGCTCCCTTGCATTATCCAAGAGGGTTTCCCGCTTGCATTATCTAAGAGGCCCCACGCTTGCAATATCCAACAGGTCCCCGCTTGCATTATCCAAGAGGCCCCACCCTTGCATTATCCAAGAGGTTATCCCGCTTGCATTATCCAAGAGGTTATCCCGCTTGGATTATCCAAGAGGTTATCCCGCTTGCATTATCCAAGAGGGTTATCCCGCTTGGATTATCCAAGAGGTTATCCCGCTTGCATTATCCAAGAGGGTTTCCCGCTTGCATTATCCAACAGGTCCCCGCTTGGATTATCCAAGAGGCTCCCCCGCTTGCATTATCCAAGAGGCCCCACGCTTGCATTATTCAAGAGGTTATCCCGCTTGGATTATCCAAAGGGGTTTTCCGCTTGGATTATCCAAGAGGTTATCCCGCTTGCATTATCCAAGAGGGTTTCCCGCTTGCATTATCCAAACGGGTTTTCCGCTTGGATTATCCAAGAGGTTATCCCGCTTGCATTATCCAAGAGGGTTTCCCGCTTGCATTATCCAACAGGCCCCCCGCTTGCATTACCCAAGAGGATATCCCGCTTGGATTATCCAAGAGGCCCCCCGCTTGCATTATCCAAGAGGTTATCCCGCTTGGATTATCCAAAGGGGTTTTCCGCTTGGATTATCCAAGAGGTTATCCCGCTTGCATTATCCAAGAGGGTTTCCCGCTTGCATTATCCAACAGGTCCCCCGCTTGCATTACCCAAGAGGATATCCCGCTTGGATTATCCAAGAGGCCCCCCGCTTGCATTATCCAAGAGGCCTCTCGCTTGCATTATCCAAGAGGTTATCCCGCTTGGATTATCCTAGAGGCTCCCTTGCATTATCCAAGAGGGTTTCCCGCTTGCATTATCTAAGAGGCCCCACGCTTGCAATATCCAACAGGTCCCCGCTTGCATTATCCAAGAGGCCCCACCCTTGCATTATCCAAGAGGTTATCCCGCTTGCATTATCCAAGAGGTTATCCCGCTTGGATTATCCAAGAGGTTATCCCGCTTGCATTATCCAAGAGGGTTATCCCGCTTGGATTATCCAAGAGGTTATCCCGCTTGCATTATCCAAGAGGGTTTCCCGCTTGCATTATCCAACAGGTCCCCGCTTGGATTATCCAAGAGGCTCCCCCGCTTGCATTATCCAAGAGGCCCCACGCTTGCATTATTCAAGAGGTTATCCCGCTTGGATTATTCTTGAGCTCCCCGCTTGCATTATCCAAGAGGGTTTCCCGCTTGCATTATCCAACAGGTCCCCCCCGCTTGCATTATCCAACAGGTCCCCGCTTGGATTATCCAAGAGGCTCCCCCGCTTGCATTATCCAAAAGGCCCCCCCGCTTGTATTATCCAAGAGGTTATCCTGCTTCGATTATCCTAGAGGCCCCCCCGCTTGCATTATCCAAGAGGTCCCCCGCTTGCATTATCTAAGAGGCCCCCCGCTTGCATTATCCAACAGGTCCCCGCTTGCATTATCCAAGAGGCCCCCCCACTTGCATTATCCAACAGGTCCCCGCTTTGATTATCCAAGAGGTTATCCCGCTTGGATTATCCAAAAGGGTATCCCGCTTGGATTATCCAAAAGGGTTTCCCGCTTGCATTATCCAACAGGCCCCCCGCTTGTATTATCCAAAAGGTTATCCTGCTTGGATTATCCTAGAGGATCCCCGCATGCATTATCCAAGAGGTTATTCCGCTTGCATTATCCAACAGGCCCCCCGCTTGCATTATCCAAGAGGGTATCCCGCTTGGATTATCCTAGAGGCTCCCCGCTTGCATAATCCAAGAGGCCCCCCCGCTTGCATTATCCAAGAGGCCCCCCGCTTGCATTATCCAAGAGGTTATTCCGCTTGCATTATCCAAGAGGTTATTCCGCTTGCATTATCCAAGAGGCCCCCCCGCTTGCATTATCCAACAGGTCCCCGCTTTGATTATCCAAGAGGTTATCCCGCTTGGATTATCCAAAAGGGTTTCCCGCTTGCATTATCCAACAGGCCCCCTGCTTGCATTATCCAAGAGGGTATCCCGCTTGCATTACCCAAGAGGTTATCCCGCTTGGATTATCCAAAAGGGTTTCCCGCTTGCATTATCCAACAGGCCCCCCGCTTGCATTATCCAAGAGGGTATCCCGCTTGCATTATCCAAGAGGTTATCCCGCTTGGATTATCCTAGAGGCTCCCCGCTTGCATTATCCAAGAGGCCCCCCCGCTTGCATTATCCAAGAGGCCCCCCGCTTGCATTATCCAAGAGGTTATTCCGCTTGCATTATCCAAGAGACCCCCCCGCTTGCATTATCCAAGTCCCCCGCTTGCATTATCCAACAGGTCCCCCGCTTGCATTATCCAAGAGGGTATCCCGCTTGCATTATCCAAGAGGTTATCCCGCTTGGATTATCCTTGAGGCTCCTTGCTTGCATTATCCAAGAGGGTTTCCCGCTTGCATTATCCAACAGGCTCCCCCGCTTGCATTATCCAAGAGGCCCCCCCGCATGCATTATACAAGAGGCCCCCCGCTTGCATTATCTAAGAGGCCCCCCGCTTGCATTATCCAACAGGTCCCCGCTTGCATTATCCAAGAGGTTATTCCGCTTGCATTATCCAAGAGACCCCCCCGCTTGCATTATCCAAGAGTCCCCCGCTTGCATTATCCAACAGGTCCCCCGCTTGCATTATCCAAGAGGGTATCCCGCTTGCATTATCCAAGAGGTTATCCCGCTTGGATTATCCTTGAGGCTCCTTGCTTGCATTATCCAAGAGGGTTTCCCGCTTGCATTATCCAACAGGCTCCCCCGCTTGCATTATCCAAGAGGCCCCCCCGCATGCATTATACAAGAGGCCCCCCGCTTGCATTATCTAAGAGGCCCCCCGCTTGCATTATCCAACAGGTCCCCGCTTGCATTATCCAAGAGGTTATTCCGCTTGCATTATCCAAGAGGCCCCCCCGCTTGCATTATCCAAGAGGCCCCCCGCTTGCATTATCCAACAGGTCCTCGCTTTGATTATCCAAGAGGCCCCCCGCTTGCATTATCTAAGAGGCAAAGTAAAAAAATATATGTACTTTTTTAAAACTTATTTTATGAAAAGTATTGTTTATAGTTGTTAAATCGACTCGATCTTGATCGAGGGACTCATTCATGATTTTATTGATCAAGGGACTCGATCCAACGCTTGTGTTAATTATGCACCGAGACTTTTCTCGAGCATGTATATTTTTAATTAAGAAATGACTATTGCTGTGAGAAATAAAAAATCACTTTAAATATTTTTTTATGAGGAAAAATTTGTTTTTGTCCATAAATTTGCTACTCAGAATAAAAAAAGTTGAAAGAACTTATTTTAGAGTATACGCATAGTTTATTCTAAAATGAACTAAATTGCAAAATCTAGTTATTAAAAGGGTTTTAACAACGACTACTAGATACTAGAAAAATATATTCTTCTACAAAACATAAAATAATACAAGAAGTTTATATTAAGTATTGCGAACAAGATAGAAGTATAACAGAGTAAGCATATAAGTAATTTTTTTTTTGAATATTTATAATTAGCTTCTTTTTTGAAACTATAAGCTTACAAATTCTAAAAATGAAGCTAAGTAGAAATATTAAAAACAAACTTTTTTTAAATACTTACTCTGTCATACTGTTATCTTGTTTGCAATACTTAATATGACCATCTTGTACAATCTTGAAAACTTCTAGTTGAATATTCTATTCACACTAGTCAAAAGGAGCATTTCTGTAAATGTCATACCGATAATTAAGTACTTGTCACAGTACAAGTCAAAATTTTGATTATATCCATTAAGATTTAAGTTATTATCAGAAAATTATTAAAATTGATAATATGCTTTTATTTGATATTCTTAGCAAAGTAAAACCCAAATATTACAGTTATACAAATCAAATTGACTTTTGACATCAGCAAATTTGACTTGTAAACTTAAAAGTGATTTTTGCTGGCGTCAAAAGACAACTTGCTTCATATTTTTTTAATATTAGTATTTTATCTTGCTAAGAATGTCAAATACACCCTTATTATCCATTTACAAAATTTATTGATAATAATTTTTATCTCAAAGGATATAACCAGCTTTTAACTATACGAGTACTAGAATTTCGATATAGCATTCACAAAAATATTTCTTTTGGCTCATGTAAATAAAATATTCATCTAGGAATCATAAACAACAATACAAGAAGGTCATACTTAAGTTTTGCAAATAAAAGAGAAGTATAACAGAGTAGGTATATGAAGCAAGTTTTTTAAAAATGTTTATATTTAGCTTGTTTTTAGAAACTGTAAGTTTGCAAATACTAAAATGAAGCTAAGTAGAAATATTAAAAAAAAAATTTGTTTATATTCTTACTATGTCATACTTCTATCTTGTTTGCAATAATTAATATGACCAACTTGTACAATCTTGAAAACTTCTAAATGAATGTTCTATTCACACTAGTCAAAAGGAGTTTTTCTGTAAATGCCATGCCGATAATCAAGTACTTGTAGTCAAAGTGTTGATTATCTCCATTAAGATTAAAATCATTATCAGAAAGTCATTAAAATTGATAATAAGGTTTTATTAGGCACGATCACCCTATGTATGCAATACATAGATGAATTTGTGCCTTATGAGTTTGTTAGGTTAAAAAATGGAAGTCTCCAAATTGCCTAATTCAAAGAGAAATTTGGTCCTCAAGTCATTCCGATGCCTCTAAATGCTTATATTGCCTTGGTGTGTGAAGGGATGTATGTTCGAGAAAGTGTATCCTCAAGATCTCAGAACCTACTCGATCAATCAAAAACTCCTAGGACCACATATTTTGAAATCAGATCTAGTTGCAGGGATTTCAATTTCAAATTATATTCTAATGCTGAAAAATAAAAACAAAGAAATTACGTTCTTTACATTAATATAAAAAAAATATTAAACAATTTTATACTTATCTGAATAAAACTTTTGTATATTTTGTATATTTTTTCTATATCCATCATAATATCAACCACAGAATTTAATTATCTGGATTTAAAAAGCTGTCTTGAATCCGCTAATAAAAAAACCAAAATATGCACCAATGACGTAACTGAACAGACCATTTTAGCTAAATAAGTAAAATATTCTTGTAATAGCAAAATAATAAAAAATAAATATTTTTACCATGTATTTGTGATAACTTGAATCACAACATTCAATTGGAAAAATAATTATCAATCTGAATGAACAGAGATTAAAGAAATATATAAAGAATAATACAGAATAAACGATCTTTATTACTATTAGAAAAACGACAAGTTTTTAATAATGCACACATTTTTCATCAACAACACAATCTCTTTTTGTGCCGTTACAATAAAACTTTGCATAAAAATTACACATTTATTTTAAAATAACGCAAACTTTAATATAATAAAGTAAAATTCCGATTACTTATCTAAGATAAAACATCTTGATAAAACTTGAAAAATCTTTAATAAATTTGTTATTAGGTAGCAAGTATGTTTTTTTATAACCTAATAGCAGAAAACAATTATACTACCAACTGTATAGTAAATTTTTAAAAAAAACCTAGGGAATTTTCCGAACAAACCTAGTGACAAAAGTTTACACCTGAAGTTGCCGTTCGATATATAAATTTTTTTAATTATTATTCAAATTTTAGAAATAAACTTTTTTTTTTATTTACAATATAATTAATATTTATGATTATTTTTCAAACTTTATCTACTTTATAGCATATTCAATACTTAAATTTTTATTTTTCAAAAAAAAATTTACATTTTCACTTTTTTTCGCAAAAATAAAATTTTTATTTCATTTCCAAATTAAGATTTTTCAAAAATTCTTTTTTCTACATGTTTCTACAACCCTACTAATGTCTCATGCCAAATTTCGTCAAAAAATATTAAGTACATCCCAACTTATAGCTTATCAAACAACGTGCATGAAAAAATGGTCACGCAGTAGTACCTAATTGATTTCTATGAGAGTACTAGTTTTAGAAATATCGTTTATAGTAATTTTTTGGACCTGAAACTTAATTTTTTCCAAAATTTTTTTCTCAAAATTAAAAAATCAAAAAAATTAAAAAATCTGTAATATTTTTTTTTTTTTTTAGTGTAATACTTCCTTTAATTCCATGAAAGTACTAATATCACAGTATATAATATATTTCTACAGTAATCCTACTCCAAAAAAATAACACGGGACAGCTTGTCCAGATGAGAAATGCTGGCGCCATTTGCAGAAGGCGATTTTTTAAATTTAAAATACACGCGTATAGAGGAAGAGGTAACTATAATAGAAAAAGATAAATATATTCTAAAGGCGAAACGCGCGCATGGTACCCCGGACAACAAAATGCTTGAGATGTCCTACTGTAAAAATATGTATACTGTGCTAATATTTGAAAATTTTGCAATCGGTGGTATTTAACAACCATTATGGAATTAAGATCTAATTTTTTTTTCAAAAATTTTTTCATCAAGAGATTTCAAAATACTTTTTTTTTTTTTTAATTTAGGTGTAATATCTCATTTATTTCCATAAAAGTACTTATATTTGAAAGTATGGTTTTTACTCGATATCTCAAATCTGATAATTAATTTTTTGAAAATTTTTTTCCCAAAATTTTTTTCACAAAAAAATACAAAGAATACCAAATTTTTTTTTTGTTCGGACGTAGTACCTAATTAATTTCTATGAGAGTAATAGTTTTAGAAAACTTATTCATAGTAATTTTTTGGATCTGATACCGAATTTTTTCAAAATTTTTTTCTCAATATTAATAAAACATAAAAATTAAAAAATCTGTAATATTGTTTTTTTTTTAAGTGTAATACCTAGTTTATTGAAAATTTTTTTCTAAAAATTTGTTAAATAAAAATCATTAAATCACAGCAACATTTTTTTTCTTATAAAATACGGTATTTAACTTTTTTTTTATGAAATACTGATATCTCAAATTATAATTTTTATTAGATAAAATAGACCATTATAAATATTTTGCTATTGTTAATGAGGAACCATAGTGCCAATCACTTGGCAGCGTTTTTTTTGTTTTTCTCTCGGTTTTTTTGCACTTTGTACTAAATATTTAAAATTTTTGAATAATATACTTAAGGGGACTTTTCATCTAACTTGAGTATTTTTAAGCCGTTTTTTGAATTTTGTTTTCTCAGAAAGTTTATTAGATATCAAAATGATTTTTTAGTATTTTAATTATACAGTATTATACAATTTTAAAAAAAATTTTGTTTTTAGAGGTGTTGTGGGGCACGTCTTAAAATCATTTTAAAAATGCCTCGACCGACTTTTCCATGTTTTTGAGTCATATATGAAATATTTAGGGTGTCCCCGTCACGAAAAAGCCAATTTGGGAAGTAACGGACACCCTAATGCACACAAAAGTGTAAATATAACCTAAAAACTGAAAGTTCATTTTAGTTAAAATTAATAAATCAACTTTCTTTCATATAAAAATTAATTCTGGCTACTGAATAATATTTAATTGACAAATATTTTAAAAGAAAAAAGTGCAAAGTGCAGAACTGCATGCAAACCATTCGAATTGAGGGAAAATTTTTAAAAAGTGGTGGGGGAAGATTTTTTCGTGCCATTAGATTTTGCGTAAAAAATAACAAAAGTAACAAATTGACCAAGATTTTTAAAACTTCACTAACCTAAAATAACATTTATTTTTAACTTATTTACAATTACTAATTACTGAAAAAATTGCTAAGCAAGTGTATGATAAGTACTTGAATTAAATCAAAGGTAACGACATTTTTTAAATTGCTTTCTAATCTGGACTGGACGCCTTTTTTGCCCTTTATTTCATTGTTATTGTAAATTCTTAAATGGATCTTAGAAAAGTTTGTTTTGGCAAATGCAACAGAAGGGCAATTATGACGGAACTCTGAGAGAACGCGCGCCTCCACATTTTCCTTACTTCTAGCGGCGATCGCTGTAACTTTATATACCCAAGCGATTGAAGTTTGAAAATTATATAAATTAAAATAGCATTTTAAAATTAAATTATTAATAAAAGATAAAATTAATTCTAAATATTTTAGAAATTTATTTTTAAAAAAATAATTAAATTATTTTTTTTTTTAATTCTTCAAACTTTAAGCGCTTGGATATATAAAGTTACAGCGATCGCCGCTAGAAGTATGATAAAAGAGGGAGGCGCGCGTAAGATTATTGCCTGCTAGAAAACTATTTTAAATCACGGGGTAAAATATAAGGTTCGATCTTTACACCCTGTCTGGTCATACAAGTAAGGTCAAAACCATTATTTTGTACCTTGTTAAAAAAATAGCTATTGTCGAACTTTTAATGCCTCTCTGCTTTAATACAATTTATTAAAAGTAAAATATCGTTATATCCAAAAAATATACAACCATTATAAAGCAGATGAATTAACAAAACGTATTTATAGTGATTATACAATATATACATAAATCTATTTTATTAATAGCTTCAAAAATATGCCAATTTTAAAATTGTTGTTTGTCTCTCTGTTTCAGATATTACACCTGGCTGTAAAATGAATAAAAAACAGAAACTTGAGCCTTGCAGAAGATCTAAACGTTTGCAGGGTAAAATTTTTTTATTGTGTTATTTTTAGAGTAATTATTATTCAATTTATTTATTAAAATTTTTTTGTATATTATTTTTATAGGAATCAATGCTCTTAATGATGACTGTATGCTGGAGATATTCAAATATTTGTCTTTTTCAGAAAAATTAGAAATTGAAAGAGTATCTAAAAGATGGAATGATTTGAGTAAACGTTCCTGGGGAAACGTTCATATCTTCAAATTGAATAATTCTTTGATGAGGGAGTTTGATATATTTCCCTCTAATCACCTTGCACGCATAAAGATTACTAAAATAATTATTTCAAGATGTGGGGATTACTTACAGGATGTTATCATCGACTATAATTATGCAAATATTATATTGAAATATATTTTTGAAAAATGTAAGATTATGAAGAGTATTGAATTTTTTGGAGGGAGCGATGATATAAATGATAATAATTCAACAAGCTTATTTATAAAAACTAATCATTTGCAGTATTTATCAATGCGCTTTACAACAATAAATGGAGAATTCTTTGATAAACTTCCTGATACACTAAATACAATTAAATTGCACAATTGTCATATTGATAAGCCTGATCATTTTTATACTTTTTTAGTTAGATCTAAAAATTTAAAAACTATTATTATGGAAAAAGTCAATGAAAATTTTATGACTTCGCTTGTAAAAGCCGCAGAAGAAAATCATTTAATAAATCTTTTGGAAATAACACTTAATTTAGAAATTACAAGTCAGACAAGTTACATTGTTGAAAATTTTCCTTTACCAAAATTGTGGCCTGTATTTAAAAATTCAATTAATCTAAAAAAAATTACATTGTATTCTGGAAGTTTAGATGAAAAAGTTGTGAGCTGTTTTCCAGAGAATACTTTAGAGTCAATCTCATTGTATTGGACAAGAATGAATGTCAATTATTTGGTAAATCTTTTGCCTTGCTATAAGAAATTAAACGAGTTGGTACTTCATGATGTAGTACTAGCTGAGCAAGAATTGAAAACTATTTGTTCCTGTTTAAATCTCAAAAAAATTTTTATTTATGATGTGCATATATTCGAACTAATCAACGGATTAAATTGCTTGGGTAATTTAAATAATCTTGAAGAGTTGATTTTTATTTCTTTTGATTCTTTAGATGATTCTTTGTTATCTATTGTTAAATGCAAGAAGTTAAAATTTTTAAAAATTGCTGACTGTTCAAATATAACTGAAAGAGATTTGATAAATATTACCTCTTCATTGGAAAACCTGGAAATATTTGAAATTTTAGAAATGGAACAAGTAACAGATAAATTATTAAAAAATATGACTAATTTAAAAGAATTTCATTGTGAATCGTGTGATAAAATAACGAACCGTGGATTAAAAAAATTTCTTCAAAATTCACCAAATTTAAGAAAACTTGAAGTTTTAAAATGTTGGAAGGTTACTAACAGTTTGGTTGATGACTTGCTTGATACAATAGAAATTAGAGGAAAGAAAACAGTCTTGAATATCAATATAAGTGGAATTAGCATCGAGGATATAAATAGGACTTCGTCTCCTTACATTAGTTATTTCACCAATTGAACAATCATAAAAAAATTAATCTTTTTTTTTTAATTTTATATAATAAAATTCTTGTATCATCTTAAAACATAATATTTAACTTTAATTTGATAACTAATAAATTGTAATATTTTTTTTTGTATTTCGTATAGTTTTAAAACCAATTTTCAATAAAAGATTAAACTTTAAAAAAAAATAAAAATAAACTATAATTATCAAAGAAAATATTTTTGGCTACTTATTTAATGTACTGCAGTAATTGTTAAACATTTAATATATAATCATCAAGGTATATTATCAAATTTTAAATGAATCAATTTAGCTTTGTGGGTGTCATAAAATTTTGTCAAGCATTAGTCTTTACGAAAATGAAAATATGAATTTGGAAAATATCAAGATAAAAATTTATTATGAGTTTGCATATATATATGTAACGCCCCGTTTGGGAAATGGGGTATTCTGCTTAATGAGACGCTTATCGTCCCGAATGTGACGGTCAGCTGATCATTCCACGAAATAGCCACAAAAAATTACACATATTATTTGTTACTTATTCTTTTTATATATATATTTTCATATTAACATGGAACATGTTTATAGGGAGGGGGTACTTCAGAACTTGAAAATTAAGGGGGGGGGGGGTCAAATTTGTCCTATTTAAGGGGGGGGGGTCAAATTTGTCCTATTTAAGGGGGGGGGGTCAAATTTGTCCTATTTAAGGGGGGGGGTCAAATTTGTCCTATTTAAGGGGGGGGGTCAAATTTGTCCTTTTTAAGGGGGGGGTCAAATTTGTCCTATTTAAGGGGGGGGGGGTCAAATAAGACTTAGAATAATTAGGTAAGTATATATAAATAAATAAAATACTTTTAAAAGACTTTGAAAAATCTGGGCTTAAGGACTTAGGATAATACAGGTTTATGGACTTAGAATAATATCGATTTAGGGACTTGGAATAATTCAAGTTCAGGGACTTATAATAATTCAGGTTTAGGGAATCAAAATAGTTTGGGTTTAGAATCTTAACAACTAGTAAGGTGATAATTACAAATTACAACAATAGAAAATTGTATTGTAATGTTGAGTAACATTTGTATTATATCTAGTCCTCATTTGGAAGTAAACATGTTCCATGCATTTAGGTTGTGTTTACACAAACCGGTTATAAGTTTTTTTAATTTGAATTGATAGTTCCTAATGCTCGTTCCTAATAATTGTTAACAGATCTGATGCGTATAGGTATATTCAACTGGAAGGTACATCTATTGCAAAATGACCTTCACCGATTAATATCAAATTTTGCAGATGATTTTACATGTATGAAACATGATCCCTCCCAATTTTTTAGCCCTCTAGGTACAAAAGTGCCAGAATTAGGCGCATTTGAACTTTTTTGGGAAGTTTTCAGGTTCGCAATTTTTTTTAGTAATTATCCATTTTTTAGAGCCAAAAAAGTTTTTATACGGCTCTAAATAAAAAGAAAAAAGATGTGTTTGGTATTTACTACTAATTTTATTTAATTTATTATTAAATATTATTAAATTTTATAAAGACCCTTCATGGTTATCTGAGATTTTGGGTTCCATAGCCCTAAAATGACCTCTTGGGTCTGTTTTTTCTGGGTAATGCTAAAAGTAGATGCAAAATAGGTCTGCAGAACCCAAAATCTTAAATAATCACTATCAGTCTTCCATCACAACAAACTTAGAATAAAATTGGTACGAAAGCATATAAAGCTGTATCTTTTTGTACGATTTTCTACGGAAAATCAAATTTTTGGTCAGATTTTCAATTGATAATCAATAATGTAATGTTCTAGTTTTAGAAAGTTTGTTTATAGTCATTTTTTGGATCTGATACCGAGTTTTTTTTTTAATTTTTTCTCAAAATTAAAAAAACAAAAAAATTAAAAAACCTGCAATATTTTTTTTTTGGGTTGTAATACCTCATTTAAGGTGGCGCACGGTATTAGATCCGTATATTTTAGGGTGATATCAGAGGGGGGCATAACTAATTGATTAAATTTTATTATTTATTTTGTAGATATGTGAATATTTAGAAGTTATTATTAATAACAATGCATTTTCTTATATAATGTGTGCGGTGTAAACAAAATTTTTAAAATACAAAACATTTTATTGAATGGGGCCCGCGACTAAAATTAAGTGTTTATAATTTGATCGGCAACTATTGTATTTTTTTCTTGGAAAAGTTTCCATTTTTGTTAAATAACACGTGTGTACAATTTTATCTAAAAAGATTAAAAGAAGTAAAACAATATCAACTCCCATAAGAACGCGGTGTTAACCTTAAAAATTTTCAGTTACTTATTTCTTTCTTAATTGATCGGGAACCTGAGTATTTTTTGGGATCAATGGATTTGTTTGGTAACTATCTTCATCTCCAGTAAATTTTACTTCATATTATTCGTTTTTCATAAACTCCGTGAGACACCTTAATTCCATGAAAGCACTAATATCTGAAAATATTGCAACCGGCGATGTTTCACAACCATTATGAAATTAAGACCTAATTTTTTTTTCAAAAATTTTTTCACCAGAAAAGCTCTAGGTACTTTTTTTTTTTTTTTAATTTGGATGTAATACCTCATTTATTTCCACAAAAGTACTTATATTTGAAAGTATAGTTTTTACTCGATATCTCGAATCTGATACTTAATTTTTTGAAAATTTTTATCCTAAATTTTTTTTTCACAAAAAAATACAAAAATCAAATTTTTTTTTCTTTTTGGATGTAGTACCTAATTTATTATGAGAGTACTAGTTTTAGACAGTTCGTTTATAGTCATTTTTTGGATCTGATACCGAATTTTTCAAAAATTTATTTCTCAAAATTAAAAGTTTTTTTTAACTGCAATATTTTTTTTTTTTTTTGGTGTAATACTTTATTTAATTCCATGAAAGTACTATCTTGAATAATTATTATCCAATGAATTACGTTAGATTTTATTTGAAAAAAATAGATTTAGCTAAATTCAATACATAAATTTTCTTTTAACTTTTAAACGTTAATAGAAATGAGTGTATGATTGATGGTTGTAATCGGTAATATCTGTGGCATATTGAAGTATTTAGCTCATTGTTTGAGGAACCTTAGTGCCAGCTAGTTGGCTGGGTATTTTTTTTTTGTTTAAGACATGTCTTCAATTAACATGGAACATGTTCATTGGATGGGGTATTTGAAAAAGTTTGGCTCAGCAGAGGGGGGGTGAAAAAGTGATGTTTTTAGGGGGGGGGGGGGTGAAATGGACTTAGAATAATTTGAAGTGGGAGTCAGGACCTCATCAGGCCCTTATAACATCAACAACTTAGAATACTTTAAGTTTATGGACTTAGGATAGTATACATTTCAGGATTTATTGTAATTACGGTTTTTTGATTTATTACTATTATGAGTAAACGTTCCATGCTCGTTGGTTGTGTAGTTACACAAACCAGTTATGAATTTTTTTTAAATAAAAAACTGGCTTACTTGACCTACATGATTATACAACACTTAAATTAACATTTTTTTTTGTATTTATCATTATGGATATATAGCGCGCCAAAGTTGAGGTAATAAATTAATAAATTAAGGTGGCAGATACAATGGTAGGAAAAAAATAATCGATTTGTTGTTTATTGTTTTTTTGGGTTCAAAATCGTCTTAAGAATATGGAGAAAAAAATTTTATAATGATATCTTGAATAATAAGGGAGTTATTTAAGCTAAGCAAGACACCGCGAAAGGCGTAAGATACAGTATTCTAAACTTTAAACGCGTTTTTCTCGAAACAACGTTTTTCAAATTTGCGGGCACGATAACTCAAAAAATAATTAAGATGTCTTCCTAATTTTTTGGCTACAATTTTATAATACAATTATCTTCTGGATTGATGGAATTGTTTTTCAAAAAAATGTGCCAATTTTTTTTTATTGCTAAAAAACAAGAATAAAATTGTAATTTTTGAAAAAAATTTAATAATTTTCACAATTTTCCATTTTTCGAAATTTGAATCCATCAATCCAGAAGAAAAATGTTTCACAAATATATAAAATTTAATTTGGTATGGTTCAGAACAAGTTGGAGGCTGCAATCACGCCCGCAATCAAAAGTGAGGCCTAACTTTGAGCACTTGTACTCGGCGCCATTTTGAAGATTAAAAAAAAAATTTTTTTTTTTAAATGTTTTGTAACTTATAATCTAATGAAGTGCCAATTTTAAAAAAATTATCTCAATTATTTCTACCCGAAAACCTATCCAGAAAAAGTAACAAAAAGTTTTTGTTCTCCAATTGTATCTGACACCTTAAACAGCGCTTAATAAATTGAAGAATATTAATTATAATTTTATTTTAAAAAAAATAACTTGGCTATACACATTAACTTAAAATTTACAAAGTTAATTAATCTCAGAAAAAAATTATTTATAGTTATTATGTGTATTAATATATCATTCCTCAGCAAATACGTGTAGGGGTTACCTATTAAAATGGAACATGTTTATAAGGAGGAATGCTCTGGGAATTCAAAAATCAAGGGAGAGGCATTAATTTGCAATGTGTGTGTGTGTGTGTGTGTGTGTGTGTGTGTGTGTGTGTGTTACAATTATAATTAATTGATTAATTTTTAACTGATAATTAATTTTTTGAAAATTTTTTTTCCCAAAATTTTTGTCACAAAAAAATACAAAAAACACCAAATTTTTTTTCTCTTTGGACGTAGTACCTAATTTATTTCTATAGGAGTACTAGTTTTAGTAACCACGATTATAGTAATTTCTTGGATCTGTAATTAATTTTTTCAAAATTTTTTTCTCAAAATTAAAAAAAAAACAGCTATATTTTTTTTCTTTTTGGATGAAGTACCTAAAAGATGTTGGTTAATTTGTTAATGGTTTTTGCCAATTCTGCATAAAGCCCTTTCTAGACCTAATTAATTTCTTTTAATCTTGTGTGCTTTGACTATACTCTTTGATATATTAAAAGCACATGAAATAAAAAAAAAGGAAGGGATAGGGTGAACAGGATAAATAGGCTAAAAAGGATATATTTGTGCGATACAAAGTTTAATTACTCTAATTTTAAATTTATATTCTAATGTTTTCACATTTGGTAAAATAAGAACTACTATACAAACAATGTCCAACCTAAAATTTAAAATAACAATGATAATGCACTCTAATAAAAACCTATTTTACAACAACTTTTGCAAGTCCGAATATTTAATAATTAATCAAAAAATTAAAAAACTATACAATGCAAAAACAAAAATCAAAAAATTATATAATATTACTTATTTTAACTATATATTTCATTTAAATTATTGATTAGACATTTTATAATTTTAAAATTTTAATTTGATTTTTTGTTTCAGATATCACACCTGGCTGTAAAATGAACAAAAAACCGAATTTCGAAACACGTAGAAGATCTGAACGTTTACAAAAATATACGCTGGGTAAATACTTAGTCTTTTTATGTATTAATTATTATTTAATTGTTTTTTATATTATTTATACAGGAATCAATTCTCTTAATGATGACTGTATGTTGGAGATTTTTAAACTTTTATCTCCTTCAAAAAGATTAGAAATTGAGAGAGTTTCAAAAAGATGGTACGATTTAAGTAAATGTTCATGGGCAAATGTGCAAAATCTGAGAATTGATGATTCGTTAATGAAGGAGTTCAAAATGTATCCTATATATAACCAGCTTGCATGCACAAAAATTATTGAAAAAATTACATCAAGATGTGGAGATTATCTACAGGATGTTGTTATAGATTCTGTGTATCTTAATGTTAATACTGTTTGTAAAAATCTCGCTGCCAACCGTAAATTGATTAAAAATATTGAAATTTTCGATCACAGAGAAGATATAACTGATGATAATTTATCAAGATTATTAATGAAAAAAAATCATTTACAGTCTTTATCTTTATACTTTCTAAGAATTGGTGGAAATTTTTTTGATAAAATTCCAGATACACTAAATAAAATTGAGTTGCACCATTTTCACGTTGATACAGTTGAATATTTTTATAAATTTTTAGTTAGATCAAAAAATTTAAAATCTATTGTCATAGAAGAATGTGATGAAATCTTAATAGATTTGCTTGCAAGAGCAGCAAAAGAAAAACATTTAAATCTTTTGGAAGTATCTGTTAATCGAAGTGATATGTATGAGGAAATATTTTATCCTATAACAAAATTGTTACCTTTATTTAAGTATTCAAGTAATCTTAAAAAAATTATATTACATCCTGAATATTTAGATGAAAAAGTAATGAGTTGTTTTTCGGAGAATTCCTTAGAGTCAATCATATTGTATTCTGCAAAAATTAACGACGATTGTTTAGTGAATTTTTTGCCTCGCTTTATCAAATTGAACAATTTGTCACTTTATAATATAAATTTAGATGATCAAGATTTCAAAGCTATTTGTTCCTGTTTAAATCTTAAAAAGTTGGCTTTTTATGATGTACGTATCTTACAACCATTTCGTGGTTTAAATGACTTGAGTAATTTACACAATCTTGAAGAGTTGTGTTTTATGAATGCAGATTTTATAGATGGTTCTTTGATATCTATTGCTAGATGCAAGAAGTTAAAACTTTTAGAAATCGATGACATATCAGATCATTTTATATCAGAGACAGATTTGATAAATATTTTTTTATCACTGGAAAATCTAGAGATTTTTAGGACTTCAGAAATGGATCAAGTAACAGATAATTTATTAAATAATTTGACTGGATTAAAAGAACTTCATTGTCATATGTGTTCAGAGATAACCGACCGTGGATTAAGAAAATTTCTTGAAAATTCACCAAATTTGAAAAAACTTAAAATTAGAAATTGTGTAAAAGTTGCTGACACTAATAATTTGATTGGAGCTTTAATTGATACTGTAGAAGTTAGAGGAAAAAATACAGTATTAGGCATTGATATAAGTAGAATCAGCATCGAAGATATAAATAGGACTTCATCTCCTTACATCAAAGTTATTTCGTCGAGTTAAAAACGAGTTAAAAATAAAAAATAATTCTTTATTTTTTTATTCTATAATCTAAATACTTGCATTGCTTCAATTTTCTTAAACGTATGGTATAAATAAGTTAATTTACTTAAATTTCAAACTTTTCATAATATTTTTTGCATTTTTTTATTTGTAACAATAAACTAATTTAACCATAAAAAATATTTTTTGGCTATTTATTGAATGTAAAATGTATAAAAATTTTTTTTCTTCGAGATCGAAAAAAACGAGTTTTCTCCCCACTAAGAAAGAAAAATTTAAAGTGAATTTATTTTCAAAACTCACCCCTTTGCTTTCTAAAAACACCCCCAGGGAGGGTTGCAATGGCTAATACATGCTTATTTGACTTTTTAACTACTTCTTGGGAGTTCTATTAATAATTTTATATGCTAAATAGAGTCTTTTTGCATTTTGAAAATTTACCCCACTTTAGGGGTTGATATCTCGTTTCGCAAGGGTTGTATGAAAAAAGGGGCCCCGGAAATGAAAAGAGCGACCCAAATTACCTACTGGATTGATTTTTTAGCCTAAAATATGCAGTTTTTATTACCGAAAAATGCAAGTGTCCAAGGATGTCCGCTTAGGCGTAAATAGGTTTAAAAAGACACTAGATTAGAACGGGGCGAATACACATGATTCACCCCAGGATGGAGACACATAATATACCTTGGTTCACCTTACAGTATTAATATTATAGTATAGTATAGTAATCCAAAGGGTTAATGGGCTTTCCGAAACAGGCTTGTTTAATTTTTTTTTTTGCCAAAAAGTTGGTAGCATCTGTTTAGGAAGGTAAAGGGGGACTAACTACGGTTAACCGCGCTTTTTAACATTTATTTATTTATTTATTAAAAATCAATTACTATATAAAATTAACAATTTATTATTTATTCACTTCTTTATAAGTCAATTAACTAACAAAAGATATATATATTTCATTTATTACTTAATTTTAATTGATTATTGATAATATAGTTAATTGACTTATAAACAAGTGAATAAATACTAAATTGTTGATTTTAATTCATTTTTAATAAATAAATAAATAAATTTTAAAAAGCGCGAGTTACCCGTCATTCTCGACATGTCAAATACTATAGTATTATTCCAGGGTGCAGTAAAGGCCAATACACATTACATAGTTCATGATATTTTAATATACCTCGTAAATCTAGTTGTGCGCATGCGTGAACATAGACTAGAGGATGGAGCAAAATGCTGTGTGTAGGCCTTAACAAAATCTATACTACCTTGCTAACAACAGAGAAAAATGAAAAAACAAGCTCAAAATAATTTACGCATGCGCAAAATTAAAGTTAAAGCTCACAACACAATTTAAATAAACAAATATAATATGCATTATACATATTATATAATACAAATGCAATTAAGTTATATGCATTCCTACCACATTTAAAATATTCTACGCGCAAGTTAAAAATATATTGCAATAATAATAATTATTATTATTAAACACATTTACAAAAAGACCATTTTCCCTGATTAAGAATAATTAGGGAGCGAATAATAAAAAATAAGACTTCAAAGTTTTCACCTTTTTTAAACAAGTACGTGTTATATACGTATATATAATACACATTGTAATATAACAACAAAAACATAAGCGATAAAAAAGGAGTAAATTAAAAGTGAATCATCAATACTTGAATATATACCTAAAGGCTTGGGATATTATCAAAGAATCTTATATTTATATATATATAGTTATACTCTTTTTTTAACTCATTGAGATAACATTAAGACCCTTTTAAAATCGGCACTGCCTTTTTTATTAATCATAAATAAGTTATTGACAAAAGTAAAAAAAAAGCAAATACAAAATTATCGCAGAAAAAAACGGCATAAAAATAGATCACTTGAATTTCAAAATAAAATATAAAAAGACAGAGCTATTAATTTTACAAGAGTGAATTCCTTTTAATTAAAATAAAATATTTTAAAAAATAAAGAAAAATGTCTTTTTTTGGAGTTAATGTCACTAATCCATTTTCATCAGCAGTTGGACAAAAAATTGGTGAGTTTTTATATCACTTTTTTTTTACTTTTTGCTCAGAGACAAATTGAATACTTATTTTCTTTGGAATTCATTTTAAGTGAATACCAATTACAATTAAACAAGTAGTATAATAGTACATGTTTGTTGGAAAATAGTTGGAAATATAAATTTACTTATATTTTTAAACCTATATTAGTTATTTTCTTATGTAAATGTAAACATGGCACTTTGTTTATCTAAATAAAATACTCTCTAGTATTAAAAAACTATTATTTTAGAGCAAGCTACAGATGGTAATTTGCCTAATGAAAATTGGGCATTAAATATGGAAATATGCGATATGATTAATGATACAGAAGATGGACCAAGAGATGCTATTAAAGCGATTAAGAAAAGGTTAAATCAAGCAGCAGGAAAAAACTATAAAATAGTCATGTATACACTTATTGTAAGTAAATTATATTATGCTTAATAACCATTATGAAAATTTTTATACATGTAAATAAATTTATAGGTGTTAGAAACTTGTGTAAAAAACTGTGGTAAAAGATTTCATGTACTTGCTTGCTCGAGAGAATTTATTCAGGAACTAGTCAAATTAATTGGTCCTAAGAATGAACCACCTACAGAAATTCAAGAAAAGGTTTTAAATTTAATTCAAACTTGGGCCGAAACATTTAAATTACAACCTTATACTCAAGGTGTTGTTCAAATTTATCAAGAACTTAAAACTAAAGGAATTGAGTTTCCACCAACAGATTTGGAATCAATGGCTCCGATTATCACTCCTGAAAGAGTAAACACTAAACTCACATCTGGTAATTTAAAAAAAATCATTACAATATTTTTTTTTTGCAGAGTGTGCCTGAAGTTGATTTTGGATCTTTGGGAGCAGAAGGTGCAGTAGCTGCTAATGGAGCTTCTCATAATCAAAGTAGACCTGATTCATATGTTATCAGAGCTTCTGCACAACCAATCCATTTAAACGAACAGCAAATGTTAAAGCTTAGAAATGAATTAGATATTGTTCAAGGTAATATGAGGGTTATGTCAGAAATGTTAACCGTACAATCTAACTGGGCCCAACCTGGAACATCTGAGACTATTGCTAGTGAAGATTTAGAATTGTTAAAAGTATATTAAATTAACTTTCAATACAATATCATTGAAAAATTAAAAAAAAAAAATTTCTAGGAACTGCAAAACACTTGTAAGGCAATGCAAGAGAGAGTTGTTGATTTAATTGGCAAATTAGATCACGATGAGCTCACTGCAGAACTTTTACAAATTAACGATGAAATGAATAATTTGTTCTTACGTTACTCACGATTTACAAAAAATACAGCTGCAATGGCTCCTAGTGAATTAGTAGCACAGGCTATTGGTGCAGGAGGTAATAAAAAACTTGATGCTGGCGATTCTTTAATTGATTTGTCTGATGATGAAGGCGAAGCTGCTGCTGCAGCTCCACTATCCTTACTAGAAAGACGAATCGGAGACATGGGTTTGTAAATTTATTTTTTTTTTAGATGATTTAGTATAATAAATTTATAATATGTGACATGTAGCCAAATGAAAAGTAGTAAATATATACTTACTCTGCAAAGAAAAATAATTAGAGTCTCATAGAATTATAATGCACTCATTATTGCCTGCTAGTAGAGAAATATATCTAATTCAATAAATTTTTATAATGTTTTCACTGCAAATTATTTTCTTAAATTAAAAATTGGCATACTGTTAGAAATTATTTTTGGTACATCTTTCTTAGATTAATGAAAAAAAAAAATTTTCTGAAAATATTTATAAAAAAGAACACTCCTCAACAGTATTAAAATTTTTTATTAAATTAACAATAAATCTATTTATTAGGTATTACAAACCAAGGAAAAGATAATACAAAAATTCGAAGGAAAGATTTTAAAGATGGTGAAAAAGATGAATTTGAAGCTTTTGCTCAGTCACGCACTGCAAGTTTTGAGAGCACCAAAAATAGGTATGCAATTTTTTTATCTAACACATAAGTTTGAAAATAAAAATGATAATTTCAAACTAATTTTACAGACCAGAAAAAGCAAATGAAGAAGATACTGAATCAAAAACTTTAAGAGATATGCTTACTGTAAGTATATTATGAAAAATTAAATTTAGAAAATTATTAAGATAATATTTTTTGAATACAGGGTCAAACAGATAAGACTGTTACATCTTCTGAATTTGAGCGATTCTTAGCAGAACGGAGTGCAGCTTCTCCTGATATTTCTACAAACCAATCTTCTAGTGGAAATGGTACAAATATTCCACGACAAATTAATAAAGAAGAAGAAAAATCACTGTTTGCTCTTTAATTGGTTAAAACTAAATTTGGTTGATTAATTTTTACAAGCTTAAGTGTTTCAAGATATTTGAATATTTTTAAATATATATTCTTATGAATACTTTTCAACTTCTCTGTATCGTTAAATACTAAAAGACTTAAGATTTTTATATTCTGTTCATACCTATGATACTAAAATATTTGTAATTTCCTAGATAGTTTCAATTTTCTAGATTGTAAATTACGGTCTTGTGGCCAAAGAATAAATAATGGCCCAGATTGCATATAAATTATCATCAAAGGCAAAACTAAGGATGGTAAAGTGCAATCTGGGACATTCTTTTTATATGGCCCAGGGACGAATGCAAAATTTGAGTAAAAATAAATAAACTAGACATTTTTTTTATAGTTTATAGTAATTGGTAATATTGTCAATTCTAAAATTCAATTAAAATTAAACAATCGCTTTTTTAATATATAGAGAATTTTGAACAGTATTAAAAGACTTACTAAACAGTGCGCATTTTTTAAATTTATTTTAACTCAAATTTAAGAAAAAAAATATATTTATGTGCACTGTAGGGTAATTTAATTTGATCCATTATTGTTATAAAATGAAATATTTTTGTGTAGATAAAAAAATTAATATTAAGTTCTCATATTAGTTTTATTTTATTTTTAATTTATATAAATTGTTGTATAATTGTCAAAATGGCTTTTATTATAGTATTGTGCATTTTTTTATTTTGCATTTTTTATCTTCGCTATATTAGCACCTTGATTTTATAGGTGTGATTGTTATTATTTTTGCTAATATTTTGTTATTATAAAAAAAAATAACGTAATTAAATTAAAATTATTTTATATTGTTGAGAATTATTATATATATAAAATATGAAATTAGTATTAATAAAAAATAATTTTACTATGTGAAAAAGATGAATGGGTATGATCTTAAGTTTTATGAGTGTGAAAAAAAAATTAAATTATCAAGTTGAAAATAAATAACAAAAATATTTTAATTAAGTACTTATAATATATAGTATGATTCTATTTCCTAAACATAAAGTAAAATCTAAAATTTTAAAAGTAATGAATAAAATAAAAATTAATACTGCAATTTTTGTTAAATTATGAATTTTGTATAATTTAAAAAGCTCTTGAATTGTAAATGTATAGTTAGAACTTAAAAATGTTTTATTTATTATTACTACTGTTAAATTATTATATTGTATACACATTTAATTGTATTTTTTAAATAAAAAAGATTAATTTATGAAATAGGACTTACAATTTTTTTAGTTAAATATTATTCGTATAATTTAATTTATAACACTTCAATCTTCAGATATGAACAGAAAATCATGAATTAAAAATTTAAAAAAAAAAAACTAAAAACAGAAATTTTTTTTATCGGCTGTAGTAATAACAAATACACATAACGTAAGCTTTTTCAGTAACTGCAGTAACCTAAAAAAAATTGGCTTAGGAAAAAAAATCCTATGAAATTTTATTTTGTTTGTAAAATTTAGTTAATTAGTTAATAAGAAATAAAAAAGTAAGTTTTTGAATAATTATATCTAACTACAACAGTAAAAACGTAAAAATATGATTTTTATTTTTTAGAAAAAAAATGGTTGTAACAGAAAATATTGAGCTCCCTACTGATGAAGAATTAACAGTTCCAGAAATAAATTTAACATTTCCAGTTTTGCAAGCAGCTGCATTTCATTTAGGAAAATATTGTGAATGGCAAAATAATGAATTTATCTTATGCAAAAACGAAGAAGGAGATCCGCGTAAATGTCTAAATGAAGGGAAGGATGTAACATCTTGTGCATTAGATTTTTTTCGAAAAATAAAAAAAAATTGTAGGCAAGAATTTGATCAATATTCCAACTGTATCGATAAATCAAGCGGTAAATCAAAATTTACACCATGTCGTAAAACTCAAGCTGTATTTGATAAGTGTGTCTTAGAAAAACTTAACATGGAAAGACCTAAATTTGGATATTTCTGCGAAGTTAAGGTCCATGATGCTAAAAGACCTAAACCTGAACCTAATATTCCTGTATACGAACCAGTACCTAGCTTACCTAAAGATGAACCAAAATTACCACCAAAGTATGGATCAAGAAGATTATGGGCTCAATAAATTATTATTTTTTCTTATGTATAGTAAAATCATACTTTAGAAAAATCTAACTATATTATAGTTGTTATTAAAATATTCTGTAACTAAATATTATTTTAAAAATTATAGAAAATAAGAAAATTTTAAGTCTTAAGCCCTTTCTCCATTTGCTTAATAGATGTTTATAATTCAAGACTTGAATAATACAAGTTTTAGTGTAGTCAGGAGATATTTATGATTAATCATCAAAAATCTTCAGCTGCATTATATCAGTATACAATTACATTAGCTTGTATAATTTAAGTCTTGAATTATACATCTCTTAAGCATACAGAGAAAGGGCTTTACATACAACAAATTAGGTAAGGTACAAGATTAAATAATTTAGCTTTTTAAATTAAAAATAACTCATTTATTTATAAATTAATAATTCTTTAATTTTTGTAAATTTGATTTTTTCAAAAAAATTTACTTAATGTTGCTTTTTCTTTTATGCTTATCAGAAATCTGTAACTATTTGTTTGGCTTTAGGTTATCAGCTTCACTTTTCAATAAAATTAAAAAATTTATTTAACTCAAAAAATAGATTCTGCAGATATTTTTTTCTAAAGTCTAAAAATAACCAACAGTTTTATGATCATGTTCATAAAAAATTCCAACCACAAGGAAATTTATTTCTTGCAAGAAATTTGGTATTGTTTACATACATAAGGGGAAGTTCAAAAATTACGTAACGCTGATAGGGTAGGTGGGTGAGTCTTTTAAATGTTACGGTCCGTTAAAAGTCTTCGGACAATTTTCTAAATAAGCGTTACTCTGGGTACTGGGGTACCCGAAATTTCAGAAAAAGGGCGTTACGTTTTTTTTGAACGACCCCATAAGCACACATGATATTTTCAAATATTATTGAATAGGTCTGGTTAAAAAAATTTATAAAAAATTCAAGTAATGATAAAATAAATATTCATATTTCATGAAAAAAAAACAATTAAACAGCTTCTTTTATTGTAATGCCCGATCGGGGGCTCTATTCAGAACATGAATTTGTATGTATGTTTCATATATGTATGTAGCGTACGTATACGTATGAACGTAGCATAAAATTTATGTAAATTACGTATGTTTATAACCTTAATTTGAAAAAATAAAAAAAAGATTAAAAAAGAGTTTTAATTGTGAAATAAATTAAAATAATATATAAAATTGGAGGATTCAGATATTTGTATTTTAAATTGGCATAATAGTTTTAAAAAAAATGTTAATATTACAAGAATATGCAGTCTAAAATTCTCATGGGGGCTGACAATCAGATAAGTTTATTATTATTTTTGTATTATCAGTTAAAATAATAATTAGAAAAAGTTTCTTTGTAAAAATATTTATTATTTTTAGAAAATGAAAGGAAAATTCACGAAGGAAACCTATCAGTTGACTGGGTATTTTAAAAAAATGCCTATATTTATACAATAAATTTGAAAAACAAATTAGTCATTAGAATTTTGGACAATGAGCTTAGGAAAACTTTTATTATGTCCAGGTGTCACAAATTGCTTCTTTTGGTTATAGCTTTGCAGCTCTCAGACACCTGCATCATCACACTGTTTGGTGCTACTATAAGGTAAAATAAAAAATATAATGTTTTTAATTAAATGATTTCTAAAAATAAATGATCTTTTGTAAGCAGGTGCCCGTGAGATGACTGCAACTTGTGGGGGTCATTATCGTCCCAATATTTAGTTGTATTTATAGTTACAAAGTTCGATCCGATAATAGATCTGCAGCTGTAGAAACATCAATTATTGGTGAAATATTGTTTTCATTCGTCTTGAAAAATGTGTTCTTGTTACCATTTGCCTAAATTACAGGTATTACTATGTAGACCCAAGACAGCTAATGTTACTAATAAGGTAAATAAAAAATATATAATTTTATTAATCAAATATTGACTGAAAATTGAAATGTTCGTATGAAATAGATCCTGCTGAAGTAATGCAGACTCGTTTTAATGAATCTGAAAACCGTGATGAATATTACGTACATTATGAAGGCTAAAATTGAACGTTGGATGAATGGGTACCTAGAGATTGAATCATGTCAAGCAGCTTTGACATGAGTGATCGAAGTTGGAAGAATGGTGATAGTAATCAAAGCATTGATATTTTATTTGATTCTACGGAATGAAAAACTACAACAAACTAAAAATGACGTCATGATGAAGTAAATCATGTTCAAGAAGTAAATATATATGATTTGATTTAGTAAATTTGAAATGTAGCATAATTTCAATTTTTTTGTTTGATAGACATATGCAGAAATGGATCCTACAACAGCAGCTTTAGAAAAAGTACATGAAGCTATTACAAAAGTTAAACATATTGCTACAATACGAATAGGTTAGTATTTAAGCCTTTTTCAACTTTATTAATTAAGAGTAGAAAACTTTTGTATATGTTGTTGAAAAGGCTTTATACTTTTTGTCCCATGTCCATTTTGCTCCTTAGGCCTTGCAAAGAGTGTGCCTTTCTTTATGTCATAATTTTTATTTTTAATTTAAATTTTAAAGAAAAATAAATCATTAAAATTATAATAAAAGAAATCATTTTTTTCAGGTATACATATGAAATTGATACTTGGTATTTTAGTCCATATCCTGAAGAATATGGAAAACAACCAAAACTCTGGATTTGTGAATATTGCCTCAAGTATAGGAGATTAGAAAAAACATACTTTTATTACATATGGTAATATCACATGCTACAAAACTTTTCTTCATAACTAAGACTTAAAAACATAATATTACTTTATTTATAGAGCTAGCGTACCCATAGAAATTCATCGTAAAGGAACACTTAGTATTTGCAAAGTTTATAGAAAGAACACAAAGTTTACTGCCAAAATCTTTGATCCTTATAGTCACAAAGCTCATCGTTGGTAGTCCGACAATAGATCTGCAGCTGCAGAAACATCATTTATTAGTTAAATATGTTAGTAGAAGTAAATTTGTAGAAGAACATATCAAAAATAGCCAATACAAAAAGCCAAGGCTAACAGTAGAGTGTAGTGCGCTTAGATGGGGAGCACCATCTTGTAAAAATATAAAACCTGGAAAAAAATGACAATTATTATTAAAACAATTATTATTAACTGTAATTACATAAGTATTTACAAATATTACATGGTTGCCTTGATAGTATCATTCTTTAAATTTTCAAATGTAATTGTATAATAGTTAAATTTATTATTTTTTTTTTTAAATATATATAGCACATAGTGCATTAAGTAGGCGATTAATTAGGTATATTAATTAGGTATATTAATTATAAATGATTTTTTTTTTTTATATGTTCATTATGTGTTTGCTAGTTTGTTATCTCTCTTTTTAAAGCAAAATTTAAATGTTCAGGACCAAAATAATTCAATAGGTAGTAAATACTCTGAAAACATTCTGAATATCGAAATAATTTATTCTTTTGAATACTAAAACCAAAATTCTTTCTAAATTGGAAAACATTCGAAGAAAGCAATACTTCATCCATAATGTTTGTATCCTGTAGTATTTTCATTAGTCGTATTAAGAGTTTGGTAAGAATTCTTTATATTTATTGCATGGAAAATGTTATTCAGAACTGTTCCTTATATATTATACCATGAAGTAACATAAATAGAATATATTTTTTTGGATATTTAATACATGTACATGTCACTATGTAATTGGAAGAATTAAAGAAAATAAAAAAATTAGGTTTATATATTTTATTCAGATTTTTACATGCTCATATATAATACATTTTTTGTATTTATATAATATTATTATATGCTTATTATAAAAATGGTTATGTAGAACAAATTATATATATAAATAAAATATAATATATTTTTGAACATTATGTCCAATTGTATATTTATTTTTTTAATATCATTATAAAATATTTATTATTTCAGCATGTCACAAAGTATATAACATAATTAAATTAAATTAAACACATTATTAAACTTGTTTCACATTATAATATACAAAAAGTTAAACTTTTTTTTCTAGATAATTTTTTTTAAATTTTTATTATATGGCATACAAATAAAACATTAACATAGTTATTTTATTTAATTAGCATATTATTCTTTATTAATTTAATGCATTCATTAATGTGGCTTATATTGTATCCTATTATACATACTTAAAAAAAAGATATTTGGCCCCTTGTATTAGGCAACGTAATAAAAAAATTAAAAAATATTTAGTAACTATAACTTATATTAAAAATTTTTTTAGAAACTTTTCATTCATTAACAGCCATGATTATACTTTTTTTGGGTTTCATTATAAAAACAAAATAAAAATACTAAAATCATACCTGAATCAAAAAGGTATTTACGACAAAAAGAAATTCGGTTTTATTCATAATGAACATGCTGCTTTGAAATCTCCAACTCATTCACTCTGTTGATAATCCAAAAAAATTTATTTTAATAAAATAAAATTAAAAAGAATGAAAAAAGAATAATAAAATTAATATTTAAATATCTTACTGGTTGAAAATTATTAACAAAATCAGCTGCTTTTTCACCAGGCTTCTCAGTATTATTAATTGCTTCTAAATGAACACTCGATAAGACTTCGACACTGGCATTTTCAAAATTTGGCACTTGAGAATTCGATACTTGCATTTGCAATAAGTCTTTTGGATCCGAAAATACAAAAATGGGAGCAGTAGAACTTTCTGCAGCTGTTGGCGATGATTGCAACATCAATATTTGATTTTGTGTTTGAAGAACGTCCAAGATTTTCTTTTGGAGTTCTTGATTCCCTATTTCAATAATTTTAAATTCTAGAATAAATTTTTATTTTTAATAATTTGTGATAGATGAATTTACCTTCAGCTAATTTGATAACAAGCTCATTTGTTTTTTCTAATTTAAAAGCTGAAAACATCAAATAACGTATAAGAATATATAGAAAATTTTTGGAAATACAAAATTTAAAAAAAATATTGAAGTACCTGGATCACTTTTGGATACGATTTCCACTTCTGTAAAAAATTAAATCGTTGAATTCTTATATAAGATTATAAAATGAGAATTGAGAAATAAAATGTTTTTTACCTGTCATTTTAATATCAGTTTGTGTTTCCATGTCTCTTTTATGAATACTATTAACCTGAATCAGATTTGCTTGTGAGGATACGTCAAAACACAGTTTAGTACTGTTTGTATTAAATGCAACCGATGACTTATCAAAAACCTTTTGTTCTGAAAATATACTCCCAGAATAATTTGTTTCTTGTCTTTCATTTGAAGTTGTTGACAAAAATTTTTTAAACGGTTCTCTGGTTTCATAATCTTTTTGATTTTTTAAAAATGGAGAAGCTGGAGAATAAGTAGAATGCTTTGAATGCGAAGGAAGTGATGATTGCTGATAAAGTCTTTCATGCGATGAAAAATTTTTTACTTTTCCCATATTTGTTGTGCCATAGTGACTATAGTGACCAGTATACTGTCTTTCTCTAATGTCCTGGTAAGGTGATGATCGAGTTAGTTTTGAAGGTACATGTTTACTATAAGCATGTTTACTTTTAGCATCAAACATTTTCTTTTCTTTATCTACCTCTTCTTCGCTGCTGCTTATTTCCATAATAGGAACCTCTGGTACATTATTGTCTCCAAATTTATCATCTCCTTCGTAATCCTGAAAATTATCTTCATCATATTCTTTGAAACTATGACTCGATGTTTCATCTAAAGCGTCAAGTGAATCAGGGTTATAATTATTTTGAGGAGGGAGATCTTTTTTAAAATTATCTTTCTTCATTACTTGATTCTCTAGATACTCATAGACTTCGCAATGTAAGCTTGACATTTTTTTGCCTTTTTTTTTTGCTTCTCGAGCACTTGATTTTAGTCTTCTCCACGACTACAAATATTGAAATAAATATTTAATGCTAATGAAATGTCAATATTTAAAAATTAATATAATATTGTACCTCATGCCATTCAAAGGTCGTTTTATTTTTTGCCCCCTTGGGTATGTCCATCTGATTCAGCTCATTTGCAACAAATGTCCAGGTTTGTGAATTTTTAATATCCGTGTTTGGGTTGGTCAACTCATCATACTGTTTAATGTAATTAAAAAGTTTCTCCAACTGTTTAGAAGCAGCTTTTTCACTTTTATCAGACATGTTGCTTCTGCAAAAAAAGAAAAAAATTACATGATGTATGCATAATCAAAAATGATAATTTATTATTCAAATTATTTTTTGTAAAATTAAAATATTTTTAAAATATTTTTGGTAACTTGGTGATAGTACCTATGCGCGGAAAAAATAAGGTTAACGATTTCAACAATTTACTTCTTATCCAAAAGAATTATGCATAAGTTAATCCTTTTTAAGTGTTTTACTAAAAATTAATTCAATGAATAAAATTTTTATTTTTAATTGCAAATATTTATCGTAATTGTAAATTTGTATTTATAATCGCAAATAATAATTAAAAATTAAAATGCTTACCGGTGAAATACCGAAACGATACTAACGATCTTTTAGTAAAAGTTTAACCCGCCAAAATGGAAAAAGCAATATGTCCGACTCTAACCTGCACAAAACAAGTCACGATTGGTTAGAATATTTAATTTTTTTATTTTAGTAACGTGCTAGTGGCGCAATAGTTTCAGGCGAAGAATTAAATTTATCCATAATAAAAGATAGGTGCTTATGCATAACAATTGAAACAACATTTTTATTGATTTGAAAATTTACCTGCTATCGTTGTAGCTTATCAAACCAGGAGGTAAGCCAATATCTTTTATAGGTACTCCTTTTCGGAGTCCATAATCTTCAAAAATGAAGCAAATCGCTTCCTCATTAGGAGTAAATTCTATAATTTTTTGATTATTACCCGTTCCTCGTTTGCTTATATTCTTATATTCTTGATTTTTTTGCCTTGTTTTGTATACCATACTTTTCCATATCTAAAAAAACCCAAATAACACATTTAATTTAAAAATAAGAAATTTTAATTGACAATTTATTGTACTTACTTTCTGCCATTGCTCCAAGGTTTTTGCTTTGCCTAAACCGTTTAAATTTTTCACAAGATTTTTCCACATTTTTAAGGCTTTATCTTTACCCGAGTGTCCATTTTTAAAAATTTGATTCGTCGCCAAGTTTGTATGGTCAACCATATAATCAACCAACTCGTTCATTTGGTCTTCTGATATTGACGAAGCCATTTTCAATATAGAAGATCAATTTTTATAACAATTTATTTGATTGACCACGATGGCTTGTGCGTACTTCAACAGTTAAACTAAGACTAAGGCAACATTCTCGAGCAAAAAAAACCATGACGGTTTATAATCTGGTTAACTGTACAAGCAAGGTATTTGAAGGGAATAAAAAGGTTAATTTAAGACCATCCGGATGAAAATGAGCTTTCCAGGTAGAAGCGGATACCGTGGGGGTATAATTTTTAATTTTTTAAACCAAAATATATTTCGATTTTCCAAGACGGCAGACCGAAAATTTTAAAAAATGAACTTTTAAGTTTACAAGGGGGTTTTCACGACAAGAAGTTACTCTTTATAAAGAGTTAATTACTTAATTAAGTAATCAGTTTTTATTATAAATTTAAATTATGAAGCAGTTTGTATACTAATAACTTACAAGTTTAAATTTAGAAATAATTTTATTATTATTATTATTATTAAATATCCAATCAAAATAATTCTAAAAGTATAAAAAATCTTTGAAAATATGCATATTGAAATTGAAAAATTAAAAATTTTATCTCCAAGGTCTCTGCTTCTATCTGGAAGGCTCATTTTCATCATAAGGGTCTTAAATTAACTCTTTTATTTTCTTAAAATACCTTCTGGTTAATAAAAATCAAATTCAAATATTAAAATTTCTACTTCCATGATTATAAACTGAAATCAAGCGAAATTGAAGGAAATAAAAGCTTACCATGCATATAATATTTATGCAAAAATTTATAGAATTAAATTTATATGTTTAAATATATTAATTACAATGTCTTTTTTTATTATATAGAAAATTTCAAAAAATGAATTACCGCAATTTTCATCTTCATTACAATGAAAATGAAGCTAGAAATCGTGAAAATATTATGAGAGAAATAACAAGGACCATTAGAGATGTTGCGAATCCATTTCTTTTGCCAGAGGAACAATTCAGAATGGAATTTCGGTAAATTAAAATTTTTAAATGAATAATATGTATTATAACACAAAATGGGGCAAATGCAAAATGTAATAAGGGTTGCGAATTTTTTTTTAAGGTCAATGTAAATTAGATTAAATATTATATAATATGAATCATGTCCACAGAAATGAAGAATGGCTCAAATCACACGTAAACTACCTTCCGAGACTAAGCCGAGAATGGTAAACTGCGATTGGGGGCATACAGTTTTACGGGCATGGGTCATATATAAGATTTCTCTGCATCAATGATGATTTCCTCGACTTTTGTGGCCCACTAACTAGAAACAATTTTTTCTGGCAGTGGCCATGGAAGTACGATTTTCTTGGCCACGCAGCGAATGATTTCTCGCCATTGTCACAGAAAAATCGTATACAACCCTTGGCTATAAAAAAGGAAAACCCACAATAGCAGTTTACCATCCTCAGCCTAGCCGCGGAAAGTTATTTACGGTCTGAATGTACCCAAGAAAATTTATCGATTCGTTTTTTTCGCAATTAATAAAAATACCAATATAGGCCTGCTTAAAACATCCCTATACGTTTATAGATCTTTAAGAAAAAAATGTCCATCATACATTTTAGTAAAAATTATAAAAAAAAATTATTATAAGGTATACCTATATTCGATTATTATATTTTATATAATTTTATTGATAAAATTATTTTATTTTATCATTTTATTCATAAAATTTGTAGATAATTATATATTGATTAGTCCAAGGATTAGTCGATGGAATTATTGAAAATTTTTATCTTTATATACAGATATTTGTATTGCTCATACATATTTTTACACATACTTATTAATCAAAAATTTAGCTATCCTCCACGATTAGCAATTAAGCTAATTGATACTCTGGGACATATGCTAACTGGAGATCGAGGGAATGCATTGCCAAAATGGATGAGGGTACTGACTGCATTACATTTCTATGCCAATGGGTCGTACCAGAGACCTATTTCTCGGGTAATTTGGCACGTGTCCTGTCAAGCTTCCGTCTCCAGAATCATAGAAGAAGTTACAGATGCTTTAGTTAGCTTGAAGAATAATTATATTGTTTTCCCTAGTAATAAAGAGAAGAGAATTTCCACTTCTGAAAAGTATATTTCTAACATATTCATTACTTTGGGGAAATAATTTAAACTTTTAGTAATACATACAATCCTAAATTTTACAGGTTTAAAGAACTCATAGATATTGATGGAATATTGGGTTTAGTGGATGGAGTTTTGATTCCCATATTTACACCCAGTAAAGCACCTCAAGCTTATAACTGTCGAAAAAAATTTCATGCCATTAATGCTCAGGTGGTGAGTCAACTTTGGATTGATCATTTGTGTTTAAGAATTCAATTTCCGTTCAATTATTTTATTTTATATTTTGTTTATTATTATAAAATTACAGATTTGCGACGCAAATTTTTATATTTTGAATCTTAGATTGATGCCTGGTTCATATACTGATTCCATTACATGGAAATACTGTAGTATAAAGCAGTACATGGAAGCTTTAAGAAGGGATACAAATATTCTTGAAGAAGAAGGCAAATATTATATTTTAGGTGACACAGGGTACTCTGCATCTAAAATTTTTTTAACCAAAGTTAAAAATGCTAGGCCTAACAGCACAGCAAGCGTTTATAATGATGCTCACGGTCATGCCAGATCATGGGTTGAGCAGACATTCGGTAAGTTGCTGATGAGGTGGAGATGCCTGGGTAAAGAAAGAAGATTGCATTATTCTCCAGAGAAATGTGAAAATATTATTACTGCCTGCTGTGTTCTTCATAATTTTCAATTATCAGATGGGTAATATATACTTTGTGTTATTTTATATTTAGATTCTTAAAAAATAATAAATTTTTCATTTCTTAATCAGAGAACCCTTAGCTCCAGATAATTATGATCGTCTTCAACTGCGACCTTCTGAACGCTGTACAGTAAGAGAGGCTAAAGCTGAAATGGAAGAAGTTTTAAGGCTTTACTTTTAAATAATGAAGTTATAACATGTAAAAGTTTAAAGTTTTATGGCTTACAAGGGGAGTTCAATACATTTGGAACACCGAATTACAGCAAATGGTTATGGATGAGTTTGTTATGTTGAAAAAACATGCCGACTACCCTCCGTTCCTTCCAATGGGCCTTCTGGGCCTAGAAACGCAGGGCTCAATGTTATAAAATAGGATTTTTTGGTAATTTTCAAAGAAACGCCAAAACCTCGAAATTTAACCAAAACTCTTCTGGTTGGTCTCATTTTTTTGGTTTAAGTATCACCTTTCATACGCCGTAAACCGCAATTTATTATCACTAATTCTCTTATCACTATAGCCAATTAACCAAACGGTCATTTTTAGCTAAAAATGACCAATTTTTAAAATGCTGCCAAATTTGTAATTTCTAACGAAAATGGGTTTTATAGGTCTGAAAAAATTTGTACAAGCTTCAAATTTCCAAAAATTTTTTGCTCGTCTCATTTCCTTGATTCGTTTTTAAGAAATGGCTCTTCAAAGTTAGCATTAAAAATGAGCTTTTTTAAAAAATCGTAAAATTGGGACTGTGACTTCAAATTATCATATCTGGTTAACAAATAATTGCAAAAGGTAAAGTCAAGAAGTTTTGGAAACTTGAAGCTTGTACAAATTTTTTCAGACCTATAAAACCCATTTTCGTCAGAAATTACAAATTTGGCAGCATTTTAAAAATTGGTCATTTTTAGCTAAAAATGACCGTTTGGTTAATTGGCTATAGTGATAAGAGAATTAGTGATAATAAATTGCGGTTTACGGCGTATGAAAGGTGATACTTAAACCAAAAAAATGAGACCAACCAGAAGAGTTTTGGTTAAATTTCGAGGTTTTGGCGTTTCTTTGAAAATTACCAAAAAATCCTATTTTATAACATTGAGCCCTGCGTTTCTAGGCCCAGAAGGCCCATTGGAAGGAACGGAGGGTAGTCGGCATGTTTTTTCAACATAACAAACTCATCCATAACCATTTGCTGTAATTCGGTGTTCCAAATGTATTGAACTCCCCTTGTTAGCAATATATTTTAATAACATTCTTAAAAAATTTAACAACATTGAATTTTTATCACTTTGTAATTAATAATAGTATATAATAAAAATTGCATGCATAATTCAGCGTATCAAATCAATTAAAAGGTTGCAAAACCCAAATTTGTTTAGGTATAACTATTTTTTTTTTATATTGATTTTTCATTCGTACATTACTACCTTATTGTTCCATAGATAAACAAAATTTAAATAATTAAATTGTTAAAAGTAATTAAATTATTCTTTATTAAAAAATTCAGTATAAATTTATGTTTACTTAATTGTTTAAAAATGCAATTTCATAAAAGTATTTTATTAATACTGTACTAAAAATATTCATATTTTTTTGTAAAAAAAAAAAAAAAAAAATAACGATTAAATTATTATTTAAAAACTCTTAAAACGAATGAAAATATTTTTAAGGCAGGATCACAATTTTATGAGTTTACAAAATATTAATTAAGGTATAAACCTGTAAATTATTTACAACGTAGTTACTTTTTCTATTTTTTAATCCAAATCATAGTTTAAATTTCAGTTTATGTCGGTAGTTTCAGAACCCTGTAAATTTATTATGTTGTTAATTTACGTTAAGTAATTTAAACTCTTTTAAAGATATCTTACTTTTTTCTAAGCGATGTATCTTTCTTCAAAGTTATTTAATCAGTCCAAATCTTGCTGCATTCCCAAAAACCTAAATTCTAAAAAGTATTTAAAAAAATTGTCTTTGTACAAAAAGATAATAAAAAAAAATTACTATCAAACTCACTTGCTTAATAATCTCTCCAAATCAGGAAGATTACTTTATTTACTTTTAACGACAATAAAAAAAAATTTTCAAATAAATAAATTTTTTTTTTTTAAGTATACTATTTTAAAATACTCCAAAACTAAGCAAAGTTTTATTACAAATTCAAAATCTTTTTTTGCGAACGATTTCAGATTAATATATATATACTTATACTTATTATATTTATTTAGAAATTTCGTTTATAAATATGCTTAAATGGTTATTATAGATAAAAATATATTTTATAGTTTATGGTTAAAAATTGATAATAAAGTCATCTGTTTATCAAAATTAAATAAAATATTAACAAAATCAACAAGTTTCTTGAAAAATTTTACAGGTTTATGTTAATCTATTCTTAATCATTTTATTTATACAATTACTATTATACAAATAAATATTTCTACTAATATTTAGCATTGAATGCATACAAATCAATATTACCTCAATTGTTCTATAATATTGATAGACTGAAATCTGTGTAGAAAACTATGTTGATTCTGAAGCTACAGATTTGTTGGTGAAGATCCAAGAATGGCTGTTTGGTGCTAAAATATTGAAATAATCGTTTAAAAATTTTTAATCGTTTACCCAGTATCCAATTAAAAAGAACTATCAGTTTGAAATAATAAAATTCATAAAATTATGTCTTTTTTATTTACCTTATTAGTAAAAATAAATAGTATATCGATATAGCTGTCTTGGTTCTACAAAATGATATCTGTAATATAGGCAAATGGTAACATGAAGAAATTTAAAATGTTTCACACAGGTATACTTGAAATCTTGCAAAGATGAATGAGAACCATATTTAACCAATAAATGATGTTTCTGCAGCTGCAGATCTATTGTCGGACTACCAACGATGAGCTTTGTGACTATAGGGAGCAAAGATTTTGGCAGTAAAGTTTGTGTTCTTTTCCATACACTTCGCAAATACTAAATGTTCCTTTACGATGAATTTCTTTTCCAAGAGGTTGTCCATGGGTACGCTCGCTCTATAAATAAAGTAATATTATGTTTTTAAGTCTTACTTATGAAGAAAAGTTTTTTAGCATGTGATATTACCATGTAAGAAAAGTATGTTTTTTCTAATCACCTATACTTGAGGCAATATTCACAAATCCAGAGTTTTGGTTGTTTTCCATATTCTTCAGGATATGGACTATTAAAATACCAAGTCTCAATTTCATATGTACCTGAAAAAAATGATTTCTTTAATTATAATTTTAATGATTTATTTTTCTTTAAAATTTAAATTAAAAATAAAAATTATGACATAAAGAATGGCACATGGGTGAAAAGTTTTCTACGCTTAATTAATAAAGTTAAGAAAGGCTTAAATACTAACCTATTCGTATTGTAGCTTTAATATGTTTAACTTTTGTAATAGCTTCATGTACTTTTTCTAAAGCTGCTGTTGTAGGATCCATTTCTGCATATGTCTATCAAACAAAAAAATTGAAATTATGCTACATTTCAAATTTACTAAATCAAATCATATATATTTACTTCTTGAACATGATTTACTTCATCATGACGTCATTTTTAGTTTGTTGTAGTTTTTCATTCCGTAGAATCAAATAAAATATCAATGCTTTGATTACTATCACCATTCTTCCAACTTCGATCACTCATGTCAAATCTGCTTGACATGATTCAATCTCTAGGTACCCATTCATCCAACGTTCAATTTTAGCCTTCATAATGTACGTAATATTCATCATGATTTTCAGATTCATTAAAACCAGTCTGCATTACTTCAGCAGGATCTATTTCATACGAACATTTCAATTTTCAATCAATATTTGATTAATAAAATTATATATTTTTTATTTACCTTATTAGTAACATTAGCTGTCTTGGGTCTACAAAGTAATACCTGTAATTTAGGCAAATGGTAACAAGAAGACATTTTACAAGACGAATGAGAACCATATTTCACCAATAATTGATGTTTCTACAGCTGCAGATCTATTATCGGATCGAGCTTTGTAACTATAAATACAACTAAATATTGGGACGATAATGACCCCCACAAGTTGCAGTCATCTCACGGGCACCTGCTTACAAAAGATCATTTATTTTTAGAAATCATTTAATTAAAAACATTATATTTTTTATTTTACCTTATAGTAGCACCAAACAGTGTGATGATGCAGGTGTCTGAGAGCTGCAAAGCTATAACCAAAAGAAGCAATTTGTGACACCTGGACATAATAAAAGTTTTCCTAAGCTACATTATCCAAAATTCTAATGACTAATTTGTTTTTCTAATTTAATGTATAAATATAGGCATTTTTTTAAAATACCCATTCAACTGATATATATATAGGTTTCCTTCGTGAATTTACCTTTCATTTTCTAAAAATAATAAATATTTTTACAAAGAAACTTTTTCTAATTATTATTTTAACTAATAATACAAAAATAATAATAAACTTATCTGATTGTCAGCCCCCATGAAAATTTTAGACTCTGCATATTCTTGTAATATTAAAATTTTTTTTAAAACTATTATGTCAATTTAAAATAAAAATATCTGAATGCTCCAATTTTATGTTATATTTAAATTTATTTCACAATTAAAACTCTTTTTTAATATTTTTTTATTTTTTTAAATTAAGGTTATAAACATACGTAATTTACATAAATTTTATGCTACGTTCATACGTATACGTACGCTACATACATATATGAAACATACATACAAATTCATGTTCTGAATAGAGCCCCGGGGAAGTTACTCTTGTGTTACGCGTATTTCAGTCGTGACTTCAGTTTTGGCCCATTTATTTCATACAACATTTTTAAGCAAATTCAAAAACATATAGGTATATCTTTAATCGTAAGCATCTCCTTTATCTAAATATAGAATTTGAAGTTACTTTGATAATTAGTTATTGAGTAAATTAATTTACTTCACATAAAAAATCGAAAAGAAAAAATCAATTTTCTCAAAAACTAATTTTTAAAATGACTTGAAAATCTATTACTTAGATTAATTTAGGGTAATACTGAAGATTTAAGATATGTTTTTGGTTTTGCTTAAAAATTTTGTGTAAAATAATAAATAAGCCAAGCCCAAAAGTGAAGCCACGATTGAAATACGCGTACAATTGAACTCTCAAGAGTAACTTCCCCGAGCGGGTGATAATGATGGGCAAGTTTTTTGTTTCTTTTCCTTTCTCTTTCTTTTTTTCTTATTTAAAAAAGGGGGATTTAATTTAAAGGTCCCGACTGACTCATATGAGAATACGCACGTGTGCATGAAAACGCATTTCTATAATAATAATGATAATATATTAAAAAAAAAACACGTGGCGCAGAAAAAAAAATCGATTCTAACATTTTGCCATTTTGAAGTTATTTTAAATTAACAGCCAAATTTATTTCAAGACTTTTTCGAGTTAATGAACAAGATAAATTTGTTATCAAGTTAACGAGTGTAGTAACCGAGGTTCAGTGTAATTAAATTTCATATTATCAACACTGTAGTTTCATCATCAATTTTTTTTCAGAAAAATGCATCAATCGTTTATCTCTTTTAAACACCCTCTTTTTTTAACTTTTCTCCCTACTTCTTTTTCTATATAAAACTCTATTCTTGCAAAAACGAAAACCCCATTGCTCTTCGTATATGTAAGTCTGCGTTTGATATTGTCTGATCTCTTATACTTGACACTCCCCCCCTTGGTTACCTGGTTACTAGTTTTATAATTCGGTTTTACAGCTGTGCTGAAAAATTAGTATTATTATTTAAAATATAATATTACTATTAGATATTTTATATATTAATAAATCAAAGTTTAATAAAAAAGAAAATAGGAAGTGTAAAAATTTATTGCGTGAATGTAAGCAATAACCTATGCAACATTTCAATTCTAGCCAAAAGAACTGCTCTAAAGAAAAATTAAACCTTGTGTGCCCTCGCTAAGCGGAGAATGCACAAATTTATTAATTTTTTTGAGTATATGATCTAAAAAGTACTTATTCGGAAGATAAAACATGTACACTGTTTCAAAAGGTCCAAGTAAAATTGTAGCTAAGACAAGGAGAGGTAAGGTTTAACAGTGAATAAAATTTCAAGATAAAGAAATTTATTTTCGTTAAATGTTGAAATATTTTTTAACTTTTTATTTTTTTTTACTTTTTTAAATATCATTTAAGGCATTAGCTTTTCCTTTTTTTCACGCTCTTGTAATAAAATTTCTTTTTACTTATACTGTTGGCTAAATGCCAAAAGTTAAACAATCGAACTGGAAAATAAATCCTTATCTAGTAAGCTTTTAAATTTTAATTGATTAATTAATTATTATCATTTTATTCATAATAAAAGGTATCAATCAAAATCTTGAACGATTAGAAAATCTTAGAGATTTGACTCGTAAAAGTGAGCCTGAAGAAAATAACCAAGAAGACAATAAAATTACTAGGTAAATTCAAATTTAATTTTTCATATTATAAATACCTATCTAATATAATGTACATTATATTTTAGAAATGTTCCTAAGCCTGTATTTTACACAAACGGTAAATTAAAACCTAACTCCCAAAGGCATCGTGCAAGACAAGAAGTAATATCCCCTCAACATGAAGAATTAATTAAATTCGTTTGTGATTGTAAGCACAGTTTATTACTTAATTGTTTCTGTTTTTATCTGTATATGCAAAATGTTATATTTTCTTTTAGCATGGAATCAAATTAATTCTAGGCAGAGATGTTCGTCTTCAGATGATTCTGATCAATGTGATTCCTCAATAAGTGGTAATTTATTTATTTAGCTGTAATCTGATCATTAGATTAAAAAAAAATTATTTATTTCAGAAACAATTGTTTATTATGATGATGGAGAACCAAATGATATGCTTCAAGGTATAAAAATATATTGCTGCTAAATATTTAATATGCAAATAAGACATGATGTATTTTAATTTTTAGATTTCAAACCTTTTGACTTGGAATCGTGGTGGGGTAAAAGGCTTTTTAATAACATAACAAAATCTCTATGAGCAAGTAATAGGAGATCTCCCTCTGAGTTTTTGCTCACAATTTAAAAAAGTTAATTTTCTTAAAATGTTATAATACTTATTTCTTTATAAGAAGTGGTAATTTATGCAAAGTACATTTTAAATTACATCAACTTCTTGCTTGAGAAGTAATAGAGTAAATAATATTAATATCAAAGCTTAGTGCTAAGGTGTGTGCGTAAAAGGATTTTTTATATAAAAGTAAAGTGAACTTTAATAAATGCGCAGAGGGAAACATAATTAGGTGCATAGTTGGAACAAGGAGCGGTTTATAATATACATAAGTAATCAGTTGTTTTTGCTACGTTTAATACAAAAGTAGACTGTAAAAATAAATTGTACATAGTATTAAGTTTATTACTGTTATTAAATAATTAAACTTTTAAAAAAATTATAAAGGAACATAAAAATTATAAAGTGCGTTATAAAAAAATAATAAGATTTTAATTAATTATAGTGCCACTGTTTGTTCCTTATTGTTCATCTTTTTTGTTTTATTCCCTCGAAATACTTTTATACTTGAAAATTTTAATAATTTACTTTAAAAGCAATGCGCATAGTCAAAGAGTAGTGCAATATGTAAATATGTTTGGCAGATAATGAAGCCGAATGTTGCTAGTTGTATAAAACAGAAAATACACATATCTTTAGATAAATAAAGTCTTTTATTTTATTTCATTCAATTTATTTATTTAGGTATTTAGTTTTATCTAAAGACATAGTTTTGAACTCAAAAGTTAAACGCATGCCTTTAAATTGAGGTTAGGTTAGATTATAAAATATTGCATGATGCTTACAGGAATTTATCAAATTACAAATACTTGATTTATTAACTTAACTCTTATTAAATATGGTGAATACAAAGAAACAATCAGGTAAATTAATAAGTAATAAATCATATTTAATAGAAAACTGATGTTATTTTGTGGTAAAAAAAAATTTTAGCTGTCAATGCAAAACTTTGTCAAGGAAAGGATGTATTTGAAAGAATAAATTTTTTGTATCAGGTAAATTTACAACTAATATTAAAAATTTTATAAAAAATCAAATAAAAATTTTAAATTTTTAGGCAAGTACGCAAATGGTTCAAAAAAATAAAGCATTAGCGTCATATTATGGTTCTATTCTTACCAGTTGTGCTAAAAAATCAGTTTTACGTTTGTATGTATTAAATTTTGCTATATTATTAACTTAAAAACTAAAATCTATATTTCTTTTAGGGATCATAATTTAAAAAGATCAATTTGTAAATCATGCCATTGTCCACTTATACCAGGAGAGACATCCATAGTACGAACATTGAAAAAGAAAAAAAAACTTATAAAAGTAACTTGCATTGCATGCAAACAATCCAAAAAGTTTCCAATGAAAAAAAAATATAATTTATGGATAGATAAAAATGAAGCAGTAGTAGAAGAATTTAATTATGATTTAAAACCAAATGATAATCCATCTGAAAAAACATCAGAAAGTACAGAAAGTACAAAAACAAATATTGGGTAACACTTGTATTTTGCAAATGTTACTCACAACTGTGATATATAAATGCATGTTAATAACAAATCTTAATATTATGTTATAACATGATAAAAGAAATTATTTTTTAGTATTATCTAGTATATAAACAAAATTTTATATTAGAAACAGCTTCGTTAACAAGTGGTTAAAAATGAGTATTTCTTTTACACTTTTTATACTTATTTATTTTGTTTACTATAAATTTTAAATAAATATAAAGTATATAAGAAGCATAGAAAAGGTAGTTTTCGTTAATAACCAATCCACCTTAAAAACAAAACCATTCAACTCAAAAAGTTTTATGATTTCTATTTAATTTTTAAAAACTTCAGTTTTGACTGCTGATGTCTCTGAAACTACAGATAAAAAATAAAAAAGTTATAGCAAGATAAAATGTAGTTTATTAATGTATAATAAGTGTAAAGAACAGTAAGGGATTTCATCAAAAAGTTTCATAATTAGCAATTTTCGGGTACTAATTTTTATCAAAAATTGCATCAAAACAGGCAACCGAAAATACACCTTTACAAATCTCTATGCTGATACCTGTATACTACTGACTGTATACAGGTTTCTATACAGATCTGTGTACATAAATTTATTTTTTCCTGTATTCAGGTGTAGAAATCTGTATTTAGATCTGTTTACAGATCTGCGTACAATTCTGTATACAAATGTAAGAATTTTCAAGTACGAGAAACATGTTTCAAAAAGCCCCTTAAATTGCTAAACTCAAAACTACCGGATGAAATCCCCTGTCATTTTGCATATTTATTATACATCAAAAAACTAAGATTATGCCCTTTAACTTTTTTATTTTAGGTCTGCAGTTTCAGAGATAGAGACATTAAAAAATTCAAGAATGTAATAGTATATTTTTATCCTAGACCGCAAAAATTAAGAATGGCCAGGATCGCACGTAAACTGCGATTTGGGACATTCTTTTTTTACGGCTTAGGCCAAAACATAATTTTTTTTCGTCAGTGTCTAGAAAACACGTATTTTCTAATCGTACGTGCTACGGCCGGGAAATATGTGCTTTCTGGCCACTGACAAGAAAAAGATTTTTTAGACCTAAAAAGCCCCCGCAAAAATATTTTTAAAAATGAACGTATCAAAACAATTTTGATAATAGTAATAAAATTTTAATAGACAAAAAAATTGAAAAATTTACCAGCATAATCTATTTTAATTAAAAATTTTTGACTAATGATCCTTTGGGTTCCTAAAGTGGGTCCTTTACCTTAATTATACAACTAGTTTAACAAAGGTCAATGGGAATACCTATAGTACCATTGATATAATTATATTCTAAGTAATATATCAATGCCTAGTACATTCTTAAACGGGCCTTAGAAGTATAATACCCAATAAAAAAATTTTTTCTTTCAAAATTCTAATAAAAAATCGGTTATTGGATGCCATTTTTGTGCGGTTATAAGCGAATCAGAGCAGAAATTTTTCTCACCGTTCCATTAGCTTAATTTTAATTAAAATATAAAAATAAAATTAGAAAAATGATCTATGAAAAATTTGACCTGCAGATGCGATAACTCTCTTTATTTTGGCAAATGAAACGTGCTATAGGCCTGAGGCGCGTAGCATCGAATTAGGTATAATAAATATTTCTAACACGAGTTTCAGAATGTTTTTCTTTTATATTAAGGGCAAAATGAGAGATTATAAAAATTGGAATACATATTATATAGTCATTATTGCTCGGCGTATTGAGTCTGACCCTTCCCCACTCCTTGTTTAAATTTAGGTCCGGCACCAATGACAGAACTTAAAAATTAGCGCTGTTAACGGAAATTTCTGTAACTTTAGGTCCGGAATTTAAATCTGCCAATGAGAGGACGATAAAAATTTCTTTAGAGTGGGGAAGGGTCGGACTCAATAGAAAAAAATATATGACGCATTCGAAGAGCCCTTTTGAGGGTAATAAGGGTCCCTAGGGAGCTTTTACGAATCTTGTTTTTTAAGTTTATATAAATAAAATTTTTGTTTAAAATGTTCTAATCGACAAATGTTATAAGTCGCTCCGTAAAATAATTGTTAAAAAAGATAGGAAGCTTTTATAGAAAATCCGTAATGACTTTTAATGGCCTTTATAGTGATGTTTTTCTGGGCTATAATTTAAAACTTTTCTACAAAGTTAGATTTTACTATGCAGTTAAGTTGACTTTTTTTTAATAGTCTTTTAGTATGTAATTTATTAATTTTACAACGTACTCTTTTTTATAATCAAATGACATTTCCTTCTTCTTCCTACTTATATCGTCAGTTATCAATAAAAAGCTTTTGAAAGTATAGGTACAGAATACAAAAATACTACAATTATTTATTACAATCGAAATGTTAAAAGTTAATTATTTTAAATACGCGATCGAAATGATTTGTTGGATCTTACAACCATTAGGAATTTGGTCAACTGGAACAGAAAAATGGCCAAGATTTTCAAAAAAAATTATTGTAATAATTATATTAACATTGGCGTTTCTATTAACAATGCCATGTTTATTACAAATAATTTGGATCGAAAAAACTTTTTAAGACAAATTAAAAATAGCAGGACCGTTAAGTTTCATGTTAATGAGTTTATACAAGTACATTGCTTTACTATCAAGAGAAAATGAATTTAAAGAATGTATTGACATGATCAAAAGTGATTGGGAAGAAAGTTTTGAATCAATTGATCACAGAAAAGTATTACTTGAAAATGCTAAACTAGGAAGGCGTTGGATCGTTATAAATGCATTTTTTAATTATGGCGGTGGAATATTTTTTTCAGTCATTTTGCCGCTGACAACTAAACCAATTGTCATTGGGAATGATACTATTAGATACATAGCTTTCCCAAACAATTTCATTGTTTTTGATTCTCAAGTGAGTATTTATTTTTTAAAATAACGAGTCATTTTTATCAGTTCATTTCAAAAATATTTCGCATATTTAAACGACTGCTGAAACATTTTAAGCAATGCTAAAATTTAAGTTAAAATTATTCTATAAGCAATTAATTACAATTATATTAATCGAGAAAAATAAGTGTAATGTAAAATCTCTTATTTTCTTAAGGCGCAAGGTGGGTTATAATTATGCAAGAATTCTTTTTCCTCGCTTATTATAATTAAAAACCTTTTTTTTTTTTTAATTTGGATGTAATATCTCATTTTTTTTCCATGAAAGTACTAATATCAAGAAGTATCGTTTTTACTCGGTTTGTCAAATCTGATACCTAAATTTATTAAAATTTTTGTCACATACAAATTAAAAAAAAAACGTTGCCAAGTAATTGGCACTATGGTTCCTCATTAGCAATAACAAAATGTTCTTAATAATGTCATAAGAAAAACTAAAAATGATCTTTTCCTTGATACTGTTAGTTTAACATCTCATGGAAAAAATTAGGTTTTTTACATAAAAAAAGATTTTTCTTCACCAGTAAATGATCTTCTTTTATGATAATTATGTCTGCTAGACAGTTTTTGGTGTAGCTGGTGTAGTTATATCTTGAAGACATAATTACACCAGCTGCAGGAATAAAGAAAAAATTATTGCTATGTTTAAATTGAGGAATAAAAATGATACCTAGTAAAAACGTTAATTCTAGATATTAGTAAATTCATAAAAATAAATTAAGTACTACGTCCAAAAAGAAAAAAATTTATGGTGTTTTTTTAATTTTTTTATGTAAAAAATTTTGAAAAAAAAAATTTCGAAAAATTATGTATCAGATAGAGAAATCATTTACAAACGATAATTCTAGATATTCATACTTTCATAGAAAGAAATTAAGTACTATGTCCTAAAAAAAAAAAATAATTGTTTATTTCTAATTTTTTTATGTAAAAAATTTTTAAAAAAATCGTTTGAAAAATTAGATATAGGATTGGAGATATTAACTAAAAATTTGAGTATTTCCGATTTCTTTTTGTAAATTCACGAGAAAAATTGATAATTTACAATTTTTTTCTCGAAAATTTACAAAAAATATTTGTTAATTTACAAATTTTTTCATAAATTCACAAGAAAAAATCGAGAATTCTCGAATTTGTTGTTAATATACTAAAAGTAAATTTACGATTATTTTCGAAAATTTACTAATTTTTCGAAAATATTCTATTTTTTTTGTGAATCTAAGAAAGTTACTTTTTACAGTGTAATTTTTTTTTATGAATTAGTTTTAGAAATACCTTTTTTACTAGATTTTTCGGATCTGATAGAGAATTCCAAAATTTATGTACGCTGTGCTAATTGGTTCCGAAAATCGTCCGCACAGTGCGAAAATTTTACATTAACCCTATTTTTAGTTTTGTTTAAAAAGTGTTATAGAAGATAAGCAATTACTCGTATTTACCTGAAATTCTTGCTACCAGTATTTTTAATTTTTGTGCAGAGAACAAATTTTTAACGGAACACCTTAATGCCTTGCGCACGTAATTTGGGATCCGTTGTAAAATGATTTGAAACTGAAAAAAATACCCTGCCAACTAGCTGACACTAAAGTTTCTCAAACAATGAGCTTAATACTTCAATATGCCACAGATATCACCAATTACAAGCATGCAATCATACATACATTTCTATTAAGCCACTGTAAAAAATAACTTTCTTATATTAACAATAAAATTAGAACATTTTCGAAAAATTAGTAAATTTTCGAAAAAATTTGTAACTATTCGAAAAATATCGTATATTTACTAAATTTACTAGATTAACAAAAAATTCGAGTATTCTCGATTTTTTTTGTGAATTCGCAAGAAAAATGATGATTTACAAATTTTTTTCGAAAATTTTCAAAAAATAGTTATAAATTTACGAAAAATAGATGTGAATTTACAACTTTTTTCGTAAATTCAGAAAAAAAAATCGAGAATTCTCTAATTTTTCGAAAATATACTAAATTTAGTAAATTTACGATTTTTATCGAATATTTACAAAATTTTTTGAAAATTTACTAATTTTTCGAAAAAATTCTATTTTTTTTGTAAATCTAAGAAATTTACTTTTTACAGTGAGTTTTAAAAGTTTTTTTTATTGATAAAAAATTTTGGAACCAATTTTCAAAAAATTAATTATCAGATTCGAGATATCGAGTAAAAACCATATTTTCAAATTTAAGTACTTTCATGGAACTAAATGAAGAAAGAAAAAAGAAAAAAAATAAAAAAAATAAAAAAATAAAATAAAAAACACCAAAAAAAGAAAAAAATATTGCAGGTTTTTTAATTTTTTTGTCTTTTTAATTTTGAGAAAACATTTTTGAAAAAATTCGGTCTCAGATCCAAAAAATGACTATAAACGAACTTTCTAAAACTAGTATTCTCATAGAAATAAATTAGGTACTAGGTCCGGAAATAAAAAAAAAAAAATTGGTGTTTTTTTGTATTTTTCAAAAAATTAATTATCAGATTCGAGATATCGAGTAAAAATCATACTTTCAAATATAAGTACTTTCATGGAAATAAATGAATTAAAAAAAAAAAGTAGTTTGAGATTTTTTGATGAAAAAATTTTTGAAAAAAAAATTAGGTCTTAATTCCATAATGTTTGTGAAATATCAGCGATTAAATACGTACGTACACACACACACACACATACAGACTTTTTTTAAAAACCGGTTTTTTAGCTTCCTGAGGTCCCAAAACGTGCTTATTCGCCAAAAAATCAAAAATCAAAATTTGAACCATCACAATGGTTCCTCATTGAGGAACCAAAAAACTGCTTGCAGCAATCGAACCATGATGAACAAAGTGATCTGAACTCTCATAGAGAGTTTAATATAGAATCAATTCAAATAAATTCAGAAACATAATAATATTCGTTTCATTTTTTTAAATTGATAAAAAGTATAATCATCTGACCAGCATTGGTCATTAAAAAATAAGTTCATAAAAAATATAATTTTATTTTATAATTACAGGTCACCCCATATTATGAATTTGTATGCATAACTCAAGCATTAGGTAATTTGAGCTTAGCTGCAGCAGCAAGTGGTGTTTCTACAATCGCAATTGTTTTCATTCTGCATGTTTGCAGTAAATGTGCCATAATTGCAAACATTTTTTCAAATATTTATCATGATAATAAAATCTTAAAAATTATTGTTGAAAAGCATTTAGATGCTTTAAGGTAAGTATTTTTTAAACCCTGCAATACATTTACCATAAAAAATTATTTAAAAAAAATTATTTAAAAAAAAAATATAAAATATACATGAAAATTTAAGTAGTTATACTTGAATATTCAAGTAATTTTTTTAAATTTCAAGAATTCCAAACAAAATTAAAGTACATTAAACTGAAAGAGAAAGATTTTTCTCGTAAGAGTAAATTTATTGTTATAATTAAATAATTCAATGCACCAAAGACTTTATTTATAGATATAGATGTAGATATAATGTTCATTCATTAAAATTCAGTATACATGATAAGTAAAATTCCATAATAATTTTTTTTATATGCTTATATAATTGCCTAGTTCGTTTAATTATTTAATTAATAACAATAAAAAAAAAATAAAATGAAATTACAATAAATAAATAAATTATACTATTATATAATATAGCAGTAAATTATTTTTTATATAACAGTAGTAAAAAGTTATGTCCAGTTTGTGTAAACACAACCAAAATACATGGAACATGTAATTTGCTATTTTTATAATTTGTATTTATCACTTTTTCTATGTGTTAAGATTCTAATTCCAAAATATTCTGATTATCGAAGCTCATATTATTCTTTACATCGAAATTATTTTAAGTCCCATTTGAACCTCCCTTTAAATAGAACATATTTAACCCCCCTGATTTTTGGATTTGCAGGGTACCCGTCCCTATAAACATATTCTATGTTAACAGTGCTAAAAACAATATTTAGTAAAAAAAATAAATAAATAAATAAGAATGCATGCTAGCTGATTCCATGTGAAACGTACGTTGACTTGCAAATGGGGACTTCCGATTGAGCTGTAACTTTGCACAGCTGATTATGCATATAAAATGTCTATAATTTTTTTACACTCTGAATAGAGCTCAAAAATTATGACTCTCAGTAAGAAGTTTCAACTATTTCCTATGGTTAAAAATAGTTTTTGTTTGAAAATATTTTTAATTCAAAAAATAGCAGCTATTTCAAAAATTTTAACCCAGAACCATAAAAATTGAGATATTTTAACAAACTAAATCCAGACAAATCGGATTTTTCAAAATTCCAGACATTCGTTTTTCGTTTATCATTTTCACTAAGAATTACTTGAATAGTTTCTTATAAAAAGTATAATTTTGTAGAATTGACTATATGAATAGAGAAGGTTTAAGGGCTTTAAAAAAAAATGTTTCTTATGATAAATTTTACATATGAAATCGGTTCTGCCTAAATTTGCATAAAAATATAGCTTTTTTCACTACATTTGCATTAAAAGTATACATATAATATACTCTATCTCCACCCTCAGTTTGAAATTATTTGAAGTGACGGGTTTTGAGTTACGAGATACAGCTGGAACGGCTCACATTTTCCAGTTTTCCGACTTTCCACGTGAAAATTTAAAAAAACATTTTAGAAATTCGGATAGCCAGGGAAATTTTCGATCGAAATTTATTTTCTGGTAATTTTTTTAACACTTCTTCATGCTCTTATATAATAAAGCAAAAATTGCTGGCTCAGAGCTTTAAAATCGGTCCAAAATTTCAAAAATTCACAGAGACGACTAGAAACGATTTTAACACACTAACGCCGGGGCAGAGAGTTTTGGAAATACAAATAAGCAAAAATAAGTATATTTCCTTATAGATAAGTGGCTAAAAAGTTCGACTCCTTTTTCATAGATAATTAAAATTTCAACCTTAAAATAGCTAGAACTATCCCTAAAAGGTGCATTAGCACTTTGAGCGTCCAAAGCATGTTCTTATACGTTTTTTGGGCCACTAATCAAGAAATTCGATTTCTTTTTTATAAATAATCAATATTTCACCCTTAAAATATCTAAAAATACCCCTTATATGGGTATATCCTGGACGCTCAAAGTGCAAAAATAACAAAAACACCCCAATTAGGGGTAGTTTTAGCTGCTTTAAGGGTGAAATTTTAATTATTTATGAAAAAAGAGTCGAAATTCTTTATTAGCGGCCCAAAAAACGTATAAGAACGTACTTTGGACGCTCAATATGCAAAAATAGCAAAAACACCCCTTTTAGGGGTAGTTCTAGCTATGTTAAGGGTGAAATTATTTATGAAAATGGAATCGAAATTCCTGATTAGTGACTCAAAAAACCTTTATGGGAATATACTGAATGCTAAAAGTACGAAAATAGCAAAAACACCCCCTTTTCGGGGGTAGTTTTAACCAATTTAGGGGTGAAATTTTAATTATTTATGAAAAAGAAGTCGAAATTATTGATCAGCGACCAAACAAACCCGTGTGGTATAAATCTGAAAGCTCAAATTGCGTATACATATGTAAAAAAAACTCCTTTTTGGGGGTAGTTTTTGCAAATTTAAGAGTGAAGCCCCAATTTCTCTGCCAAATTTACCCGATTTTCGTGTTCAGCGACCCAAAAAACATAAAGTAGAGCAAATCTGGTTTTCGCAAGTGATAATATCAGCAAACCCGTATTTTGACTAGAGTACCACCCCTATCCACCTTTTAAGGATTGTAAATAGGGCCAAAATGTAGGAGACCTCAATCTATACGAAGTTTACTTAAACTTACATAAAAAATATTATTTTCAAACATTTTTCAATAAAATTGGATGCTTTTTTCATTGATTTTTCCAAACATTTCCTAATAATGCCTGATCTACCCCTTTCACCCCCGTTTTTAGGGTATTTTTAAGGGTTGTAGGTGAAAACTATTGTCAGATTCTGAAAGAGCATGAAATTTTTCCTCATTTCCAAAACTCTCCGCCCCGGCGTTAATGAGTTAAGACGTAAAAATTGGGGATTAAAGATATTTTATATGTATAATGTGCAAAGTACAGCTCAATTGGAAGACCCAAATTGGAATCAGCCTACTGGATAAGTAGTTGTAAAAATATTGATATTAAATTATTACTTTTAATTAATTGCTAATACTTTTTCTAATCTAGATTAGCAAAACAAACAGAAGAATTATTGAGTGACATATTCTTAGTCGAATTATTTGGTTGTACATTTAACATGTGCATGCTCGGATATTATTTTTTAATCGTAAGTTGATGAATTTTTAATTAAACAATTAATGCTAAGATTGCAGCTTATATTTAATTTTTTTTAGCAAATAGAACTGAAAGATTATGTGACCATGGTGACATTATTTTGCATTTATATGTCAATGGTTTTTAATATATTTATTATTTGTTATATTGGAGATCTTTTAACTGAAAAGGTACATAATTTTTATAAATTTAATAATCTTTTTGAAGAACCCTATTATTTCATAATATTTATACACTGTAAAAAACAACTCCGGTGATTTTACGACAAAATTGGTAAATTTACAATTTTGCAATTTTTCGATAAAAATCGGAAATTTACTAATATTTGTAAGGCTGCTTTCACACGCAAGTGAATTTGTAAAGTGAATTTGTAATGGCGCGTAAATTCAAAATTTAAATAAGCCTGAAAATCTAAAATTAGCGAAATTAATTAAATTTTTAAATAATTATTGTTTGTTAAATATTATTATTTCATTTTTTATTCATTTTTACAATAATTTCTTTAAAAATTTAATTAATTTCGCTAATTTTAGATTTTCAGGCTTATTTAAATTTTGAATATACGCGCCATTACAAATTCATTTTACAAATTCACTTTACAAATTCACTTGCGTGTGAAAGCAGCCTAAATTTGCGAAGAAATAGTAAATCGGATTTATTTTTCGTAAATTTTCGACAAAATCGTAAATTTACAACTGTGTCGTAATTTTGCGATTTTTGTAGAAAAATTGCAAATTTTAATCGAAAACTTGCGACAAACAGTTGTGAAATTACAAGCCATATTTTTTGTACCTAAAAACGCATAGCAAACCATTTAGAGTCATAAAATAATAGTTTTTTAATTTACCCCATGAGAAAAGATGATTACTTTTTTTTTTCGTTAAATTTCTGTTAGCAAATAGGTAGGTACGTATATAATTATTAATATTTAAGAATAAAAAATATTTTTAATTACGTAAAAAAGGGGAATCTGGGCGAACAAGTTATTATAAGCAAAAACAGGACGAGTCAATTACTTAAAATTTTTTATGTACCTATACCAAAAGTTATTAACAAAGTTAATAAGTTTTTAAAAATAAAATATTCGATTATATAATACAAAAAAAAAAATTATATTAAGTATGAGTCTTTCTTTGTCAAAACAGCAGTTTTCCCCATGTTTTTGTAACACTAAGGCAGGAAAATCCTGAAATTTTCAGCCCTCTAGGTCTTAAACAGCCTGAGTTATAGCCAATCCGAAGCCAATCAAACTCATTGAATGGCTCAAAAACAACATAAAAAAAATCTGTATGTTAGTCTGATACCCCAGTTACTTCTAAAAGAACTATAAATTATTAATTAGTAATTTTAATTTGTTGGAAAAGAGGAAATAAAAACTTAATTGAATAAGTCCACGAAAATTTGAGACGAAAAATTTCTGTAATTTAAATTATAGATTTCAAGAACCATTAGAAAATTAAATAATTTTAAAACAAATACGAATATTTATTATTCATGAGAATTTTTATTATTAATTTTTATTGTTTATTTAATTTTTATTGTTCATGGTTAAATATCCGTTCTCAATTTGGTAAAACATATAATTTTTAAAACGGTATGTTTTGAAATGTTGACAGTTTTAGAAAAAATTGTGGTAGGACCAATTTCCAAAATATCCGTTCTACAGATTATTTAAAAACGAATCTGTTTGAAAATTTTCTATTTTCAAAATATTTTTAGAACGGATCAGTATTTAAATTTCTCTTCCACTGCCTTTGAATATAGTTTCTTCATAAACGAACAGTAATCATGCCAGTTTTGCCCAGCTTTGATTATAACACATAGATAAATTGTCGTTGTAAAAATATCTTTTATAATTAAGTATCTGCAAACAAATAATACACATGAAAGGGGCCTGGTGAAACCACGTATTCTCAAATATTGGTTCCTTAAAGAGGAATCATTGTGATAGCTAAATTTTTATTTTTGATTTCTCGATTTTTTTGCATAATATAGAAGCACGTAATGACACGAGTGTTTTTCGGAATTTGAGCTTATCAAAATATCAAAATTTTTTTATTTTTCTTTATTGGTTTGTATTGGTGTGCAGATGTGTAAACCGGTCATTTTCTAATTTTTTTTTTTTGACTAATAAAACTTTTATTTGGACATAAAAACAATATTTTTTCGTGTTAGTTTAAAATGATTAGCATTAACATAAAGGTCATTTAAAATACTTTTTATTTTACTGATTTTATTAAAAATTCTGTATTTCATCATTAAGTATAATACTTTTTAAATATATTTATCTAATTTTTTTTGGACAAGTTATTCGAAGTAAAAAATTTAATATACATTTCAATTTTAACAGTGTAATATAGTTGGTGAAGCAGCTTATTCAGTAAACTGGTATGAATTATGTCCTGATGAAGCAAGGAGCTTAATTATAATTATTTCATCTTCTCAAAGGCCTGTTCAAATATCTGCTGGGAATATTGTTTTACTATCTATGAGAACCTTTTGTACTGTAAGGAAGCTAAAAATCCAATAATTTTTTTAACATTTCAAACTTAAACTTATATAGGTATTTAAATTTTAAGTTGCTAAAACATCAGCTTCTTACATGAATATGTTGTATACTCTTACATTATCTGATATTTGATATTGACAAATAATAATCTGGCAGATAAAAAATTTAAATTTTGTTGAAATAGTGATCTCGTAAATACTAATAATATAAAAATACCCTGATTGAAAATTTATTAATTTTTTTTTTTAATTTTCTGTGTTTTCAGGTCTGGATTCGAGTTCCAATCTCTCATTTTTCACGACTCGCTAATATTTGGATGAATTATGATTTATGAATGATGACAGCTCAAAATAAATTTTTATATAACAAAATGATAGTTAACAATTATAAAAATAGATTTAACTTCAATTATTTTAATACTTATATTTTATTAAAAAATAATCAAATTTTTTTAAACCTTATTTTAAGGTTACATGTCATCATTTACGATTCACGATTCATTTCACCCAAAATATAACCAAATATTAATGAATCGTGAAAAATAAATGATTGGAATTCGAACCCATCAAAGTATTATATCATGTTTGTGAAATTTCTGAAATTATAAGAAAATATTTCCAATATGAAACAAAAAATAAATTCAATAGAGCAAGACAAAAGAAAAGTTTTTTTTTATGCCTATATAAAATTAATTCTTTACTTAAAATTATTATTAAATAAACGGATAAAATTTTATTTTATAATAAAAAAAAGAATTAAAAAAAATTACATGAAAGAAGAAAATAAAAATATTTAATGCTTGCTTAATAATACTCTAAAATATAGAAAGGTTAAAATTGTAAATATTAAGGACGCTCTATCCACCACTGATGGCTGTTTCCGTAAAGTTGACTTGTTTTTTGTTAAAAATATACTTTTTGTTTCTCTTTAATTTTATCCGGCAATCAGAGCAGACGGCAACTGAATCTCTATTATACTTCAGGCAACTATAGTTTTTTTAGATGTACTTTAACCTGAAACAATCAATTTTTAAATATCTTGAGTTTACCGAATCACTATATGGATAAGGTAAGATCCGGAAATATCCTTTTTGCCCGCCCGGCCGTAAAATACATGTGTCAATTTTTTTGTGAAATTTCAGCACGCGTTTTAAGCCCAGTAGGGCAAAAAATAGTGTAAGCACCCTTTTGCGCCCTTGATACTTAATATACTATTTATTCCTGTACTCGTGTCATTTTGTTTTTCAATATTTTTATTTTTCATTTTATTATTAAATTAAAAATCTTTAAAAAGTATTTCCTCGGTCGAATACATGAAAACTCCTTTTTCTGAATTCCTGTAGATTTTTCCATCTATTGTTTAGGCTCTATAGGTGCAAAAAAAATCTAAATAATACCCATCTAAAGTTTTTGAATTTTTTCGGTTTTCTTAGTAAATATTTATATTATTATAATAATATTTATCAACTAGATACTTCCATGTAAAATTTTCTTCAGTTTACTCTAAAGTCTATTATTTTTGTGATAGCGAAATAAAGAGAAATCTTATTATTACTTGTCAAAAATCTTTCAAATTTAACAAGCGAGCCTCTTGCAAATGTACTTAAAAGTTGGGGTAAAAATTTTGGCTTGATATAATCACATAACAAAAAACTACAAGAATATTTGCTAAGTTTTTAACATTTTGAAAATTGCCTCTGTAACAATTAAAAAAAAAAATAATTAATTATTCAGTTCCCTGGCAAAAAAATATTTGTTTTCAAATATGGTCAAGATTTCGAAAAATCTAAAAAATCCCTGAACCAATAAGAGTTTTGCATATAATAAACATCTATGATCACTATAAAATATTAAAAATCAAAAAAGATCCAGTTGCCGTTACCAGAATTCTGATTGTTGCAGTCAGATTTTTTTTCCATTCAAACAATTATAAATGGCAATACGAGCAACTTGGCTTGATGAGTTACCAAAGACAGTCAGATTTTTTTAAGTATTGATAATAAATTGCCTGCTTATAAAGAAATATCTATATGAATATTAAAATATCGAAAAACTGTACTAATTTTCTTCCTGAATATTTGAGTTAAATTTTGTCTATTTTGAAAGATGTAAAATTATTAGTTAAATAAAAAATTAATATGCAAATAAAATGTTAAATATAAAAAAAAAGTAGTTTGTAAACATGACGAATCAAAATAAAACGTTTTAGAATATTTTGATATGTTTGTTATACGGTATTATAATACGGAAGTTAACGAGAAAGTTTTTCAAATGATAAAGCGACCTCATTGAATTTAACAACCCTCTTAATTGCAAATCATTGATAATGCAAATTTAAATTTTCCTGTTTTGCATAAAAAAAATTGATGTCGTTTTATTCTTAGTTTTTACTGGTTTCTAAGTAAAAAATAATAATTTTTTGAGCATTTAATAATTAAAATTAATACGAAAAAAATTAATAATTACTGGAACAAATAGTATCCAAATAATCTCGGTTTAGGGACTATACTGCAATTTTAGAAGATACTTTAGGAAATTTGGATGTACTAGATAAACATGTTCCCTGCAAGTTATTGGTGTACATACCCAAACCCGTTATCAGTTTTTTTTTAATTGTATTATAATACCAAAAAAATTTCAAGAAATTTATAAAATTTTTTAAGAATATAATAGGAATTTTCAAAAAACATCAATTAACGTGCAGTATAAGTTAGCAAATTTACTTCTCGTTAGCAATTTTAAATGCAAAATATTTTACGATGTGGTTAGAGCAAATTAATGATACAATTAATTAACAAAAATAAATATAATATTATTTAAAACTCAATGTTGCTTAACAATTAATGTCTGAGAAAATAAAAAAAATGTTTAATGGTCGAATAGTTACAATTTATCTGTAAATAATAAAAGTGTCAAAAAAAAAAAATTTGCAGTATCATCGTACTTACAATATGCAGCTCTCAATTTGTTCCTCTTTCTGGTCATTCGCAATATAATCTCGTAATACTAATCCTTTAATATATTTTCATTGGATCATACTGATATTTTATATTTTAAAAAACTTATTCATGCAAAACAACAATTCTTGTGCAGAGAAATTATGCGGTAAGTTAAGTATTTGTCACCAGACAGTGGAAAGTTTCTTTAAAGATCGGACATAACTAGCTGTTAAATTTATATTCAAGTTTTCAAATTTTATTTCATCAATGCTACTGGAATTTAAAATTTAATTTTTCTTTTTAGTTTATATTACTATCATAGTCTAGCTAAATGGAAGTGAAGATTTTTAATTTTAAGTGTTAAATAAAAATTTGAAAAACAAAAATTTTTTTTTTTATTCTTAAATATTGTTTAAAGTAGATATGAAGGTAATATTATTATTGTCAATTTATTTTGGATTGACTCTGGCCACATCTCCGGATATTAATGAAATTGATAATCAACAAATTCAGGTAATTTTCTATATTTTAAATTCATTATTTTTTATAAATTTTAAAGTTATAAAATATATCCATTAAATTTATCAGTTACCTAAATATTTCTGAAATAAATATTTTTAACTTTTTTGATAAACTTTTGCAGTCAGAAGGTAATGTGTAGGTAGTTAAGACATTTCATTCCTAATATAATATTTATTTAATTATAAATTAATATTGATTATAAACTGGTTTCCTGATTTGTATATTCTTGGTAGGGGTGTTTGGATATACCCGTAAAGTTTCAGAGGTCCGAAAGTACATTTTTTTTATATGAAATTTGCCTGGGATTACGAATCCATGAAGATTTTCCCGGGAATTTTATATTCACACTTAAAAAATAAAAAAAAACGCTGCCAAGTAATTGGAACTAAAATTCCTCATTAACAGTAACAAAATATTCTTAATAGTCTATTCTACCTAGTAAAAACGATAATTCTAGATATTAGTACTTTCATAGAAAAAAATTAAGTACTACGCCCCAAAAGAAAAAAAATATTGTTATTATTTTTATTTTTTTATGCAAAACATTTTGAAAAAACAAATTCAATAAATTAAGTTTTAGATCCAAAAAATTGACTATAAAAAATATTTCTAAAACTAGTACTCCCACAGAAAAAAATGCTTGCTGTTTTTTTTATTTTTATATGCAAAAAGTTTTGAAAAAAAAAGTTTTAAAAAAAAGTGTTAGATTGGAGATATCAAATAATAATCATATTTTCAGATATTGGTACTTTCATAGGAAAAAATTAGGTACTACATCCAAAGAGAAAAAAAATATTGCTGTTTTTTTTATTTTTTTTTTTTTTTTAATTTTAAGAAAAAAATTTTGAAAAAATTAAGTATCAGATCCAAAAAATGATTATAAACAAACTTTCTAAAACTAGTACTTTTATAGAAATAAATTAGGTACTACATCAAAAAAGAAAAAAAATTTGCGGTTTTTTGTATTTTTTTGTGACAAAAATTTTGGGAAAAAAATTTTCAAAAAATTAATTATCAGAGGAAGATATGACTTACGCCACCGAAAAACTACGTCACTAGAGATTTTGCCATCGAGAGTTTGCCACAAATTTATGACCACCAAAAAATATTGACACATAAAAATTGCATACAGACTATAATTTAAAAACATTTCTTGGATACGATCCTATTTGACTATCAGTGATTTTCACACGTATATTTTGAATGTCAACTTTTGACAAGAAAAATTAAACTACCATAAAATTTGACACCAAAAAATTGACCACGAGAATATTAAAAAAAAAAAAAAAAAAAAAAACATTTCATGCTATGTGGTACTTTTTTTCCCTTTTTTAATATTAAAGAGATTAACTTTACAAGAAAGTTTGCGTCAAAGATTAAAATGTTAAAAAAATATTCTTGTGGTCAACTTTTTTGTGTCAAACTTTATAGGTGGTTAAATTTTACATATCAAAAATCGACATTAAAAACATTTGTGTAAAAGTCACTGTTGGTCAATTAGAATCGTATCCAAAAAATATTTTTATATTATACTCTGTATGTAATTTTTATTTGTCAACATTTTGGTGGTCATACTTTTGTGGCGAACTCTCTGTGGCAAAATCTCCGGTGACGTAATTTTTCGGTGGCGTAAGTCATATCTTCCAAATTAAATAATAATTATTTTCACAATCGTCATCTTTTCTTTTATTACGTTAACCAATTTTTTACTTTTTAGGATTTCCAAGAAAAGGTTATTGAAAAAAAGAGCATTCAAGATGAGCCAATTGCTCTTCAAGACAATAGTCAAAATCTTGAACAATTGGCAAATTCAGAGTTTACGATAATTGAAATTGATCCTCAAGCTGCAGCAAGTCAAGATGACGGCTATGATCATTATCATCCACATATTGGTTTTAGTACGGGTGGAAGTTTAGTAAATATTGCTCAAGGGGCCGCTAAGGCAGCTCATATTCAACTTTGGAATCAACCTGCTGCAGCCCATCAGGCTGCTTATGTTGCTAAAAACCAATTGGCCCAATCAGCTGCTCAAAGTGCTGCTACTGCTGCTGCAGCTTTAGCTGGTAAACAAATTATATACAGAGGTTTGGAACAGCAAACGTATAATGCACACAGAGCTTTAGAAAGTGAAAAATTGCAATTAGAACAAGCACATAGAGCAGCTTATACAGCAGCAAATGCAGCTGCTCAAGCTATGCATCAAGTAAGTATATTTTGCATCGCAAAATAAAATAAATATAACTAGATTCAAACATTTTTTAAATTTGTCAAATTTTTTCCTGTAATCAAGAAATTTCTTAAATTAATCCACTTGTGTGATATTATGTAAAATTTCCCGCGGAATCCAAATGAATGATCTTTTGAAAGCTGCTAATTTTTTTTATTTATAGCTCCCAAAAAGCAGTGACCCATCAAAATTTTTTTTTCGCCAAAAAATATAAGATTTAAGGAAAATTTTAAGCCTGGTTAGAAGATTTTTCACTAATAGCCATTTGAAAAAAAACAGCCTATCTTAGCGATTCCTCGCGCATGCGCAAAAAAAATTTTGATCCCGGAATCGGATAGCCAGGAAATTTTCCTATCCGGACTTAAATGAAAAAAATTTTTCATGCTAATGTAAATTTTTTACAGCAATAATAAAAAAAACTATGACTCATTTTTCTTACTTTTTTTACAAAAGTCCAAAACACAAAAATGGCTGCCAAAAATCGAGATTTTGCTCTGGGAGGCTAAAAAATGGGCTGGTGACTTATTTTTGGTAGTACTTTCAGAAAAAAACACTTTGGGGCAGTTTTAAAGACCGGACCATACAAGTCGCCCACGCTTCATTTAAATCTACCCATAACTATTTTATATATTATCTTTTATTGCCTTTATCAAACATCGCGATCGTATATTTTACATAATATAGAAACTATAGTTTTAATTAAATATTAAAAAAATTTATTTCTGCTATTAAAATAGTTAAAAATAATATATTAATATTTGCTTATCTTTTTTACTTAATTTTAGGTTCAAGTAATAACTACTGCATTGAATGCAGCTCAAGAAACCTCAGAGCGCGCTTCCCAAGCATCTTCACAAGCATCTGCTCAATATGCTGCTCAAAAAACCATGGTAGGGGCAGCTAAAGCTAGACTTGATGCTCTTGAGGACCAACTTCATATTGCAAGACTTGATTTTGAAGCGACCCAAGCAGCTGCAAACAAAGCTGCCTGGTCTGCTCAAGAAGCTCAGAGCAATGCACAGGAAGCAGCTGCCAACGCTGCACATGCTGCTAATGCGCATCAACCTTACCCTCCACATTATCCTCACGACAAAGATCACGACCATCACGATCATGATTACCCCCATCATGACCCACACCATAAGGATCACGATCATCACCCTCACTATCCCCATGACCCGCACCACAAAGACCACGATCACCATCCACACCATAAGGATCACGATCACCATCATCCGCACCACAAGGATCACGATCACCATCATCCGCACCATAAAGATCACGATCATCATCATCCACACCACAAGGATCACGATCATCATCATCCGCACCATAAGGATCACGATCACAATGATCATCATCATCATAGTTCTGATATAGAAACCCATGAAACTTCAGCTCTACAACTTCCAACTGAAAATATAGAAAAATCTATAGGACAAGAAACTATAAGCACAGCACCAAAAAGTGAATCCTTCGATAATTATGATAATTTTGAAGGATATCAATTTTAGTTTGTGATACTTTTGTTATAAAAATTTTTCTATCAAATAATCATTTGGATTGGAAAATAAAACCAGGTAAAATGAAAAAGTATTATAGGTACATCTTATAATATTGAATATTATTCATATTGTATCTGCTGCGTTATAAAGAAAAAATGTTTTTTTTATTTTCAAGGGGCGGTCCACTCAGAGCACAGTAACTATGCGCCAAGTGTGCGCTTGATGTGCGATCAGTGTGCGACCAGTGTGAGCCAAATTTGCGAATCGTTTAGGAAGAGCTGCTAATGTTCCAAATTAATTGAATAGTTAGAGACCAACATGTTTTATCAAAAAAATCATCCGCGCATCGTCCTTTAAATGTTATAAACCTTTCGTCGGTATTCCAAAAGAAGCAAATATTTTTAACATATTTATAAGATTAAAAAGAGGGTACGGGGTGGTTTTTTTGATAAAACATGGTGGTCCCTTCCTATTTAATTTATTTGAAATATTAGCAGCGCTTCCAGAACGATTCGCAAATTTGGTGTACACGGGTCGCACACTTGGCGCACAGTTTCTGTGCTCTGAGTGGACCGCCCCTTGTTAATTTTCTAATCCCATTCTTAATATTAATAAATTTTATTGCATGCTAAGACAATGTTAAACAATTAAATAACTTTAAAATGTTTAAAATTAGTTTATTGTTAAATAAATAAAAAATTTTTGATAAAATATACAGGTATTTTTACAGCTGTATTTTTTTAATGACCAAATGTCTGTATATAATATATAAAAAAATAAATGTATATTAGGTATTTTGTAATTAAATTAAACGAAAAATAAATTTAAATAATATGAAAAATTTATCTTTATTATGCACAAATATTTTTACACCTAATTAACATTTTTGTCACAAATGCTCATTTCCTTCTTAGGTATGCGAACATATTTCAAAATTGTTAATTTTAAACAGAATTTTTGCAAAATCTAAAACGATATACATGATCACGTTAATTAAAAATGTTATACGTAAAGCAAAAGGGGTATCTTTTTTATTCTAAATTTTAAATTCATATTTTTTTGTAAAAATGTATACCTATTTTCTAAAAAAAGTTACATTTAATTCATCCTTAATTTTTTTTTCAAAAAATTTAAAAAGTTGTTTTCAAAACAAAAGTCGAAATAACGAATTTACAAGCGAGAAAAGGAGGCAGTATCCCTATCGCCTGTCTTTTCTCACATCCAAAATCCCTCTCTTTTGACACAAAATTTTAAATTTTTAACTTTTTAAATGTTGACCCGGATATTACTTTGCATAAGGTGTATACTGTATATTTAAATAACAATATCAAATAAAAGGTAAAATTTCCTAAAATGGTAACCAGCTGCCAGGTTAACCTATCAAAATTTATCCACAGGTTTACAAGAGGGTTCGTAAAATATGATCATGTAAAATATGAGCTTTGAGCAAATCTGAGTTCCCTGAGAATCAACTGAGTCTGCCCCAGTTATGCCCAATCTAAGTTTTTCGGTGTTTCAAAATTTCCCACTATAGCCATTCCTGTCGTTAGTTATTTGAAAAACCCTCAGGAAATCTCGATAAAATCAGGTAAAAACAAAATATTAAAAAACATACCTTCCCACAATGTTTCCCGTGTTCTCTAAATGTTTTCGAATGCCCTATCAAAAAATTTTAGTAATGGCTTTTTAACTTTTTTTTTATCAATACGTAATTTTGGGCTTTTCTATTGGCTAGTTAAAATCACTAATTTTTTTATCAGGACTTTTTTCTAGCAATTGCTTCAATTTTTCAATTTATGCGAAAAGTCCAAGAACTTAAAAATTGACCAAGTCAGTAAAGTTTTAGTATAAGACGAAAAGTTTTAGTTTTTTTTTCACAAATATCTACCTAACTTATCTATTTACTTCATTAGGCGCAAGGTCAAAAGGTTTGTCTACATTTAGGCACATTCTGCAATCATCCGGTAAACCCGAGCGGTCATCCGATCATATCACATAACTATTTGTTAAAAAGGAAATTAATAATACACATTTTTAAAATAATATAATTGTATTTAAAAATAAATAACACCGATTGATGTAAAAGCGCTTTTTCTTTATAAAAGTATATCACATATCATAATTATATAAACTAGATGAAAAAATTACAAATCCAGTGAGCAAACAAATTCAAAAAAAAAAAAGAAACTGAATAAGTCACGAAATCTAATAACTGTTAGGTCACCAAAATTCATTTTTTTCAACGAAACAAATTTTTATACAGTCCCAAGCGTATCGTCGTATTCAAGTCTGACCCTCGATTTTAGCTATTTTTAAGCTTCCCACCATTTTACTAGTACGCAGTCCATATTTACGCACTTTAAAGCTCTGCCATAATTTTTTTTATACTTAACTACTCATATATGATCCGTGGAAAACAAAGTTTTCATGATAACAGGTTTATCAACGAAAATTTTCAGTTTAAAATTTTTAAAACGCTCATATAAAATAAAAATGTCAAAAACATCCGGGTCGTTTTCTCAAAGTGTATGCGATATTTTACTTAATGCATCTGGTTCAGTAACATATAATATTGAAAATTTTAGTTATTTGGGCCTTGAAAAACATAAAACTGCAAAAAAAATTGAAAAAAAAGGTGATTTAATTGATGTGTAGTAAACAATACAGTTCCCATGAAAAGCACCTATATACCTATTTTTTTTTTTTTTTTGACTTTACAGAATATAGCCACGCTTATGAGAAAAAACTAAAATTAAAAACAAAAATTATTCAGTTCGTGGAGGGAGGAACTGTTATTTCATCGATAATCGCAAATAAAATTAAGAAAGATAATAAATGAAGTAAATTTTAATTAATTATTAATACGCAAATAAATTAATTTTAAAAAGCGCGGTTTCCCTGCATGGATAATTTTTAATTTTTTTTTATATTTTTTTTTCTCATATCGTGGCTGGTCTGTCCTAAATATAATAAAGATAAAATTCTAAGATTAATTAAATCTAGCGACCACTTTCTGATTGAAAAGATCTTGTGCAAAAGTTATCAAGCTTTCAAGTTTCAAGCAATAAGCATTTGAATCACGTCGTAAACAACATTGGATTATTTAAGAGGGCGCAAAAATCGTTAAAAACCGCTGTAACATTTTTACAGTTGAAAAACGCACACTGCTGCATTGTTTATATTTACTAAACATAAATATTTGTTATAAATTCGTCATTATAGTTTTTTTATGTAATAATAATTTTTACTCTTAATAAATAATGTAGATTATAATAATTGGTATATCAATAAAAATCTTCCCTCAAAAAAATAGATTCAGTGATCAAATAGCTTACCTTGCAGTTTATTAAAGAAGAGACAATATAAAAGAGTTCGTGTAGTGCGATACCATCAGTAGTATAATAATGGCTCAACTCAATAAACCTCAACTTCTAACTGTGGACATTTCAAATTCTGATGAGAATTGCATTGCAGAATTGACTAAAAATAGAATGAAAATTTTACAGGTATCTGCAGGATCATATATTTATTTAAGATCTTTAAACGGAGTCATAACAGTTTGCGCAGTGAAAATGAATAATACGGAATGCACGGATAACAAAATATTGATTAATAAAATTGTAAGATATAATTTAAAAGTAAGAATAAATGATCCAGTTGAAGTAATTTTATGCAAAAACTTGAAGCATGGAAAAAAGGTTGAAATCGAAGTTTTTGAAGATTCCTTAGATGATTATACTGGGTACTTTATAAAGACTCTTTTAATAACATACCTAAAATATATATAATTTTCATTTTATAAAAAAAAAAATAACTTTCTTATCCATATTACATTCTAGAATCCTTGAAGATAAATGCTTGCAACCATATTTTGAGGCTTATTTTTCAAAAAAAAGTATACCAGCATGCATCAATGATCATGTCATTCTTAGCGGAGGGATCAAAGCAGTCGAGTTTAAAATTATATCAACAAATCCAGATCCATGTTGCTTAATTACTTCACAAACATCCATTTCATTCAAAAAAATACCAAGAAAAAGAAGAGTAAAAATTTATTTACTTAATTAAATAAAACTTAGTTTGTTCAGTTTTTTATTTTAAAACCTTTTTAAAAAAATAATAGGATAATGAAATGGGAACCAAGACTATTAGTTATGAAGATGTCGGTGGCTTAAAAGAGACCTTTCTTAGTATGAGAAAACTTTTAGAAGTACCATTGCGTTATACATCTGTTTGGTTTAATTTTAGACAAAAAAATCCTGATTATATAATACCAAAAATTCTTGTCTATGGTCCTAATAAAATTGGGAAACGACTGATGTTTCAAGCAATTGCTTATGAAACAAGAGCTGCTTTTATTTTAATCAGATGTTTGTATAAAAGCTATTGAAATTTAAAAAAAATTTGATGTATAAAAAACTTATTTCATAATATAATATATTATATTAAAATTTTAGGTGAAGAACTCTTACGACTAGGTAACTATGAAGCTTATTTAAGCAATATATTTTTAAAAGCAAAAGAGTATCGTGCAGCAATAATTTATTTTGATAATTTGCATTATATCGCACCTAGAAAAAGAGAAGTATGTTTAATATAGAACATTAAAATTTTTAAAATTTTGCATAAAATATTTAATTAAATTAAATTTATTAAATAGTTATTACCAATAGAAAAGAAAATTATGAATTTCACATTGATGCAAACAAATAGAATAGAAAATTCTATGGTTGTAATTGTTGGTGCAACTTTAAAAGCAGATCATTTAAATATCGAATTTTTAAGTCAATTTAAAAGATACAACATGGAATTTTTTATGAGACCTCCAAATCAAAATGGAAGGATTCAAGTTCTTAAAATTCTTACAAAATATTTGAAGTTATCTAATGACTTTGATTTCAAACTTGTATGTAAATTTATATTACTGTTTCAAAATTTTCTTTCAAAAAATTATTGTTCAATTATTATTAATGAAATGAATTTTAGGTAGCACAAATGACTAATGGTATGGTATGTGGTGATTTGGATGCGTTGATAAAAAAAGTTGTTAAAAATGTTCAAGAAAGAATAAGTTCTAATTTGAGAATTGGCTACAATAATTTAATGCTAACCGACGTTTGTATTACAATTAATGATTTTAAGGTATAAACATAAAATTTCGATTAATTTTTTTGGTATTATGTTATAAATTTAATTAATATTTTATTTTTATGGGCATATAGAATGCTATTTTTAATAACAAAGCATCTGAGCATATCCAAAACAAAGTAATTCCTCCAATTTTAAGTATAAGAGATTCATCAGAATCATCAAGTGATGATAGTATCGGTCTACAAAATGTAATTAAATATGGGACAACATCACATAAGAGAATAAAACAAGAATCATCTGATGATGATGATGATTATTGATTAATCATAAATATTAAAGTTATATTTTTTAATGATTTATTTTTATTTATATATCATATATTTAAATCTAAATATCTAATAATCATTTTACTGAATAATAGTTACAAAAGTTATAAATATTTTAATTATCATTTAATTAATTTAAAAACACATATTGTTCAAATAAATAAAATGAATAAATAGGTAAATATTATATTAAATACACATATTATATTTATCGAAATACATAGAAATAGGAACTTTTATCGATACATGTATTTATTAAAAATATTTAAATTATTAGTTATTATTGTTAATTATTTAACTAAATAAAATATAAGATTTGAAAGCAATTGTTTTTTTTAATACCATAGCAATTAATTAACTTTTAATGATTAACTTATTAAAAAAAAAAAAAAATTTGTTATTAATTAAATCATTAAAAAATTACATGTCTAAAGCTATAATATTTTATTGTATAATTATAATTTCTCTAAAAAAATAGAAGTACATAATTAAATAATTTTTCATTAATTTGAAATAGGTATATACATATATAACTTAGGTATAATCATATAATAGTTATACCATATACTTGCCTATTTTAAATAAATGCAGAAAATTATAGGCCTCAACGTTTATAAAGTAAATTATTTTTATAAACTTTTTTTTTATTATAGTGAATAATAAATTATAAATGAAATTAATGTGGCCTTAAATTATTAACATACAGGAAATATATACCATTCTTTGTTTTATATGAAAAAAAAGTTGTATTGTTTATTAATTTGTTTGACTGTAGCACACAAGAAAGATGCATACCTAATTTTAGATTATTTAATAAAAAGTTAATTCAAGTGACAACAAAATGTATATGATACCAATTTATATTTTAACAACCGCAGGGATGTGGCGTCCTATATCTTGGAATTCAAAAAAATTAATTATTCTTTATCGGATTTACACAACAATATCATTTATTGTAGTCTATTCATATATGTTATCTGAAGTTTTGGATATAATTTTAGTTGCAGAAAATATGGATCAAATTATTGAAAATTCTTTACAACTTATTAATGTTATAAATTCTAATTTTAAATCAGTTAGTTGGGTGAGAAAACACGATAAGCTGGTCAAAATGTTGGATACATTAAAAAATGAACCATGTTCACCAAAAACCCCAAAAGAAAAGGAGATACAACACGAATATGACCGTTTTTCCAGGTATTTTATATATTTTAATCATTCAAAATCATTTTTGACATTCTATGTCAAATAATATCAAAACTTTCCTTATTATCCTAGCGATAAAATACGTAATGTACGTTGATATATTCATTATTCACGTATAAAATGACTTGATTAATGACTTTATCTTTTTAATTCTAATAAAATCTAATATGATTTGTTTTAATTTGTTTAAGAGTATAGTTTTTGACCTCGCAATTTCAAATTAAATAAAACAAATAAAATTCCAAAAAAATCTTAAAATAGATTTTATTAGGATTTTCAATAATTTTGAAAATATTTATTTAAACAACTATAAATGAAAAATTACTTAACGGTAATTCCATGGATTAATAGCACAAAATGATACGCGAGGTCTACATATTGCTCTCAAATACAAATATGATACAAATTGCTCTCATCAGCCACCGTTTTTTAAAGTCCCGTAAAGCACTAGAATACGTAAAAAAAAACAAAAGGTTTTTGAATTTAGCGGGAAATTTTACAAAGATACAATAATTTCGATACTCTCTGAATCCTATTTGGTAAATCTAACGCATAAACTACAAAAAACTACAAAAATTACCACAAATTACAATTTGTAGTGCTTTTGATTTACAAATTTTATTAGGTAAATTTTAAGATTTACAGATTAGAATCAGTAAATTTTAAAATTACAAATTGGTAAGTTCATTTATAATTTGTAAATCATAAAATTACAAATTAATTTAAAAATTACAAATTTGTAGAGTAACTAGTAATTTGTAAAATACCGAAAATTGCAAAATATATAATTTGTATCTTAAGTATCCTATTTTATAAATTTTCATTTTTTATATATTTTAATAATAGATTATAATCTATTAGTCAAATTGAGAGTATATCGACGCGAACTATGTAAATCATGCGTTTCACACACAGCATGCAAAATAAAAATCAAAATTACATGCTATGATTTTCTGTGTAAGGATACCAAAATTAATGTAAGTCTTCGGATATTTTCACTTAAAGTTGGGAAAAAATTTGAACTTTCCCGCGAATCGACACTGATTGGGCAAAATCTGAGTGAAAATTCGAATTTCTCATCAAATTTGCATCGAAAAGCTTTTATTATTGTTTTAACGTTTTCTAGAACTTTTGTACGGGACCTTCAAAAATGGTGACTGAGAAGAGAAATTTTACCAAAAAACTTTAACCTATTAACGGGTAACTGACCTTTCTTGGACACTTGCATTTTTCGGTAATATAAACTGCATATTTTAGGCTAAAAAACTAGTAGGTAATTCGGATCGCTCTTTTCATTTCCGGAGCCCGTTTTTTGCTACACCCTTACAAAATTAGATATCAACTCCTAAAGTGGGTAAATTTTCAAATACATCTTAAAGAAACTTTAGTTGTTTAAAAATGCAAAAAAGTTCTTATTGAGCAAAAAAAATTATTACTAGGACTCTTAAGAGAAGCTATAATATCAAATACGAGTTTAATAGCCATTAAAACCCTCTCTTGGGGTGTGTTTAGTACGCAAGGGGGCGAGTTTTATAATAAATGAAAGATTGAATATTTTGGGCCAAAAAACTCGCCTAGTAGGTAATTTAGGTCGCACTTTTCATTCCCGGAGCCCGTTTAAACCGACAACCACTTTGAAATGAGATATTAACCCCTGAATTGGGGTAAATTTTCAAATAATTTTTGTTATGCGTGAGATTTTACATTTGGTAACAATTAAGTTTCCTTAAGAATTATTTGAATATTTACCACACTTTAGGGGTCAATATCTCATTTCGTAGAAGTTGAAGGCCTCTTGTAAATAAAAAGGGGTCCAAAAATGAAAAGAGCGACCCAATATAACTATAAGGCTAAAATTTATAGATTTCCTTCAAATTCGAAGAATCATCTATTTTTAAGTTGTTTTATTGAACAAAAAACTTTTTATTTTTGAGACCTCGCGTATCATTTTGTGCTATTTATCCATGGAATTACCTCAATTAGTAAGTTATGGCGAATTCACTATAAAATTTTAAAACTGTTTTGTTTTGTATATTTAAGAAAAGGATCAATAGTATTGTGGATTATTTATACAGTATCAGTAGTAAGTATGGTTTATATGCCATTTTTTATTTACCCAAGAGAAGATAGAGTACTTCCATATCGTGCATGGCAACCTTTTTCATTAGAAAATGTTAAATTATTTTATGTTGCTTATTTACATGCTGCTTGGGGTGTAACAATAACAGCTCTTGTAAATGGTGCTTCTGAGACTGGAATTACTGGTTTAATGATACAAGTTTGCACTCAATTTGATATTTTAGAAGAAAGATTTAAAGAATTGCCAAAAATTTTAACGGATATGAAAACTGATAATAAGCCAGATTTAGAAATTAAACAAACAGAAAAATATTTCATTTCTAAATTTGTTAAACATCATTTAATTATATACGAGTAAGGATTTAATATTATAAAATTTTTAGACCATAATAATATATAAATTGGTTTTATTTAGCTTAGCGCAAATAATTAATGATAATTTTGTTTGGGTCATTTTTTCACAATTTGCAACAAGTACATTGGTCTTATGCGTTGGTATCTATAATATGGCAGCCTTAAAAGTTACAGACTTTGCATTTATCATTATATTTTTATTTTCTGTTTGTATGCTGATTCAAATTTTTGTATATACTTGGTTTGGAAATGAAATAACTCTTAAAGTAAGCAAACATAATTTTATTTTGAAAAAATGGATGCATGTAGAAAAAAATTTATATTTTATGAACACTGAAATTTCAAGCAGCTTACTTAATTGCTTCAAATTTCAAATGTTTGAATTTTCGAGCAAAGGATAGGCTTCTGAGTTTTTTCCTAATGAGTCAAGCTGTATAATATCATCATAAAAAATTTGTTCTACCTATTTGGCCTGAATAACTTATTAATCACCAATAAAACTTTTAAAAAATTTAATTTTAAGCAATTTTCCGACTCTGCTTGAAAGTTCAAGCATTTAAAATTTAACCTACACGGCTATGCTGCTTTACTAGACATTTCTCTTTGCATGAAATATAATGCATTATTAAATAATAATATATGTAAAACGGATCAGATGTTAATATTTCGTGAGAGGAAATCTCTCTAATTAATTTATAAGTCAAAAAATATGAGAAATTTTTCAGTGCCAGAAAAAATAATTTTATCAAAAACAATTTTTATAAGTACTTATTGTAAATATTCTTAAATTTATATTAATAAATATTTGTTTACAGAGCGTAGAATTTGGAAATAAAATTTTATTGACCGATTGGATGAATTTATCAAGTTTTGGAAAAAAAAGTCTTTTAATTATTTACCAAAGAACAACAAGCCCAATTTTATTAAATTGTGGGTATATAATAACATTATCTAACAATGCATTTACAAGTGTAAGTAATATATCTTGAACTATTTTTTTATTTATGGAGGTAGTCACTTTCAAAAAATTATTGAATTAATTTTTTAGATCTGCAAAACTTCATACTCAGTTTACAATGTTCTGTCAGTGTAGATTATTCTTAACGATAATAAAGAAAGTCGTAGTATAATTTTTAATATTATCATCGCAGTATATAAAAATGCCTTAAACTATAAAAAATTAAAATTTTAACGGATTCAGGAGAAGAGGAGCTCGAGGGTTGGATCCACCCGAACTCCCTGTCTCTCAGTTTCTTTATACAAAAAAAATGTACACAATATTACTACAGTTTAGTATTTTTACTAAAATTTAGTAGTTTTACTACTAGTAATAATCTTACTATTTTGTAGTTAAAAAACTACACTAAAAACTACACTACTACGTAGTTAAATTACTACACTTGCAGTAAATTTAAAATTTATTGATTTTTGTACTTAAAAACAAAAATTACTTTTCTCTTTGTATATTTTGTTAATATTTTATGTTTCCACCAACTTGTTAATTAATTAGAGAAAAAAAAGTAAAAAAATAAAATTATTAACACAAATATACTTTTTGAATATTTAAAATATTTAAAATTTTTAAATTTTATTATTAATGTGCGCGCGTACCTATGCGCACGAAACTCCGACGGAAGTGAAATGTGCCGCAAAATTTAAACTAATAAAATATAAAGTAGAAAAGGGACGAGTTGGTAAGACATTTATAGATGGTTTTTAATAACAATAAGAAAAAACAAATTTTCTAATTTTTCAATGATTTTTTGAAAATTTTGAAGTTATGAAAAACTTGAAATTTACTGTAGCTAATATTCATTTGTATCCAGTAAATCAAATATATAACTAAACTCTTTGTAGGGATCTTTCTGTATCTTAAAAAATATTTTTAGATTTCTTGCTTACGTTTCTTTGCACCAAAGTTAATTAAATAAGTTGTTTAATTTACGTATTATATATATCGCTCATTTTCATTTTTTTTGCAAAAATAGTGTCACGTGGTCGTATATACCGATTGAAGTAAGAATTTACAAATTTTTTTGTCTTAAAGTTTGTATTTCAAAAAGTTGTTGACCATACACCATAAAAATTAACAAAATTTTACGTTGAGAAAAAAATTTGTGGCTAAAATATGACAAAAAAGCCTTTACCGTTCCTATTAAGAACTTAGTGTTTTAAGCACAATAAAAGTGCATGGATTTTTATTTTCTTTTTTTTAAAGTTTGTATTTATTTACAAAAGCATAAAAATACTTTTTTATACCTTCAATAAGAAATAATTAGTTTAAAACACAATAATAAAAATTTTTTAATTTTACTAAGTTTTTATGACAATACAAGTTGATCCTTTGATAAAAAAAACTTTTACTTTATGTTTTCTAAAAATTACAGCACTAAAACAAGATTTTTATATTATTTTTTTTAAATCTATTTTCGCAAAAAAATATGAAAATGAGCCATATATAGCGTATAGGTGTACGTATAAATAGGTTTTTTGCAAATTGCAAAATAATAGGAAGAGCGCGCATTTCATTCAAATTCAAACATCCTGCCCTGACCTGAAAGAATGTATCAGGAAAGGTTATACACGTGTGTTTTTACAAAAATTGTATTTATTTTTATTTTGTTTTTGGATTCAGTATATAGGTATTAGGTGGTATTAGGTACATTGATTGTGGTATTAGTTACATTGATTAGTATATCACATTGATTAGGTACTACTCTGAATTCAGTGTTAAAAAATGACCCGATGTATAAAATCAGTTTTAATTGATTTAAGTGGCACATTACATGTTGATGATACTGCTATTCCTGGAGCAATTGAAGCTTTAAATCAGTAAGTAGCACTACCTACTATTATTTTATTCTAAATTTTAAATTATACGAAAAATTATCAGCTTTAGTCTTTATTTAATTTTCAAGATTACGAAAATCAAATAAATCGATCAAGTTTGTTACAAACACAACTAAAGAATCAAAAAATTTACTTTATAATCGTCTAAAAACAATAGGTTTTGATATTCACAAAGAGGAAATATTTAGTTCATTGGCTGCTGCAAGAGAAATAATTAAGAAAAGAAAATTAAATCCATTTTTATTAATTGATCCAGCTGCATATGAAGATTTTGAAGACCTTGTTAATGAAGAAAATACACCAAATGCTGTTGTGGTTGGACTTGCACCAGAAAAATTTAATTACAAATATTTAAATGATGCATTCAGGTAAATTTTTAAGAAAATAAATGTTTCAATGATAAAATAATTTTTTTTTATTATTTCTGCAGATATTTAATGGATGGTGCATCACTTATAGCTATTCATGAAGGACGTTATTACAAGAGGCCAGATGGCTTAGCTCTTGGACCAGGTGCTTTTGTAAAAGGATTAGAATATGCTGCAAATGTTAAGGCTGAAGTTATTGGCAAACCAACTCCAGAATTTTTTAAAACAGCTTTAACCGATGCCCTACCAGAAGAAACAGTGATGATTGGCGATGTAAATATTCATAACAGATATACTATTTTTCCTGAATAATATTATTATTTAATTTTACAATTAGTTCAAACACCTTAAAAGATATAATATACTTTGTAACAAATGTAATTATAATTTTAGGATGTTAGAGATGACATTGCTGGTGCACAAGCTGTTGGTATAAGAGGTTTTTTAGTAAAAACTGGAAAATATCGTTTAGGAGATGAAAACACTATTGAAACAAAACCTTCTTACACTTGTGATTCATTTGTTGAGGCTGTGAAAATTATTTTAAATACTTCATAAATTGTTAAAAATAAATATTTATTACTTTTAAATAAATTTCTACATACTTTTAATAAAATGAAAAAGTAAGTTTTGTAAAATATATATTATAATGGAATAATGGGCTTGCTTACACAAGCTAAGGAGAGTTCAGCCTTTAATTTTAATCTTACATAACAGTTGCAGATAAACATAATTATAATACTCAACATAAACTAAACTTGAAAATGGGGCCAAGAATATCCTTAAAAACAATACAAATTAAAAATGAAAATTTTTCCCAAATAATTTTTTTTAATTAAACTTACAAAAATTAGAAGAATATTTACAAATTCACAAAGAATATACACATTATTATATTAACTATATAGTGCTTTGAAATCATTTGGCACTAAATTATTTTACAATATAAACTATTAAAGTCATTAGTAACATAAATAATAAAATGACAAAAATAACAATTATAATTTTTCATAATTATACATGAATTTTGAAAATAAATCACATACAATGTATTTCAATTTTTTAAGAGCATATTATTAAAATTTTCAATTTAATTCATTAACACCAAAATTCGAATAATTTTTTTCTTTTTGGCAGTCAAAAATATATTTTTTGAAAATTATGCTTTTTACTTTATTCTCAAATAATCACAATTTAAAGAACAATTTTCTTTAAACCATCTAATAATTATAAAATTTATTTAAAATATTTCAACAAAGTTCAATTAGAGATTAGTAGTCTCTGGTTTTATTGTATTCATTCAAGCTTTATCTTCGTTTAGTAAGTTTGGAAGACAAAACAGTATATGGCAACGAATAACAATTTTTTTTTATTTACAATTATATGTATAAATCAACTAGAAATATTTATATATAATTTTACACTTATAAATTTAAAAAAAAATCAATAAATATAGCAAAAATGGCAATTATACTGTTTTATTTTTTTTTTTTGTAATTATCTCTAGTTATTCTATTGAGATATTGGTAGCTGAATTTATATTCAAAATATTAAAACTAAGTTGAACTATCTATCTATTTGTACCTATTTAAAAATTTACATACTAGGTCTTTCAAAGAAACTAGTAACTTCTTTTTACAATCATTACTTTATTGGACGATAATAAAGAGTTAAGTCTGCTGAACTTTTCCAAATAAAATGCCTTACCTATAAAATTTTTATTTTAAATTTCGTTTGAATACAAGGTATGGTAAGCAATATAAATTATTAACAGAAAAAAAGCTTACCGTCCTTAAATCCATAGAAGGATCTAGTACTTGATCATTACATAATAATTCAATTTTATCCTCTGCCAAAGATGAATTATCTGCATTAGAATCGGTATTATTTGCACGTTCACCACCACCAGGTGAACCTCCAGAAACTGTGTTACCACCTCCGGCAACTGATCCGGAATCGCTACCTGCACCTAAAACCTTATCGTAGACATGTTCTGCAACTTTTCTTACTTGAATGAAATCATTTGCAACTAATCGATCCCTAAAATAATAAATTAAAATTTAATATAATTCAATTAGTAATTTGAATTTTAATATAACTTACTTTTTAACACTTTTTGCACCTGATGATGATTGTTGAAGAAGGTGAAAAGTTATTTTAATGAATTTAGGTAAATTTTTATCAACTACAATATCTCTAACCCAAGATGGCACCGTTTCATTTAATAAAACACCCTCAGTTTCTCCAGCTGCATCCCTTACTAACAGCCTGTATAAAGTTCTACCACCAACTTCGCTATAAATTATAAGAGCAAAAATCCTTTTAGTATCAGCATATTTAACAAATTTATTGATACATATTTATAATTTTTCTATAATATTATTACCTAAATATCACAGGAGTATGACCAGGTACAGAAAAGTAAGGATTACCTCCCCGAGTGTGCCTAGGACCGTTTCCATCATTACTTGTATTGTCAATTTCATCATCATTATGCAGTGGTCGCCACCAATGTTCTAAAAGAGCTTGTAGAAGTAAGTTTCCATAATTAACTAAAAAGAAAAATTTATTTTATTATTCAGGTATAGAACAGGCTTTTTAAACTAATATTTTTTTCTTAAGCAACATTCTAAATATACAACTCTTAGTTTTTACCTTTGGGATCTACACTATCGTCTTCCACCAATCCAGCTTCTTTTGCTGACACCCATGCAGATAAACAGTCATTTTCGTCTTGTCCTAAATGAATAGTTAACATCTGAAATAAAAAAACTTTTATGAAAAATCAAAAACAAAAGAATTTAATTTTTTAATATGTTAATACTAACGCCAGTTTTGAGATCAACATTAAACCAATTTGGTACGTAAACCATTTTATTTCGATTTTTAACTTCTTGATCAAAATCAACTCGTCCTAAATCTTCAACTTTGCAAGCTTTTAATACATCATATAAAGCTACATTTTCCTCTGTATCTTTGGTTAATATGTATCTCCGATCATTTAAAACATAACAATGCCTAATAGCTGTACCTCCAAGTATTCTTTGAGCTGGTTCTGTATTTCGAGGAGTCAAAACTCCTCCTAAATTAGCAGTGTCAATACAATAGTCTCCACCTTGCCAATCTTTTTGATTTAAATTCTGTGAATAACAATTAAGTTAATAATGTTTTGTTTCAGTCTTAAAAATATATTCATTTAGCTTACCCAATTATTTATTGTAGAATCACTAGTGGCTACCCATATACTCGATTGATCAGGAGTCATAATCATTTTTAAAATTGGAGCTTTTTCTTCGCATATGATAGTCATTTTTTCAGAATTCCTTAACTCAGTCATAACAATACGTTTATCTCTTCCTCCAGAAATAACATGACTAAAGTTTTCTGTAGCCTAAATTAATTTAAATACATTACAATATAAAATAAAATCTTTAATTTTGTAAATATAAAATTTCACTATCATATTTTATAAATTCATAAATTTATATAAAAGCAAAATATTTATTTTAAAATAGTTAATATTTTCTCTCCCTTTAATGTTAATAATTTTAATTAATATAAACAATTGTATTATATTTTTATGGAAAAATTCTTTTCTGTACATTTTTTTTTAATTTAAAAAACGGTAATTTCCTGTGTGTATTAAAAATAAAATAAAAATAAATAAAATCTTATTGTTACCAATAATGCCCAAACTCCTTCCATATGTACTCTGTATGTTTGTATACATTGCTGTTGGCCAAGGGACCAAAGTTTTATTGTTCCATCCGAACTAGCAGACAAACACTGACTACCATCTCTATTTAAAACTAACGCTTTGATATTATCTGTATGTCCTCTTAATTTCATGAGTTTACTACAAGTACGAGGGTCCCATATTCGAAGAACTTTTTCTGTACTACCACTAACAATAATTGTTCCTGGAGGATTCATTGCTAAACTGTAAATGGAATCCTTGTTGCCAGTTAAGGACGAAGCTAAAATAATTGAATATATGTTAAATTATTGAATTTTCAAGTAATTTAAGATTTATGCAAATAATTACTTGTTACAGTGTTGTTACTTGCAGTCAAAGCTGTTAATGTATTGACATCCCATAAAAATATGGCTTTATCTAAACCTGCACTTGCAACCTGCTCCTTATCTTTTGCATAAGCTAAAGCCTTAACATAATCTTTGTGGGTTCTTAATGTTGACATACAAAAACCCTTATGTGCATTCCATACTTTAACAGTTGTATCAGAACTGGCCGATATTACTATTTTAATTTATAAAAACATATGATTAATTGTATGTTATAAAAATATTAAATATTGAAAACTTACGGTTTTTACCACCACAGCATAAAACAATATCATTCACCCAATCTGTATGATGTTCCATTGAATCCATGTAAGGATCTTTTATATTTTTACAATTCCATATCCTAATTATACTATCTCGACCGGCTGAATACAGTCTGTGAAGCGAAGGATCGAACTGAAGAGAATTTACTCCAGCTCGGTGTTTTTTTTCTTTTTCATCTCTTATGACCATAGATACCTAATTATAAGTGAATTGAATTTAAACAAGTATTTCAAATATTTGAGTCTAAGTACTAATATTTCAATAAAATGCCGGTTTTTTACCTGAACTTTTTTTCTAGCACTTTGACCACCTGTTTTATGAGCTGCCATTTTTTGCTAATATTTTTAGTAAAAAAATTTTTTTTTTAATTATTAAATTTTTTTAAGTAGGCTGTTTATTTTCTTCAATTTCTTATCAGTTATAACAAAAATTGTCTATAAAATAAAATTTGTATGATAAGATCTTTATTATCATTTTTTAAATGCCGAAATTCACTACATTTAAAAGTATTTCACTTATCTATTGACATAATTGACATTTTTAATAGAAAACTTTGTTATTAAATGAGAATCACAACAATTTACTTAAAAAATATTTTGTATACATATATTATGTACTACATTATTACATTTATTTTTATTTAACTATTTTGCTCGATCGTAAAAATTAAATAAAAAAATATTGTTTTTACCGACAAATTTAATTTCTGCACTAGATGTCGCACGCATACCCAAAAATCAGAGAAAATTTTTAATTTCAAAAATACCAGGAATTATTTAATACTTTTTAAATTATTCAAAAAAGTGTGATTCGCATATTTAATTTTAAACTAAGAAAATTTAAATAAAAAAATTGTTTAAATTATTCAAATTATTAGATCAGTTTAAGATATTTAATTTTACAAATGCAAATGGCTGTTATCTGTTTTTAATTTTTGACATAAGAGAGCAGCTCAGGTACCTCAGGTAAAGTATATTTGTTTATTCTCTCTTTCTACTGATAATTCTTATGCTGTTTCTCTTTTTCCCAAATAATAATTTTATCAAGTCTAAAGCGAGATTAAATATTATTTATTTATCCAGTAGCAAATATGCAGCACATGTGGAAACATTATTAGATATATATTTATACATTTTTTTAAAGTACAGAGACCGCAACTTGAATTGCATATTATTACAAATTTAAACATTTTATTATTTCATAAAAATAAAGTTTTTACTGTATACACACCTATATACAATACATACATATCTAATAAGAGGAGAAATGAAATGAGATTGTTGTAAGTATATACTGTATATGCAATGCATTGAAAAAAGGAAGAAACACCGCCTTATTGTATAATTGCAACGTATATAACGTTCTAAGTGATCTTTATTTTTTTATATTTATGATAAATAAAGAATTTAAATTTGATTTGCCAATAAAATTATTTTGGAATAAACTAATCAGTGACACGTGTGCAAATGTTTAATAGAAAAATATATATTTGCAAAAGGTATTAAAATTGTAGGCTCGTCATTGCTTCCAAAGAGAAACGCGATGCCTTGGTGTATGAAGCATCAAATAAATTATCCGCTTATTCGAAAGAAAAAATCGATTTATATTCAATTTTTGAATGATGATAATGAGTAAAGAAAATGAAATAACAATGAAGTCAACTTCAACAAACGAATTGGGTTCACAAAATCAAGAGGTTAAGAGGTCTTCTACCCTAACTGCTAGTATGGGAACTCAACGCCTTAAAAGGAGTTTCTCATTTCCAAGGATGTCGTGGAAATCAAAGAGAAAACCTAAAAACCATCAAATTAGTTACAATAAAGATGATAGCAATAGTCCATATTGTAATAATATTTCAAATTTGCAAGAACAAGAAATTAATAACAAATACCAAGAACACCAAAGGATACAAAGAATCAAAGGTGGTGGTAAAATATTTACTGAATTTTTTAATACAGTTAAGAAAACATTCAAAAGAGTTCGAAAACAAAATCATAAACTTATTATTCATGATGGCTTTAGTTCGAGTGCTGGTGATGTTAGAGTAACATCGGCTATACCTGCACACATACCACCCGATAAGGTACCTGGAGTTATAGGATTAAGAAATCATGGTAATACATGTTTTATGAATGCTGTACTTCAGTGTTTATCGCATACCGATGTGTTAGCTGAATACTTTGTATTAGACCAGTACAAAAGTGATTTACCTAAAAAGAGTAAATTAAATCCTAAAAAATATGGTACTAAAGGTGAAATAACAGAAAAATTAGCAGACTTATTAAAAGCAATATGGAGTTGCCAATATGATCCAGAAATGAGTATGAACTTTAAAAGTGTTGTGGAAAAATATGGTAGTCAATATAGAGGAAATCTACAACATGACGCTCAAGAATTTTTATTATGGTTGTTAGACAAAGTGCATGAAGAACTTAATCAGGCTACCAATAAAAAGTACAAACCTATAAAAGTAAGTATTTATTTTTATTTTGCTAAAAGAAATTCTTTTCTAGAAGTTAAATAATGTATTATTGCAAATCGAACATTATTTAACATGTTTTAGTTGTTTATTCAGTTAAATTAGATATTTCTATTCATAATAGGAAAGCTAGTTAAATGTATGAAAAGCCATAAATTTATAAACAAATTTTTTATTAATTATTTAATAGTTTAAAATCAGGTAGTTATATATTATGATAATGAGTCTTTTATTTATTCAATTAATATATTATAATTTTTATGGTTCAGTAAATAATGTAGTAAGGTTATGTTTTATAATTAACAAGGTTATTTTTATTTTAATATTTAATCATTGAAAATGAAATATCTTTTAGTTTTTTATCCAATCATCATTATAAGGTGCATACATTTTTTTTTTAAAGTATAGCAATAATAATAATAATAATAATACTAATGTTGCATATAAATATTACTATTTAGAAGGGGAAATTAATGATAAAAATGCAACCCTACAACATCAAGTATTAATAAAAAAAAAGAGAAAGAATTCACTGTTTATACGTAAAAATGTGCTTGTATTGCAAATTCTTGAAATAAATTTTTAAAAAAATATTTTGATATTATTTCGAATGCTTATCATACAAAGGATTTTCTATCATCATCATTTTAAGCTAATTTATAATTTATTGATAATTTATTAACATATCGATCCAGTTTTTAATATATTATTAGAAAGTTCTTTTGGTAAAATTTCCATTTGAAATTTTAAAAGTATAGCACTTTATAGCACTTTCTTTAAAATTCAATAATAAAAAATCTACTTAAATTATTAGTTTATTGTACTTTATCAAAGCTTAGATAGGGTTTACAAACAATTACTTTATATTCATGTAAATAATTTGAAAAATAATGTATTAATTTAAAAAAAAAAGTATTCTATATTTTAATAACTTTTCAATATGCCGCTTAAGCCTCCTCTCCACTAAAAATTAATTATATGGAGAGGATGCTTGTGTAATACTAATTAAAATTTAACAATACATATGGTGAACTTAAAATAATTATTTAATTTTTTCTTAACCATAATAAATCTTACTTAAATTTAATAAAATAATTGCTTTTTTTATGTATATTTAAATAAAAGCCAATAAACTTTAATATGTGTTCTTTTAAAATTAATTAAACAAAAGAAGTGAAAAAAAAGTCAAGTATAAATAAAAAATTAATCTCGAAATTAATACAATAAAACAATAACAAAAAAAAATTATTTAAATAAACAATTTTTTATATTTTAACGTATACACCAGGGTAAATACAGGAAATTAAAATAAATTATAATTTTGAATAATAAAAAATATTTTTATTTTGTAATTGTTTTTTCATATATTGAAAAAAATATAGAATTATTATTTCTAATGTGTATTACAAATAGAAAAACCTCAATATATTTTAATTGTATAATATAAATAATATTAGTCAAGAATAATAACCACAAATAGAATTATTTATTATTATTTTTTTTTTTTTTGCATAAAAGTTTTATATTTTATTTTTAGCTTAATTTTAGCTGATTCAGATTTTATCTGAATAAAAATTTTATTTGTTTGGAATAACTAGATTTTTACTTTTTTTGTTCGCTTTCTTGACCTAAAGTTAAGAAAAAAATGGAACATTTAGTATATTTAAACGCTGTCTAGGTTTTCAAAATAGTATAGAGATTAAATTAGAAATATTTCTCAAACAGAGCTGGGGACATTATAAATTTGTGGATAAATTGAGAAATAAATTTGTTAATATTAAGATGATAATTTAGATTTGTTTTGTTATTTGCTTCTTCTTTGGTAATAATGTAAAGTCTTCAGAATTAAAATTAAAATTAAAGCAAGCGAATCATAAATATTTTTTTGTATATAAATCACTGAATCGCTTTATCTTCACATATAGAATAAGTGATCCTTTTTTTTAATAAATACAACAATAAATAAGTAAAAAAATTAGAATTAGAAACTTAAAGCGTGGGAGTATACATTGAAGAGAATCTATCATTTGATAATAAACAACTCGTATATTCTTATTTACAATCTCAGTAAAAGTATAAAATGAGCATAAAATAAAAATAATAAAAGAAAATTAAAAAAAAAAAAGATTTTCCAATAAAAATCATTATATGAACATTATTAAGAAAGTTTAAGGAAGTGCTTAAACTCAGTATGACTGCTATTAAAGGTATTGGTTGTGGGAGGTTATACCATTGTCCAAGCCATTGTCTTTATTATATTAAAAAATGAAAAATAAAAAATTTAAAGAAGACTATATATATTATAAATTTAGTACTAATTTTGTTGCTTATTTGTCATAAGACATAAAAAATGGACCGAATAAATGGTATGGTTTTTAACATTTTTACTGGTTGTTTGTTAATGTAATGAGTTAATAATTAAGTCGGATTAAGTCTTTATTCCATACAAAAATGAATTATTTAACTCAGATTTTAATTTTCATATTTTTCCTATATATTCAAGTAATCCAAGAAGCAGTCATTATGTTATTGACAAGGTTATTGATCAGCTGTACTGACTTTCCAAAACCTTAATTTAAAAATCTGACTTCAGATGCTTAAAAAGCAACTCTTTTTATGTGGGGAACCATTATTTCATTTTAAATTTCTCGCATATAAAATACTTTTTTTTTTTGCAGTTTAGAAATCATAAAGGGTTAAAATGAACTTCCTGTAAATAATAGAATCATTGGTTCCAGCATCTTTTAATTATCAAGTCCTTATTATAAGGATGAAAGTATGCATACGATTAGGCCAAGATTGGCAAGGTCGTTCTGTTAACATTAGCTTTTTTTTTGTAATAAATTTGTTTTATAGCCTGAGTTTTAGAGAGCACACCAAGTTTAATTTATCTAATCTAATTAAAGACAATTTTTAATTTTTTGAAATTATTCTTTGCATGTTATTTTACTCGTTTTCTTATTTTCAAAATAGAAAGTACTATAAAGTTCATTAAAATAGCATAAACATAAATAATTTAAATAAATTCGATTAAACAATTTTTTATATATCACTGAAACTTGAAGTCAATTTTCAATAAGGAATGTCAATACGTATAGCTAAACTTTCATTATTAATTTATTTGAAAGTAAAGAAAAAAAATATATATTAAAGAAAAAAGACATTTTTGACGTGAAATAAGAAAAATATTCACTGAATATTCTTATAATATTAGAAAATTTTTTCTCTTAAATTATATAAAAGATTGGAATTTATATATACCAACATTAGCGCAATATTATAAAAGATGAAAATTACAGATAATTATAGAGTACATTGATGACGATTAATCGATGAGCTCGTTATAATATAAAAAAATGAAAATAATAAAAAAAATTTATGGAACAACAAAAATTTATGTACTTTTACTTACTTCTTCTGGAATTCATTTTATTTTGAAGTTTTAAAAAAATATAAATAAATAAACTGGTTTTTAAGTTTAATAGCTTCGAGGCATGATTAACATTATTTTTATGAAGAAATTACGAAAATTATATTAAGAATTAAAAAATTATTGAAATTATGAATATTTATTATTTATTTAAAAAAACAGAAAATGTTAATGCGATTGAGTTCTAAGGTATTTACTGATAGAAGGCAGAAATTTATAAATTCATAACTGTATAAACCTATTGATAAACTTCCTGTAAAAAGTTTTATCACTTTTCTCTAAAAAAAAAAATTCTAATATTCTCAGCAAGCTTTGCAAGGTTATATAATTTAAATAATACAAGATCTTAAAAAAACTTTTTAAAAATCTGGAAATATGAAGCAACAAAAACTTACTATCCTACCCAACAATTTAAAAATGAAATGTTAATTATACACCAAAAAAAAAAAAATGAAGAAAAACATCACACAATACACAATATCTTAATTTAACAAGTTTAAGACTGGCTTTTAGTTTTTGTAATTCTGTAATTTTTTTAATTAATTTACTCGTTAATTTACGCACTTCTTTTGAATTTTTACTGCCTGTTTTTCTCCTTATCACAATTTGTCTCAAAAATACAACCCCTTACCATTAAGAAATGCCCTAAAACCAATTTGAACTTGATTTTAATAACCTAATTGTTTTAAAATATAAGATAGTACGAAAATAGTTATTTTATAAACGATTGAAGAAAAGTTAAATACATAAATCAAAATCGACATTAGATATTACAAGCCTTAGTTAGTAATAAACTTTGATGTTTAGGTTCCACATTGGTTCCTTGCGACGATGACTTTGAAATTCTGAAAAGGCTTATGAATAGCTCAATAATGCAGGCAATTATTAATGTGCTAGAAATTAACTATGTAAAAACTTTTAGTGCTATTTATGCTTATTTCCTTATTGTGTAAAACAATAAATCTCAATTAACAGCCAAAATAAGCCTATAAATAAGTCCAAAAAAATAATGATACTATACGAGATGCGTCATGAAAAATATATTTCTAAATAGAAGAAAGAATTCAAATGATGAAACTTATGAGTTATTATTTATATGAGTAGGAGTAGAGGTTCTGTGAAAGGAAAGAATTTTTTTTAAAGAAAATGCATTAAACAATTTTTCAGTATTTATTGGCACTTTTGTTAATATATTCATTAGCTGTGACGATTTGCTTTATAATAATAGGAAAAGGTGGAGCTGAATACAGTGGAAATCAGTGGCACTTTTATAATTCGAAAATCTCTTTATTAATCTCATATTAATCTTTATTTACTTCAAACTTTATTTTTATAATTTTTTATGATAATATTTTATATTAGTTTGTTTTATATTTTTAATTGTTTTTTTAAACAACTTGTTCTTCTAATAAATCGATACATTTAAATGAATTTTTATCTGCGTCTTCCTGTCTTTCGAAAAAACTTCTAAGTAATTTTCGAGGTAATTTTAAACAACTCTGATAAGCTTCAGAACTGGATGGTATTGGTTCTTCAAATTCGTAATCTGAATTTTCCTTCTGATCTTTATTTAAATCAATGACTTCATTTATAACTTCATTAGTTTCTTCACCACAAATAGCAAGATTATCGCCAATTGACTTAAAATCTTCAAATAAACCTAAATCCCCCAACCGAAGAAAATATTTAGAAAGTAAATTAACAGTTATATTTTAAACGAAAAAAAAGAGAGCAATTTTCTTCAAGCTCACTAAAAAAATTAAAGATTTTATTAATAAAAATGAAATGCTCTCTGAAATTAATAATTAAAAAAAGAAAATTTTGTTAAAATAGGTACAACAGTTGTGACAGTAACCTACATATCAAGCTAAATTAATTTTTCTTATAATTTGCATGCAAGAAAGAACTCTTGTAATAATAAAAAAAATTATGCGTCTACTGCACTTTCATTAAACTCTAAATGCAATAATCATTCTAAAGTGTTATAAATTACTTTGTACTTTGACATTGAAAAATATTCATTATTTTGACTCACGCTGACACGCACGGAGACTGTTTAGGAAAATGTATAGTGTTGCATTTTAACAAAACCTTTTTACATTTAATATTAATTTACCACAAAAGCATTTACTGAATTACTTCCGGAATTATTATTTAACATTTGTATTATTACAAACGCCACAGGAAGCGAAGATGTTCGTTTGTATGTATGTGTGATATAATAATTAAAATATATAAGTTAATCATTAATATATTTTAATTTATGTTTATGTATCGTAGAGAATCTGTCCTGACTATTACCGAATAACTTTGTTTTTCTTGTTTCATTGATAAAAAAACAGGTAAAAAATAACATGCGATTGGCAATTTTGTTCAAATGCGTCGTTCGGTTATTGGGTTTGAACGTTTGGTTTTTTTTATTAGATTTTCAAAATAAATAGCATTTTTCAATTGTTTTGGTTGATTCCTAATTCTGAAAAAAATTTAATTAAAGAAAAAAATATGCTCAAACAAATTTCTCGATACCCTGAGTGTATTTTTAATTTAAAAAGTAGTTAAAAATTTAATATAAAAATACAATTTGCTAAAAAATATAGTTTTTTATGTTATGTCATTTCCTGGGAATTTCGTATCTCTAATTTTTATATTATTGTGTAATATAAAAAATGGCTAATATTTTTTAGCAGTAAACTTTTATCTCATGTTTTGTATTATTATTGTCATTATTACTATTAATTTGTTATTTGTGTAAGAGAATGATATAATATTTAATTTTGAAATATTAAATAAACAGGATATAAGTAATATTGGATCTATAATTAAAATTTGAATGTTTTATTTATCAATCGTATATAATTTTCATTTAATTATTTATTATTATTTTTTAAATGAATTTTTTTAATTATTAGAATTGATTAAAGAGATGACTCAAAAATAATATATTTTTCTGATAATTTGATAAATAGGAATTTTAGAATATAAACAACTGGATACTCCAGATGAAGTTGCAAAGAATTTTGAAATTTTTCGGTGAAAAATTTGCAATTTCGTGCAACTTAAAAATTTTCTTTTAATTTTAAGACAATTGTGATCCCACAACTAAAATTTCCCTCATCGTAAACATAATTTTTGGCAGCGTAGAGGCATTTTAACGTCACTCTACCCAGGAAAATTTAGGTCTTTTTTAAAAATTACCAAGAATCCAAGGGTAGGTCTTAAAGTTTGTTGTCTTGCGAAACTGAGAGACAAAAGTATTAAACTAAATTGAAATCAGGAACTACCATACTTTTTTAAATTCAAATTTCTCTAAAATTGTAGGATAACCGACTCAACGACCTACGCCATCGAATTCTTGAGATTTCTCTAAAAAACTGAATATCTATTGTATCTATTGTATACCTGCCGTATGCGGAAATTTTTTGAACAGTGCGTCCTTCAATTTAAATTATAGTAACCTAAATAATAACGAGGTAGTAATTAAAAAATAAAAAATTATTACTAAAATTTCTCATATAATTTGGTTCAATTTTTTATATTTTATTACTCATACTGATGAGTTCGCATATTATTTAAATCAATACATTTTGATAAATATTTTATTTTGAATTCGGAAAATTTAATCCCCTTTTTTCACAGAAAACTTGCATAAAATAACCGTGTTTTTAGCCTAACTTTTAACTCTATAAAATATTATTTAATTAATTTTTATATGAAAATAATGATTCTTTTGAAATTACAAGCGTAAAATTTTAATAAAATATATGTAATTACGAAATAAAATTAAAATTTTGAATTTTATATTATTACACAAGTCGGACTGCATATTTATCTCAATATTTATTTGTACATTAAATTTTATAACATCCTTAATATTTATTTACAGGTTGAATGGAATTTTTTTAATTTAATCGAGGCCGGCTTTTTAAAAAAATCAAAGATTATGATTTTAACCATGATAAAATAAAAAAATAATCTTTTACAATTTAAAAAAAAATCAATGTAAAATTAATTAAACATATTTTTATTATCAAAAATTTTAATTTTAGTAGTAATTTAAAAATTAATCATTTTTGGCCTCAAAAGTGGATTCGCTTAATTGGCTACAATTGGTGAGAAAAACGTATCTCTTGCCCAAAAAAAATTATACTAATTGCAAGTTTTTTGTTTGATTTGCAAGGTGCAGGTGTTATTAGAAAGATTAACCACACAATCTTTGACTTTTAGCATGTAGAATGGTGGTTCTATAGGCTAAAAAGGGAATTTCCAAAGTTCATATTATTATATGCATCATGATAAATTTAACTATATTACTTTCAAAACATACTTAATTGCGAGCATGATTATTTTGTCAAAAAATCAAAAAATTAAAAATTAAAAATAATTTAAAAAAAGTATACTTTAGTTTATAAAAAGTATCGATTTAATTTTAGTCAATATATTGTTATAGGGTTTCGTAAATATAATATATATAGGTTATAGATTACGCAGTGACTCATCACTTTCATGATTCAATTTAGTAAATGTTTTTAAGGGTGTATTTTTATTTATTTACCGATAATCCTGAAGTATCAATAAATTATCAAATGATTTTGTGAAGTATAAAAACACTGGGATAAAAAATGAACCTTTTATGTTGTCACTATGCATAATAAACCTTTAAAAATCTGTTTTTTTTTTTGCTCGAAAAATTCGCTTAATTTTTTTTTTATTTTAATTAAAACTCGTTTTCTATACGATCTCGTATTCAAATTTCGGAAAATTGACCATGAGAAATAAACAAATCACCCTTAAATTACCAAAAAACACCCCTAGAAGGAGGTATTTTTGATATATTTCCACGATGAGCCTTAATTCTGCCATAGTATAATTTTTTTGGGTATCTGAATCCAAATTTAAGGTCATTTTTAATTGAAACTGTGCAATTCACTTCTTAAATGATGTATAGAAATTGGGAGTGTTTTTGATAATTAAAGGGTAAATCGCGCAATTTCGATAAAAAATTACCTGAAATTTGGATTCAGCGACCTAAAAAAATCTAAACTAGAACAAACCCAAGAACAAACCTGGTGGTGGCCAGGAGTTACATACCCCCTCCCCCCTTCTCTGTAAATTGACTGAAGTAAAAGACGAAATAAATGGCGAAACTTTGATAAGCCGATTCCAATTTTTGTAGGTTTTGATTGGGTTTTGACCTCGAAAATTGCACTTTAACTTACCAAAGGTCCAAACACTTTTCGAAATTCACGTTTCCTTATTATTTATACGAAACCATTAATAGGCAGTTGATAAGTATAGTTGATAAGTCAGTAACTTCAAAAACTTATTATTGTCAATCATTGTGCTCAGATCTTGGCTCAGATAAACTTTTAAAATTGATAAAAAAATACGGCTATCCGGTATCAGGGTTGTAGTTTTTAGGGGCCACTGACAGTTTTGCAGTTTAGCCATTCGATGGTGTCAATAGAAAAAAAGTAAATGATAATTACATTAGCAGTGCAGATTAAAAAAAATATTCTTGACAAATCTTAAAAATAAGCCTGTAAATTTTCAAAAATCAAAGTATTCTTGAATTCCAAAAAGTGTTGTCTGTAAACTCCCATCACTCTTTTGAAATAAAATTTAAAAAAATAATGCATAAGCGAGTGCATAAGGTATTTTTAAAAAATCTGCCTACTCATTTTATATTGTAATCAATTTAGAGTTTAGCATTATCATTATTAATTATTGCAACAATATAATGAAAAAAGTAATTAAAAAGTTTAAAGATAAATGAATTTTTCAATGACAATTACAAAACAATAAAATAAATAAAATGTAATACCTATTGTTGGATTTTTTTGTACACCCAATTTTAAATAATAAAAGGATGAGATTTAAATAAAAGGGGTTTTATATATTTTTTAAGCTTGACTTTTTTACTGAATCACTGCATTCGAATAAAAGAAAATAAAAAATTTAGACTTGTATTTTTCTTAGTTTATATTATAAAAATAACTTGCAGTTATAGTTATTTTTAGAAATATAAAAATAAAAAATTTATTATTAGAAAAAACTTTATCGAGACTAATGGGTAATTTATAAAATGCAATCATTTTCTTATTTTTTTTTTAGTCCAATTAATTTTTTTATTATCATAAAACTTCTTATTAAAATAGGGTAGCAATTTTTTAAAGCGTGAATATTTGAGATTAATTAATTTATTAAACTCTTTTAGTCTGACATTATTTGCAAGTTATTAAAATGTTTATCAAACTTATAAACGATCTAATAGGAGGCTTTCACGGGTCAAAATTTAATAATTATTTTGCATAATAAAAAAATATTAGACTCGCTTTTTTTTTGTTAAAAAAAAAATTAATATTAAAAAATTTATGACTTCACATATTTTTACATTGTTAAGATAGTAACTGGGATCCCACTGGGTGCCACTGTGGTCGCTTAGCTTCTTTACAACTATACCTTTGAACTACCTAGATTAGTGAATTTAAAAAAAAAAAAAAAAAATTGTGAAAATTCCGACTCATAAATAAATAATTTTAGATATAAGTCTGATTAATTATAGATTACAACAATTGTAATAATAATTTTAATAACTGCTAAAACACGTTAAATAAAATAATGAATAAAATTTTCTCTTATTATTAAATTTTAATTAATTGTTTTTTTGTTATTTTTTCAGCATAACTCTTTTGGCAGGCCAGATCAAGTAGCACACGAAGCATGGAAAAATTATGCAAGTTGTAATAATTCCAAAGTTCATGCAATATTTCAAGCACAGTTCAGATCAAGCTTAACATGCCCAAGATGCAATGAACAATCAAATACATTTGATCCATTTTTATGTGTTTCTGTTCCTGTACTTGCACCACAAAGTAATCCACAAATTGGTCTTATAGTAACTGTACTTTATACATCACAACAACCAAGGCAAGTTAGGATCGGTGTTAATGTTAGTCAATCGGCAAACATTAAAGAACTCAGAGAAATATTGGCTAGTGACACAGGAGTCGATGAAAACCATATGTTACTTACAGAAGTTCACGAAGAAGGTTTTCATAGGTTAATTTTATTATTTTTACATTTTTTCATTTTTTTTTTTTGAATTAATTTTTAATTATACTTTTTCTATTTTCAGAACATTCTCAAACTGCCAGCCGGTATCAGTTATAACAGATAATGATCCTCTCTATTGCATTGAACTGCCACAATTAAAAGAACCAACTGAACAGGCATATATTTTATTAGTTTGGATTAATGTCATTGTTAAGGGTGACATGAAGCAAAGGTTTGGTAGCCCTTATACAATGCAAGTTTCTAGGGAAACATCTTATGAAGATTTACAAAAGCTTCTACTTAAAGAAATGCATGCAAGCTTGGCTGACGATGTTTTGACTTCAAGTCAATGTCCTGGACTATTTAGTATAAGAGTAGCTGATCCTGCAGCTACTCCAGTTCAAGACGAACATCCTTGCATAGATCCATCTGTTGAACATCCATTATATACAGAACAAATAGAACAAGCTTTAGCACTTTGTGCTGATGATTCAGGGCCACAGCATGTTAAGCTTATTCTTGAATGGAATGAAGGTACAAAAAATAATATTGTACAAGATGATAGTGATCAAATAGAAGAGCATGCAAGTGTCAAACAATTGAAAAGTAATCTAGAACTTAATGAAACGGTAACGCTTGAAAAATGTTTTGATCTTTATACAAGAGAAGAAGTTTTAGGAGTTGAAGATGCTTGGCATTGTCCTAACTGCAATAAAAAAAGAGAAGTCGTGAAAAAATTGGGCCTTTGGTCATTGCCAGATATCTTAGTTATCCACTTAAAAAGATTTAGGCAACAATCAAAACAGCGTTCAATATCAAAACTTACAATGCTTGTTGATTTTCCATTATATGGCTTCGATATGACTCCTCATTTAGCACATAATGGCATTCAAAATCACAATAATGTTACAACAACCCCAATAAATGTTTACAATTGGTCACCGCCATGGAAAAAATCTAACAACCGAATTAGACAGCCTCCTAATATTTCAAAATATGATGAGAATGTGTATGATTTATATGCAATTTGTAATCATCATGGATCTGATTTGCAAGGAGGGCATTATACTGCTTACTGTCGAAATCCTTATAATGGCCAATGGTACTGTTTTGATGATACACGTGTTGAAGAAGTTAATATTACTAATTTAGTTACAAGTTCGGCATACATATTATTTTATCAAAAAAGAGGTCTAGCAAATAGTTCAACTGGTAGTTCTTCAGCAGCATCTACAAGTTCTTCTGGATCTGGACTAGATCATTGGGTTTCAAGAATGCAACCTTTTCATTATAACAGTAAAACACATAATAACAATAATGATGATGAAAATAAAAAAAATAGTGATTCACAAGATGAGCAAGAAAAAGTGGTAGAAGAAAAAAATAAAAGTAACTTTAATAAGGGGAAAAATAATTCACCTGTACAACAAACAAAAATGAATAATGCTACGGAAACTGAGGACAATGGATCAGAAGAATCAGTAAGTTAAATATTTATATTTTGTGAAATAATTAATTTGTTATTTTTAATTGTAATTTACATTTAATTACAAAATTACTAATAAGTCATAAAATTAGCTAATATAAAACACAGAAAATGAGTGATGGTTCATTTTAAGTGCTTTAAAAAAAAGACGGGCTTAAAAAATTAAATCATTTAAAATATTAATCAATAACAATATTAACGAATAATTAAGAAAAAAATTTAATGCTCCTAAAGTTTTTAAAAAATTTTTTGATTACTTCAGTTATAGTAATCTGTTGTTGAATTTTTTACTGTCTATTTTTAACAATGAAATTGTTATTTTTTGCTAGCAATTTTTATTTAACAAAAAAGAGATTTTTAAAATATTTCCTAATTAGAAGATGTCCAAGTTCTATTGTCACTGTTTTTTTAAAAATTGCATTTTTTTCAATAAAGGATTAGAAATTCTATTTATGTAATTATACTTATTTGATAGCAGTACTAAAATGCAGCTCTTATTTATGATTATTTTAGAATGTACCTATAATTTTAATAAATTCCTTACTTTAAAAAGTTATCATTAAATTAGAAAAACGTTAAATAAATTTCAATAAATTTTAATTTATATAAATGTTATTTTTTTAGACTTCAATAAAAACTGTGAAGGAAAACTTTGCAAATACTACAACACCACAAAGAATTCCAGTAATTATTGGAAATTGTGAAAATGATGAAAATTCAACAGCAGTTCACGAATCAACATTGTAACAATCAATAAATAACAAGTTAACGACTTTTGTGTATTGAATAATAATTTTTAAAAATAGTGCCTGGAAAATTAATATTCATTAGTCTGAACCAAACGAAGGCGATAAAACAATTTTTTTCAAATGAATTTAAGTTAAAATAATAGTAAGTTTATTAAGAATTTTGAAAAAATATTTTATTTTTATTTATAATAGCCTTTAAGTGAATAAAAAACAATAAAAAATAAAACTAAAATTCTGTAATACAATTGTTAAAAAAGTAAAAATATAATCAGCTTGCAGATAATTCTTTATTAAAAGTATAATTGTAAAATTAAATACCGTATTTTGATACTGTATATTAAATATTTATTGAAGCATTTATTTTCTGCATAGCTGATTATAAAAACTTTAAAAAATTATTTTCTTTAAATGTCAATGAGCTTATGTGAATAAAATTTTTTACCATTATAATTAAGAGGGCTGGATGTCAGCCATTTTTTCAGCTCTCAACCAATCAGAGACTTGGTAAAATATTAATTTTGGCCACCAAAATACGGCTCCAATTTTCAATTAAATTAAAAAAGAAAATTGCTAAATTAATCTACATAAAATGAAAAACGTGTCTCTGCTTTTCCTAGATATTACAAAATTTTCCTAATACTCAAAAAATTAAATGAAATTGCAACCCCAATGTCGTCTGCTTCACTCATTTTTTTGGTTAGATTGTACTGCAGCTTTTCTTTCATTTTTTAACTGAGAAAGAAAATTTTCTCAAACCTAGGAAAAGCAGAGCCACATTTTTCATTTTATGTAGATTAATTTGACAATTTTCTTTTTTAATTTAATTGAAAATTAAAGCCGTATTTTGGTGGCCAAAATTAGTATTTTACCCAGTCTCTGATTGGTTGAGAACTAAAAAAATGGCTGACATCCAGCCCTCTTAAATCGCTAATTATTTATAATTTCTGAAGTAAATGGATTCAAATTAAGTTCGATACAATCTTCAGTTAAATATTTCATTTACTTCATACAGAAATAATATTTGAAATATTTAGCGATGATAAATTTTTTTATTAATCAGCAAAATTCATAATGCTGACAATTATTCTTTTTATTTTTTAAATGTTTCTATAACATATGTATCGCATATTACTAGTGGCCTTAAATATCTTAGTAATGACATTAAAGTAGAAAAATCATAAGCTACTTAAATTAGTATAAAAAATATTTTCTTACTTTAAAAAAATTTATTTTTTAAAAATAATTCTATTTGTTTTTATTTAATTAAATAATTTTATCACAAAAAATGTTTATTATATATATGCATATAAATTTTAATTTAAATAATTATAAAATTACCTTGTTTCAAAACTAAAGCATCCTAATAGTTTTGTTTTTAAAATTAAAAAATTGAGTAAAAATTGTAAATGTATTATATTTTTTTTAAATAAAAATCTAAGCTAAGTATAACTAAAATAAAACAATTATATATATATACATGTAATATATAAATATTATTTAATGAGTAAAAAAATTTTTTTGCGATATATTTTTGCAAAACAATCCTAGTTTATAAATCATTCCATAAGCGTAAATTTGAAATACACAACAATCGATGACTCAAGTCTAAGAAAAATGATTGAAACTCTTGAGCAAGTGTGACCAAATTTATAAGAAATTGTATATGTTAAAAAGTTTAAAAAAAATGTAAGTTATTTTTTAAATGTTTATAGTTTTGTAAGGTCACACTAGTCAAATAAAATTTTTATTACAGAGTTCAATTATATTGTTATTATTTTTTTATCAACATAAATTTATTAAATAAATATTTTTTAAATGTAAGACTGAAAGAAAATAGTAATTATCTTGACTTAGATATAATTTTACAATTTTCTTTCACTTTCAAACACATAAATTTATATTATTATAATGGCACAATACTATATTATAATATTAATATTAACAGATATAAAATAAAAAAATTTTGTAAATAAAAAGATAACCTTAAGTATATATATTTATGTATAGTACATATTAATATTTATAAGGACACTACTCTGTTGAATACTTTTATAAAAATAAAGAAAAAAAATTATGTATGATAAAACTAATAAAATATATAAAAAAAAGACCAAATAAAAAAACCTTATTAAAAAGTTATTAGCCTTATTATAAGTAGAAAGCTTATTTTCTTAGGGATACAGTCTTTTAAATAAATAGGTATCAGATACCTATTTATTTAAACACTGGTTTTGTTACACTTTCAGTCTCCGTAATTCCAAGAGCTAAGATGTACTTTAACTTTTACTGGTAAAAATAAATAATAATAATAACAATAATTAAGGTAAAGTAGTTGGAACCTAATATTTGCCGTTAAAGATTTTTTCATTCTTAACCCGATCAGGCGGACACTGAAAATGACCAATGTAGTTGTCGAAGGAGTTTTAGGTTTTCTATTCTATTCAATTCTATTTAGAATACATAATTTTTAAGTACTAGTTTATGTCGGAAATTTTCTTGGCTATTGAAATGGGTCATTATTTTTTTTTTTTTAATTTATTTATTTGTTATTCTATAAGCAAAATTGAAAATTTTTTTTAAAGCATTCAGTGAACGACTTAAAATTTGCAATTTAAGTAAGTACCTCAAAATGAAAAAAAAAAATTATTTTATGCTTACTTCAAAAATACCTACTTTCATTAAAATGTTTATTTAAAAAATTTATTTTTTCGTAATCCTGATACTATTTATTTTTTATTATTGATGAAATTACTTTGATTAGAAATAGTATTTGTATGATAACACAAAATAAAAATCTATAGCATGGTATGGTGATGTGGTGTTGTGATTATAAAAAAAGTTTGAATTACCCGGTTTCTTCCCCCTCCCTACAGAAGAAAGTTAATGTACAGCAGAAAACATGTGTGGTATTAGCGGTTATTGGCTCCCTATATTGCTCTCTGTCTTTATCACGGGCTTGGTAGAGTCCCTTTCACATTTTCCCCTCTTATTTTATTTAAACCAATCTCTTTGGCGCTTCGTTCCCATTTTCCCTGTCAGTCGGGCTCGGCTCTTCGTCGAGCAAAAATATACTGTTTGTTGATTTTTTGATACATCGTTTTTCGCTAGTTTTTCTTTTTTTATTTCAGCGTCGCGAATGCGCGCGAGTGCAGAAAAGTGTGTGTTTGTGTGCATAAAATAATTACTAAAGTGATATTGCTTTGTTATTTAGTTATAATCCTGCTTGAATGATAAAAAAACTGAACGAACGAAGGTAAGAAAGATGAAAACAAATAAATTTTTCCGGTACATTGATTGTGCCGGACAGTCAAGTTTTTAGGGGTTGCTATACTTGATATCTTTTTCTTTAGATAACATCTTTGACAATGTATTTGCAAGATAATTCATTGTTTATTACTTTTTTTCATGTATTATTATAATTTATTTAATTCAAGTTAACTAAAAACTTCTATACAAAATTTACTTAAGTCACCATGTAATATCTTACAAATTTTGGGGTGCTAACAAATAGTATTTAAGGTTGGTCCCACCCCAAAAAGTGTCTATTTCTTAAAAAGTATTTATATAAATGATTTAAAAGAAACATCTGCTCCAAATTTTTTTACTTCATATAGAAAAAAATATTGAATTTATTAATTGTTGTTTTTTACACATTATAATGATTGAGAAAAATCGGAGTCAAAATTTAAAAAACTTTGTTAAAAGAAAAGATTTTTGTTTATAAACGATTTGTACTTTGCACGCAAGTGTAATTATATTTAATACTTACTGTAGCGTGTAATATATTTTTAAAATAATAAATAGTACAACAAAACTGTTTTATAAAAAAAGGAAAAATAATGAACGAAAAACCGGTGAGAGGAAAAAGGAGCAAAAGAATTATAGGTATAACCTAACCGAGTGATAACTTTTCATATAAGCAGTCGAGAGCATTAGAAATGATAAAATACAGCTAATGCAAATTTCATAACTGTACTCATAATGTTTATTATGTTAAAATAATGAGATAGTAAATAAATTTTTTGACAAAGGAAAAAGCTCAATATTATGTTAATGACTAATTTATGTGTGTACCTATTAAATTTTTGCATAAATACACAGGGAACTGTTATGATGTATTTACAATATATGTTACTATTGGATTAGGTATTATTTATGTGTATGTAATCTTTATACGTATTATACATGCTTTCTCTTGCTTGCCACCCGGGATCGATACGCGGGGAACCTTTTGCATGATGAGGAAGAAGGCGCGCCGCCACCCCGCCGGGGCAATGGGAGCGAAAATTTTGTAAGCGCGTGCGCGGATATATTACAATTTTCATGTTTTATTTCTCATTAAATTTCTATTATTGATGATTTTCAAATTGTTATTTTTTTTTGTTCTTCAGTTAAACCCACTCTATTTTAGGATAAATGATCCGGAAATACATCATTTACTTTCAGATTTTTGAAATTATTTTCTAAATTTTTTTTTGTGCTTGTACTTTTTTTAGGTGCTTAAATATTTTTTAAAGGTTTGTACATGCTTTGCGAAAGTACAGAGAAGCACATAAGAGAGAAAATGTGTAAAATGGAATTTTCACCATATAGTACCATCAGATGCGCGCGCGAATAATTTTATGAGGAATTTTGAGGATAATCTGGAAAGGTTTCCTCACTAATTTATCCACGAAAGGATTGAAAAGCTTTTGCAAAGAATTTAAACATTTTCCTTTTGATCTAGAATTAAAGCATAAATTTATAAACTGATTCGAAAATTATTAAAAAGGGCGCCTATTTTGTTTGGGAGATTTATAAGTTTTTGTTTGAAGTTTTGTCAGTTAATAATGTATTGTGGAAGTTTTATATTTTTTCTAAAATTGATCTTGAATTGCTTGTCTGAAAAATATTTAAATTTTATCCTCCTTCTTTTCCGGAATTAACTCAATTCTCAAAAAAAATAATAGCTGTTTTCCTTTATGATTTATTGCTTGGGCTTTTTTATTTATAGTTTTATAAGACTCTTATAGTAGGGAACTTTATAAAAAAAATTAAGTACTTGTATATAAATTAAAGTGAAAAGTTTTTTTCTCAATAAAATACTGTTTTTCATGAAAAAAATACAGTCGTATTTCTATCTTTTAATTTTATCAGTCTTGCATGTGTAAGTACTCGCGCAGTTTAAAAAATAAATAAAATGAGTAATTTATTTCGCACACACCAATAAAAACTCGAGTATTTGTTATTGTAAGCGAAAAAAATTAAGATATTTCTTTATATCATGCTATGTCAATATAAAAATTGATAAAAATTTAATCATTTCTTTATATTTTTAAAGAATAACAAAATAAATATTACATAATTAAATTATGCGCAAACATTTATAAAAAAAGGTAAAATTTAATAATCTAATGACCTGATGATTTATTATAGATAGAAGAAGATGAAAAAAATGTAAACTTCATTTGAATAAATTGAAAAAAATTTCCTGGAACTCTAACTTTCTTTTTTTTCGTGGTAAAATACTAAAATTGGACAGAAGCCAAAAATCATAATAGTATATTGTGCGACTGCACTCGAATGTCAAGAACATCAAAAAATTTATTAGAATACTTAAAATTTAGAAGAAATATTAGTAAATTTTGTTTTAGTACTATAAATACAAATAATACTGTATAAATTAAATTCAGAATCATTTCCTCTTTTATTCTTTCGTAGAACTATTGTGTGTTTTTTTTGTATTTACCGTTATGTAGATTTTATTTTGTACATACAATTTTATGCGCAGACCGACCCACACCCACATATTATATGTTTTTATCTGATTCCATGGTATATCATCAAAAATTATAAAATATTGAGGTTAGGGTATAAAATTTCGTGGAATTTAACAAATTCGCTTAATTAAATTTGATCAGGTTTATTTATTTTTAATAAAGCTAATTATTAAATTTTCTTTTATTTTTAGATATTTTTATATTTTCACGTTCCATTTATTTGCATAATAATTTTTATATATAATTAGAAAACAAATATTTACATACTATACTTGCCTTTTTCACATTTTAAAAAACCAGCAACGATAACAACAAACACTCTAATATTATTTGCCTGAGTAAATAAAATTATTAAATGAGACATGGGTAATTTTATTTATCTTTTTATATCATATAATTTTTAGTTAAAAAATATTTATGTGCAGAAAAAAGGACATAAAACCATTGGCTATACGTATTTACTAAAGTTTGTGCTAACGTGTTAGTGGATTTTTTAAAAACTTTTTTTCATAAACTTATTTGACAGAATGAAAAATAAAAATTGTTTATTATTTCTGATATGGCATTCGTTAGTTTCAATTCAAATTTCAAGTGGATTACACTGTATAAATCATTGTTATTTATTTCTGAATACACTTGTGAATACAATATTAACTGAAAAAATAAAATACATTTTTTTTTGTTCTGATTTCAAGTATACATGTGATGTATTGTATGATAAAATTGACAGAATATAAAATCGTAAATTAAAAAAAATTATTTTTTGTGGCTTTGAAAATTATTTTGATGCATTGGTTTTTGATTGAAAATTTTTAATATTTATGTCAAGTTTTTCGAATGATTTATCAATTGTTATTCAAAACTTATTTTCTGGAATAAATTATTACTCCAGAGAAAATACGGGTTTGGGTGGACTTAAGTCTAATTACGGTGGCGAATACGAGATTTGCTCTAGTAAAGGTATTTTGGGTCGCTGAACACGAAAATCGGGGTCATTTGGCTAAGAAAATGGGGCTTCACCCTTAAATTTGCAAAAACTACCCCCAAAAGGGGGTATTTTTGATGTATTCGTCTTTTGAGGGTAGTTTTAGCTAATATAAGGGTAAAATATTAATTTTTCATTAAAAAATCCATGAAATTCGTTTTCAGCGACCCAAAAAACCCTTGTGGACCTAATCTTGGCGCAAAAAGTGCAGAAACAGCAAAAACACCCCTTTTGGGGGTAGTTTTCGGTAATTTAGGGGTGATATATTAATTACTCGATTAATTATTCATAAAAAAATCCATGAAAATCGTTTTCAGCGACCCAAAAAACTTTAGTGAATCAAATATTAATTTTACCTTCAAAAATCATTGAGATTCTTAATTAGTGACCCAAAAAACCCTTAGAAACCAATTCTTGGATAAATCCATCGACTTAGAACGCCAATACATAAAAAAAAACCCCTTTTGGGGGGTAGTTTTTGCAAATTTAAGGGTGAAGCCCCATTTTCTTAGCCAATACCCCGATTTTCGTGTTCAGCGACCCAAAAAACCTATACTAGAGCAAATCTCGTATTCGCAACCGTAACTCCACCCCCCCCCCCCCGGATTTTCTCTGGAGTATATTGAACACAAAATTAAACAGGTATAAATCATCTTAGGGCAAAAAATCTGAAGCAATAAAATTATAGTTTGAAGCTTGGTTTGAAGGATATTTAAGATTTCTGGTATATCTGTAGAGCCCAGTTCTTAGCTTCAGCTTCAGCTAAAATTTTCAGTTTCAAAAATTTAATCCATAAAAATAACCTGCATGGAACATGTTTTATGACTACCGAGCAAACACAAGAAAAATACTGCTATGGTCAATCAAATATATTTACTCTATAATATATTTACTCTTTTGTTTTTGACAAATAAAGTTTCTCCATATATTTATTTTGAGCAAGGTTTTTAGAATACAAAACCCCAAGCAGGATATTTCAGGATATGTTGTAAAATCAATTTAGTTATTCTCATTTCAATTTTTTAATTTGTCAAAAACCCAATAATTGAGTGATCATGCTTATTTTTGTGCCAAAATTAACTAGCTATAAAGTTTTTACCGATGGTTAATAGCTTCAAAACAAAAAAAATATGTTACCGCAGGCGATGGATTGCAAGAATTATAGTTGGATCGACAAAGTGGCAAATATTCCTGAGGGTTTCCCGTACAAAAATAAAAAAAAAAAGATTAAATAGCATATAAATAAAAAAAAAAGGAAGAACAAAGTGTACACAAGCAGAAACAAAGGAAGTCGTCGTGAACAAACTATAAAGAAATATAAGGATGGCTGAATGCTTTTGAGAGAAAAGTGTACATTATGGTACGTTGAGCAGAAAATCTAGATGAAGAAAGAAAGAGAGAGAGAATTTATTACGAAAATAATATAAAGAAAAATTGACAAAAAAAAAGATTCCAAATAAATATTAAAAAAAAAACAGAACACTTGATATAAATTTCTATTCTGTTTTTTTTATCGATTTGAAAAATGTATTTTAAATTTTTATTATTACAATTGATAAAATACAATAAAAGATTAAGTGAAAACGATATTGATATTTATTGTTTACTCCATTGTTATTAATAAAAATATTGTTCAAAAAAGAAGTATTTTTTTCCTCAGTTTTTTTATTCTAAACCCTTTGAAATTTATAATAAAAATAGAAATTGCTACGTTTAAAAAATAATATCCTTCATTGTTTTAAAAAGTGTAATAGTAAATAAAGTTAAATAAATACCCATTTATAAAAGATTTTAATTTAAATAATAATTTTTACAATAAGCATTAACTTAGCTTGTGGCTGCAATCGTAGGCATATAAATTTGGATTTTGTTTTTGAGGTAGTTAGATTTAGGTATCATCATGAAGAACGGTAATGTGAGAAGCAGTATTATTTTATATGAAATCTATTTCACTAATTTTAAAAGTAAAAGACAAACCGAATTTTAGCAATGGAAAACTCACTTTGGTTGATACTGTAGATGCTTTCTGTAAAAAAACTGGCAAATAAAGAAATTTAGGAAAAAATATATCAAGAGATACTATACTCAAGTAATCGAAGTTTACAAAAAGTTTTTAATTTTAATTTATAAAGATAGACTTGTTATTTTATTTTGATGATTTGTGCAGATAATTTTGATGTAGATGAAAATATTTTAACGACAGTGTACAGGATGGAGGTACCTGGTATTAATAGTAAGGAGTGCAAAAAACAATGATAAACTGGGTAATAAACTAGATTGTGAAAGATATTTAAATTAAAAGAAGTGCCGAAAATTATTTCATAGGATTCAAAACTAATTTATTCATTGTTTGTTTGTTTGTTTGTTAGGTTTTTCTTAATGCATTATAAATGTTTGCAGCAATCAGGAAGTGTTAGTCCGGTGTTGAAATCATATTCTGGAGTTTTAGAATTAGAAACAGTTTTATTTAATATACTACACTGAGAAAATTATATAATTGTTACAATATTATTATTATTATTATTCACCAACTACAAAATACAAAATGTTCAACACACTCAATTATCAATCATGTATACAATATAATATGTAATATAATAACTAAATGAATCAATAGAAGTAAATATAATTTGCAATATATATAAATATATTTCAAAAAATTTAATATGTGCATAAAATTAAAATTAAATAAAAGAAAAATTTACAATAATTAATTAAGTAATACTGAATGGTTTTAAAATATAATCTGTACATAAAATTAAGTTAAATAAAAGAAAATTTAAAATAATTGATTACATAATACTGAAGACTAGTCAATAGTTAACTGTTAATAAGTAAATAGTAAATATAAATAGCACATAGCCAATTACAAGGTGTTTGTATACAAATGCCGCCAACACTACTGTGCATTCTCTAATTTATGAACGTGAAGTCTGATACTCCTTTTAAAGCGAGAATAGGTTGGTAAATCCCTTATATAGGGAGGAATCAAATTCCATAGATTCGCGTAATTTACTTAAAAGGAGTATAGACCCCAGTCAGTGGGTACTAGGGGAACTTTAAGATCTTTACGGGGACCTCTAGTAGGTTTGTCTGATTTGTATGGTTCAAAAAAAGAAGGTTCTCTCATACGTACAAGTCTATAGTAAGGGATAGATATCATAGCAAAGGGATGTGAAGTAGTCAGTTCTGGTCACGTTAAGCATCCAACCAAGACGCTTGCTGTATGATGTAATGTGTTCTTGTCGTCTCAAACCAAAAATGTACCCAATACCCGAATTAGTGAGTCTCTGTAATTGTCCACTCAGTTCATTAGAAATATCAGAATAAACTGCTGAGCAGTAATTCAAATAGGGAATCACAAGAGTCGCTGAGACACTTACGAAGTGCTTCAAAGGTACAAGATTTGATAAGCCTAAGACCATACAATATACTGTTTACTTTTTTGTTTACCTTTGTTATTTGCGAACATAAACTAGAGTCTAAGGTAATATCAAGACTGACAACCTCATCCACAAAGGGAACACAAGCACCACTATCGTTGACAACGATTTTGAAAATATTTAATTTCTTAAAAGATTAACTGTGGTAGAAGAACCAAAAACAATCGCTTATGTTTTCTTTATGTTTATAGATAAATTATTTGCATCATCCCATGCTGCCACTTTTATAGCTCGTTCCGAAAGGTATGCAATACCTTCTTCGATGCGGTTAGTAGGAACTTGGATCAGACCTGGACATATATCTGCAGATCGGCGTATAATAGTCTGAATGAATGTTATATCATCACTTAAGTGGAGCGTTCATATAAATGCAAAAGAGGAGTGGCTCAAGAATCGATATCCTTGGGAATCTCCAATATTTGTATCGCAGAAATTAGATGTTATAGATTTTGATGACACACACATTGATCGTCCACAGAGGTATGACCAGAACCAAGATAATGATGATCTAGAAAAACCAATATTCCAATAAGTTTTTTAAGAAGTTTCGATGGAGAAACATTATCGAAGGCCTTCGAGAAATCAAACTGCAATAACAATGTAGCAAATTTCTTGTCCATGCCCATGCAAATATCATCAGCAAGTTTTATCAGGATTGACTGAGTGCGATGATCTTTCCAAAAACCTGCTTGGAAAGAATCCAAAAAGACAGGAAGCAGTATCCCGATGAGAACTGGGCCTAGCAAGATGTGTCACGCGGCGATTTCCAGTCCCCTACATGGCGTGCCCCTCTGCGCAAGCGCATAATAGTTTTACATAAAACATATGATCCTTGTTTATTTACAAAATTAAAACCTAAAGCAAAGTTTTTTAACAAAAATGACATATAAAATTGAAAAAAGTAGTGAATTAATTAAAATTAGGAAAAGGGCTTCTAGATTACATTTAAAAATTAAAAGTGCAGTAAATATACCTAAAAAGAAAGCTAAACATTATTAACATAACTGAAAAAATAAATGCTGAAAAACCTAAACTATTCTGATTCCCTAAATCAAAAATATTCCAAGTCCCTAAACCCGAAAAAAAAACATTTAAATTATAATAAAATTGTTGTCGACATTTTCTATCATAAGAAAAAAACTAGTGGATAAATATTGACTTTTTTATTATTTTTTACTTACGTTTATTTATTTTTTTATAAGCAATATTATAAATTAATTCATTTAAATGAATAAATATGCTTATAAATATTATTTACAAAAATAGTCCAGGTATATCCGTGAAACCACCTCTACGTAATTATGAAAGGGGATAAATCGAGTGAAAACCGATTGCATTGTATTCAGGAGTATGTTAGAAACAAAGTCCCGGAAAGTAGAATATGCTTAAATGAAAAGGGGGGATTTTCACCCCATTTCCCCCGCAAGTACAAGATCATTTAAGAAACAACTTTTTTTTAATTTTAAGGAGTGCATATAGGTTTTTTGGGTCACGGAACCCAAAAATGATGTCAGAAATGATATTGGATGCATTGGGGGGGGGGGGGGGGGGGTGGATTAGCCCATTTTTCACCCCTTTTACCCCAAAAATATCTAATTTTTATAAGAACGTTTATTTTTCATTTTTAAATGTCTCTATGGGTTTTTTGGGTTAGGGAATTCAAAAATGATGTCAGAAATGATATTGGATGCATTGCGGGGGGTGAATTAGCCCATTTTTCACCCCTTTTACCCCAAAAATATCTAATTTTTACAAAAACGTTTATTTTTCATTTTTAAATGTCTCAATGGGTTTTTTGGGTCAGAGAATTCAAAAATGATGTCAGAAATGATATTGGATGCATTGCGGGGGGTGAATTAGCCCATTTTTTACCCCTTTTACTCCAAAAATAACTGATATTTACAAAAATGTTTATTATTCATTTTTAAATGTCTCTATGGGTTTGTTGGGTTAGGGAATTCAAAAATTATGTCAGAAATGATATTGGATGCATTGCGGGGGGTGAATTAGCCCATTTTTCACCCCTTTTACCCCAAAAATATATAATTTTTACAAAAACGTTTATTTTTCATTTTTAAATGTCTCTATGGGTTTTTTGGGTCAGGGAATTCAAAAATTATGTCAGAAATGATATTGGATGCATTGCGGGGGATGAATTAGCCCATATTTTACCCCTTTTACCCCAAAAATATATAATTTTTACAAAAACGTTTATTTTTCATTTTTAAATGTCTCTATGGGTTTTTTAGGTCAGAGAATTCAAAAATTATGTCAGAAATGATATTGGATGCATTGCGGGGGGTGAATTAGCCCATATTTTACCCCTTTTACCCCAAAAATATTTAATTTTTATAAAACCGTCTATTTCTAATTTTTAAATGTCTCTATAAGTTTTTTGGGTCATGAAATTCTAAAATTATGTCACGAATGCTATTTAAAGTCAACTAGGCTTTTTTATTTCTTATTGAACTTCGTAATTTAATAATCATGAATATAAAGTGAGTATGAGTTTTTTTTTTATTTTTTAAAAAATCATAAAATTCTAGAAGAAAATATAACATTAAAAAAATAGATTTTAAATGATTTTGATAATTTAAAAATGTTTTATTTTCTTACTGAAATTGTTCCTTTGGTTACGTAAAAAACATTATTTTAATAACTTTTTACTTATTTAACATTACATTCATACACATTATGTACATAAAGTTAAAAATAAATTTAAAATTCATCGTCAGAAGTTTCTTCCCCATCTTCAAAGCTTTGCAAATCTTCCATTAATTGAGCAATTGCATCATACTCTGTATTATCTTCGTCTTCTTCTACTTCTGCAGCCGTTTCGTTAGCTTCCGCGATCCCTGTTGGGCAGTTTGTACACGTACTTCCACAACAATTTACGCAAGCAAGTGTGCATTCTAGGCCACTTTTCCTGCATGAGCAATTGAATCCACAGCCTTTTTGGCATGCACAAATTATCACATTGAATACATGGTCCGGTGCCATAGGTTGGACCATTTTTACATTCTGACATATTTTTTGAATTCCCTGACCCAAAAAACCCATAGAGACATTTAAAAATGAAAAATAAACATTTTTATAAAAATTAGTTATTTTGGGGTAAAAGGGGTGTAAAATGGGCTAATTCACCCCCCGCAATGCATCCAATATCATTTCTGACATAATTTTTGAATTCCCTGACCCAAAAAACCCATAGAGACATTTAAAAATGAAAAATAAACATTTTTATAAAAATTAGTTATTTTTGGGGTAAAAGGGGTGAAAAACGGGCTAATTCACCCCCCGCAATGCATCCAATATCATTTCTGACATAATTTTTGAATTCCCTGACCCAAAAAACCCATAGAGACATTTAAAAATGAAAAATAAATGTTTTTGTAAAAATTAGATATTTTTGGGGTAAAAGGGGTGAAAAATGGGCTAATTCACCCCCCGCAATGCATCCAATATCATTTCTGACATCATTTTTGGGTTTCGTGACCCAAAAAACCTATATGCACTCCTTAAAATTAAAAAAAAGTTGTTTCTTAAATGAGCTTGTACTTGTGGGGGAAATGGGGTGAAAAAATGGGGTGTAAATCCCCCCTTTTCATTTAAGCATATTCTACTTTCCGGGACTTTGTTTCTAACATACTCCTGAATATAATGCAATCGGTTTTCACTCGATTTATCCCCTTTCATAATTAGGTAGAGGTTTGGCCTTTTTTTTCACAGATTTACCTGGACTAAAAATATTTACTAATTTAAGTAAAAATTAAATTAACGCAAAGTCTAATGGCACGAAAAAATCTTCCACGAGATTAGGGTTATGTCATATAAAAAATAAATTAATTTTAACCGAAACTAATTAAATTACGAGATAATTTATATTTTTTTTTTCTGCACTTTGCATTTTTTAAATTTTATACATTTTTATATAATTTTTGATAAAATATTGAAGATTAGAGGCACGAACTTTCGTAAAGGCACGAAAAACAATTGTTTTTTTCGTGCCATTAGATCTAGCCAAATTAAAAGAACACAATTTTGTGGTTATGACATATTTATTTTGATTTTCCTATACAGTGTGTGTAAAAAGTGGTGGAAAAGGGGCACGCCATGCTCGGCACTTGCTATCCCCGCGTGACCGATCGGTAAAGGCTCTTTAATATTATCGGGGCACGCCTACAGAGGTACTTGCTAACGCCAAGAAAACTTTTCCGATCGGGATAATGCAATAGGGCGAAAGTTTGATGGCGAAGATGGTGTCGCTACTTTTTTCAAATTGCAGGCTACTGGAAAAAATCCTTGTGCCAGTGATACGTTAAAGAGCTTGGTAAGAAAAGGAGTTATGGTTGAATCTAATCTAAGCACATATATTAGAAATACCGAGCGCTCGCAAATCATTATTCTTATTATTGTTTATTATATCCTCGGTCCTTATATACTAAGTGGGACGTATTTTTGACACTTGCGAGAGAAAAAAAGCATCTAGCGGTAGATTATTGAAACCATGTACCGCGCTAAATTCAAATTTGTAAATTAATTTTCTTCAAATCTTTTTTTGAATTTGAATTTTGCGTGGTATATTATTTTGAATTTCTCCCGCTAGGTGTTATGACTTTTTCTCTCGCAAGTGTCAAAAATACGTTTCACTTAGTATATAAGGACCGAGGATATAATACAAAATAAAAATAATGATTTTCAAACGTTCGGTATTACTTGTTATTAGATTATATAGGGTTCGATAATTGATAACAATAGCGTGCTTGTGAAAATTATAATAAAAAAAATATCAAAGGTAAGAAATAAAAAAAAATTTAATTCTTTAAAAGAACTCAAATTAAGTCAGGTAAAATACTTAATTAATATTTTGATAAAAAACATTAAAATGAAATATAATTGCCAAGATTCCATAATATCATCAGGAGGATAATATGTATAATTGCCCCAATGATATTAATATAATTGTCATGAATACAGAACATGATACATCATCAGGTCAATTATATATATAATCGTACAAATATGATTATATAACATGACTATTATATAATTTTCTCAGTGTAGTTAGATAAAAAATAAAGGATTAGAATGCATGGATATTCCGTTATACTAAAGCTTTAGTTCAAGATTTTATGATGAAGAAGAATTTATTGTAGCAAAATGCTGATTTAATACGGGGGCAAATTAAAGAAACATTCGATGCAATCAATGCAATCTGTTTAAAACTTTTGTCAATAATTTTCATTAAATCAGGTTTGCATTTAAGGCAAAATAAAATAATTCCTATTAATCAATTCAATGTGTAATTGTAATGTATATGTAATTGAAAATTTAGATGTCTTGTTTAAATAATTTAAATTAATTGTCACCTTGCTTAAAACAGATAATTAAAAGAATATATTTATAGCATTAAAAATTTCTAGATTGGTATCAATGGTATGTAAAAAACAAGTTTATAGTTCCTGAGATAGTTTTGAGAAAAAAAAATACTTGGCTTCATTACGCAAGAGATATTATTTAATTTAAATTTGACTATGAAGTGTCCGAAATAGTGAAAGGAAATTTTTCATTTCAACAATAAGAAGTAAAAATAAAATGTAGTTTTTGTTTTAATTTTTCTATTCTATAATATATGATACTTCAATAAATTGACCAAAATATAACTTGTTGGCTGCTTGTTAGTAAAATAAACAAGAAAATAAAACAAAAATATATTTTAAACCACTTTTTTGTACTTACTACTCAAATTACAAACAAGCATCGTGCTCATGAGAAAAATAATTTAAAAAGCATTAAAAAGTGATTACAGTGCAGTTTCCAATAACGGTATTGAATTAAAGTAAAGATGAGTCAAATATTAGATTTATACAATTATCTATCAAGATAACGTCAATTTTACAGTATTAACCTACATGGAAAATTCTAAAAATATTTTTTTATTCGTTTAACCTGCAAAGACAATTTATTAATATAAATATTTTTATTAAGTGTGTCAATATTATTGTCTGTTTCATTTTTTAAAATTGAAATTAATGTGCTATATAGCCAAATAAAATAATTTATTACTTTTAAACGACTTAAATTTAAAAAAAAAACGCATAAAAGTTTAATTGTTTTTAATGAGATTAAAAAATGCAAATAAAAAATTTTATAAAGTTTATATTCAAGAAATAAATTTAGTTTGATTATAAACGAATTTATACCATACATTAAAAGATAATTAAAAATTTTCTAACACATTCTTTTTTCATGTTATTAAATTTATAAAAATAGAAATATTGAATCTATTTATCATAAAATACCTACTGAACACAAAAATTACTTGATTAATTATATAATTATTATTCAAGATTTGAGATACCTAAAACTTGTTCAAGGTCTAATTTTCGAATAAAATTTAAAAATTTTTTATAAAAAATATGAGTTCAGTCATATAAATGTAATAGTGTCGCAATAAAAATGTATATTTAATTGTTTCTTACATAAATTTATTCTGTGAATGACATTTCTAACATTGCGGATTGTATTTCATTATGCGTTTTTTTCTAGAGTACAGTTAATATGAAATTATGGTTAGTTATTATATGCTTTTAAAAAATAGTTATTTGTCATTTTAATTTCATAATATGATATAAATAAAAGATTTATTTATCTTTACTTTGTTTTTAAAATGCAATAGTTTTTTTTTATAAAAAGAGAAGTAAGTAATAGCTGTCTGCTTGCTTTAAAGATATTTTTTATATTTTAAAAAGTTTTTAATCACTTTTTAAGAATTTTTTTATCAGTAGATCTTTATCGCGTATCTGTAAAATATTTATTGTTGTTATTATTAATATTGAGCAATAATATTGAATATTGATATAAAAGATGATTCAGATATTGTAATGTATTTAGAGAGATGGAATTTCTCTGGCAAGTTGATGTACGTTCTTTAGTTATAATTAAAAACGCAGGGCTTTGATTAAGCAATAACATTTTTACTGAATCGTTAAGCTTCAACCAATGTTAGGTTGATATATTACCAATATCAAGGTAGTGTAATGGATATAAGCAGGCTTAGTCAATCACACGGACAATTATCCCAGTTAAACAATGTGGATTGAGCGAGCTGATTTTTTATTTTCTATTTTTTACATTTCACAAAACTGTGCATATCTTTACTGTAAATACTATAAAAGTAATAGATGAAATAATACCAGGGTTCTCAGATAATAAGTATGAGTAATAGCAAAAAATTTTGACAGCGAAATCGCAAATAATTTTTCAATTCAAGTATAGAGTGCCTGAATTATGTGATACACGATATGATATTCTTTAGCCCGCATAAATTACACAAGCACTAAAAAGTGTTTTTAATAAACTTGAACTCTTGCTTGAACTAGAGTTACAGATGAATGAAAACAACTTTAAAAGTTAAGATTTATTGTTAAAAATCAAGATTAATTTTTTTTTTTTACTTAATTTATGAAAAATTTTATTTAATTTGAAAGTATCAAGTTATCTGGGTTCGTTTAAAAAATGATACTAAGTTCTTTTTTCAGCCGCTATACAAAAAAGTTTAGCATAAATCTCGGCATAAATATAAAAAGTATGAATTTTGGTTAATTTGTTTCGTTACCATATAGATGTTTCTTGATGAATCTTGAAATCTAATCAGAACTTTTATTCAGTGATAGGAAAACCTGGTCCGGGAAGCCCTGCTATTGCCCTGCTATTTATTCCTATATTACATGGGTGTAGTAGGTATATCTAAATCTGATCTATATGTTACACCCCATTTGTGAAATTGACCAATTCACGAACTGGTCAAGTGAATTGACCAATTCGTGAACTGGTCAATGCTAAGAAAAATAAACTGACCGTTTCGTGAAATGGTCAAAAAAAATGAAATTTATTTCACAAATTGGTCAACGTCAAATTTTCATATAGAGAAGAAATTCTAAATGTTTATGATTATTATAACGTCAACGGTTTGTTTACGTTAAGTGTATTTCTTGAAAATTGCAAGCTGCAAAAGTAGGAAAATATTAAAATAAATTTTAGGAAAAAAAATTATTTATGTATTTATCTTACTACGGAAGATATGACTTACGCCACCGGAAAAATACGTCACCAGAGATTTTGCCACCGAGAGTTCTCCACAAATGTATGACCACCAAAAAATATTGACACATAAAAATTGCGTACAGACTATAATTTAAAAACTTTTCTTGGATATGATTCTATTTGACCACCAGTGATTTTTACACGTATATTTTGAATGTAAAATTTTGACACGAAAAATTTAACTACCATAAAGTTTGGCACCAAAAAATTGACTACGAGAATATTAAAAAAAAATAAAAACATTTCATACTATGTGGTACTTTTTTTCCTATTTTTTAATATTATAGAGATTAATCTTACAAAAAATTTTACATCAAAGATCAAAATGTTAAAAAAATATTTTTGTGGTAAACTTTTTTATGTCAAACTTTATATGTGGTTAAATTTTTCATATCAAATATCGGCATTAAAAATATCCGTGTGAAAATCACTGATGGTCAAATAGAATCGTATCCAAGAAATGTTTTTAAATAATAGTCTGTATTCAATTTTTATGTGTTAATATTTTTTGGTGGTCATACATTTGTGGCGAACACTCGGTGGCAAAATCTCTGGTGACGTAGTTTTCCGGTGGCGTAAGTCATATCTTCCCTTACTACTATATATTTGAAAATTTATAATGAAGAAAATAAAGAAAAAAATAAATAAAAGTCCGCGAGTGACATAGGCCATAGTTTTTTGTCTCAGCTATTGTACTTTTGGAAATATTCAATTTTTAATATTTTTGAACTTGATAACGTTTTTAAAAATTTGTAACAAAAATTGGCATATACTGAGACTATCAAAAAATTTTACTGTCACACTTTGTAGTATTTGATTTGACCTCTATTAAATTTTTAATATTATTTCAAAATGGAGGTATTTTAAAAATTTTATAAAATATTTTCGAAGCTGATTAAAAAAATTATACGCTTTGGTAAACAGCGCGTGTGAGTATTACAGCTGAATTTTTTTTCAGAGATAGCCAAGACCAAAACATACTCACTTTCGTATCCTATAGTTTTTTTGACCGCGGGTTCTGGAAAAAGTTACAGGTCAAAAAGTTGGCCAATTTTTCGGATAAAAAGTTAAAGTATGACAGCCCGGAATAGCCTAGATTTTTAGATTAGGCCAAAACATACTCAGTTTATTTATGAGATTTTTCGGTATTTGGGTTCTTGACGAGTATGTCGGACCATCAAAGTTCCGCCGTTTACCCGCGCTATTTTAAATTAGTTTGAAATAAAAAAATTTACTTGCGATCCATTTTACAGTCGAAATCTCTTAATTATAGCGTTAATAATAGATAGCGTTATTATATTTGCGGGTGACATAGACCATAGTTTTGCAACTCAGCTATCGTACTTTTGGAGATATTCAATTTTTACTATTTTTGGAAAAAATAAAATTTTTTGAAAATTTGATTAAAAATTGAAATAACTGAAAAATATGATAAAATTTAAAAAAAATGATTTTGTTAATTATTATAATAATTATTAATTATTTTGGTTTAGAAATAAATAAAGTTTGTTGATTTCAGTTATAAAAAAAAAAAATAGTTCCTAATAATTTTTTACAAGTACTCAAAATAAAGAATAAAATGTCGTTGACCCATTTGTGAAATAAATTTTATTTTTTTGACCATTTCACGAATTGGTAAAAAAAAATTAACCATTTCACGAACTGGTCAACAGATCTCTTAAATTTGACCAGTTCACGAATTGGTCATTTTACTTGACCAATTCACGAAATGGTCAATTTCACAAATGGGGTGTAACAATAAAATGTAGTTTTTTAAAATTTATGTTAAGAAGATATGCTTATTTTTTAAACACGAAATTCAAAATTGCATATCCAACAATTATCCTGAAAACTCTGAAATTCGATTTTTGTGCTATACAGTCTGAAATACAATTTTTTAAATAGAGCGTGCTGAAAGTTTGACATGACGCCGGAAGCTATTTTTCACTATATATTTTAGACAACAAAAAAAAATATTTAATATAGGTAAAAGTTGCAATTGTGTATTGTCAGAGTGTTTGAAGACCAAAGTTTAGTTTTTGTGTAATTCTTATATTTTTTAAAGCTAAATTCCACAAAATAACTTTTCTGCTCGCTATTCTCTTATTTAAATAAATATTTGTATTAATTTTTAAATTTGATGTCTTCAAAGCGATTTTGAATATTTCATTTGTTATCGACATACTAAAATATCTGCAAACTATTCACATCTATTCGAATATCCATCAAAAATTAAGTTTAAAAAACATCCTTAAAAGGATTTTCATGTCTATAAAAATGTTTCTATTAGCATAAGACAATTAAAAACTAAAAAAAAGACGAACAGCAAGGAACACAAAACCTTTTTAAAAAACTTAAATTGATTTAAATAAAAAAAAAAATGAAAATAAAAATTAATTGAATTTTTTAATAATGCACAACTATATGATGTCAGTTTTAATAAAATCAGATTTCCGGTAATATAATAATAATTTATAATAAAATTAATTAAAATTTTTATTAAACAAAATGTCTGGTCAAAGAAAGAGGAATTAATAGCATGTTTGATAAATAATGATAAATTTTTCTAGAAAGTAACAAACTCATATTTATAGAATTTAGCTTCTCCGTGAATGTAATTCTAGATATTATTGCCTCAAAGCTTTATATCGCATTTTTTTTAATCCACTTGAATAATTACATCCTCTTTTACTTTTGTAATAATGCTGCTTTTATAGGGTTTTATTATTATTGTTAGGGATTTAAAAAAAAAAAAGTTGACTTACATAAGATATGATTTGCGTTTATAAAAATTTTATTTTTATTTCAATTGTATTTGGAGCATTCCGAGCTAAAATTTTTTTTTAATTATTTAAAAAAAATTTTTTTTGTTGATTTTTTGATGAAGTTTTGGAACTGTTGACCATTTGACTATTTACAAGTATAATTTTCTGTATGTTTTAAAAAAGTCTTATTAGTCAATCTTATTAGTTCAATGGTCCATTAGTCCATGAAAATTGGTTTAAAACCTATAAAAATTATAGGTATAAGTTATATTGGATGATTGGAATCTCTACATGTTGATTCAAATATTATGGGAAAAAAGTCTTAAAAAAGTACTTTTCAATTCTTCGGCAACCCTCCCAAATTTGATCCAAAAGAGGCCAAAAATTGATTTTTTTGCAATTTATTTAAACCCCTTTTTCAGATGGACGATTAGACTAAGATTGTCTGTTGATCCTTATTTTTCCTGCAGTTCTTGCTACAGTTTTTAAAAGTTATTTAATTTTAAAAGAACTTAGATTTTTCACTTAATTAAAAAATATCATTATTGTTATTTCCATACATATTTTGATCGAATAAATTATACGTTTTTTAGAATATCAATTAAATGAAATATCAGTGTAATAAATTGAAACGAAAATTTTTCATTTTTGTACACACATTCATAATTTTTTTTATTTTCATTATTCTTCTTCTGCACCAGCCACATTTGTAAATAAAAATTTATCTAAAGTATAATTTTTTTTTGGCTTTACAATATTTATTTTTCTATGATACAAAATAAAAAAATTTTTTTGTATTCTTTTCATTAAAAAAATAAAAAAAACCTTACAATTTATGTTCTCTCATGCATCAAATCTGGCGTCCTTTTGAACTTTAAAATATAGAGCCCGAAGAGAGAAATTGAGAATAATAATAGTGAAAGGGTCTTATTTCAATGAAAATATCTTGCCATTTATAGCCATGGTACGTGTTTTATATATCTAGTACCAATGGTCTTCGTGTGTCCTCTAATTCGCAATATTCTCTGTTATATATTTTAAGAGCATTCACCCACATCAAACAAATACACGGAAATCTATATAAATATATATACGTAATATGTGTTTTATGAAAGGACATTTTCAAGATATGTTTGCTTAAAAGACTTATTAATTTATAAATTCTATTACAAAATTGTTATAGACTTGTGTAACGCTAAAAATTTTTTATGTTTTAATTATTATGTAAATTAATGTAGCAATTTTATTAATACATTTTATTAACGTCAATGAATAAATTAAATCGTTTCTTTTAAGTATATCTATCGTTTTGTCCTCATTGTAGAAAAGATGTTTTTAAAAAGCATTTCAGGCCAAAATTTAATTTTAAGTATACTTTAAGGAGCATTTTTTCACTGGATTTGATATTCGTAACTAAAGAATGTCACTCTGCTCTCGTTTCCTTTGCAATGCATCAAATACCGGATACTAAATGAGCTAATTTTTGGCACGATCACCTGACAAGATTAATATTATTTTTTACTTTCTTAATTTTTTTTTTCTTTTTGGACGTAATACCTAATTATTTTCATTGGAGTTTAAAGTCAATTTAAAATGACAATATAATAATTTGGAAACAGGATAATTTCGAGGCCTTTATTGTGTATTGTTAATTAATATTTATTCTTAAGTTGGATTTAAGTAAATAATGGGTATTCTTTGTATGTCAAAAGTAAGTGCAAGTTTATTGAAAAGCAAATTTTTAATAATGAGAAAAAGTTTATAAATTGACTGATTTGTGAAGTTCGTTTTTTATTCAGCATATTTTTGAAAATTAAAGACATTTTAAATATTTTATATTCGAAGGGCGGAAGTTTTAAAATCCGCAAAAAACTGAGAACAAAAAAGAGCTTGACTGTATGCATGAGGAATATTCACACATAAATCATGAGATGCATCAAAATTCATAATATGATATTCCAGAAATAAGATTTGCAAACCAAAAAAAATAAGAAGATAAACCTAATTCATATAATTAAGTCGAGCACTCCCAGAAGAAATGAAAATGTTAAAATTTTAAACAGCTAAACAATCCTTAAAATTCAAATAACCTACTAATATAAATAAGCAGTATTCATCAGAAGAAATAGAAATAAATTTATTCTTCCTAGTAAACTGTCACCTTTCATTGTTAAAAATAATATTTTGTTGATATTCACGTATTTTAAATTAGCATATATAAAGTTTGAGTCAAATCTTTTAGACGTTAAAAAGATAAAATGTCATTTTTGTTCATTTCTCCTACATCCTTAACTTCCTTTCTTTTATAATTTAATCTTCTTCTGCTTCTTCTCCATAGGTACAAAACTTTATATCTAATAAAATAATTTCATCTAAAAAATTTACAATCTTCTCTGCAAAATAAATTATCGATAGGTTAAAAAAAATTCTTTTAAATAAAAGCAGATGTTTTGAATAAAGGGAGTCTGAATTTTTATAAAGAACTCGTGGTTTTTGTGTAGCATAAATTTAATGTTATGTATGGTAAAAAATGCGTTTATAAATTATTATATTATGTCTAGTTACCAGATGTGTCGGAGATTTTTCTCGGTCTCTTGTGCAAACAAATATTTTTTTATTATAAAAATGTTGCATTATGTACTTTTAGTCGCTTATATTCCTCTTCTCTTCTTCTATTTTATGCTTATGATTATAACTTACTTCATACTGTAATAAAATTTCATTTTTAGGTATTTTAATATTTTTAATAAAATAAAAATACTCAAATGAATAAAAAGCGTAGAAAATAATTCAGAGAATGTTTTAAAATTTATCTTATTGCAAAGATAATGGAATTATCGAAAATTTGTTAAATCTGATGTTAAATACAGAACTTGTATTACTTGTAAGGTTTAAATGTTGAATATTTCATCAAGTACTAAAATGTGTTTGATAAAATAACAACTGTTTTGGGATATGTTTGTAAGAGTGATTACTCTAATCAAGTTTTTCGTAATTAATCAAATGGAAAAACGAATGTAGAAATTTAACATGAATCATTTGAAATAATTAATGAGTATTAAAAACGTTTTTAAAGATGTTGCTTTTTAAATTTCATTATCAATAGGGTTGTATGTTGGTGACGTAGAAATTTACTAGGAATAAATCCATGCAAAGATAACAGGAATCTTTGCAAAACCGATATCAAACATTTATTTTTTGATTAAGAATTTTTGACAAATTAATAATTTATCTTCGAGAAGGGTGTTTTGTTGCAACCAAAATTTTTAGGCTGATTGTGCCTTGTTATCTCTGGAAAAATTATAAATGATAATAATATTTTAACGATTCAAAATGTAACTGTTTTCCATTCAATATTTTTAATTAAGATTAGACATACCAAATTGCAGTTTACTGTTACGATGCCATTATTGCGAAAGATATTCTTTTAGTATAGCAGAATTTAGTAACATCTGGTTTTAGTAATAGAAAGCTCATAAAAATAATAGAAAATAAATTTTTAGTTAAGAAAGAAATTCAGCTGTTTTTGCAAGAACAACGTCTTTGTTTCACAGCTAAACAGTTGCTTCTTTGTTTTTTTATAAAATAAAATAAATAGATTGTGATTTACAGTTGTCAAATAAATGGTGCAATTCTGTTACACTAAAATATTTGTTTAAATTTACACCTTTATTGCATACTGACTTTCTCATTAAACAAGACACTACAGAAATTATCTTTTCTCCACTTTTTAAAATATTATTTGAATCTCGATTTGAATTTTTTTAAATCTTCAAAAACGAATAATCCAAAACCAGAATGGAAAATTTGTTGAAAATTTAAAACTAAATTCCCCAATGTCATAAATTTTGAAAAACATGAATTCTGATATTATCTTGTGTATATAGGCTAGGATTACAAATATAAATGCAATATACTAAATTCCAATCGGAATTTATGCATCCACACATACCAAAAATGAACAAACTTAGTTACAAGAATTGTCTACATATTATACAGAATTTATGTACTATCTAAACATACCTTTAAGTAAAATCGATATTCGATCAATATTTTCTGTAATGGTCAGACAGACATTATTATGTACAGAGTTTGTAAAAGCATAAAGTATAAATATAAAAAGGATAAATAAAAATTGTAGGGTTTCTTTCCTCGATATTCTTCTTTATATTATTATTATGTGTACAACAAAATTGTCATTGGCTTATTTTTACCCTCTATTTACAAACATATACCCATAGGATATACTTTTACAATAAAAAAATGTATTCGAAAAGTCCAATTTTAACCTTAGGGCAAAACTGAAAATTAATTAATTTTATAATTCGATTAGAGGTTATCACAAGATGATACCATCTAATTCCGGATATTTGAATAAATGAAACCGCAATATCAGGAAATTTATTGTCAGTAATTGAATATATTTCATGAACATAGGTTACTTGACAAAGAAAGCTTTCTACGTATCTCGTTGAATATTCTTCCTTTTACTCTTCGCACATCTACCTTAATTCCTAATCTCATAACCTGCACCACCATTCCAAGAAATCAGTTGCTAATTTATTTTGATACGCTTTCGATGCATCAAAACCAAGAACAGTCTGCAAAGTCATAGAAACCAATAATAAGAATTTTAATGTGGTTAACTTGGATTATTATATTGTGGTTTATTAGTCTGTGTAATAAAATAATTTTGTTTTTGCTGCAGATTCCTTAGTTGTAAAAATGCAACCTCTTCTTTGTTCATTTTGTGCAACTAATTGAATACCATTTTTATTCAGTTTATTAATGCAAAAACATTTCTGGTTTTACTTTAGCTTTATACTATACCATTATTTTTTTGAAGAAAAAAAAAAATAAAATCTGTAACATTATCTCAGATTATACGCCATCGTTTTGTCACGCTCTTCTTCAGTCAGGCATAACATGGGTTTAAAACTGCTTTATACTTGGTTTATTTTTTTTTTTTTTGCAGTAACATAAAACGTCAATTTAAAAAATGACCATTAAAATACTTAAATTTTAAGGATTTTTAAATGACAACTGATGTAGAAAATTGATTTATTGTGCAAAAAAAGAGATAAAATAATTTTATTTAATATTATGAAAAACTTAATTTTTACAATAATTTTCAAAGAAATTTTTTTCTTTCATACAATGCGTGATTTTATTTTTTTGTACCTACACATACAGAAACTAACTCATTGAAAAAGTTTTTATTTAACAGAGAAAGATAGATAGAGAGAGAGAGAGAGAGGGCCCATAAAGACAACTAAAAAACATTTATCTTGAAAAAAAAAGTTTAAAAAAGAATTTATTTTTAGCAAAGAAATTTTTTTTCTGACACTCATGTTCGTGATGTGTTTTTATTTTCATATTTTACGATTAGACATTTTAAAATATTCTGTATATTTATGAAAAAATATAGAAAATGATAATTTTTATCTGAGCAGCAGATAAAGAAATATAAGTTTTGTAACTTTATAGAAAATGATTTATTTTTTAAAATAAACAATTAGATATGAATTAAAAGGAAGTTAGAGCTTAACCTTAAATATGTAAATTAACCAGGAAATCCATTGTTAATGTTTGAATGCAGCTTAAGATATAGATAAAGATAAGAAACAAAAGATAATATTTTCTTTCAATACTAATGTGATAAGTAAATACGAGTTTGAATAATAATTATATTTACCAGTTAATTCATTTGATCTCAAACATAAATAAAAAATCAGATGAGACAAGCTTAGAAATTTATCAAAAACGAATAAGCAGGTTTGTAAAATTCGAGTGAAATTTTAATTCTCTAATTTTTATTAGAATGAGAATATTTCTCATTTAAACAATAGAGTCTTCAGCTTTCTTGTTTGCCTAAAATCACTGTCTATCACTTTGATTTAATTTATCTGCAGTCACCACACTTTCTTCAAGTCTTAGTCTTATGAGTTTTTCGTACTGTTTACCAGTGTGGATAAGAATGGCTGCAAATCACATAAAATTTTTAGAAAAATAAATTTATCGAGGGAAAAGTTATTTTTTTCTAATTTACTTTTTTCCGAGTTTTTTTCATAAAATTAAAATAAATCCCTTTTTTATTAATTTTGGAAAAAATTTTGTATCTTTCACGGTCTAATTACACTGTTGGCTACTTGTCAAATTGTCAGATATAGAAATTGTTTTTGACTTTTTTTTTTGTTATAACCTCTGAATGCTTTTTTAAAAGATAGAGGTAAAATTTTTTTACTACGACTTCCTTTATTGTTTCTTTTCTATGCAAACTTTCTTGGCTAAAATTTTAATAATTATTGTACAAACCTCGGTACAAACTAAAGAATTGCATTTAATTCTGCACGAGATTCTGCATTTATTAAAAATATAGTATAGGTATAAAAACAAAATTTTTAAAATAAATATAAATAAATAAGAAAAAATTGATCAATATATCACTGTAAAAAGTAACTTTCTTATATTAACAAAAAAATTAGTGCATTTTCGAAACATTAGTAAATTTTCAAAAAAATTTGTATATGTTCGAAAAAAATCGTAAATTAACTAAATTTAGTATATTAACAAAAAATTCGAGTATTCTCGATTTTTTTTTGTGAATTCGCAAGAAAAATTGATAATTTACCATTTTTTTTCGAAAATTTACAAAAAATAGTTGTAAATTTCTGAAAAATAGTTGTCAATTTGCAACTTTTTTTGTAAAATCACAAAAAAAAAAATCGAGAATTCTCGAATTTTTTGATAATATACTAAATTTAATAAATTTTCGATTTTTATCAAATATTTACAAAATTTTTTGAAAATTCACTAATTTTTCGAAAAAGTTCTAGTTTTTTTGGAAATCTAAGATAGTTACTTTTTACAGTGTACATTATATTCGCATTATATTATCTATTGGCATTTTTCAATTTTCTTATAAAGTCAAGCGTTATTAATATTTTGCCGAGTATTTATGCATAAATATCAATACGGTATGAGAATAATTTTATGATTTTGCAGCAATAAGTATTATGCACTTTTAGTATATGAAATTAATGTATATATTTAAATATACTGACAAAAAATTTGCCTGATACTAGCGGAATTCCACTTACAGCAAGCGAAATTTCATTCATACTCAAACGATTGCTAATTACTTGAAGTGTAAAGAAAATTAAAAAAAAAGCGAGTAAAAAAGATAAGGCTTTTTTATTTCAGGCACGATAAAATATTTATTGAAAATTTTCTCTCTACAAAACCTTGATGGAATCCACATCCTCATAAATTGAAAACTATTATTTATAATGCATTTATAAATAAGGATCGAGAAAAAATTTTCTTTCATCTGGGCTTGCATAAAAATTTTTAAAACTTAGAAAAAAAAATTTGTTATCTATAAACGAACATTTTTTGAGAAGAGGTCATACCATCATACCCACAAACCAAAGTGGGGACCAAATTTCTACAAATAATGAGGCAAAAATTTTTACTATTTTTAGATTGAAATCAGTGAAATATTGGAATAAACAGGGGAGTAAATGATAATAGGTACTACGTCCAAAAAGAAAAAAATTTAATGGTGTTTTTTCAGTGTTTTTTATATTTTCTAATGCAAAAAATTTTACCAAAATAAGGTATTCAGTATTTTTCTAAAACTAGTATTTTCATAGAAAACGAATAGAAAATAATTAGGTATTAACGAAGAGGGTCAAATAGTAATAACAAAGTTCCACGAAATCGATACGATACGATATTTCAAGTAATATCGTATCGATATCGTAATATCGAATTCTAAAATTTTTAAATTATTTTTTGTTTTATTAATTTTTTTTCGTTATCATTAAACATGTTTCCAAAATTTTGTCTTCAGAGAACTTATGTTTTTTGCCAGAAGTTGTTGTAATGTTTAATTTACTCATCGATAAAATTGAAGAAATTACTTTTGCTTTGAATGACAAAATTGATGGGACAAATAATGAGGAAATATTGATTTTAGCATATAATGCTGGTCGAGATAAAATCCTTAAACACTACAATAAGTGTAACTGGACGTACTGTGTTTCGTTGATTCTCGATCCAAGGCATAAAATCGCAGCTTTTGAAAAGTACATTTGAGGATGTTTGGATTAGTAAAGAGCTAGATGAATATATAAAAGCACCAAGTGCACCAACCAATTTAAATATTCTAGAATGGTGGTGAAAACACGAAACTATATACCCAACTTTGGCTAACATGGCAAAAGATGTACTGAGCACATTAGCTACCTCAGTCCCAATAGAACGGTTTTTTTCCGTAGGCTCCTTAGAAATGCCAAACGAACAAGGTTGAAAGAAGAATCATTAAAATCCATATTGTGTATTAATTCTTGGGCAAGATCTAAATTATGTGAATTTATATGCGAAATTTAATTTTCTTTTATATATTTCTTAGTAAAAATTATAATTATTATACAAATTTATTAAATTTTTTGTTACTCAAAAATTTTCTTGAAGACCGATATCGATATTATCGACATATCGAGCCCTTTAAAATCGATATCGTATCGAAAATAGGACATCAATATCGTATAAAATATCGAACTCTAGTGAATACACTGAAAAAAAATACTTATTGAAGCAATAATTAAAAAAACAAGTTTTCAATCAACTTTTTGATAAAAATTAAGCCATTTTCTTGAGTAACTAATTATGCATGAATTGAAAGAAAAAAAAAAGAACAAATAAACGTTGTCTAATAGTGGGGATGCAAGAAAGCCACTATAAATTTTATTATATGCATAAAAAAGTAAAAACTGTTATTAAAGCTTAGTAAACTTTAAAAGCATAACATTAAAATTAATTGTACACTTATAACATAATGTACCTCGGGGTAGAAAAAATTATCATCTTTAAAATACCCGAGGCATAAGAGTGTACTGAATAAAAATGACATTAAGGAATATTTTATGCATTTTATTATATAAAATTCCTACTTGATTTCTAAAAATATATAAAAGCATGATTATTTTTATCAGTTGATGCATATTAATACAATCTACCATTATTTAAATTTTCATAAAAGATTTTATACTGACAGACGTATAGCTCTAAACTTTCTTCAAAGTTATAATAGTTTTAGAAATATTCAATTATTGAAAAAATGTCTAGTCTACAGAGAATGCGAATAAGATTTATTGAGAAAAGTTAGAATTATTTATGTGTATTCTTTTGTTTTGTATTTCAGTCATTCCAATAGAAACAAACAAAAACTTAGCAAAAACCAAAAATTATGTTACCTGGAACAAATTTTTGGTGACCCACATTACAAACATAAAAAAAGTGTCTCAAAATTTCTTTATTTCTCCTGTTTAAAAAAAATTGATTAATATTTTACATTATTGTTTTTTTTAAAATAATTTTTAGTAAAAAATAAATTTATAGATTAATTTATCATTTTCAGAAACAATAAATGATTTATATAGACTTTATGAAAGCAAATAAAAGGAACTATTAGTTGTATAATAACAAAATGTTTCTGTTTTATATTTTATATAATTTATCTTCAATTTTTCTTTATTTCATAGCCAACTGTAGACAAAAGCCAGCAAAAAATTTATCTAATAATTTATCTCTGCAATTTTAAACACGCATGTTGTTTTATGTTGCAAAATAATAATATTAACGCTAATATTTTTATTGATGCTATTTTTTTTTTTATTGAACTTGAAATAAACTATATATGTACTTTTCATAACAAGGGAAAATTTTTAGCTGATTGAATTGTTGGCGAAAGGTTATTGTCAGTAGGATTATTCATTTTTTAACTTTTTAACATCATAAAATTTTTTTCAATAATTATCCTGTGTGACAAAAGGAGGCTCCGTCCTCAGAAACACAGGTAATAATGAAAAGAATTGCAATTACAATTCCATTTATATGGTGTTTATTATTTATAACAAACTCATCAAATTAATATATATGTTACCGTTAAAGTCCACTCTGCCGATAAAGTTAGCTTTAACTGGTTTAAGCTCTAGGGGTAATTTATAATTCGATTTATAATTGGAATTGGTTCCAAGAAATGCATTTTTAAAAGAGTAGTCTAACCATAGATACTAATCCCTTGGGGTGCCTCATAGCGAGAGTCATATAATATTACGAATAATACATAATAAAAACTCAATCGCCTATACGAAACCGCTGGCGCTGTCATGGACTTTAATTAACAAGAATTGGTCAAAGGTAAATTATATCTTACGTAAAGCCGTTAAAGACATTTTTTTATTCATTTTAATCGCCCTCATGGATTTTAACCAAAACGATTCACTAAAGTTAACTTTAACCAGTTAGCATGAACATTTTTGTTTGGGAAGATACATTAACGGTAACATATATATAATTAACATCTACTTACGTAGGATTTAATTTAGATAGACTTATCTATCATTTTCGCGCGTTATCGTTACGTTACGAGTTACGTTACTTTGATTTTAATTAAAAAATTTTTTTTAATTAAATTTTTCATAATCCATTAAAAATAAAATTCATAATTAATGAAAAGCATAAAAGATTAGTTTTAAATTAAGTTTGAAATAAACGTTATAGATATAGTTGATGTACTAAAGGTTAGTAGCCTTTAAATCGGCTTAATAGAACTTTTTTTCTTCACGTAATATGCGTTTCGTGATTTAAGTTTGTTACATATTTTCAATTAAAGTAAAAGAAAAAAAAATTTATTTAATTATCTAATCTATTCACTTATAATTTTTTGACACCTTCAAAAAAAATATAAACGAGCAATCTCGTCTGCACGTTCTTTAAGACTTTAAAGCTTCAACATCATTCAGCTTGAGTGTGATCGAGGTCGAATTTCACCCTCTGCAGAAACATATATATAACAATGAACTATATACTAAAATCGAGACTAAAATGAAAACGAGAAAGATGGATATAACAAAGTCAACTACTTCCGGCGATCGATTCATCTCTTTACTTCCTACTCCATACCATAGAGCTTTTCCGTTAAATTTTTCAATCTTTCTCATTTTCTCTCATGGTATTTCTGTCTCATTTTAACTTTTGCCAAATATACTCTACTAAAATCTACCTACAGTATTTTCCCTTTCCAACTATGCTTTTCTTGGCTCTTGATAATGGAATACATATATATAATATTGCATGCGCCACGCCTTTAACTCGATGATGGCAAAAAAAGAGAGACAGACTGCAAACAAAGAAGGAGCAAAAGAGAAAGATGCATTCGCTACCACAGATCGACCAAAAGGTTTCAGATTTTATGCCATCATCTCTTGAAATATATATGTATACACACACATACACATATATATATTATATTATATATATGTGTATATATTAACTTAAAGCTCAACCCATATACATACATACGCAAGTGTGATGAAGAACTTTATGGATCTAAGTATATCGAAAATGTATAATATGTGCAGTATTGAAAGAAAGTGTTTGTTCTAGGTCGATTAAGGTACTTCATGTCTTCTTAAGGTTAATTGAACCCATAATGTCCTTTTAACATATATTTTTTTAATTATTATTTTAGCTGTTTTGCAAATTTGTACTCAGTCAGATTGTAATGAGAACCACACTAAACAGAAAGTTAATTATTTTCAATGCATACTTACTTCGTTGTCAATATGTCCCTATGTTGTTGTATTATTCAATATTATAACATATATTCTTTGGTGAAAATACGTTTTTAGAATAATATTCATTAATATCTTTTCGAAGACAGGTTCTAAAAAGTATTCACCTTTGTTATAAACTTTATAAGTATGAATTTAGCTCGGAAGCTAAAAGTTAACTGAATAGTGTTAGAGTTTTTGATTAAACTACAAACAAAAAGTTTTACGTTTAAACATATTTGTCGAGATATTTGTATAAAGTTTATTGACCCGATGATGCTTTGGTTGAAAAATACTTTTGTCACCAAATTAAATCTTTAAATATTTTTTGTCTGGTTTAGCCCACGGATACTAACCAAGTGAATTTTGCCAATTAAAAGATTACAAAAAATAAAAATTTTTATTGTTAGCTATTTTATAGTTCTTTTGTAATATTTGATTTTTATAGCCATAATAAATTTTATTATTTTTTGAATAACTGTAAAAATCAAAAATTGCGTCAACGTTTTGAAGTTTCAATTAAACTACAATTTATTAATTCTAATTTTAAGGGCTAAATAATTGATTGAACACCATACAATTTATTTTTAATGTGTCATATCAATGTAACCTCTTAAAATGACAGGCTTGTACCTTCTGATAGGTAAATCCAAAAATTTGTGTAATCTAAAATTAAGTTAAAAAATTACTTAAAAAATTCAATGGTGAAACGACCCTTGAAACTACCTTGTATCAATTTCTTTGAGTAAAAGCTTATACACCCATTAAGTTCTTCCGTTTGAGTTTTTTAATAAGAAATCGATTATTTAAGTTCCAAAAGTCGGGGTTCCAATCACCCGCATAATAATTTTATGAGATAAATATTTATCCTCGAATTAGTAGTCAAGAAATTGAAACGATTACCGGCATTACTCAGAGAACAGTTATTAACTTTTTATCAAGCTTTTTACATGGCCAAAGGTACCATCCATACTATATTACTTTGACTCAAACTTCACTCCCAAATGATTTTCTTCAACGCTTTCTATTTTGTAGCTGGGCACTGAGAATGATTGCCTTAGATCGAGAGTCTTTTTAATACATGCTATTTTCTGATGAAGCAACTTTTGAAAATTCTGACGAATGGAATAGGCATGATTGTAACTACTGGTCTGACGTAAATCTTCATTGGTACAGACCAATTGATCATCAACATCAATGGAGCCTTAATGTATGGTGCGGGATTATAAATGGTTATTTAATAGGTCCATATTTTTTTGATGGTGGAGTAAATTGCCCTGACTGTAGAGGCAAGGGGACACACTTTAATCAAGTACCCCAATGAAAACATTCAACTACTTCGTCCTGACCATTATTTCTGGGTAATGCAAAAAGTATTTTTAATGATATAGTTTTCATTTAAGTTTGAAGATCTTATTAAATTAATGTTTATAGTCATTTCAAGGTCACGATAACATGAGTTCTTGTAACTTTTGCAACTTTTTAATTCAAGACTTTTCTTCGCTCATAAAATTTTCAATAATATCGATTTTAATGTTAATAATTTGCTAAATGTTGAAAATTTTTTCCAGATTAAAATTTATTAACATTTGAAAAACATATTCAAAGTTTTCCACTGTTTCGATTACCAACGTCAAAAATATGTGTTCCCATTATAAAAAACAAAGTTGACCTTGAAAAAAAAACATTAAACCAATTTCAAGGTCATTTCAAGGTTGCCATAGAATGTTCCCCTCCAATCCATGTAATTTTTATTAAAACATTTTTTTTTATTTTTCCTTAGTTTTGGAGCTATTTGACTGTATCATTTTCTATTGCTCACCCTATTTAGTTAGATTGTGTAGATATTAATATATCATGGATAGAGTTGTTTTTTCTATAATATTTATTTTTCTTTTAATTGTATGTGTAATTTAGCCAGTTTTGCTCACAGTTTTGGCACAAACATTTTTATACAGTCTCTTGATATTCAGATTTCCCATTTTAAATGATTATATATTGTATGCAGATATTTTAATATTATAATGAATAAAATATTTTGATATAATTGCTTTTCAATTAAAACAATAGCAATTTTAAGAAAAAACGGGGAAAAAACATATTCTAAAAACTCAAATTTTATAAAGTAGATTTTTAATAGACTGAAAAATCAATTAATTTATATTTGATAAAACATTTAATTAAACTTAACAATAAAAACTGCTAAATTTTATTAGAAAACTGTCAAAAAAATATTTTTATAGTTTCATGTGTTAAATAAATTGAATTTTCTACATTAAAACAAATATATTGTTGAAATAATTTACTATTATTATTATTATTCTATTTTTTCAAAAAATTTGTATTATATCTTTAAAAAAAATCTGTGCATTGAAGTTAAAAAAAAACTGTTAAAACTTTACCGTTTTTTGGTATTGTTAACAACAAACAGTTGATATATCTCGTCAAAAGTTCATACACTATAAAGTTTTACTCATTAAATATTATTCATTTAAGTCACACAATTTCGTAGTATGTGTGTGTTACTATATGTGAGCATTTATGTACTAAAACTTGTTAAGTTAAAATTTTCATTATTATTACTTTACATCAAGCTTTACATCATATATGAAATTTTCCTAATTATAACATTAAAATCTCAATTCCTTAAGTAACAAATTAGTCATTAATCAAATAGCTTTAAGTTCACATAAATTAGAAATATGCTTATTATAAAGTTAATTGTAAATTAACGAAGTTTCAATGCTTTTCTAGAAATTTTATTAGATGAATGTCTTGAGCGATATTATTATCATTTTAAATAAGCCATTGTTGAATTTAATTCACTAAAACTATTGTGCTTAGGTAAAATTATCAAATTAAATTGATTCTTATATTTTATTTACTTTGAAATTGTCATATTGAATTTAATCAATTGTCATATTGAGTTCATTAACCTGACCTTAAATTTTGGTTAACTTCTGAATAAACTAAAAATTTTTTGTAATGCAATTTTTGTTTTTGTTTTTTTTTTATGTGAACAGAAAATGTATTAAATAAAAATTCGTGAGATAATAAGGTATGTACTGCATGTACTCCTGATGTACTCGAAGATAATATCTTCTATTAAAAGAATGAAACGTAACGCTGATTTTGAGACATTTTAAAACTCATTCTGATTGGTCTGTACTTAACAGCTGTTATTCATTTCGAAATTTATACTAACGCGCTCTTGCGGTGTACAAATTAAACCTTATACTGTTCTGTTATTTTTAATGGTGCGTATTTTAAAATTCTGTATTTTATTATTATTTATTTTTTATTTTTTTTTTTTCATTTTGAAAGGGTGAATAATATAATATTATTAACATGTTATTTTCTGTCTTAAATAAAAAATTAGTTATTTATGAGGAATCAGTTAATGAAATAATTTCGATATAAAGTTATAATATATCAAATGGGAAGGTTGGCAGGGCCCTCGGTGCATAGCACCGAGGGCCTGTGATCGCATAATTGGTAAAATGTACCTAATTTAGGGTTAATTCATAAAGTAAAATTTAAAATAATAAACTTTAGCTTAGAATGAAGATTTTGTACAAATAAAATCGAAAATTTGATTTATTAAATAAATATTTGTTTAAAGTTTAATTGTTTTTCATTTAAAATTGAATTTGAGGGGGTTGACGCGCTTTAGCGCGCAGGGGGCGTAGCCCCCTATTACTAATAAATTGTAAAACGGAAAGTGGTGATCAACAGTGAACCCCCCGCCTAAAAATAAAATTATGTAATTATTTATTTAAAATTTATCAAATATAATTCCTGTGGGACAATAAGGCATATTACTGCATGTGCTCGAAACGTGTCGGGGTGGAGGGGGGGGGCTCAAAAGGGGAAAACTCTCCGGGAATCGGGAAAACGATTTCAATTTGGTTAAATTAATAAAAGAATACAATTTTTTTTTTATTTGCTATTTTGTCTAATAGTATATCTCCTCCTCCTGAGCCTATTTCTACCAAAATAGTAGGTTTATAGTTGTGGGTAATACACCTACTTTTCGACTTACTTTTCTCTGATTCTTCCAAATATATATACTAGTTCGTTTAAACTAATAGTTACTTTATGGGAAACTGAAAGTTAAAGTCCTTAAAAGCTTATCATTCGTCGTAAATGATGTGGAAACGTACGATGGTCAATTAATTGGGAAGTTTTCGACGTCATAGGTTAAACTATGTTTACTAGGTTAAGTTAATTGAGAATTGTAACAAAAATAAAAATAAAGTAATTATTAATTTAGTAAATGTTATAGAAAAATTGTTAAAAATTTTTAAGTTTGTTTAAAGAATAGAGAGACCAATTGAGTAAAGCAATTAGAAACTTATCTTTGTATAAATTGTAAGCACACAATTATAGATCTCGTGCAAATATTTAAAACGACTCATTTGGCTTACAAAATATTGACTACATATTTTATTTCTTCCTATCTTAATAAAATAAACACAATAGTTATTGTATTAATTATTTGCGAATTTGAGTTAAAGCGAATTAAACCTTAATCCATTAGTTCCCAAGCGGACCTGAGTTGTCGTTTGAAATTACGTCTATAAAGCTTGTTTAGTGGTTATATTTCATTCCCGATTCAAAATTTTAATAATCTGACCCAAAAATATGAAAGAGCAACTCTTTTTGCATAGAGGAACATTTTTGGTTTAAAAAAGTTTTGATTTTAAACAAGCTTTATAGACGTAATTTCAAATGACAACTCAGGTCCGCTTGGGAACTAATGGGTTAACCTGGGGTTTTAATTTTGGGGTTGCCCCATTTACAGGTCCATGCATGAAGAAGAAGTAGACATTAAAATATTTTAAAAGCTGAAATTGAACAAATTGAGACAAATTTTTCTAGCAGACCTTGTAAAACCGAGCAGTATGTAATATAGTTAGATTGTTACTGCCAGTATTGGATTGATACTGTCAGTATTGGAATTTAATGCATTGCTGCCTTGTATATCTATGTAGACCATTTTGGCGAAAGAGCTTTTGAAAAAATTAGCTTCTTTATGCAAAATTTGTGTGCCTGCATAATCGAAATGATTTTCATTATTGTGTTCTAAAACGTGTTTAGTTATTACGTTATGTAGTGAAGCTTTTAATTTTATGTTTTTTGATGTTCAACTGTTCTTGTTAGTAATAGTCGTTTTGTTTGTTTATTTCGCCAACATAAGTTTTATCACAGTTTTTACAATCTATTTTATAAATGAAATTTTTATTGTTTTCTTTTTTCAGTGGGTCTTTGTTAGTTTTGATAATGAAGTTAAGTTTGAAAGGGGCTCTAAAGATTGTGTTGATGTAAAAAATTGTAAAATTAAACCTTTTTAAAGCCTGAAAAACTCCCTGAAGAGGAACAAAGTTTTTTTTGAAATATAGGAAAATAAACAAATTTAAACAAGAAAAATTTGTCTAAATTTGGTTAATTTCACCATTTACAAAAATGCACTAGCATCAGACGTAAAAATTCAAAATATTTAAAATATTTTAAACTATTTCAGTATAATGCAGATCAAAGTGTCGTATCGTATTTTCTTTTTCTTGAATATTAAAGAGCCTAAAGCACTTGAAAAATATCTCGAAAAATATACATAGTATAAAAGAGAGAAAAGGAAAATGATTTATATAGACATTGGCTCTTAGCATAATAACCAAAGTCGATAATATCGAAGCAAACCATAGCTCATATACATATTATACAGAAAAATTTAAACTCTATAATCAGAAAACTGGATAATTTAAGAGACTCTATTATTTAGATTATTCTTTAGATCCGGGTTCAAGGACCATTTTCGATACCGTTTTTAACCTCATAGAATTTTTCCTTCAAGTACCTACATTATGAAAGATACAAACTTTTATCTCTTGATGCATAATATATATATTTTATAAGCATATTTACGTTGCTTTTAAGCAAGGATCGGTAAAATACATAATAATTATAAATTAACTTTAAGTACCTTATAGGTGTATTATAATTATTATAATAATTATAATTATAGTAATAGATAATGAATATTATTCAGCCGTTAACTGATAAAAGGTCATTATATTTTTATTTAATATGTTTTCTTACCTATTAATCATTTTAACCTAATATTTATGAAAACTTTTGTTGGTAAATTTGAACATCATTTGCCAAAGCGAGCTCTGACCTAACTTTGCTCTTAACTAAAATATCGGCTTTCCTTAACTCACTTATATTAACTCGTCCAAGTGCCTTCATGTAATAGGACTTGGGTAAGAGGTATACTTTCAATGCATGGATTCTCTGTTGTGGTTTTAGAGGCGCCTTAGATAGCCTATCAAGGTAAGGAGCCATGGTGTTATTCAGGTTTACCTTTTTTCTGCATTTGCCTGAACCTTACTCCAAGGTATGTACATTCAGATGTTATGGCGAGTGACTTAATAGGTCTACCACCAAATTTTAAAAATTCCCCTAGCATCAAGAACCGTTATCTTTAACATCTTGTCAGCTACAATATACAAGTTATAACTCTTTTCGATGTTAGTAGTCAACCCGCATTTACCCAAGCAATCAACAGAGAAATCGAGTAGGTATTGAAGACATTTTAAAATTTGGAGTTAAAGTCTTTTAAAGTCATTGGAGAAAAATCTTGAAAAGAGTCAAGGTCAAAATATAGCCTCAACAGCTCTATGGTTAGGGCGTTGGACTGTGGACCTAAAGGTTCAGTGTTCGATTCCCGGCTATATCAGCATTAAGTTTTTTTCTTTGCGGAAATTTTTAATGTTATTCTACCGTGGATACTAGGACCAAAGCATCCGCGGAATGATAAAAAAATTAATATTATGTAAATAACGCTTATATAGAAAATATTAAATTAGAGCCAGGGTACTATACGCGTAATTTCCTGGACCATAGGTTCGACGTTCATACCAGCCACACCGGCAGTCAAACATTATACAATAACACTATCACTAGCAAGTGCTAAATATAGTAAATGAAAACAAGAATTAATATTACTAATCAATTTATGATTAATAATTTGTTTATTTCATAATAATTTATCATTTTAAAATAAATATTTAAAATATATGTATGGAAGTTTAAATTTGAGTTTTGAATTTGTTCTATTTGTAGAAGTACTGCGTGATTAAAAAGTAATAGCACATAAAATGTAAATTAGTAAAATTAAAAGATATTTATCATTAAATTTGGGAAGAATAATTAAAAAATTAATTTTTCTTGTTAGTGTCCAGAAAGTGCGTGTTTTCTGGCCGCTGCGCTATTCGAAAAAACGCATTTTCTCGACACTGAGCAAGAAAAATTATGTTTTGTCCTTGGCCACAAAAAAAGGATGCCCCAAATCGCAGTTTACCATCCTCGGCTTCGCCTCGGACGGTAATTTACGTGCGATTTGGGCCATTCTTTACTTTTGTGGCCATGGGTAAAAATATACTATTTTGAATGAATAAAGTATTTTTGGTATCGTTTAAATAGTTAAATGTGTATTATTTTTTTATCACTCAACGACTTGGGATCATGGCCAGAGCGACGTTAAGTACTGAGTGCAAACTTAGGGTATGAATGATGTTTTTTCAACTACCTTTCATAACCTGTCCTGAATATTAAAGAAACAAATTGGCTTCCTAAAAAGTTGACACTCCTCTTGTCAATTTAATAAAAAAAAAAAAAAATAATAATATTAAAAAAAATGTCTTTATAAATTTCATAAGTTGATTCACTGTACAGCAGTCAATTAGAATCACAGATTGATCGATAGATGAACTTGCCATTTAAAAATAAAAAATTTATATCTAATTATAAACTATAAATGATAAATTGCATACGATATATTATAATAATAAATAAAATATGTTTTTATAAATATGCGCATGCGTTGTATCATTATGTACTATATTTATGAAGCATCTTCACTGGCCAGGTTATTGACATGAATCTGTTTTGTTAGAATATTTATGTATATATTTTTTTATTAAATTTAATTTATTTGATAAACAATAAAAAATAAAATCTTTCATTTTTTAAACGTTTTATTTTTACAATAACAGACAGTTTTAGTGTTATTCCTACAATAATTTTTTTCTTTTTTTGATGCAGAATATTTTTACTTTTCATGTGTTCTTTTCTTTGAAAGAAAACTTTTTTAGATGTAGAAGTAACGTCAGTTAAACGTCTCATTAGTGGCATGAAAATTTTTATGTTTCTTTGTCACTTTAACCTAAAGATTCTGATTCTCAATTGAGATAAATTTATAATAAAGCTTTTATTTCATGTATTAACTTACACTGTAAAAATATTTATAACTGAATCATTAAATTTTACGAGCAATTGCATATTTTTATTTTGAATACTTCAGTTCAGACTTTATTTCTTGTTTTTCATTAAAGTAGCCATTTGGAATTTTACCTTGAATTTTTCCTAGTGATTTATTTTGATTATGCCTTTATCCCATGTCGAAGTAATGACAATGTAATGGTATGTTATTGGATCATTTACATGAGTTGAAGGTTTAATAAAAAAAGATAACCTGAGCACCATAAAAATGTTTCCAAAACTTTGATCTTTTTAGCTTAAAGTTACCAATCTTGTATAGACTGACAGATTATCCCAATTGCTAGTCTAACTTAAAATTACTTTTTTGCACCTTTCCATATAATTTCCATAATATTGGCCACTTTTAGAAACTAAAATTTGTCAAATTAGTAACTTTTCGATATAATATAGTATTCTAAACCAACTAATATTCGCTAAAAATTCGCTGAATAATAAAATTTTTTTTAAAAAGTTACGTATAATTTTGTAAAATTTCAAAAATTAAAAATATTTTGATATTTTGTACACAAATAAATTAAAAAAATAAATGTCAATGTTTATTCATTGAAAAATTCAATTTTATCCAACTTCTGTGTCTGGAAATAAATAAAAAAACATGCAAATGTCCATATTGTATGCATAAATAATAAATAAAAGTTTTGGAACTCATTGTATAACTAAATAATTGAATTTTTTCATCACAATAAAGTTTTAAATTGACTTTAAAAAAAAAAAAAAAAAAAAGATAGAATTACAATAAATAGAAATGAAAATAAATTTTTTCAATGGATAAAAAAGTTGATTAATTTATTGATAAAGTAGAGCAACATGTAAGATTGATTTTTTTTTCTCTTGTACATAATATTTATTGAATTTACAGCTTCTTTAAAATGATTTAATGCAAGTACATTAAATAAATAGTTTCCCAGATAATAAATAAAAATACTGATTCTTACAAAAGAATAAAAAATAAAATTATAAATTGTAATTTATTTGACAATTGTTCATATATATTTTACAAGGATATTTATTAATTATTACATAAAGTTTATACTTTTTATATCTTCATTGAACTAAATAAAAATTATAAACTGTAACAGCATGAATGGTGTCTTAGTAGTATAGTATTGAGTATTTTTTTATAATTCTGTTGTAACTGTTTTTATTAACGAGTTTGCAATATAAAGTGACATTACTCTGTACGAAAATAACAAATTTTTAATGTTAAGCCCTTTCTAGACCTAATAAATTTCTTTAAATTCCACGTGCTTTTACTATACCAAAGAGTATAGTCAAAGCACACAAGATTAAAAAAAATAATTAGATCTAGAAAGGGCTTTAGCCAATTTTGAAATTCGATTTTTTTTTTTATTTTATTTAATTTTTTACCAAAATATTTATAATTTAGATTACTAAATTACTGTCATTTAAAATTTGCAGTTAGAAAAAAAATTTGACTGTTAATCTACTGTGCATTATTCACTTTCTTCAGCATACTTTATAATTTTATATTCTTCTAGATCTTTTCAACCCTGCTACTGACTCTGTAACCTTATTATATATTTAAACACCCTTCTTTTTCTCCTGACTATGCAATTCTTGGAAGTACTCTTAAATGAAGTTAATGGCTGTCGTGGCTAGTGTGTGTATGTTAAAAAAAGAGGACAAAGTGGAAGAGGCATAATGTCAAGAAAATTTTAAAATTATGAAAATTCTTTTATATGTAGAAAATAAAAAGTTTATTAAAGAAATGAGGACAATGAAAAATTGCATTATCAATTAGTTTTTCCAAATAATATATGGTAAATTTTCTTGCTTCAGCATCATTTTGACAATTTTGAATTAAAATTTATTTGGATAGTAAAGGGGGTAAAATAAGGGGGTAATCATTCTTTTGCAATGAATGTTATCTAAGAAGCTGATAATCTCCTGGATGATCTTGAAATAACTTGAAATTTAAGTTACAAAAATAATTAAAATCACAAATTCATTCAATAATAGATAGTTTTCGTTAGTTTTGCTACCTCCATGAGCTACATATGCATTTATTTACTTTCTGTTTAATAAATAATAACACTTAATAATAATAACATGCATATCCAAATCTAGACAGAATACAACCCTTTTTGACTCATATTTATTCCTCTTGATGTACCACAATTAAATTACCAACAGCTTACAAGTACAAAGTGATTGTAATTTAGTAGATTATTTAATTATGTTCATAATTTAAAAATAACTTAAATAAAAACGTATAAAAAATGAATGATATAAAAACTTTTATTTTTTATGCTACATAATTTTACAAATTTATAAATTTATATTAAAAAGTTAGTAAAATTGTTTTTAAACTAAGGAATTTGATGAATATAAAAAAAAACAAATAACAGCATAAAAAAATAAAAGATATAAAAAATTAGTTTTTCAGGTATTGCAGTATGCATGAAACAAAACAAAAGCTAACAAAAACCACAAATGAAAATTTTACTTTATATTTTATAAACATAAATTTTATTATAAATAAAAGTTTTTGCTTGTATATAATAATAATAATTTTAAATTGAAAAATATTAACTGACAAGTTTTTTTGAATATAATTCTATATTTTTATCAGATAATTTAAAGAAATTAAAAGGTAGTACATTGGATTGTATAAAAAAATAAATCGATTTTTAAAAAAATTTTTTTTTGAATTACTTATACCCTTAAAAATCACCTGTTAAAATATTTTAATAAAATTCAAACATTTAAACGATCAAAAACGAATTTTACCGAGCGCGCTTCGTATGTGTAACACAGCAAAAAAAAACTTTAAACGCGTTTTACTCGAAACTACTTTTTTTCAAATGGCCGCAAGGTGATCTCAGGATTGGCTGGTCCAATTTCAAAAAAAGGTTTATTCGTCTAGATATATTACGTAACAATTAACCACTTTATCATTAAAAAAAAAATTTTTTTGCTTGCTTTAGGGGATTTTGAAGGGTAAAAAAAAGGCTCTATTTTCGTACTTTTTTTTGAGGCGCTCCCATTTTTTTATTTTATCATATTTTTTTCAAAAAGTGGTTAATTGTCACGTAAGAGACCTTCCTTGTTAAGAATGTTTTTGTTTTTTTTTTTTTTAGAATGACGTTTCCGAGATCATCTTGCGGCCATGCTTTTCAGGCCTCTACTTTGCTGCCCTCTATAAAGGGTACTAATCATGATACTAAATTTTTGGTTGGTTTTTTTTGAAGATTAATTATTAATAATTAAGTAAAAAAATTTATAAAGTCATTTATAATAAAACAGCTGAGAAATAAAATAAAATAAAAATCGTTTTTTTTCATTTTACAATCCAATGTACAACCTTAAAAGTGATTGATTTTAAATGCACATTTTCTGTGTGGCTATTATTTTTTGAGATTTACCTTGAGATTTATATGTTTATCATCCTCAGAATAATACTTGACGAAGCTGCTTACTGATATAAAATTATCATTGACACTGATCTGATCCTCCTGAAAATCAGACCTTCAAATTAAATAAGTTAAAAAAACTGCTTCAAACTTATTGAAAATAAAAAATAAAATTTATAATATGAGTATTGTTGAATTGATTTGTAAAGCCAAAGACCCAAAAAAATTTTTGGGAAAAGTTCAATCTATTTAGGTATATGAATAAATATGATACTAATAATATTGATCTCAAAATTTCATATGAAACTGGATTATAAAATAAGACTATAAGTGAAATAATAGATGCTATAAATAAATGTAAATTAAATAAAGCACCTGGTATGGATGAAATTACTGTCGAATTTTTTGAAAACTTACCAGGAATTTGGATCATGTATATCTATATGTGTTATTTAATAAAATTAGAATAGAAGAGAAAGTCCCTGATTCTTAGGCAAATATAGTTAATAGAATGTAATATTCATTCTAATTATTTACAGAAAGTTATATAAACGGGCTGAAATGAATAGTAAAATTTCTAAGTGGCAAGCAGGTTTTAGAGAAAAAAGGGGTGCAAATGGCCATATATTTGTTTTAAATACAGTGATTCAAAATCAATTAAATAGAATTAAAGGTAGACTCTATGCCCTTTGTTGATCTAAAGTCTGATTTCTCATCAGTAAAACCTAAAATATTAGCAAAAGGAATGAAACAAAAAATTTTTGAAAACTAGGAGCTAGGAGTCGTATAAAATCCATTTTAGTCAAAAATTACAATTATTGCAGCAATATGAAAATTGGTTATTTTTGGCCAAGTTTGGTCATTTGATACTTACACAAAAAAAGGAGACCAACCGGAAGGTTTTTGGTTAAGCTACAAAGTAGCAGCGTCAGGGTTCTAATTTCTAGTTCCAGGTGACCCATTTAGATAAACTGAGGACATGGGGATTATTTTTGCAATTATCACAACCTGTCCTGATAGTGTAAAAAGCAGTCAAATCATGTTCCCAAACAGTTGACACTCCCCTTGTGAATAAATAAAGAGTTTTATCCTATCTTATCTTAATCAAAACTATAAAAAAAAAAATTCTTAGTTTCTCAATAAAGTTTAATTTTCAAAAAGTTTGAAAACATCTCACCTTGCATATCGCTTGCAGACATGCAAACTCAGAAAATAGTTACAAGAAAGACGTATAAAAGTAAGACATGAAAGTTGAAAATATTTAACAAAAGATCTTACTATGTATGCATCTTTCCTTCTCAAAATCTGTTATGAACATTAAAATTAATTAAAGTAACATTACAAAGCAAAATTATAGAATATTATAACACCTTTAAAAAAGAAAAAAAAAAAACTTCATTTAGCTACTGTTCTTTTATCTTTTCTCCTTCAACTTTTTTTTTTAATAACACGTATAAAAAACTTAGCTTTTTATTTTTTGAATATTTTTACTCTTTTTATTCTAAAGGTGCAAAGACATGAAACAAATAACTTTGATTATGTAGATTATTAAAGTCAAGGCAGCTGACAATGAAAAGAGAATTTTATTAATTAATTCCTAACTGTTATATATAATTTGGTGTTAGTATAAAAAAGTTAAATTAATGATTCGAAAAATATTTTTTTTAATAAAAGTTTTGCAATAAATGTATCTATAAATATTTATCTTGATGTTTGCAAATAAAACTATTTAAAATAAATATTTCTATAATAAAATGATTGTCGTAATAAAACGCATAATTGCAATGTATCTTTTATAGAATAAATGATACTAAAAATTTATTCAACACATTTTATATAATAAAGGACAGAAAATATATGTGAGTTTTTCTTAGAGTTTTTCGTAATCGTATTCTATATTCTGGAAATTAAGTTTAATGCACTTTTAACAACGTTTTATAATGTGATTATGTTGTATTTTATTGTATTTTATAACACATGATCAATTTACAAATATTTAAGAATAATGGATTTCTACATTTAAAGTATGTGTTACTATTGTTCTTGATCAAAGTACTTGATTATGAAAAAAAATGAAACTAATGATTTCTTTTATTTGTTAGGTTATGTTTACTATGTGAGAGAAATTCTTTTTTACCCTATTTATGCGGTAAATCTAATGAATAAGTACTGTGTTTATTATGTAACTTTGAATTCTTCAACTTTTTTTATACTCGAGGTTAAATTATTTATCAGCATGGAAATAATAATAAGAAAAATACAGTTTTTTTTGCAATAATTAAATTCTGATTTACTGTAGTTTCAATTTTCAGCGTTTTATTATACTTCTATATCGTTAAACACTCTTCGTTAAGATTTTATTTTTTCCTAGTCTTTTTGTATATGCAGGGTAATAAATGATATCGATTCTAATTGGATAATAAATTTTTTTAATCGTGGAGTTAAAGTACGGCATTCTAAGTGATATTTTATTTTCTTGGAATGTTCCATAGAGTTAGCGTAGTAGTTGAAGCAAAAACTGGTAATAAGCGTTCTATATTTTCATTTTTTTTTAAAAGCACAAATTTAACAGTTAAGATGACTAAAAACATAAAACTACATTTATCACAGAATTTATTACCACATTTAAATTGATTTCGATAAATGGTTAGGATTTAAATTTTAGTGAATAGTCTATTACATTAGTGATTTGCATAAAAATACCTGCATTACCGACATTAAATAATTTACTCCCCCTTAAGATAAACAATAATTTAATGTTTGTTATTTTTTATTGTTTCAGATACAAGAGCATGTCTTGACGAGCACATATTTTGAACTGAAGCTTGACTTGGCTCCCATTTAAAATACATCAAAAATGGCGAGCAGTCATCAGCTTCCGGAACAATACACAGTTCTGCAACTAGCCAGAATATTTCATAAATTTCCACATTTTAATGGAACTCTTCATATCGTCAACAATACATTTAACCCCTACTCAGAAATTTATATCGAGGTTAGTTTTTTATTATTTTAGGCAGAAATTTAAAGCTTTTTTTCAACTTTTTTCTTTACTATTATTAATTTTAATTGAGTCTTGACCGTTTTAAATTAAAAAAGATATTATATAATTATAATATGTAAAGTAGATTTAATTTAAAATTTAAATTCAAGGAAATAATAAAGTAATTAATTAAAAACAACAATTTTACCAATTTAACTTGAAAAATTTTAAAGAAGCGTTTTTATTTTATTTCTTTGGCCATAAATTATGAAATTTTGTCAAGTTTAAAGAATATTATATGGAGGAAAGAATGAAAGTAGTGTAATTTGAGTTCATTGATCTATCTTAAAATATCTTCAAGTTAGTAAATATTAAGAAAAATACTAAAGCGTTATAATATAACCACAAGTTATAAACTTTAATAAAAACAGTATTATTCAAATTCAAAAGCTTAAGCTAACGAATAATAATTTATTACGTTTTATTTTTAAGTATACTGATTTAAATTTTTTAATTTATGTGAATTTACAAAAATAAAAATAAATATTTAATCCAAAATAAATAAATCAGTTTTGGTGCGAAATGTTTATAAATCAAAATCTTAATGTTACTTTTTAGTTATTTCAAGTTATTTATTAATAATTTTTCATATTTTGAGTACCTAATTTAATTTTTTAATATTAGTTGAGCAATTTTTGTTTTGTTTTTTGCGAGGTTTTTTGATTATCTGAGTAATTTTCTTATAGTATACCTGTGCTTCTATAATAATCTTCAGATGAACTGAACTACTTTTTTTCAATTTTTTATTCAATAAAGTTATTAATAGGTTTGGTTGATAAGCTTCATCTAAAAATAGCATAAAATTAAGTATTACCGTATAGGAGCCAGTTTTCGAACGTATTGGCTTTCGATCAAATACACACAAATTAGCTTTTATATAAAAAAGTATGCATCATTTATCTAAAACCGAATTTTCTTATGAAACTACAAACCCTAAGGAACTAATTTCTACGTTATCGATATTAAAAAACAACTTAAATTAATAAAAAAAATAAGAAAAATGCTCTCTTGTACAACCTTAGGAGATTTTTCTCATCGTTTTCACCAAATCTCGTCTGTTATTAAAATCGAGTTTTAGGGATACCTACTCTATGCCGAATACTAAAAATGCTTTTAATTACGTTGTGATGCTTTAATAAATGAAGGGAAAGGGTTATATTCACTTATTTATTGCAAATTTATTTTAAATAGGTATATCGATAATCGAATCCGAACTTTTTTACACGTATGGGTATTTTCGATATTTTCAATTTAATTACACTTTTTTTAATTTAAACGATATTTATTTAATAATAATACACTAAATTTGTCATAATTACATTATTTATACTATATTTTATAATAATTAATAGAATATTTAATAAACTAACACACATAAACACAATTTAAAGTACTTATATACTTATGTATCACTTTGTTTATAACACAATAAATGCTCGTAAATGCTTTGATTTTAATAAAAATTACGTATACACGCTTTGAAATGAAAAAAAAACCTTTATTTTAATATTAAAAATATATAAAAACTATATTCCAACACTTTTTTCATAAAATTTATGTCGTTTTTACTTTTAAATACACAAATAATTAAACAGGTAAACGACCCCTAATAAAGTCGCGCCCAAACTGAACGTATACATCAGGTTGCTTACATAAGGCGCCTATTTTGTTTCCTTGAGTTTTAAAAACATTATATCAACTATTATCTTTCGTTAATTAAAATTAAAAAGCAAATTTTAATAAATAAATGTTTAAAATACATGATTATACAAGAGTGTTCATCTGTTGTTTACTATATTTTATTCTTATTCTAGGTATTTTATATTAAAAAAACAAGAAAAAAGAAGTGAAAAGGGAGTTAAGAAATAGGTATAGTTATACTTATAAGAATTCTGTTAAAACGAGCGCGATTTAAATTTAGTTTTAACGATTTTCAAATTATCGAAAATTAATTCGATCAAAATGATACTATTATCAAAAATAGAATTTGCATTATCGAAATTACCTTACCTTGCACACTTGTAATAAATGTAAATTATAAATTATCCATCAATAAATTTGACATTTTTTTAATTGGGATAGTAAAATATAGGATTTCCCTGATCAAATGCAACAATATTTAACTCCAAATATTAATTTTAAAGTATATTTTTCAACAAATAAAGATACAGCTAGGTATAAGAAAGTGACTTCTGATCGAAAACCGGGTCCTATACGGTATATTCTTATAAAGAAATTTAAAAATTTCTGAGGATTTTACTTGTCTACCAAGGAAAATTATTATAAATTCTTCAAACTTCTTTAAAATTTGAATACATTTTAATTTTACTTTTTGAAATTAATTATAATAATTCATTAAATCAGCGAATTGCAATTAAATATAGAAATTTTATTTAAAAAATTATATTATAACATTATACTGGGAAAAAAAAATCTGTAAATGTAATATAAAACATAAAACAAAATTAAATAATTAAAAATTTAACTAATCGGTTAAAACGTGCCACTGTACCTTAAGACTAAAAGAAAATGTTTAATTTTTTTAATTTTCTGAAGCACTTACGCCATTTACAGTTGAAATTAAAAAAAAAAATCTATTTGCTACAACCTATTTTTTTAAGTGTACAAAATCCCTCGAAAAATTCTTTTTTCGTGTGAAAAAGTTGTTTTATTTTTTCACTCCGTTAAGTGTACATGAATTTTCTTAATTTTTTAATTAAAGAAAGAGAAATATATACTTATATGGGTATATCTGGCTGGAAGGTACACCTTTTGCAGAATGACCTTTACCGATTGACCCCAAATTTTGCAGATGATTTTACATGTATAAAACATGATACCACCCAATTTTTTAGCAATATAACTGCAAAAGTGCCCAAATTAGGATCCATTTGAAAAATTTTTGGCTACTAGACTTTTTAAAAAATCAAATTAGCGCTGAGGCCGTCAAATTCTTTATTTTCCGGCATCCTGAGACTTTGTAGGCTACAACTGACCAAAGAATCGGGTTCAGTGGCAAATTTTATGTAGTTTTATCTTTTAAAAATATTTTTTTTTTTATCTAGTCGGTTTAAAAAATTAATTACCAAAAAAGATTAGCTAAACTGAAAACTTCCCAAAACAGTTCAAATGGACCTAATTTATTTTAATTTTTTGGGCCTAAATTCTACTGCTAAAAAAGTTTTCAAACAATCCTGAGTTTATTCAATACTTATGCAAAACAAAATAATTTTTGTGTACTTTTTTCAGATTTAAATTTTTTGATGACGATGTCTATAAAATACATATTAATTTTAGTACAATAAAAATTTTTTTTACCGTCTAATACTCTCGGAAAATATTTTAAAACTTTTCGAGGAGACGTCAAATTTGATTTAAAAAAAACTTATAACTGGTTTATGTATCCACAACCAACAATCATAGAACATGTTCAATTATAACAGTTTTATCGTATACTCCCTAATTATTATAAATCCTAAGTCCATAAACCTAAAGTATTGGTATTTGTTTAACCTCCATCTTAAACTCCATACGGATGTTGTGACAGAGGTCACCAACAACTGCCCATGCTAACACAGGTCCGGAGTCCAACGCCCTAACCACAGAGCTACCGAGGCTCTTTATAAACCTAAAGTATTCTAAGTTCTTGTTCTTATTAGGGTCTAATCAGGCCCTGACTCCCACTTATAATTATTCTAAGTGCCTAAATCGAAAATATTCTAAGTCCATTTCACCCCCCTCACTAAAAACTTTAATTTTTACCCCCCCCCCACTACTGACTTTTTCAAATACCCCATCCAATGAACATGTTTCGTGTTAATAATAACTGAGTAAATTGGTAACTATGTAAATTGGTTCAGCGGATCCTTAGTTATAAAACCCCAAAACTTGCGCAGACACACAGATATACAGACACGATACAGACACGCAAAGAAATTTTCAAATATATAGAGTAGTAAAATATTTCTTCAGTAATTACACAGTTACATACTCTCATTTTTCTCTTTATTGTTCTCAACAAATAGTACTTTGTATCACATTCTACAGCACTTGTAAAGTATTCGAGAAACTCAACACCTGAAATATAAAATGTTATACTGACTGTGTCATGTACTTTGTTAAACAGTTTTTAAAGGGTTTAAAGAAAATGAAAAAAAGCATGTCACTATTTTGCAAGTATACGCACATACTACATAACAAAAATGCTTTCACGGGTACCATCTGTATGCACAAACACAATAGTTTTTAAAAATTACATACGTACAATGAACATTTTATTTTCTATACAAATCTTATTATTTAAATAAAAGTACTCAAAATAAAAATTTTGACCCTATGACCCAAATAAAAGCATTCTTTTTACGTTTTTCTTTATTTTTTTTGCGTAAATTTTCATCTTACTCTAAATTTCATCCAATAGTTCAATAACAGTTAAATAATGAAGCGATTATTTGGTCCAAGATTGGGTCTTGAAAAAGTTGATTAAACTAAACGTAATCAAATTTGATATAAAAAACAGAATTTTTTTTTCATCTTCATTTGATACTAAAAACTTATCATAACTTCAATTCTGCAGTCATTTTTAACCTACAACCCTTCTAAAGATATATGTCACAAGGGTTGAAAATTCAAACTGAAAATTTTCGGAAAGTTTCAGACAGGACTTGGGCTAAGCCCAAACATTTTCGGCTGGCACATGGTATTGTACAGTAATTAGGCGATGGGTCACTAATTGGTACAGTTACCCTAGCTATTTATAAACTAATTTATCCCATTATATAACACCTCATTCAAATAACAAGATTTAGTCCTATTCGTCTATAATAGAAAATACATTTGTCCAAAACTTTTTAGTTAATTCAAACTTAGAATACTTTTGTGGCAAAAAGAATTTTTTTCCTTTTTTTTCTTAGAGCAAGAATGTTTATTTTGATACGGAACTTAGATTAAAATGTGTTAAAATGCGAAAAAAATGAAATTTTTTTTATCAGGTTATCCTATACTCTCCTGTTCACTCAGCAGTTTATTATTCAAATTTTGTTGTGCAAAATGCATTCAAAAACATTGTTTTAGTTTGAATACCTTAAGAAATATCTTGAATGAGAAAACCCAAAAGGATTAAACTTAAACTAAACTGAGGATTTATGCCAGACAAGAAACAGTTAAATTGTGTTAATACCTTTATAATAAGGTGAATTTGACAATTTTAGTGCACCCATCAGCAACCTATTCTATAGAAAAAATAAAAAAAAGTAATTTGCCTACGTATTTTGTGCAAATAAAACAACTTGGACAGACATAGAAATCCGCACATGCGTAAAGGAAAAGAGAATATCCGTGAAAGCTTAATTTACCTTGGGATAACAAGTATTATGCGGGTGTATATTATGAAAAGTCTAGTACTGTCCTTGTATATGATATGTGCATATATTTTTAGTGCTCTTGTGTATTTACTAAGGGGAAAATCGTCTGGAACTGAAATCTTTAGATCTCTAGTTGTTCTATGCCCTTTTTTTTCTGCTATTTGTTATTATATGCATTTGCAAGTACAAAATAATGAAAGGTGCGTGTATAATAAATTCATGGGGTTTTCACAAAAATAAAAAATAAAATGTTTATCTTTTTCTTTTTTTAATTGCTTTTTATTATTTGTTTTTATTTAGTTTTTGATTAATAAAATAAAAGTGGTATTTAAATATTATTGCTGTTATGGAAAAATTGGCTTAGGTCGAGACTTAGGTTCAAAAAAATAGTGTGCTGATGACACAGTACGATAAAACTTAATAAATCTATACCTCTAAAGATAATATTTCCAAATAGTTTTAGCTACTTTATTCAGGATTTTTCGTCCATTTTCCCAGGAAAAGACCCCGAAATTTGTGATCACAGGGACTCAAGTAACCTGTAGTAGACCACAGCCCGACGGCCAGTAAATAAACATTTTAAACCACGATTTGACTTGAGTATTTAGGAGGCCAATAAACATAAAATTCACCTAATTTTATCCTCGTAGGACGTATTTCCACGATAACTACATTCGGTGGTACGAATAAAAATCAATCTAAAAGATCCAGAATTTTTGGTTTTTTACCAGAATACTCATTTCAGAAATCTGTTACAAAGAATCATAAAGTAGATCATAAATTCATGACATATCTAGCATTGCCATAGAAACTTCGTATCTCTACTATCTTCTATGAAGTTAAAATGATCAAAGCTATGAGTTCTATGTGACTGTAAAACATTTTGAAACTCAATAAACAGGAATTTAATTTTATATTTAAAGTTTAAAAGAGGTCGTTTTAGCTCTTATCTTGTTAAAATAACTTAAAAATAGATAATCAAAAAACTTAATTTAATAATTTAAAGAATTTTTCTTAATAAAATAGAAATTCAATTGATTATTTGTTCTGATTGTTCAAATAATTAAACAAATAAAATGACAATATTACCTTTCAACAAATTAATCATTATAATTTACAATCAATTATTCTACCTTATGTATAAATTAATAAAACATTTTATGCTTACAATACAATATCTCATTAATAATTCATTACTTTACAAGCAATTCATATAAAAATTTTAATAATATATAATATAAGAATTATATGATTTAATTGGGCTGAGCTTATTAAAAATTTTTAACTTCATTTTGCCATTGATAAAATAGTTAATTATAAGAAATTTCTGTTATTCCCATTATAATTACAGTCTTTTTAAAAACTTTTAATAACAGTTAAGTCAAAATTTTCTGTATTTATATTAAGTTTTTTTAAAAGTTTTATTATTCTATTGGACTTTTAAACAATAAGTATTTAATATTACTTCCTCAATATTTTTTACAACTAAAAAGTTTAAATTTAGTTTAACTGAGTTTAACTTAAATTGTAATTTAAATTATAATTAACTAAGGATTTAATGCTTTGATTGTCACAAGGACAACGGACATATACTTTATTTCATTTTAATTATTAAGAACCTTTTGGTATTAAATTGATAACTAAATTTTAATTAAATTTTATTAACTTTATAAGCGAGACTTTAAGCTTTGTTTCATTCAGGTATTTCTAATTATAGGAAATCTGTTCTATTTATATTATCCTGCTAATTGCTAGTATGAGTTATTGTGGTAAATTTTACATAAGCACACTGCTATTATATGACTGTTGATCTTGCTGTTGATCCATTGCAAGTCTATTTGGTTCTATTTAATGTCAGTAGCTTCCCTTTTCTCGCTAATCATAACAAAATATCATTATTAAGGTCTAGTTCACCCCCTTCCCCACCTCACTAAAATGATATTTTTAGAAAATTTTTGTAGAATTTCAGAAAATTTTTTGGGGTGATAAAGCACGTTTTTTGGGGGGCAAAAAAGGATATTTAAATATATTTACGTGTATTTTATTTGGTAATCCAGAAATTTTGAGGGAAGAGGCAAGTGCCCCCATTTCCCCCCTGTAATCCTGCCTATGTTTATAATTTTTCGACCCATGGGTGATGCACTTTTAGTCTTAAAGTTATGAAAAGTATATTTAAACCCGTGGGGGTTAGGGGACGAGGCCGCCACTAAAGAAAAAAAGGAATCAAAGAGTACTTGTGATTACGAAAAGTTAGTAAAATAAATAAAGAAAAAAAACGTTAAATCTTTAAAATATTCAGATGCGTTCAAGGGTTGAGATGTCGGGACTTGTCCTAAAATAAATTTTTCCCACGTAAAACTACATTTTTTTGTCATTTCTAACTAAAATATTAGTCATTTAGTAGGGGGGGGGGGGCAAGATTATATTTTAACATGAAACATGTTTATAGGGAGAGGGTACATCAGAATTTGAAAATTAAGAGGAGGGGGTCAAATGAGATTTAGAATAATTTCAATTTAGGGACTTTGAAAAATCTGGGCTTAGGGACTTAGAATAATACAGGTTTAGGGACTTGGAATAATTTTGATTTAGGGACCTAGAATAGTAGACGTTTAGGGAATCAGAATAGTTTAGATTTAGAATATTAAGATCTAGTAAAGATGATAATTAGAAATTATAAAATTAGAAAATTGTATTGCAACGTTGCGTAACATTAGCATTATACCTAGCCCTCAGCTGGAAGTAAACATGTTCCAGGCATTTAGGTTGTGTGTACATAAACCGGTTATAATTTTTATTTTAACATGTTGATTAAGTTGTAACTTAACTGCATTATTTAAATTTCAAATTCATCAAGTCTCACTTTTATTCACAGATGATCATTGTTACATTAGGCATCAATTAAGATTTTAAATACAAACAACTTGAATTCTTCGTTAGAATAAATTTAAAAAAAATGATATATATTTAACCTGACGCAAAAGAAAATTTTCTTTTTAGATAAAGTTAGAAGACACTCATTGTCTCAAAGGAATATCATTTTACTTATTTTACGTATAAAATATATACTTTTAAAGTAAATAGAAAATTACGATTAAATATTTTCTTATTTTTCATTTAATTAGAATGCATTATTCATGCATGTCATTATTTTTTAAAAATATTAATTTTTTTATTATTATTATTATTATTTATTTATTTGTTGCCACAAAGAAGTATACAGTAAAATAGTTTTATAAAATAACACAAAGTATGTGTGCAAAATATATAAAAAAAAAAGATTATAATAATTAATAACAATGAATATTTTTATATATATATTATATATATATGTATAAATATATTTAAGTATTTTGAACGCTTAGTAAATATAGTCTAATCTTTGGATGAAAGGTTTATAACAGTCTTTGAAGTAAATAATAATCATTAAAGTTCAGCCAATTAAGTAATAATTCATTCTAAATAAAATAAAGTAAAGCAATGAATAGTAATAAAATAGTAAATATTTAAGTAAAATAGTGCATTTATGTATTGGTTATGATAAGTGTATAAAATGTCTCAATTCAGGTACAGATAATCGAATGGAATCGAATTCCAAAGATTAGTGCCATGATATTGGAAGGATTGTGCACAACAATTTTTCAATTTAGGTAGCACAAGTTCTCTGCTTTTTAGTTGACCACGAGCACTACTCTTGAGAGTATATTTCGTGAACAATTCTGTTAAATATTGGGGTTGACCTATAGGCGTAAAATTTTGTAACACATTATGGGCTTAAAATAAAGTCTGCGCGTGTCATTACAAAGCCAACCAAGTTTTCGTCTGTACGGTGCTATATGTGCGTCTTTTTGTATACCAAAAATGTACCTAAGTCCACTGCGGTCCACTGTTACTGAGTCTTTGTAGTCTGATCTTAAGTGCATAACTTATGTCAAGGTATACGACATTGCAATAGTCAAGATGTGGTGTAACTAGTGCTTGTACCAGTTCGTAAAGTTTTCGTTGTGTAGTTACGTATGAACCTAAGTGTATATAATACACGATTAACATTTTTTCAATAGATGTTATATGAGGTTTCCAAGTGAGCTTACTATCAAGTATCACGCCTAGGCTTTTCACCTTTTTCTCAAAGGGGATAATAGTCCAGTTGACCATATCTGCACTAGGGTAGTTTGATCTATTTAGGCGGTCAAAAAATGTGCTTGTACTAAAGTAAATTACCTTAGTTTTTTCATAATTCAGCCAAAGTGAAACCCTAGTAGCCCAATCAGAAACTTTATGTGCAACTAGCGACAGCGTCTTAATGGCAGAAGTTACATTTTCAGGGGATACTTGAAAGTAAACTTGCAGATCGTCAGCGTCAAGTAAATGCAATATATTGTCTGGTAAGTAGTTTTTGACGTCATTAATGAACAGGCAAAACAGCAAGGTGCCAAGCACCGAAACCTGAGGCACTCAAAGATTGACACTAAGAGGGACATTATGTTTTGGAAATAACTTGCAAACATCTATCTTGAAGATAGGATCTGATCAATAATAGTGAATTCCTGGAGAACCCAATTTAATTCAGTGTTGGTAGCCGTATAAGAGGACAGATGGTGTCAAACGCCTTGCTGAAATCGAACTGCAGTAAAAATGTTATTTGTCTGTTAGTCATGCCTCGTCTAATGTCTTCTGTTAGTTTTAAGAGTGCTGTTGTTGTGCTACTGTGTTGTCTAAATCTTGTCTGTAGTGGGTCAAGTATTTTATTGGTGTTTAAATAAACTGTAATTTGGTCATGGACAAGCTTTTTAAGTACCTTTGATAAAAAGCAAAGTAAAGCTACGGGATGAAAGTCTGAGCAAGAAGATGGGGTGTTAGTTTTTTTTTATTGTAACAATTAACACTTTTTCCATGATAGAGGGAATTTTCCATTTTTCAAATACTCATTGAAAAGCTTGACCAGATATGATCCAATAGTAGGTAGTGATTTAGCTATTACTCTGTGAGAGATGCCATACCAATACAGGGGGGACTCCGTTACCCCAGATACGATACATGATGTATTCTACTTGTAATGGTTTACCAATAACTTTAGTGTTTGATTTAGCAAAAACCACAGTCCCCAACCTCAGTGTTGCAAACCTGTCTAAGTACGCTATAACCATTTATATTAATTATATGATCGTCCACCGCATAACTCAAACGTGTCTCTGCTACCCCCACAATATCATAAGAGGTATCATGTATCAGAATTTCTTTAAACTGATTTATATTTAGCTTAAGTGAGGTGGAATTGATGAAGCCTACTTTAAGTCTGTCAGTTTTTGGACAAGGTGCTAGTCATTTTATTGTTGTTAAATATTATGTACTATCACCGCGCGCTGATGGTGTGATGTGTGCCGGTGTCTGATTCACCTGCATAGATTGTCTTAATTACGAACAGATCAGAGGGGCTGCTGAAAAAATGCTCAGGCATGCCAAAGTTCCATCGAACAAGGAACCTGCCTCCCTATGCCACACAAAACGAAATTCTACACTTTTAGTAATGCTTTTGAGCGATTTGAAAGCTCTTATTTTCCGAAGATGACAAAGATTCATTTATGAATATTTTCGTGAATGGCATACAGGACGCAAGCTCACTGCCCAATAATGATTTATTAATATCCCGAATACTGAAATAATTATGCTTCTTTTTGTTAAAATAATTTGCTAAACTCTAATAGGTGATGAAAAGACGGATAATAAATGATGGGAACTGTCTTTTTTGAAATAAGCAAAAATTGAAAATTTTTTTCATTGCCTAAAATGTCTGTCTTAGGTTTGTCCAAGAAGCCACTGGTATTTCAATAGATGGATTATGGTCGAAAAATTTTTAATACCAACAAAAACTAATTTATTTTTTTGATATTTTTTTATATTTAAAAATCTTAAAAATTAAATTAATCATAACTTTACTTGGTTAATTACAATAATGTCAAATAAAATTACTCACAGATTATTTTCAATTATACTTTAAACTTTTATTCCATTTACTTTATTTTTTTTCAGATTAAATTTTCTACTCTATAAATAAAACCGATTATTAAATTCCCGTCAGTCAACTATTAATTAAAAACAATTTAATTATTACTTTAAATGAATCGAGTCAACATTGTTATAATAAAAAAAGATTCAAAGCGAGTATGTAATTAATTTTATTTTAAAAAAACACACGTAAAGAAATAAAGTTCAATAATGTCACCATTGCAACCTTTTAATTATCATCATTGTCATTAACAACAACAAAGTGGTTAACTTGAAAAAAGAAATTTCATTCCAACCTTTTTTTTCAATTCTTTATTTTTTTTTTATTTTTTACTATATACTATTTGTATGTATTTGAGATTAGCAAGTTATTTGAAAAAAGGCTTACTTTACAAAAATATGTGGGTGTGTGTGTCTGTTTTGGTGTGTTTGGTATGTGAGAATAAAGTATATATATAAGAGTCCTGCTTAATGTCCCCCAGGATCTAAAAATACTAAAGGATCCACTTGGGATAGACTGACTACTCGACTGTTCTTCAATACCTAAACACACAATTTTTTTTTTATATAACTTACTCTCTTGTCACTAGTGTGTGCAGCTTTTTTTTATACTTCACAAACAAAAGATATTTTTATTATTTTTTTTTTTTATTTTAGTAAGGAAAAATGTAAATATATAGGAAAAGTTATGCAAACGAGGTGACTTTTTTTTGGTACAATGATATTATGAGTGTTTGTAAAAAATGTTTCTTTTTCTCTTCTGCTCTAAATAATTGAAAAGTATGTACGATAAAGAAAATACAAGTTAAATTCTTTTTTTTTTAAAAGGGACTATATTATATAGATTGATGTGGTTTTGGCTGCTGATATTTGACACGATTCCTTGAAATTAATAAAAATATTTCAGCAAAATAATCAGTTGTTTATTTGTAGTTACGTGAAATATATCAGTTTGACCTAAATGTATGGAATTACGGATAATAAGATTAAAATTTTTTGAACCAGAATAACTTTTGTTAATATGTTGCTAACTTAAATTTCCCTGATTAATTGTATACTGTTAAACTAAATTTTCATTGGCAGTTTTTTGCGTAGCAAATAGGTACATATTAACCTCGATATTATCGTAGTTTTTTACACAATTTAAAAATCTTTTGATAAAAATAGCTTTCTGTTCAAAATTTCTTAAAATTCTTCCTAAAATTTTTTAATATTACGCTGTTTTTTTAGAGCCATTGATAGTAGGGAAGGGGATTGGGGTGGAACTTTTACCAAAAGTATTATTTTTCAATTTTTTAAATAATATATATTGAGAGAGGGCTAGATGTCGGTCATTTTTTTAGGTATATTTTTTAGGTAAATTGAAACAAATATGCACTTAAATTGTAGAATTACTCCAGTTAAATCAGGGGGGGGGGTTGTATAGTTTGTATCCACCACCAGATTTGGTTTACTATTGGTTTTTTAGGTCGCTGATCACAAATTTTGGGATCGTTTCTATGAGAAATTTGAGCTTCACTCTTAAATTTGCAAAAATTACCCCTAAAAAGGGATATTTTTTATGTATTCAAAGTTTAAGGCCCCGGATTTCGCCCATATGAATTTTTTGCGTTATTGATCACGAGTTTCGGGAACTTTTTTTTTTAAATTAACAATTCACCCTTAAATTAGCAAAAACTACCCCTAAGAGGTTACGCGCTTTCAGTCTCCAGATTTGGTCTACATTGGTTTGTAGGTCCCTGATCATGAATTTCGGAGCCTGTTTACAAAAAATTGTTGCTTCGCCCTTAAATTAGCACCAATTTTTAATAAGCAAGGTCCCAAAATTTGTGATCAGCGACCCAAAAAAAACCCATTGGACCAAATCTGGCCACTCAAAATTCGAATTTAATTTCTTTTTAGGGGTAGTTTTTGTAATTTTAAGGGTGAATCTCCAATTTCTAATAAAAAAGACCCCGATTTTCGTGATCAGCGACTAAAAAAACTTATAGTAGACCAAATCTGGTGGTGGCCACAAACTATACAATCAAAACTGTGATTTGACTGGAGCAATAGCATTCAGTTTTGCAACTTTTTTTTAGTAAAAAATGACTTTGGGAATAAATTTTGAATTAATTTTGTTAAAAATATCGAATAATATCATACCACTTATATAATTTCAGATTTGTTCAAATTCAAAACAAAAAAAAAAACCTTTTATTACCAGAGAAAATGAAAAATGATATACCTAAAAAATTATATCCACTAAAAAGAAATCAATCCTTTTACGAATATCATACACATTTTTTTGTCTAACTTTTATTTTTTAAAAGCTTTTTTCTACGCTTGTTTATTTCACGTTCAAAAGTATAATTTTTCATTACAACTTTTATCTGCTTTTATGCGTATAAAAAAATGAATATTCTCCCTGTATTTTTCATATTTCTAGAATTTTTAAATACTTTTTAAATGAAATTCTACTTTCAAAGATATTTGCAAAGAAACGTTTTTATATTAAAAAAAATAATTTTTTTTTTTGCATAATTCTGTAAGGATAACACAGATTTATTCATATTACCTAGATATTTTTTTGACCAAAGTCTACTGTTTTTCATGCTCTACGTTTAAATTAAAATTTACGTTTTTTTGTTTATTTGTGGATTTATTACATTCTTTTCACGTAGTAATAATTTTTAAAAAAATTTATCAATAAATAATTTGTACTTTTTTTACGAGTTTTTTTTGTAACAAAAGTATATATTTTTTCAAACTTTTAATAATGAACATATTATATGCTTGATAAAAAATTTTCTTTATTTAACTTATCTTTTTGCAGACACAATAAAAAAAGCGTATATATTTTTTTACATCTACTTAAACAATGATTTTTCTCGTATTTTCTATAAAATTATTAAACTGCAGAATAAAAAAAAGTATATAAAAGAAAGTTTTCTTCGAGCTTTTTTTTGTGAAAAAAAAAACGTACGTTACGTAAGAACTAAATTTTATATTTATATAAAAGAATAGAAAAGTTTTTTTTTCAAATATAAAAATGATTTTATGTACACTGTAATAATATTTTGGTTAAAAATTTAGGCTGCAGTACTCGAATATATTTCATTGAGTATTCAGAGATGAGTTATCAGACTATAAATATTGATAAAACTTAATTAATTTTTGGCCATCAAAAATCAACGTAAGATATTGAAAAATTAATGATTTTGTTTGTTTATCTTTCCTTTGGGTTAGTTTTACCAAGAGTTTTATTTTTAGTATTCCTATATGATTTTGGAATAACAATGGGTATTTAGCCTGTCTTTCTATAATCACATTAATTAAGAAGAAACGTTCTTATTGATAGGGAGTATAGTACTTTGAGAAACTTGGAATCAAGAGGGAAAGTTAATTGGTTGGTAATAAGGGTATGATCTGATCCTTTGTACGGATAATCGGGATATTGTGTTTTACAATCCAATTTATGAAAGGATGCGTTTTCTAGGGGTTTTGTATCTTTTATAAGAAAAAATATTTATTATAAAAGTTACATATTTTATTGAAAATATTTCTTAAAAAAGTTTGTAGCATCACTTTTCCACAAAATAACATACTATATGAATCTTGAAGAATCTAGAAATTCAAAAAATTAAATATTTATCTCATTTTGCATTAAGGGACAGGTACGAAAGTCAATAAGAACTAGCAGCACTACTTGCACTCAATACCGATATCTTTTGTTTTTGTTGTTTGTAAAATTCTGTTTGCGTTTTTTAATACCAGAAAATAATAAAACTATGTTTAAATAAAGATAAAATATTATTTAAATATAGCTGTTATCGGAATATAATTAATTATTATATTTATCTCGAAAATATAAAACATAAAATTGGTGCTTATATTCTTTATATTTACTGAAAAAAATTTTATTTCTAATTGTATTATTTCTTCTTCATCGTTAAATATTATACTTTTTTGACTGAAATAAATGACTCAGATTGCAAATATTATTTCTATTGTTAAATAAAATTTTTTTTCTTCAAATTAATAAAACAAACTTATGATAATAATTAATAAATAAGATATACTGTAGTAAAAAAAGGTCAAGACTCAATAAAATTTTAAAATCGAGGGGGAATAATCTCGCAACTGCGCAGCAGTTCCGCGCCAGTTCCATGGCAGTTTCATAAAAAACTGTGTGCGCGAGTTTGTCACAGTTCGAGGCAGTTCCGCGCCAGTTCCACCGGATTTAAACGGAGCGCGCGGCAGATTCCTATCCGATTAATTATTTATTGTAATTATTATTATTTATTTAACAGTTAATTAAATAATTTTTAAATTACATTATTAATGGGCAAAAATAACAAATATAGGTTTTTTTAAATTAATTAAGTACTGATTTTTCAGCAGAAACAGTTAATTGATTTTAAAATTTAAAAAATTAGCTTAATAAAATTTGTTATAATTTTATAAATATTTTATTGATAATTAGTATAAATTAATAATTATATACTTAATGAGCTTTAATTCGATTGCTTGTATAAATTTTTATAAATTTATTTTAAATTAAAAATAAGAAAGATCTTATGCATTCATGAGAGATGAATTCAAATTCTTTGCCCAGTGCAAAAAATTATTAATAAATTATAATAATTAATAATTACACTGTTAAGTTTCTACGCTTTAATTTTGCTTAATTTGCTTGCAGTTTCAAGCATTCAAAGCAAATTTACTTGACAATTCAAACAAATATATTTAAAATAATGTAATTTCAATTATTTTGTTTGAAAATTCAAGCCGTTACTCAATAATACATAGTTAATATAAAAAAATTGTGTACAACCTAAATTAAATATCCCATAAACCTAAAAAATGTAAGTTTTTTGCATAAATAATAAGTAATTTTAAATGTTTTTTGGTATCATTTTTTTATTTTTATATTGATTTTTTCGTCATTTTTATTTTAACCCCTTTTTTACCCCCAGTACCCCTATTTTTGGGGCATTTGAAAGAGTTGTAAGTAAAATCTGACTTCAGTTTCGGTAAGAGCATGAAATTTTACTTTAGACATTTAATTTAAAAGCCTCTATATCTATATGGGAACATATTTTTTTTTTACTTTCTGTTTACGTCCGCTTGGGCATAAATGGGTTAAAAACTTATAACCGGTTTATGAAATCACAACCAACGAATATAGAACATGTTTAAATTTAGTTTTTATAATTTCAAGCCAAAAAAAATATAATTTGTAGGTCTCTGATTATACTCTTTTATCGAAATTATTTGAAGTCCTTAAATCGAAATAAGTCCCTAAATTCAAATTATTCCTAAATTTAAATTAGTCCATTTTAAGGGGTGAAAACTACCCCCAAAAAATAAAAAATGATGAATCAACATACATGGTCAAGTTTATTACTATTATTCTTTTGTACTAATATTTTAATTTAGCATTTTAATATTTAATATTTGTTCCGATATATTATTTTTTAATCCTCCTAGGGGATAAAATGGGTAAAACTGCCCCTACTCGACACGTCAAGCACTACACCCACATAACGTAAGGAAGTGGTCTATTATAAAAAAACGACACGTCAAGCCTTACGCCTATAAAACCTAAGGCATTTGTCTATAATAAATAGTTACACGTTAAGCATTACATCCACATAACCTAAGTTAGCAATTTACAATAAAAAAACGACACGTCAAGCATTACACCCACATAGCCTAAGGAAGTGGTCTTTAGTTAAAAACGACACGTCAATCCTTACACCCACGTAACGTAAGTAAGTGGTCTATAATAAAAAAAATGAAACCATAAGCCTTACACCCAAATAACCAGGCCTGCAAATAACATAAGGAATCGATATTACAATAAAAAAAAGTTTTATAATACTAGAAAAAGTTCAAACCTTTTAGTATTTTGTTTATATAATATCAAAATTCGTTGATATATGCGGCTGACATTTTCAATACATACTTGTAATATTTAAAATGTACTCACAAGGGGAGTTAAATACATTTGGAACACCAAATTATACCAAATGTTTATGGATGAGTTTATTATGTTGAAAAAACATGCCGACTACCAATTCATTCCAATGGACCTTTTGGGCCTAGAAACGCAGGGCTCAATGATATGGAATGGGGTTTTTAGGTAATTTTCAATGAAACGCTAAAACCTCACAAATTAACCAAAACACTTTTGGTTGGTCTCATTTTTTTGTTGTCAGTGTCAACTCTCAAACTTCGTAAACCGCAATTTTTTATCATTAATTCTCTTATCACTATAGCCAATTAACCGAATGGTCATTTTTGGTTAAAAATTACCAATTTTTAAATCGCTGCAAAATTTGTAATTTTTGACAAAAATAGGTTTTATAAGTCTAAAATATTTCCACAAGCTTCAAATTTCCAAAGATTTTTTACTCTACCTTTTTAAATTATTTGTTAATCAGATATGATAATTTGAAGTCGGAGTCCCAATTTTATGATTTTTTAAAAAAGCTTATTTTTAATGTTAACTTTGAAGAGCCATTTCTTGAAAACCCTTAAGAAAATCCGAATTTTATAGTATATATATTTTAAATTATTATTAAAATGCATGAAAAAAAAGTTTTTAAATGTTTTTGAGAAAGATAATTATTAATTGAAATACGGGCCCTGGCAAGGGGTAACAATTCCAAACAATTCTAATTCTCGACAATTCCAAACAATTCCATCTGTTTTACGCGCAGCGGGCTCGCCTGGTAGTGGAGATACGAACCGATAAAAGAAAAGAGAAAAAGGGAATAACAATAATTATTAAATAATTATTAAATTAAATAAATAATAATTTGTTAATTAATAATAGTTAATTAATAGTTATTAATAATTTAAAAAAAATAAATAGATTTATCATTTTCTTTTTTTTTTTTTTAAGTTTGGTTTTTATAATATACAATTTGTCTTACTGATTAGTACTAAACTGAAAAAAAATCCGTTTGCCTCGCGTTTGCCGCAACCGGAATTTCTGCAGTTGCTGCTACCGGAATTCCTGTTGTGGAATACGGAATTTTTTTTTTTTTAATATCTGCAAATGTATTAAATGTATAATTAGTAAATATTAATCTTTCCAGGATTCAAAACAAGAAAATTCAACGCACTATTTTTTTAACGAAAAATTCCAGAATTTGAATCCAGAAGCAAATTATTATCTTGTTTACAAAACCACACTGAGACAAATATTCCATTAGTTTAATAGGTTTGATTTCATTGAAATATAGCAATGAAATATTCTATTAAATTAATAGTATAGTTATTGAATCAATGAAATATTTCATTAAATTAATAATATTTTAAATTCAGTAATTTTAGACTGTACTGCGCAACTCAGAATTCACTGAGAGAGACAGCGCCACGGTATACTTTAATAACAGAGTTTATGCTGTTTTGAGTAATGCCAATAATTAAAGAAAATGAAGTTTTAATTAAAAAAAAAAAAATGTTAATATATAATGGTGGAAACGCTGCTGTTTCTGAATCTCTTTTGGGAGAAAAAATATTCATCATTTCATATAGCAAGTTAACGATACCAAAGGACTGGTTTTATAAGACTTGATCTTAAATTGTAAAAAACTATGAACTATTTTTCTTTTTTTTCTTTTTTAGTCAATCCTTAGATATATCTGAAATATTTTAATTCTCTATTACTGCTAGGAAAAAAAATTCACAGTTGCATCTTTCCCAGTTAGCGGTAGCAAAGAACTGTTTTTATAGACACTATCTGAGACAGTGAAAAAATAAACTAATAAAATATAGAAAACCATTCTTGGTTCCTTTTCTTCTACTCAATGATTAGAACTACTTTTGATAATTTAAATATTCTATCTCTTTTGGGAGAAAAAATATCCATAATTTTATATAGCATTCAAGTTTACGATACCAAAGGACTAGTTTTTTAATAAACTATTGGATACTAAAAAATTAAACTAATAAGAATCAGAAAACCATTCTTGGTTCCTTTTCTTCTACTCAATAATTAGAACTACTTTTGATAATTTCAATATTCTATCTCTTTTGGGAGAAAAAATATCCATAATTTAATATCAACTTGATGGCTGGAAAAAATATTCATAATTTTATATCAACTTAAATGCTATATAAAATGATGAATATTTTTTCTCCCAAAAGAGATAGAATATTGAAATTATCAGAAGCAGTTCCAATCATTGAGTAGAAGAAGAAGAACCAAGAATGGTTTTCTGGTTTTTATTAGTTTAGTTTTTCACTATCTCAGATAGTGTCTGTAAAGACTCTATAGTCCTTCGGCATCGTTAACTTGAATGCTATATACATAATGATATGAATATTTTTTCTACCAAAAGAGATAGAATATTGAAATTATCAGAATTAGTTATAATCATTGAGTAGAAGAATAGGAACCAAGAATGGTTTTCTAATTTTTGTTAGTTCAGTTTTTCACTATCTCAGATAGTATATTAAAACCAGTTCTTTGCTACCGCTAACTGGGAAAGATGCAACTGTTAATTTTTTTTTCCTAGTAGTGATAGAGAATTTAAATATTTCAGATATAATTTTAAACATTGACTAAAAAAAAAAATAGTTTTGAGAAAGTCCAATTCTGGATACTGCCTTATTGTTTTGAGAGAAATTACGTAGTTGCTTTTTATAATTTTTGTAAAGAATTTAATTAATATAAAAAAAAGAATTTTTTTGTTTTTATTATATGCATCTTGTCATTCATAGATTTAGAATGTTGATATGATTTTCTTTCCATTTAATTTAATCTTTGATACATAAAAAAATAAATAAATTAATTATTAAAAAAAATTAACTGTTTGTAATTTTTTTATTTAATTATATATTTTTTTTTCACAAATTTTATATTCACCTATACTTTTTTACTAATTTCTTTTTTTAAACAAAATTTGTAAAATATTAAAACTAATTAAAAAAATGATATTCAATTATTTAAATTTAATTATTTACTTTAAAATTTTGATATAATTGTTATAAGCAGATGTCGCTCTAAGAATATCACTCTCGCAAGTCATAAAATTGACTTTCCTTTACTATATAAGGATCAAAATTTTATTACATGATATACGAAGCGCGCGTGCGAATAATATATAATATATAAGCGAAACAATAATAGGCGAATACACGGGGGATACAAATTAAAAACTAAATAATACACATATGCGGTCATCGTAACTTCATTCGATAAAAACAGCGTTTAAAATATTAAGTAAAAAAATAACTGACTCACATGGTTAAAAAACTTAATATTTTATTTTCTTTAAAAAAAAAATAATAAGTCATTAAACTAAAGTTATATTTCATTAAAATAATTTTAATAATATATGTCATTAAATTAATGAAATATTTCATTGCTACATTTCAATGAAATCATTTTATCAAATTAATGATATATACCATTGAATCAAAGAAACGTTTTTCTCAGTGCATACAAAACGGAAATGATCTCTTTCCAGGTTTTTAATCAAGGAATTTATAGTTCTTTTTTTGATACACAAATTCCAGAATTTGAAAACCGAAAATATTCTCTTTCCATGTTTTAAATAATGGAATTTAATTACTTGTTTATTGAAAGCATAATTCCTAGATTTAAAACCATCAATTTATTTCTATTTTACAATTTAGAAAAACGATCCAGCTACCCTCAACAGGCAACTTTTGGTTGATTTTAGCAATTTTATGGGGATTTTTATTTAATATTTATAATTTCATGGTTAATTAAACGTAAAATGTTGCGTTTATCTTTTGATAGGTAACTTTTGGTAACTTCTAACAGTTTATATGGAATTTTTTTTTGTCAAGCCTTACACTAGCGTAACCTAAGGAAATAGGCTATAATAAAATAACGACACGTCAAGCCTTACAGTAGCTTAACCTAAGTAAGTAGGCTGTAATAAAAAACGACACGTCAAGCCTTACACTAGCGTAACCTAAGGAATTAGGCTATAATAAAATTAGCACACGTCAAGCCTTACAGTAGCTTAACCTAAGGAAATAGGCTCTAACAAAATAACGACAATCAAGCCTAACAGTAGCTTAACCTAAGGAAGTAGGCTCTAACAAAATAACGACAATCAAGCCTAACAGTAGCTTAACCTAAGGAAGTAGGCTGTAATAAAAAACGGCACGTCAAGCCTTACACTAGCGTAACCTAAGGAATTAGGCAATAATAAAATTAGCACATGTCAAGCCTTACAGTAGTGTGACCTAAGGAAATAGGCAAGGCGATAATAAAATAACGACACGTCAAGCCTTACACTAGAGTAACCTAAGGAAGTAGGCTATAATAAAATTAGGACACGTGAAACCTTACAGTAGCTTAACCTAAGGAAATAGGCTATAAAATTAAAAAATTATCAGTTTTAGTTATTTTTAAAAATACTTTTGTCCCTTCCTTTTTAAATCAATTTAATAAAAAAAATATATAATACAGAAAATATAGTAAATTTAATAACTAGAGTGTAAATTAGTTGGTAATGTAGTAGTAATTAAAGTTTTTTTATTAAATTTATTTAAAAAGGAAGGGACAAAAGTATTTTTTTAAATAAATAAAACTGATCATTTTTTAATTTTATAGCCTATTTCCTTAGGTTAAGCTACTGTAAGGTTTGACGTGTCCTAATTTTATTATAGCCTACTTCCTTAGGTTACGCTAGTGTAAGCCTATTTCCTTAGGTTAAGCTACTGTAACGCATGACGTGTCCTAATTTTACTATAGCCTACTTCCATAGGTTACTCTAGTGTAAGGCTTGACGTGTGGTTATTTTATTATCGCCTATTTCCTTAGGTCACACTACTGTAAGGCTTGCAACGTGTGCTAATTTTATTATAGCCTAATTCATTAGGTTACGCTAGTGTAAGGCTTGACGTGTCCTAACTTTATTATAGTCTACTTCCTTAGGTTACGCTAGTGTAAGCCTATTTCCTTAGGTTAAGCTACTGTAAGGCATGACGTCTCTTAATTTTATTATAGCCTACTTCCTTAGGTTACGAGGTTACGCTAGTGTAAGGCTTGACGTGTCCTAATTTTATTATAGCCTACTTCCTTAGGTTACGCTAGTGTAAGGCTTGACGTGTCCTAATTTTATTATAGCCTACTTCCTTAGGTTATGCTAGTGTAAGCCTATTTCCTTAGGTTAAGCTACTGTAAGGCATGACGTGTCCTAATTTTATTATAGCCTACTTCCTTAGGTTACGCTAGTGTAAGGCTTGACGTGTCGTTTTTTATTACAGCCTACTTCCTTAGGTTAAGCTACTGTAACGCTTGACGTATCCTAATTTTATTATAGCCTACTTCCTTAGGTTACGCCAGTGTAAGGCTTGACGTGTCGTTATTTTTTTATAGCCTATTTCCTTAGGTTACACTACTGTAAGGCTTGACATGTCGTAATTTTATTATAGCCTATTTTATTAAATAATAATTTTACCTCTGATTTTACCCGTAATTTTATCACATCTAATTAACCCTTGTTTTCAAATTTTCTTACATAATCTCCTGGCACCTATTTTGTAATAATTCAGGGTTGCCACTATTTTTTAACATGGAACATGTTTATAGACAGGAGGGGGTACTTCAAGCATTTCAGTTTGGGAGGAAGGGTCAAATGGACTAATTTCGATTTAGGAATAATTTGAATTTAGGGACTTATTTCGATTTAAGGACTTCAAATAATTTCGATAAAAGTGTATAATCAGAGACCTACAAATTATATTTTTTTTGGCTTGAAATTATAAAAACTAAATTTAAACATGTTCTATATTCGTTGGTTGTGATTTCATAAACCGGTTATAAGTTTTTAACCCATTTATGCCCAAGCGGACGTAAACAGAAAGTAAAAAAAAAATATGTTCCCATATAGATATAGAGGCTTTTAAATTAAATGTCTAAAGTAAAATTTCATGCTCTTACCGAAACTGAAGTCAGATTTTACTTACAACTCTTTCAAATGCCCCAAAAATAGGGGTACTGGGGGTAAAAAAGGGGTTAAAATAAAAATGACGAAAAAATCAATATAAAAATAAAAAAATGATACCAAAAAACATTTAAAATTACTTATTATTTATGCAAAAAACTTACATTTTTTAGGTTTATGGGATATTTAATTTAGGTTGTACACAATTTTTTTATATTAACTATGTATTATTGAGTAACGGCTTGAATTTTCAAACAAAATAATTGAAATTACATTATTTTAAATATATTTGTTTGAATTGTCAAGTAAATTTGCTTTGAATGCTTGAAACTGCAAGCAAATTAAGCAAAATTAAAGCGTAGAAACTTAACAGTGTAATTATTAATTATTATAATTTATTAATAATTTTTTGCACTGGGCAAAGAATTTGAATTCATCTCTCATGAATGCATAAGATCTTTCTTATTTTTAATTTAAAATAAATTTATAAAAATTTATACAAGCAATCGAATTAAAGCTCATTAAGTATATAATTATTAATTTATACTAATTATCAATAAAATATTTATAAAATTATAACAAATTTTATTAAGCTAATTTTTTAAATTTTAAAATCAATTAACTGTTTCTGCTGAAAAATCAGTACTTAATTAATTTAAAAAAACCTATATTTGTTATTTTTGCCCATTAATAATGTAATTTAAAAATTATTTAATTAACTGTTAAATAAATAATAATAATTACAATAAATAATTAATCGGATAGGAATCTGCCGCGCGCTCCGTTTAAATCCGGTGGAACTGGCGCGGAACTGCCTCGAACTGTGACAAACTCGCGCACACAGTTTTTTATGAAACTGCCATGGAACTGGCGCGGAACTGCTGCGCAGTTGCGAGATTATTCCCCCTCGTTTAAAATTTTTAAAATTATTTTTAGTTTAAATAAACAAATGTGGTTAATAAATAAATTCTTTCCTTATAAATATTTTTCAAATAAAAATTTTAATATAAATTTAAAAAAATTTATTAAATTCTTTAGAAAAAATATTATCAATAAACCAATAATCTTTAATATTATATTTTCAGAGTTTGGGAATCCTTGCTAGTATACCAGCAGCATTATTAATATTTACACTATTAGTATTATTGATATATTTAGTAACACGTTGTTGTGATCGAAAACCACGTAATAGATTATCAATAATATTATTCAAATGTTCGTTAGCAATATTAGCATTAGTGTGTTGTGCTACTGTTGCTGTTGGACTTTACGGTAACGATGATGTTCATAATGGAATGGTGCAACTGATTGCTGCTGCTAAAAATATCGATACTTCTATTATGGCTGTTAGAAATCAGGTAAGAAGAATTTTAAAATAAGAGTTATGCCTTTAAAAAGAAACTTTAATTAACTTTAAATAACTTTCTTGCAGAGCCTAGCGATAGAATTAAAGTTGAAAAAATTACAATCGGATTTAACACCAATTAGAGATCAACTAGACGCACCAGTTAATAATAAGACGTTAATGGAATCAATAATGAATTCGTTAGAATTAATGAAGAAAAACACGACTTTGGCAATAAATCGTAGCGTTGAAATAAGAAGACCATTAAGTCGTATAAGCTTGGCTGGTGCTATAACATTGACGGAATACATGGAACATTTAAGGTGGCCAATTACAATGGCTATTCTTAGTGCACTTCTTATACTTTGTGTTGTATTACTCGTTGGAGTTGCTAGACATTCAAGATGCGCGTTGATAACATTTTCTGTATTTGGCCTATTTGCCGTTATAATATCATGGCTAATGGCATCGATATATTTATCAACGGCGGTTGCACTTGGTGATTTATGCGTATCGCCAGATACTTACATTATGAAAACTGCACCGTCAGCACTCGGTTCACAAGTCTTATCCTATTATACTCATTGTGAAAATACAAGAAACAATCCATATACTCAGCAACTTAGGGATGGTAAAACAGCTGCTGAAAATATAAGGAGAAATCTTGATACGATTAAGCAATTATCAACTGTATTATTGAAAGAAGCAAATTTACAAGCAAAATTTAGCAGTATCAACAGTGAAATTATTTCTGTTGATAATCAGTTTACAAGTATTACAACTTATTTGGATTGTAGACCAATCTATAAACAATATGTACATGCTGCTAAAAGTCTCTGTCATTTAGGATTGTAAGTTTACCGCATCAAACACTTATTCTGTTCTGTTTATGATAAACTAATTAAATGCTCTTTTATTTGATAGATTTGGATTAGCTCTTATGCTGTTAGCGAGCGTAGCAGCTGGATTCTTTTTCACGGTTCTGGTATGGGTAGATTCTCATACATGGATCTACATTAGGAAACGGTTTGTGAAAACAAATATATTTTATAAATTTTATTATTTAGAATTTGAAATTGATCATATTGAATAAATTTCATTCCAGAAGTGATTATCATCAAGTTGAAGAACAGGATCCATTTTTACCTCCATCAGCAGCATCACAGGCTATTGCAGCACGAACGCTACGAGGCCAAGGGTCGTACCCGCCTACAGCCCCTCCTCTTACTCTAAATGCACATGGCAAAAATAATACAATTAAGAAGCCTCTTTTGCATTCTCCGCCACCGCCATCTTATGCTACTGCGACATCCAGAGCACGTCAGATGCACGAGAGCATGTCAAAGTTTGTGCATGATTTTTCTTTTTTTTTTCTTTCTTTTTTTTTTTTTTTTTTTTTTATGATTCCCTTTATTTATTAATTTTTAATTATTTATTTTTTATTTTTTTGGCGCATTCAATAATATTGCTATTTTTTCTTATTCTTATTTTCAAGAGCAAAAAAATCTTGTTCTCAATACCAGAGTTCGCGAAAACTCGATTTTCCGACAATTTTTTAACTTAAAATGTCTCCAAAATCTATAAATTAAAAAAGTTAAAAGATTTTCTTGATTTCATATTTAAGTTGAAAAAAAATATCCATGGGCTTTCTCAAAAGCACAAGATACCAAGCTAGATTCTTAAAACAATTTTTACCGTTGTATATTTTAAAACTTTTATACAAGTCACGTGATTGAATGAAAATTCATCGCTTGAATTTGCTTCAGATTCGAATCTTTCGAGAAATCTAAGCTTTCATTAATATAGGATTCAAGGTATACATTAGAAGGTCTTACGTGTTAAATGTATAAGAACTAAATGACTTAAGGACGCTCTGCCACCCATTGAATATAATCCTGTAGCAAATTTTGAAACTAATATCTGTCAACTGTATATTTATTTATAATAATTTGTAGGGCTGTGAGGTTACCAGACATTTTGAGTCTAGCCGTTCTCGAATTTTTGCTTCGGGTCGGGTTGGATTTCGGGTAAACCCAAAATGAGGTCTGTAAATATGGGTTTTTCACACTATTTTTACTCTTTTTTAAGCGTAATAGAAAAAATTTTTTTGAAGCAAATAATCATAGAATCATAAGCCAGGGATATTTCCGATTCTAAACCATCATAAAAACCGTACCTTCAGACTGCTGAAACATTTCGAAATTATCCAAAACCTGAACCGCACCAACCCGAAAAAAAAAATATTTTATAAATAATAAACTATGACTTATTACTGAATGGGTTTCACGAAAAATTTCCCAGCGTACCCCCCCCCCCCCCCTCCCTCCTCTCTTCTATAATGATCCAAATGTCTCAGGAGTATTAAATGACATTTATGACTCAAAATTTAGCAAGTCGTTTTTCAAGCAATGTAAACATTTATAATGTTTTAAATTCATTTTCTGATACCGAATCCCGAAAAGCATCATGTGTATTATCAAATTATTATAAATAAATATATATATTATGGTTGAAATGTTTTAAAAATGTACTACGCGGCTATACAAAAAAACTTATTTATTATTTATAATTTATTATTTCATTTAATTGATTTAAAAAAAATAAAAATTTTATTAAAAATATTAAATATAGTTTAGTATTCAATATTTTAAGTTTGGCTGATAAAAAAATATGCTGCTGCTAATAATTATCTGCTAAAAAATTTTTTTAATATGCTAAATATTTATTACAAATATGTCTATATTCTTTTAATTTATAAAATAGAGCTATAAAAAAAAATATATAGAACTTAAAAAGTAGTTAATTTTTTTCTCTAAAATTTATTCATTTCTGCTCGCTGTTTATATTTTGCTATAAATATTTCATTCATGTTTTATTTTTAATAAACAGCTGGTCTATAGGACTAATATATTATTCAATGTTGTTGCGAATGATAAATCTATTTTAGCAGTGTCATTTTAAAGCAATAAAGTATATATACTTTATATACAATAAATATAAATAAACAGTGTTTTTTTTTATCATTTCAACATCAACACAAATATAAATAAAATTGACAAATTTTCCCACCCTGCCCCTAAAAATCAATATCAAAAATTAAAATATCACATGCTAATTAATTTTTAATTTTTACAGAGGTGGAGCAATAAACAACGGAGGAGGAACGATAGATCATCATAAATCAAATCAGCACAACTCGCAAACTCTTTCACGTTCGGAACATAGAAATACACACGTGGAACAGCCTGGTCAGTTTGCAACCCTAAGCAAACAGTGTAAGACGTTAGAAGCTAATGACTTCTACTGAGGACACGCCCCCTCGGGAACGGGTAATTAAAAATATTTTTATATTATCAATCATTCTTTATTTTAAGTTTTACTGAATTTTGAAATTTTTAGCAAGGGAACCTCCATGGACACCCAGTGTGGCATCTTTTACAGGAACTATGTCTCATGGGTCTCATGGATCCCATTCTCACAATTCTCACAATTCTCATGGTCAAGGTCCTCACTTAGGAACTTTCCAAGATTCTCGAAAAACGCAAACATTAGACCCGAAAAATTTAGCTCATCTTAAACGTGGTCCAACGCATGCTTGGAATCAGAGTCGTCCTTTGCCAACTAATCCTGCACCACCGCCTGGCTGGGACATTGAATCACGTTCTCAAACTAATATGAATCAATTTCGTTCTCTTGTACGTAACAAAGCTGCAACTGTTAGGATTCAAGATCAAGCAACTCATCAAGAACAATCAGTAAGAACATTAGATAGAAATTTTGCAAGAGCACATTTTGCTGATCAAGCACAAAATGCAACAAATACAACAGTGCCAAATATGTATGGAACTTATAACAGAGCTCATTCAAGACATGAAAAACAACAGAAACAACAACAGCAACAACAACAGCAACAACAACAACAACAACAACAGCAACAACAAGTTTCTACTCTAAGTCAAGTACAAGGAAGCGATCCAAATCTTTATGCTGTTACTGAACTATAAAATAAAAGGAAATATGTAGAAAAAAAAATTAGTAAAAACCAAAGAGCCGCAAAAGAGGGGGCATAATAAAATATTTATATTTAATGAACTTGGACAAAAATTGTTTTATTAATATGCGTTTCGAAGTAACGCAAAATTACGTCATGAGCACATAAACATGACAATATTTAAAACAGTTCAATAAATTATATTTGTATACATGTACAGAGGCCATGATAGACCTATGTTTTATATATATTAAGTTTATGTATTTGATTAAATGATTATAATTAAGTAGATAAATAGAAAATCTTTTAATTTTTTAATCATATAAGGTCTCTTTAGATGGTGTAATTTTCGTAAATTATCAACTTAAAATAAATAATTTAAAAAATAATACCAACTCTTAAAAAAAAAGTGGCATAATTTTTACAAAATATATAATGTTCACACATTAATAAAATAGTGGACAATATTTAATTAATAAATTAAAATATCTGTGTAATGACAGGGATGCTCAGAATAAATTTTATAAATCTATTTATACATTTTCCTAAGAAAAAAAAAAGAAACAATATATTGTATTGTACTTTAACTGTAGAAAGAGTGGATGTGTTGTGTTATTTTTTCTGTTGTAAAATTTTATGCATTTATAAATGTAAATTTATATTATATATTATATGAGTTACCGCAAAATATTATCTACATATTTTATATTACTTGTCTAATATAAGTATGTAAATTAATTTTTTAAAATTATATGAGTTTATACATGAATCAAGAATGAACTAAGTCAATTGTCAAAATTTTTGAATGAATTGATTTACTGTTCTTTGATCCGTTAGCGCCGGCGCGACCATTTCATAGTCGCTTTGTTTTTCTCCTTATAGCAGCCATATTTAAATAGGCCAATGATACTGAAAATTTGACTTCAGAATCTCAAAGAGCATGTCTTTTTATTTGTGTAACCATCTTTAAATACATAAAAAATCATTTTTCGCCCTATTTTGAAGCAAATAACCAAGTGACTGTCAATTGGTCGCGACGGCGTTAATGGGTTAAATTGTATATTTTTATTATAATTTTTTTGAATTTATAAAAATATTTTTAATTAATTATAAATAATACTTTAAATTTTAAGAATTTATTCTAAAAATATGACTGATTTTTTACAATTATAATAAATGTTTTCTTATAGAAAAAATTTAAAATAAATGAAATGAAATGCACTTTACAATTAATCTTACAATCATTACATATATATATACAGACTAAATAAAAAAAATATTGATAATTTTAAAATCAATATTTATTATAATAATAAATTATAAACCTCAAAAGTTTAGATTATTTGTACTGTTTTTGTAATTGCTATATTTAGAATCAAATAGTTTTTAGTATCGTAAAAAAAAATTAGGATATGTCATGTGTAAGTTAGGTAGTATAGCATGTAAATTGGAGTATCAATTATTTTCAAAAATTGCTGTAGAGAAAAACAACAGTCCGAAATCTATGGATATTTATATATTTCATACATTACCAGAAAAATAAGGAATGGTTCAGTTTGAGTTAAATTTACTTGAAATCTGAAGCAGTCTTTTTTTTTATGGCCAAGAATAAAAACTTATTTGTATACTTTAAAAACTAGAATTTTTATTTTTTTGATGTGATTTTTCAATACAGCTACTTTGAAAAATAATTAGCACTCTTGTATACATGTGCAAATATTTTTAAAAATAATATTTTACGATTTTTTTGTAATTTCTATACAAATTGTGTCAAAGATTGAAGTGAGGTAACTAAATCTTGTCTCTCGAAAATTTAAGTTTCTACATTTTTAAAAATATTTGTATATATTGCATTTTAAAAAAGATTTAAGATGATATTTATTGTTGATTGTAATATTATAATAATAAACCATCTAAAATATACCTAATATATCCTAATTTTGAAGCAGCTAGCGCCTATATATAGGCAAATCATCAAAAAATTATACATGAAATCAAAAATAAATTTTGAGACAACTAAATTTAATTAATATAAAATGAATGTAATGAATTAGATGAAATCTATTTTATAACTTGATTTTTATAATTTAATAAAACAAATTTAATTTTACATTGAATTTCAAAAAATGTATTTTCAAATATTGTATCTTATTTTTATACAGTTAGAATGAAAAAAAAATTCAATTTATTTTTTTAATTTTAATTAATGTTTCATTATACGTTTTGATAATTCAATTGTAAAATTTAGTAGTGCATCATTTGGCCAAGATGTGTGTATATAAAAAGTAAAAAGAAAATGTGTATGATATAATACTAAATAAGTCATATTATTGGGTTTTATTTTTTAAATGTTCATATATGATAAAGGGCCATATATTAATAAATTAAAATCGAAACGATAAATTTTAAATATTGTGACCCTGTAAAATTACTTATGTGAAGAAAAAAAAATAATGTGTAACATCAACAATCATTTTATTGAGGCTGATTTAATTGGTCTTCAAAAATTTTGAGGCTTTTTTTATACACGTTATTATAAATATGGGGTATTATAATAAAAAAATTTTTGCAATATATTTTGTAAATAATTGTAATATTTATTTAAATAAAAAAATGGCATATAATACGTAGAGAAAAATACAGTTATACATATTTAGATAAGTTAATTAAAAAAAAATAAATAAAATAAAATACTTTGAAACATTTAATATAACGAGTGATAAAAAGTATATTTACTTATAATATATTAGAAATTATAAAATAAAGCTCAACGTTAATGTCATATATTTGTATGAGAGAATTCTGAGAAATAATTGTTCTATTATATTAAATAGAAGAAAAAATGAAAGATAGCGTCCTAGTCAGTAATTAACTTTATTATATCTGAAAAAAAAAATTAACGAAATAGATAAACTCTTGCCAAAATTCTGTATATCTGTACGTGATAAATTATGAAAATGTATTCCTTATAAAATAATAAAAGGGTGGAAAAAGGAACATTTTTTTCAGCAATAATGATAAATTTTTTAAATTATAGTATAAGAAAATATTATCAATAAACTAAATAACACTTTTTTTTAAATTAATTTGTAAGTTTTTTTTTTGAAAAATTATTGCTATCTGACACTGCTATAAAGAGACTGTTAATATTATTTTATTTAAAAATGGGATCAAGACTTTTCAAGAATTTTTTATAATAAAATTTTTACAACTAATCAAGAAAAAAACTTTAGAAAAACTATGCAAAGAGGAAAAAACTTATTTTCTCTATAGAAAATCATAAAACACAGTCAGTAAATAAGCAAAAAATTTCATTTTCATAGTTAAAATCATCAGTGAATTTTTCCACCAAGTACAAAAATTCATTTAATTAAAACGACTGTTTTTTTTATACCTATAAAATATTTTGGAAGTATGGTATACACATGAAATAAAAAATAATAATTTAAAAAAAAACAAAACAAAATGTTTATATATATATGTAAAGAAGGGTAAAAGTTCTTTGAATTTGGCCTATAATTTTTTTTTCTTTACTTTTCATTGTATGTTAAAAAATATAAAATAAGAAAATTAATAATTAAGAAAATAATAATTATACAGATAATCAATCTTTTTTTTTTAAAAACTGAAAAATTAAATATTATAGATTAATGTTATTAAAAGTTAAAAATTATAAATTAATTTTAAATGATTTTTGATATAAATGATATATATTATAAATTTTGTGAGTGTAATAATATGTGAGCTTTTACCATAATATAATATAGAAAATTTATTATTTGCCACATAAAAAACAAGTTTTTTTATATTAATTATTATTATACAATTTTATTATATCCTTTATTCCTAAAAATAACATTATACATTATATTATTATAAATACAAATAATATTTAAAAAATAATTAATAAAATTTAAAAAATAAAATGAATCTGTTTTTATTTCTTAATTATATCCTTTCTAATCAAAAGGGAGGGATACTAAGGGCAGTAAAAATATGGCAATATTTTTTTAAGGTTTTGAAAACATAGGAACAAATTCATTGCAAACCGAATGGTACATACATTTTTTTGGAGAGAATTTGCATTTAATTTTTCAACATTTCGGCCATATAAAAATATTTTAATTCAATTTTTGGATGAATTCTTTGGGAAATTGTTTTCTAGAATATTTCAAAGGTTTTGTAATACTCCAAAAAATACGATAAATTTTATTTTTTATAAAGAAAAATATAAACATAATTAATGCTTTAATTTTTTATTTATATTAACTTAAAAAAATTATTTAAATTGTATCATATACCTAAATATCATTCCAATCAGTTTAATTTTTAAAAAAATGATTGAATTGATGTATATGAACATTAGTGTACGTGCTTGCTTGATCCATGTAGCTATAACTTTAATTACATGGTTCTGATTAGCACAATGTCATTGATGAAAAAAATTATATCATATTCTGATGATATATTTTTTTTATAAACTATAAGTTTTAGCAAAATAATCAACAAAAATGTAAATATAAATTTATTTATTAAAAAATAATCTTTATAAAAATAATAATATAAATTTTTACTTCATTTTTTATTTTTATTTACAATAAAAACAATATATTCTTTTTTGACCTATTATTTATAATAAGCAAGTTTTGATTAAACTATTTGTGACAATAAATCTTATTACACAATCACGACTGATATTTTTTTATAAATAGAATTATTTATTAATATTTTTAATATTATTATTTGATTGCATTTTTGTAAAAAAAAAATAAAATAATTGATTCATTAAAAAGACTATCATAATTAAATATTAACAACAATTTTTTTTCAACCAACAATGAATTTAAATTTCTAAACCATCAAGTACTTCAGCAACTTCATCTCTCAAATTTTCCACTTTTTGTAAAAGTAACATCTAAAAAAATGCATTTTAATTAAACTGAACATGTTTTAACAATATAGTTTTCCTTTACCTTAGCTGCAGAGATAATTTGGTTAGCTACTCGTCTGGGCATGTGTTCAATTTTTTCTTGCAAGGTTTTAGGATCTGTTTTTGCTATTAATTGCAATGTTTTGAAACCTGCTTTATACAATTGCTTAGCTCTACCCTAAAAAAATTAAAAATTAAAATTATATAAATATTAGATTTTTTTCTATGATCTTTTTTAAAATTTAACTAACGATTTTCACATAAGGCAATTCCATTAATGGTTCTAATTCTGAAGCACAACAATAAGTTAATTTCTTACTAAATGAATTTAATAAATCTACAAATACCGAAAATTCTTCTAACTCTTGACAAAATCTAACAACTGATACAGCAAACGAGGAAGCAGTGCTTAAAAGATTTTGTACTATTCCTCGATTTATTTGATATTTTTGTGAAACATCATGTAAAGATACATGATTCCATAAATCGGATAGAATTAAAGTTACGTAAAATCTATTTATTACAGAAAAGTCAACATTCTGAAAAAATAATTTTATTATTTATGTAGTAATTATTAAAAAATTTTCATTTTAATCATCATACTTTAGGTATTATTCCTATACGTAATTTATCCACCACTGATTCATTTATTCCAACTATTCTTGCAACTTGTATTTGATAAGGAGAAAGATTAGTTACCTGAAAATTAATATATTAATTTTTATTTACAATTTTATGATTGTTATCTAGTCAATTTATAGTCATTTATTTCAATTAAGAGTCCAAAGGTCACGTGTTGAGTACAAGGGATCATAGCAATTTTTTTGCGCCATTGGTTCCAACATATGATGTTTGAGGATGGGCTTATTTTTTAATAATTTTTCTATGAGTTTTTATAATAATAAATTATATTTTAACCAAATAAGATCAAAATTTGTTTTGTAAATTTTTTTCAATACGTACTTATTAAATTACTTTCGTATTCAAGTACGAGATTTTAAAGGCTTCCAAAAAAAGAGAACAGATTCTGATAATATTTGGTTAAAATATAATTTATTATTATAAAAACTCGTAGAAAAAAATTCAGAGCCCCTAGATGTTTATTTACAGAAATATGAAAAAAAACATTTTAGAATTTCGAGATCCAAAAATTATCTCTCTATAATTACTCCACGAATATACTTCCTTAATTGATTTAACCAATAGATGTATTATTTTTAAAGCAACGACTTTCGTCGTATGTATACAAAAAAACGTCGTTATACAAAAAATATTTTATTGAAAATAATCTTTTCATTTTTTTCAGCTGTAAAAACTTTAAAACTATTTTAATATTATTATTTTTTATTTTTTTACTTACGACTTCATAATAAATTGTTCCAATTGGTTTAATTTGACTAGATATTTCATAAGGTGTTACTAAATAAAGAAGATGAAGATAATCAATCAGCACTAAACTTTTTTGAGCTTTTCTCAAGTCTTGGTATAAATTAAAAGCTGAATTGAGACTAATAGATCCTAAAAAGTATTTTTTTTATTTTTCATTGTTCTTACCCTGACGGAACTATACTATAGAAAACTATAGACGTGGTATACGATAGAAAACCATAGACCATTGAATACTATAGAAATTTGAAAAATTACAAACGAACTGATAAATTTATTGATTAAAAATTAAAAAAATAAAAATTCGCGGATTTTAATTTTTTTTTTTTGGCTATTGATGAAAAAATATATTTTGGTCGTGATAGCGAAATCAAAAATAAAAAAAAAAAATTCCCTAATTGTTATTAACAAATTACTAATTATTTTTCCAATTTTCGAAACCGCCCAATTTAATAAAATTTCTCGCTCTATCTCAACTAATCTAAATCAGTTTTTAACTTTTTTGAAAAATTGTTGGCTATAATTTTTTTCAAACATTACTTTAAAACATAGGCAAAAAAAAAATTAATTAAAAAAAAGTTTGGGGCTAAAATATATTAATTAGCAAATTTTTTCGGAAATATTTTTACTATAACCAAAACTTTAACTTCAAATCAAAAAAGTATCGAGGGAATTTTGAGTAGGAAAAAACTTGAAGTGAGGGAAAAATCGAGAAAGACCTTAAGATTATTTTTACATAAACATTTTTTTAATTGAAACAATAACAAACAATATACAATTAAAATAAACAATGCGTAAATTAACCACGCGCGTCAAAGAAACACATAAAGTAGGAACCTTTATTACTCCAGTCAAATCACGGAGGGGGGGGGGGGAGCGGTATTGTTTGTGGCCGCCACCAGATGTGGTCTACTATAGGTTTTTTGGGTCTCTGAATACGAAAATCGGGGTCTTTTCTATGAGAAATCGGGGCTTGACCCATAAATTAGACAAAACTACCCCTAAAAGGGGTGTTTTTGCAACTTTTGCTCTAGCCCTCCAAGATTTGGTCTAATAAGGGTTTTTGGGATTGCTGATCACGAATATTGAAGTTATAAATATGAAAAATTACCCCTTCACCCTTAAATTGTCCAAAACTAACCCTAAAAAGGGTGTTTTCGCTACTTTTGCTCTAGCCCTCCAAGATTCGATCTAATAGGGTTTTTTGGGTCACTAATCACAAAAATTGATGTCTTTTCAATTAAAGCTTAACTCTTCACCCTCAAATTAGCCAAAACTACCCCTGAAAAAGGTCTTTTTGTAACTTTCACTCTAGCCCTCTAAGATTTGGTCTAATAGGATTTTTCGGGTCCCTGATCACAAAAATCGATTTATATTAAATTAAAACTTAACTCTTCACCCTTAAATTAGCCAAAACTACACCTAAATGGGGTGTTTTGGCTACTTTCGTTCTAGCCCTCTAAGATTTGGTCTAATAAGGTTTTTTGGGTCGCCGATCACAAAAATCGATGTCTTTTTAATTAAAATGTAACTCTTCAAGCTTAAATTAGCCAAAACTACTCCTAAAAAGGGCACTTTCGCTATATTCGTTCTAGCCTTCTAAGATTTGGTCTAATAGGGTTTTTTAGGTCGCTGATCACAATAAACAGCCCTTGAAGGGTTATATTGAAGCATAATAAAAATTTTAGTGTTGACTGTATTTATGACGATAACTATTATAATATGGACGATACAACTGAAGTGCACTCGGTCCAGAGTATGGAGTATGATTAATCGTATGTATTGTATAAATTTTGAAAAATGTTTAAAAAATTATTTTTTTTTGTACGTTTTTGTACTTTTTTTAAAAGAATTCGTAATGTTTAATAGTAAATATAAAATATATAATAATTACTTAAAAATTTATGATTCATTTATTTATACCTTTCAAAACTTTTAGAAGTAGTTTTAGCAAATTTAAGGGTAAAGAACTAATTTTTAATTGATAAAACCGTGTTTTTCGTGATCAGCGATCTAAAAAACCCTTTTAGACCAAATCTTGGAGAGATAGAGCGAAATTGGCAAAAGCACCCCTTTTAGGTGTAGTTTTGGCTAATTTAAGGGTGAAGAGTTAAGTTTTAATTTAATATACATCGATTTTTGTGATCAGCGACCCAAAAAACCCTATTAGACCAAATCCTGGAGGGCTAGAGTGAAAGTTGCAAAAAGACCCCTTTCAGGGGTAGTTTTGGCTAATTTAAGGGTAAAGAGTTAAGCTTTAATTGAAAAGACATCAATTTTTGTGATTAGTGACCCAAAAAAACCCTATTAGATCGAATCTTGGAGGGCTAGAGCGAAAGTAGCGAAAACACACCTTTTAGGGTTAGTTTTGGACAATTTAAGGGTGAAGGGGTAATTTTTCATATTTATAACTTCAATATTCGTGATCAGCGATCCCAAAAACCCTTATTAGATCAAATCTTGGAGGGCTAGAGCAAAAGTTGCAAAAACACCCCTTTTAGGGGTAGTTTTGTCTAATTTATGGGCCAAGCCCCAATTTCTCATAGAAAAGACCCCGATTTTCGTGTTCAGAGACCCAAAAAACCTATAGTAGACCACATCTGGTGGCGGCCACAAACAATACCGCTCCCCCCCCCCCGTGATTTGACTGGAGTAATAAAGGTGCCTACTTTATGTGTTTCTTTGACGCGCGCGGTTAATTTACGCATTGTTTATTTTAATTGTATATTGTTTGTTATTGTTTCAATTAAAAAAATTTTTATGTAAAAATAATCTTAAGGTCTTTCTCGATTTTTCCCTCACTTCAAGTTTTTTCCTACTCAAAATTCCCTCGATACTTTTTTGATTTGAAGTTAAAGTTTTGGTTGTAGTAAAAATATTTCCGAAAAAATTTGCTAATTAATATATTTTAGCCCCAAACTTTTTTTTAATTAATTTTTTTTTGCCTATGTTTTAAAGTAATGTTTAAAAAAAATTATAGCCAAAAATTTTTCAAAAAAGTTAAAAACTGATTTAGATTAGTTGAGATAGAGCGAGAAATTTTCTTAAATTGGGCGGTTTCGAAAATTGGAAAAATAATTAGTAATTTGTTAATAACAATTAGGGAATTTTTTTTTTTTATTTTTGATTCCGCTATCACGACCAAAATATATTTTTCTATCAATAGCCAAAAAAAAAAAATTAAAATCCGCGAATTTTTATTTTTTTAATTTTTAATCAATAAATTTATCAGTTCGTTTGTAATTTTTCAAATTTCTATAGTATTCAATGGTCTATGGTTTTCTATCGTATACCACGTCTATAGTTTTCTATAGTAAAGTTCCGTCAGGGTATAATCATAAATTTTATAATATAGTGTTTACCTTTAAGTGCTGCTTTTCCAAGAGGAGACAACTCTAGTTCTGTGTTTTTATTTAACACCACTATTTTTTTGGAATCTTGACCCATATTTTGTTCATTTTTTGGTGAATTTGCATTTTGCTGCGATGGAATGAGTATTGAAATGTCTGGTTTTACAAAATTTGTTTCAATTTTTTTTGTCTTTACTTTAATGGTACCATTTTTTAAAAGATTTGTTAATGCATTATCAGTAATTTTTTTAACATCAACTTGTAAACGATTTTCTTGAATTTTCAAAAGACTTTTTGATACTATTTGATGTAAATGAAATCTTGTAATAGATTTTGATAAAAGAACAGAACTTATCAACAAATTATTAATTCCTCTATCTTCCTCTTCATGAAGACTACTATTAGAATCATTCATTTTTGAAGATAATAATTCTTTGACCTTTAATTTTTCAAATTTTTTTAATATTATTGAGCTACTAAAAAATTTATATTTAATTATTTACCTTTGAAATATCACTATTATTAAAAATTAAAATACTTTCTCCAATTTCTCCTAATCCAGCTCTACCTGCTCTTCCAATCATTTGTTTATAGTGACTCAAATTTAAAAATTCTCTACCAATGTACGGACTTCTTAAAATTACCTAAAATAAGTTAAAATTTCACCAGTTAAATATTATTAGAGTTAGAAAAAATCTTAGTTACTCTTCTAGCTGGTAAATTTACTCCAGCAGCTAATGTTGAAGTACAACATATAACACATAAAACACCAGTTCTAAAAGCATCTTCTAATAGTCTTCTTTCTTCTGAAGTTAAACCTGAATGATGATAAGCTACTCCAAATTTAATAGTTTTATTTAATATTGGACAAATTACGTTATCTTCAGATTCTAAAGAACTTATAAGAGCAAGTTTTTCCTCTTTTTTGTATTCTTCAACAGATCTATAAAATAAACCATTTCAAATAATATTAAATTTTTTTGTCACTTATTTGCTTGAACCTTAAAATTTACCTGAATAATACTTGGGTGAGTAATAAGGCTACATTTTCACAATTTTTTTTGTTAGAACAAAATATTAAACAAGAATCTTTTGGTGCAACGTCCATTACTAACCCTCCTAAAAAATCTGGATCTATTTCTTGGGCTTTTTTACTATACTGTAATATAGATTAAACATATTAATTAAATAGATAAATAATTCAATTTTTAAATGATTAAAGCTGCTAACTTTATAATTAAGGATTTTCATATCAGTTAACATCTCTTCTTCTTTATTATTGATAACCCAAATTTTATTTTCACACTTCACATATTCTTGAATTTGAATTGGTCTAAAATTTTGAACATACAATTCAGCATTCAGGAACTTGGCAATTTCATTGATGTTACCTATAGTAGCACTCATTCCAATTATTTGAATAGCACCTTTAAAAAAAATTGAATAAAGTTAAAAAATAAATAGTGTTTAACTTGTATATGTTTTATAAATCTAATTTTACAAACTTACTATTAAAATGCATTAACTTTGTCAACATTGTTTCTAAATTAGCACCTCTTCCTCCATTTTCTCCTAGTAAATGTAACTCATCAATTACTATAATCCCTATCTAAAAAAAAGAATAATAATAATAATAATGAACAATAATAAATACAATTTATATTTTTTGTATAAAAAATAATATAATTACTTCATTTAAACGATCTAATTCTATTAAACAATTGATGATAGAATGTGCTTTTTCAATTGTACAAATATATAATGTATTTTTTTTTCTTCTTTTTTTTGGCGGATAATGCCCTTTTTCTCCTGCATATTCTTCTATTAAAAAATTTAAATCCAAAGCAAATGGTATCATTGATTGAATCTGAAATAAGAATAATTTAATTCAAAAATATTTAAAATTCTAGTAAAATAAAAAAAATTGTTTACTTTTTCTTGAACTAAGGCAACAAAAGGCAATACAAATATTCCATTTTTTTTATTGCAAATAATTTCTTTGAGCATTAATAATTCAGCAACTAAAGTTTTACCACCACTGGTTGGCAGAGCATATATTAGATTTCTTCTTTCTTTTATAGCTGTCAAATTTAAACATTCATCTTGCCATTCTAAAATTGATAAATTTAAAATGTTGAAACACCAAGAACACTGATTTGTTTTAATATATTTTAAAATGCACTTACCGTACAATTTGTCGATACCCTTATGTTTTTTTACTAAATTTTTGACTTTTGAAGGAAGACCATAATAAGAGAAATCTTTATTTATAGAAATATTATCATTGGCAAAATTTCTTTTTCTCTTGACACTAATTTCTTCAGAATAATCGCCTGGTACTAATTTATTTTTTAAAATGTTAATAGAATCATTTAAATCTTTATGAATATATTCTAATTGAAAAGATTCGTCAAATACATCAGCCACCAAATCATCATAATTATTTTCGATATTTTCAATTGAGTTACTATTTATTTCACTTTCTCTTTTCTTATCATTATTTTCTTTGGTTAAATTAAACTCTGAGTAATTCAGAGAATGAATTTCATAATTACTTTTATGAAATGTCATTGAATTATAAATTTCTTTGATATCATTCACTTTTGTATTATTTTCAATGAATATATCTTTCTTAAATTCTGTATTATTTATTGCGTAATTATTATTCAAATTAATGTTTGATATATTAGAAGAAACATAACTGTTATTATTTGTACTATGAAGTAAAGTTGCTCCATTTGCTGATATTGTTTCATAATCCTCATCCTGAATATTAATATTACTACAAAGTATTCGTAGATCTGAATTTAAAGAATCCAATGTTGAATTGGAATATTTTTGACAATTTGTTATTTTTGACATATCACAAACACAAAAACTACGATAATTAATTTATTTACATTTTAATGTTTATATGATTATATTCTAATAACACACCACGAGATTTTTAAAAACCGTTTTTGTTTTGAATCACCCATGCGCTAATTTTAATGTTGCGGGTGGTACGAGAACTATATATCTTTAAAAAATAAAAATTAAAATATTTTGATTTGAAAATAAGTTTTATTCAGAATCGTGTTCGAAAATTGTAAAAATTTGTATTATTTATATTTTTGGAAATAATAATTTTTTTTTTTCTGAAAAGAATGACATACTTATAGGTATATAAATAATTTTGTAAACAAATTTATAATATTACAGTGTGCAAATATTGCTTGTTGAAGAGGATTAGATAAAATTATGTCATACATCGATTTTTTTTTGAATTTCTACAAGATTAAAAATGAATGATTATAATGGGAATATTTTTGTGCATAAAATGAAATTTCATACGTATTAATTAAGGTCCAGCGAGAGAGTTGCAAGTCGATTACGGGCTCCTCAGAGGCCAGTGGCCACATCGCAGTGTGCCGCGTCGTATAAAACAAATCGGAGTCGTGTGTATATTATCACTACTTTGTATTAAGATGTTTAAATTGTTATAAATGATAAAAATACAATAATAATATAATTTTAAAGTGTAGTAGTGAATTTTTATCAATATGTTGAGATTTAAATAATAATAATATTTACAAATTTTTAAGACATTTTAAGGTTAATTGTTTGTGTATAAAACTCCAATTCTTATAAATTTCGTAGTATGTGATATATTTTTTTAAATAGTTTTAAAAAAATTTTTAGTCTGAAAAATATTAAAAATTTTTTAATTTTCTAAAGGAAGTGAAAATTACAGCTAAAGTTTATAAAGAAAACAGTCGACGCCATGATGGTAGGTGGAACCTGTTATCATTATTGTACTGCCGGTCATTCTATAAATATGTGTATAATAATTGAATGAAATAAACTAATATTCGCAACAATGTATTACGTGTTATAATTTATGTATGCTTACTGTTGTCTGATATGTATTTGTAATTAAAATGTTGCAGGAAGGAATATGTGAACCTGGTGACATCATTAATAACGATGTCTCCACAAAAAAAGTATTTGCTAATTTTTAATTTTTAATTAGCATCATCTATTTTAATTATTAAATGTTTACTGATTCTTACAGGTTGATTCTAATAATGACTCATTATTAGATAGTAATGACAAAGTATTGCAAGTAGATATTTCAGATGCTTTAAGCGAAAAAGATAAAGTTAAATTTACCGTACACACAAAAACATCTCTACCTGAATTTCAAAAGTCTGAATTTTTTGTAGTTAGGCAACATGAAGAGTTTGTATGGCTGCATGATAGGTTTGAAGAAAATGAAGAATATGCTGGTTACATTGTAAGTAATTCTTAATTCTAGATTTATAATCTAATAACTTTTAATTAAATCCTTATACGAATACATAATAGATTCCTCCATGTCCACCAAGACCTGATTTTGATGCTTCAAGGGAAAAACTTCAAAAACTTGGTGAAGGAGAAGGAAGTATGACAAAAGAAGAATTTACCAAAATGAAGCAGGAATTAGAAGCGTAATTTAATGATTTAATTTAAATTTTATTTTTTATTACTAAGTTTTTTTTAATTTTGTTCTTTTAACAGTGAATATTTAGCAACTTTTAAAAAAACAGTCGCGATGCATGAAATGTTTCTAACTCGCCTTGCACATCATCCAGTGTTTAGGAATGATCATAATCTTAGAGTTTTTTTAGAATATGATCAAGATCTTTGTGTTAGAGGTAATTATTAGTAGTTTATAGCAGATATATCTTTAGAATTATTTAGCATAGTAATAACAATCAAATTTCAGGCAAAAATAAAATGGAAATGTTTGGTGGATTAATGAGATCTTTTTCTAAAACCAAAGATGAATATTATTTATCAGCAACAGTAAAAGATGTTAACGATTTCTTTGACCAAGAAATGACATTCCTTACTCAATATCATTCTAATTTAAAAGAATCTACAAATCGAGCAGATAGACAAACAGCGAAACATAAAGATGTAGCAGATTCTTATATAAAAATTTCTGCTAATCTGTTGCAATTAGCTACCACAGATGCAGGAAAATTAGAAAAATTTTTAACAAAAATTGCTGAAACTTTTGAAAAAATACGGGTAAGAAAAATTTTGATAAATTAGCTATCAGTTTTAAAGTTATCTTATTAATTATTACAAAATTATTATTAAATAGAAAGTTGAAGGAAGAGTGGCTTCTGATGAAGACTTAAAGTTATCTGATACACTTCGATATTATATGCGAGATACAGCAGCTGCAAAAAGGTTATTGATAAGAAGGTTGAAAGCTTTACATTCTTATGAAACTGCAAATAGAGCTTTGGAAAAAGCACGTGCCAAAAACAAGGATGTTCATGCTGTAAGTAATTAATAAGAAATTATTTAAAACTTAATTTTGGAGAAAAAATTGGGATAACCTTTGGTGCTATGGTCAAAGAAAAAATAGTGTACCTATATTCTGTATTAATATACTGTTAGAATATTTTAAAATTAAACGCTTATTACCTAATAAAAAAATTAATTGCACTCTCAGGTAGATTAAGAATTATAAAATTTATGCATAATTTGCAGTTTTAGTTTATATATTAATTATAAACTAACATATTTTTTGAAATTAGATAAGACAGTTTTTAAACTGTCATTAAAAAGTTAGTTTATAAATTTCCATTTATTGAAACAACCGCAATCTTTCTAATAAAAGCACTTATTCATGAATTTAAATGATGTGATAATTTAAATATATTAATAAAAGAGGGCCACTGAATAACATTTAAAATGAGTCCATTCAAACTAATAATATTTAAAAAAAAGTTTAAAAATTTTTATAAAATAATGTTATAAAAGTATATATTTTTACCTATACATATTATTTTATGGATATTAATAGTTTATTTATTATATGAGTATTAAAAAAAAAAAAAATAACAGATAACTTTTTACCAAACGTTTCCATCAAACTCATGGTTGGATCTTTCAAAAAAAAAAAAAAAAAATTCTGTTTTTATAATATAGGCTATTATAGGTAGTCTAGGTGATTCAATGCTTAATTCTTGACGGCTTAATTTTTGTAGTAATTTTTTTAAATCAGTTCAAAATTTGCTTGTTTTTTCTTTTCAATTTATAAATTTTTCGTAAAATTGAATTGCGTGGCATAAAACATGATTTCGGTTTTATTTACGCTAGTAATCTCGCTAGAAATGTAAAAAAAAATAAATTTTTTTTTGAGTTAAAAATATTTAGAAGTTTAATTTTTTCAATTAAGATATTATAACCATAATTTTATAAAAAATGGGGTGGCTGTCCCTTTCGCCCCTCGCTGGATCAGCCACTACAAACAACAAACGTGAAATAAAATGAGAAAAAAAATTTTTGAAACAAAATAACGAATTTTAAAAACTTTCTCTCTACATTTACCAATTTCAAATTTCTTAAATCATTATTTTTGACTGTATACTCAAGACTTATATTTATAATTTTTTAAGCTTTTTAAAAATAATTTTTCTCAATTAAATACGCAACTATCTTTAAATTACATTAAATGAAATTATTTTCTATTTCAACTCCAAAAGGAAAAATAATAGGTGTTTGAAAAAGAAATTAAAAAAATTTTGAGCTAATTTTTAAAAATTACAATGAGGAAAAAAACGAAAATAGCTGCCAAAAATCGAGTATTTTGTTTAAGAAGCTACAAATCTACAGAATTTCAGTTTTTAGTTTTAAAACCAGAAACAAATATTTAAAAATCGATATCGATAAAAATCTCTTGGTCAGAATTGGGTACTTTAACTTTTAAAATGCTGAAATGAAAATATACAATGGCCATTGAAAATTGTTATTTTATACAAAACATTAAATTATTACTATTTTAATTTAAAATAAATTAAACAATGTAAAATAATTGTAATAATTATTTTTTTTATTTCTTAAGGCATTGGAGGTGGCAGAGGTGTGTCAATTAACTTTTATATATGAATTTTATTCATTTGCATAATGCATTTAAAAAAAATTTATTTTCACTTTCTGTATAGCACATTCGAATAATGAAAATTTTTATTCTTTATTTTATATTATTTTTAGCATGATGTTATTTAGCGCTTAATTAAAAATGTTTTTAATATTTTATTTATAAGCATTTATTAAGGTAGAAATATTCTAAAATGCATGACTTCATTTTTATCAGTTTATTAGTTTTTAAGTTATTTTATTAAATTATTATCGTTATATATATAAATTAATTATATTTAAATTAGTTTGAAAAAAATAATAAATAATTTTTTTTCACAGGCTGAGCAAGCTCAAACTGAAGCATGTACGAAATTTGAACAAATGTCTGAAAAAGGAAAGGAAGGTTAGTTTATTAGTTTATATTTTTACATATATATTGATGAGAAAACATTAAATAATGTTTTTGTTTTCATTTTTTGTAATCAGAGTTAATGGATTTCAAAACAAGAAGAGTAGCTGCTTTTAGAAATAATTTAATTGAACTGACAGAATTTGAAATCAAACATGCCAAGGTATAATTTAATAAATAATGTTTTTGCATTTCTAATTACTAATTTTTTTTTATTTTTTTTAAGGCTCATGCTGAATTATTGAAAAAATGTTTATCAAATCTTCAAAATGAATAATTTTTATGTAATATATTAAGGCTGGATTATAAGTACACTGTTAGGTTGCTTGAAGTTTTGAGTTTAAATCTTTGAATTTAAAGAATTTACTAGAAAACGATGAAAATTCACTTGAAAGACATTACATTTACGTTTTTATTGGCTACAAGGTAGATTTAAAAAATTAAAATTGGAATGAATATTATTTCTGGTAAATTTTTTTTTCATTAAATACTTTTTCAGATGAAAACTAAATAATATTCCTTAGTAACATCTGGATAAAATAATTTTAATTTTCTATAAATTTATTTCCTTTTCAGAAGTATTTTTGAAATAAAGTTGCTTTAAAAAACAGCATTAAATTTTACCAAAAACAAGTTTATTTTGCATTTTGTTGAAATTTTTGTTCATCGTTTTCCAAAATTTTTACTTGAAATCTCATGCACATAAACTTAACAATGTAATTTAATAATTGTAGATTTTAATAAATAAAAATTCTATGCATTTATTGCGATAAAAAAATATTAAAAGAATAACATGTAATATATATATTTTTTTTGTTATAACGTAAGCTGTGCTAAAAAAAAACTGCTGTATAAAAATATAAAAACAAACTATAATTATAATTATAAGAAAGTATAAAAAATTTCCAAGCACAAACTTACAGATTATATATTATAAAATTAAGCGAATGAATGTATTTTTATATTGTTTTTAGTTCATAAGGAGCTTTTAAAAAGTTTTAATATCATTTTTTTTTAATTATAAATTTTTTCTTGTAAAAAAAAAAGTGCTACTAAATAGGGTATAAACAAATTTTTTTTACATATATCTCTATAAATAAGTATTCTTATATATATATATTTATAAAAATATAGTTAAAAATTTATATATAAAAAAACTAATAATTTTTTTTTAATTTGTTATGTTTAATAATCTCTTTTTTATGTATATCTTAATATTAAAAATTATTCAATTTTAAAACTGTATTAAAAAAAGTTAAACTATTATATATATATATATTTATAAAAATTATTCCTTGTATACATGTAATTAATACTTCCAAAAAACAAAATATAAAAATAAAAATTTTTTATAAATAATCAATAGTTTTGTATCTATTTATTTTTGTAACAGATGCTACTCAGTTTGGAAAATTTGATGGTCAGCGATTTTTTTCTGGACATAAAATTTCAGAGAAAATTAGGAATTTTGATAAACATACCTGGAAAAATAATTTTTGATTTTTGAATAATACGACCTTTACACCAGTCAATATAATTATAAGGTTTAAGTTGTATAGTTTCCGGACAACAGATTTGGTTTTGCATACAATGAAATCGTCCATTATCATTTTTAATATACATTTATACATTTAAATTTATACTTATTTTGTAACTTTTGCAAATAAACTATATATCATTCATTAATTAATTCATTCATAAATAAAAAATGTCCCAAATCGCAGTTTAGCACCCTCGGCTTCGCCCCGTAAGGTAATTTACGTACGCTTTGGATCATTCTTTACTTTTCTGGACACGAGTCATAAATATACTATTTATTTGGGAAAACTTGAATAAATTTTCGAAAAATCGCAAGGTCATATTATTTCTGGCTAAACTATGTGAGGCAGCATCACTATTTAGCCTATTATAGATGACAAAAGGAAATTTTAAAAATATTTATTCGAATTTTCCTAAATAAAAAAAATTTGTGTTAAAAAAATTTTTAAACGAAAATTTAAATGAATTTTCTTATCAGTGGCCAGTTGACAACCGATCGCCCCAAATGACTAATGTTTAAACTTCTGCTAAAATTCTAATTTTTCATGAAAATGGGTTTTATATTTTGAGGTCTCAAAAACTATCTACAAGCTTCCAAAAACATATTACTCGTTTAAATGATTATTTGAGATTATTGACCATTAAGGGTAATTTATAACAACATATTTTTATTTTGTTGTAAGCTTTCGTTGGTATACCACCAACCTCTTCAGACTAAAAAAATTTTTTATTCAAAATAAATTTTTACAATAAAATTTACAATTTTTTTAACAAAATATCCATTAATTATTACTTTCATAATGATTAAAATTGACTTATTTTAAAAACTCTAACATTAGGACTCTGTCTTTAAATGATCATATCTGTTAAACAAATAATTGAAAAGAGACGAGTAAATAATTTTTGAAAACTTGAAGCTTATAGAAAATTTTTGAGGCCTGTAAGACCTATTTTCATGACAAATTAGATTTAAGCAACAATTCAAACATATTTAAAAATTGGTCATCTGGGGCCTTTTTTAAGCTCTCCCAAAAAAAAGTTTATAGAATGATAAATGATTTTAAAAATGGTTTGATGGGGTTCCTGTATCATAGTAAACTTAAATCTGGAAAATAGTGCCTAGGAATTTAAATTAAACTTCGTAACTTTTTTCGGATCAAGTTTTCAAGGGTACGATTTTGCACACTGGTTATATTTGAAATCTATATTTTTTATTTCAATTACTGTGTAGTAACAAATTTTTCACTAAGATCCCAAAAATTTTAAACCGGAGTGGGGAGCCCCCGCAAATCGGATCAATATTTTTTACAAACCAATTTGCAAATTAGGTTCTGAGGGAGGGATTCGTTTAAATATATCCTAAATGTTCAGCCGGTAACAAAATTTTCACCTGTGAAACTAGTGACAACCTATAGGTTACCAGCCTAGTCAAATTTAGATCACCAAGGTTCTTAAGTTCACCCTACAACCTGCCGGCTCTTCTACAAAAGGAAGGGGTATATATATGTATAAAATAAAAAAAACTATACCAAAAATTTTTAAAATACCTTTTTTTGTAAATAAAATTTTATAACAGATGGGAAATTGGGATTTCCAGAGAAAAAATACTTTTTAAGAAAAAAAAATGTTATCGTCAAATTAAAATTTTGCCAAAATTCGTTAATAAATAAATTGGAATTCTATTTAAAATAGAGGGTTTTCGAACTTGAAAAATGCACAAATCGCTTGAATTTCAACGTATAACTATAATCCTTTTTTTTAATCCATTAATTTTTTCCTAACTATTTATTTCTTTAAGGAAAATATCATTTTTATTGACCAATAATCATTTTTCAACTCAAAAACCAGTTAAAATTTTAAGTAGCAAAATTTATTTAAGATTTCGATAATAAAAATGATTTTTTTCTTAAAAAAATGATAGCCTAGCCTAGAAAAAATAAACTATAAATTTAAAAAAAATTATTCATTTTACGTTGAAATCTAAGCGAGTGATACTTTTTTTAAAATTTTTGATATATCAGAAATGAAAAACACGGCTCTTGACATAAAAATGAAAAAATCTTTTTGGGACCTGTCGCTAATTTCTTGTTCAAAATTTTTTTCGGTTATCTGAATTCCAAATTCACCTTATACTCCAGTCAAAACGCGGTTTAGGGTGTATTTTCAGCTACTGACATGAGATTTGCTCTACTATATGTTTTTTGGGTCGCTGATCAAGAAAATCGGGGTTATTTACGCCCGAAATTTTCGGAACACCCTTAAATTTGCAAAAACTACCCCCAAAAAGGGTTTTTTTTGGATATATTAACCCATTAACGCCCAACCGACAATTCCTGAACATTCGCATATTTATATATGTAAAAATTGAAATTTTAGGCCAAAAATGGTACCCAGTAGGTATTTAGGGCTGCTCTTTCCGAATCTGAAGTCCGTTTTCACGTACCACCCCTCGGGGGTGCGATATTAACCCCCAAAGTGGGGTATGTTTTAAATGAATTTTTGAACTTTCTTTATAATGTTATTTAGCTAATAAAAACAGTTGATTATTATAAAAAATTATTGCTAGAACCTTTAAAAACCTCAAAAAATGAAAGAAAAATATTTTTACCTGTTTTACCCCATTGGGGGGCAAATTATGGGGGTGTGGGGGATGGACTTTTTAGGTACTTGAATAAATTAAAATTTTTACCTAGAAATGGTATCTAGTAGGTATTTAGGGCTGCTCTTTCCGAATCTGAAGTCCGTTTTCACGTACCAACCCTCGGGGGTGCGATATCAACCCCCAAAGTGGGGTATGTTTTAAATGAATTTTTGAACTTTCTTTATAATGTTATTTAGCCAATAAAAACAGTTGACTATTAGAAAAAATTATTGCTAGAAATTTTAAAAACCTCAGAAAATAAAAGAAAAATATTGTTAACTGTTTTATCCCATAGGGGGGGGGCACATTATGGGGGTGTGGGGGATGGACTTTTTAGGTACTTGAATAAATTGAAATTTTTAACTAAAAATGTTATCTAGTAGGTATTTTAGGCTGCTCTTTCCGAATCTGAAGTCTATTTTCATGTACCAAACCCTCGGGATTATGATATCAACCCCTCAAATGGGGTAAATGGTAAATATACTGTTAAATATTTTTTAACTATTCAACACTTGGAAAAGTGGTTGCTCTTTAAAAAAAAATAATAACAACGAACTGTAAAAAATGTCAAAAAATTACGTGCATATCTTAAATACCCCATCCCAACCCCTTAGAGGGGTGGTAATAGGGTGAACTTTATAAATAAACGAAATTATGATTTTTAGGCCTAAAAATGGTGTCCAGTAGGTACTTTTGGCTGCTTTTTCCGAATCTGAAGTCCATTTTCACATAAAATCCTTCGGGGGCGCGATATCAACCCCTAAATTGGGGTAAATTATAAATATGCTCGCAAAAATATTTAAACGATTCAACACTTGAAACAATGGTTTTTCTTTAGAAAAAATAACTAGACAGAAATCAGTAAAAAATTTCAAAAAATCACGTGCGTATATAATTATTCAATACCTAGCAAGCTATTTTTTGCGTAATTTTAATAATTTTAAAACATCCCTGTCAAAAATGAAAACTCCTCAAAAGTGTTTTAAAAGTGTTCAAAACTGTTTTTTTGTAGTTAAAATGGGGAACTTTTTTTTTTTTTTAACTGGTTATAAGTCCCCTGGTGCAAATAGTTACGTTAAACTTAACGTTAAGTTTTAACATTAAATTCTACGTTGATTTGCCATAGAGTTAACGTAAATTTAACATTAAATTTAACGTTAAATTTAACGTTAACGATAAAAAAAATGAAAAACTTAATCAAACCTAATCTAATCTTATCAAATGTGCATTTAAAGCCATTAAAAAAAGCAAAAAATGATATTTACTTCCTTTTATAAGGATTAGATTAGGTTTGAAGTTTTTCATTTTTTTTATCGTTTGCGTTACCTAAATTTAACGTTAAATTTAATGTTAAGTTTACGTTAACTGAATAGCAAATCAATGTAAAATTTAACGTTAAAACTTAACGTTAAGTTTAACGTAACTATTTGCACCAGGGTCAATTAGAATAGCTTTTTAAAGTCTTTTAGTCATGTCTATCAAAAATGCTGATATCCTGGAGGTTTGGGATTTTTCATCCAAAACAATTTTCCAATTTTACAAGATGGCGGACCCAAAATATATCGGAATAAACATTTTACATTTCCTAAGAGGTTTTCAGGTTGAGAAAAACGTTTTTCTGAATAAAAATTTTCATTTTTTTGACCCAGTATATTTTCCGATTTTCCAAGATGGCGGACCAAAAAAATATCAGTATAAGCTTTTTACATTGTCGGAGGGGTTTTTGAGGTCGAGAAAAACGATTTTATTAATAAAATTTTTCTTTCTTTGGCCCCAGCATTTTTTCCGATTTTCCAATATGGGGGACCACAAATATGAAAATAGAAAATTTCTACATTACCTGGGAGTTTTCAAGGTTGAGAAAACCGTTTTCCTTAATAAAAATTTTAATAATATCGCCCTAGCATATATTCCTATTTTCGAAGATGGCGGACTAAAAATCATGTCAGAATAAGCTTTTTACATTGCCTATGGGGTTTTCGCGGTTGAGAAAAACATTTTTATTTATGAAAACTTTCATTTTTTCACCCAAACATATTTCCAGAATTTTCCAATATTACGGAACAAAAAATATGAATAGCAGAAATATATATATTACCTGGGGTTTTTCGAGGTAGAGAAAAACGTTTTTATAAATGAAATTTTTTATTGTTTTGCCTTATCATATTTTCCAAGATGTTGGAACAAAAAACATAAAATAGGAACTTTCTAAATTACCTGGAGTTTTCCAAGGTTGAGAGAAACTTTTTCATTGGTAAAAATTTTAATTTTTTTCGCCCCAGCATATTTTTCGGCTTTCCAAAACATTCCAGAATAAAGCTTTTTATATTGGCTGGGGGTGTGCAAGGTTGAAAAAAACGTTTTTAGCAATGAAAGGTCATAATTCAAAACGTTTTTTTCAACCTCTGGAATCCCCAGGAAATATAGAAATTTCCTTTTTTCATGTTTTTTGTTCAGACAGATTGGAAAATCAGAAAATAAGATAGGGTAAAAATAAAAGTTTTTAGTAATAAATATTTTCTCACCCTCGAAAACCCCTAGGCAATGTATAAAGCTTATTCTGACATAATTTTTAGTCCGCCATCTTGGAAAATTGGAAAATATGCTGGGGCGATAATTTTAAAAATTTTTATTAAGGAAAACATTTTTCTCAATCTTGAAAATTCCCAGGTAATGTAGAAAGTTTCTATTTTAATGTTTATTGTTCCGCCATCTAGGAAAATTGGAAAATATTTTTAATAAAAAAAATTAAAATTTTCATTCATAAAAACGATTTTAATCAACCTCTAAAACCCTCAGCTAATGAAGAAATTTTCTATTTTCATTTTTTTTGGTCCGCCATATTGGCAAATCGGAAAAAATGCTTGGGCCAAAGAAAGAAAAATTTCATTAATAAAATCGTTTTTCTCGACCTCAAAAACCCCTCCGACAATGTAAAAAGCTTATTCTGATATTTTTTTGGGTCCGAAATCTTGGAAAATTGGAAAATATTTTTGGTAAAAAAAATGAAAATTTTCAACAATAATAACATTTTCTAAGCCTCAAAATCAACCCAGGCAATGTAAAAAGCTTATTTGGTTGTTTTTTGGTCTGCCATCTTGGAAATACATTGTTATATTTTCACATTTCAGACAATTTTAAGCCATCTGAGCCATACTTTTGAAAAAAATTTTGTACCATTAATTTCTCCATCTCCATGGGCCCTGGCTGTAGGTAAGCAAAATATATGGGTAAAATTTGAAAATACATTAGCTGTTATTTTTACATTTTAGACAATTTTAAGCCATCTGAGCCATACTTTTGAAAAAATTTTTGTACCATTAATATCTCCATCTCCATGGGCCCTGGCTGAAGGTAATCAAAATATATGGGTAAAATTTGAAAATACATTAGCTGTTATTTTCACATTTCAGAAAATTTTAGGCCATCTGAGCCATATTTTTCAAAAAATATTTGTACCATTAATTTTTCCATCTTTATGGGCCCTGGCTGTAGTTGATCAAAATATAAGGTTAAAATTTGAAAATACATTAGCTGTTATTTTCACATTTCAGACAATTTTAAGCCATCTGAGCCTTACTTTTGGAAAAATTTTTGTACCATTAATTTCTCCATCTCCATGGGCCCTGGCTGTAGGTAATCAAAATATATGGGTAAAATTTGAAAATACATTAGCTGTTATTTTTACATTTCAGACAATTTTAAGCCATCTAAGCGATACTTTTGAAAAAATTTTTGTACCAGTAATTTCTCCATCTCCATGGGCCCTGGCTGTTGGTTATCAAAATATATGGGTAAAATTTGAAAATAAATTAGCTGTTATTTTCACATTTCAGACAATTTTAAGCCATCTGAGCCATACTTTTGAAAAAATTTTTGTACCATTAATTTTTCCATCTCCATGGGCCCTGGCTGTAGTTGATCAAAATATAAGGTTAAACTTTGAAAATAAATTAGCTGTTGTTTTCACATTTAGACAACTTTAAGCCATCTGAGCCATAATTTTGAAAAAATTTTTGTACCATTAATTTTTCCATCTCCATGGGCCCTGGCTGTAGTTGATCAAAATATAAGGTTAAAATTTGAAAATAAATTAGCTGTTGTTTTCACATTTAGACAATTTTAAGCCATCTGAGCCATAATTTTGGAAAAATTTTTGTACCATTAATTTCTCCATCTCCATGGGCCCTGGCTGTAGGTAATCAAAATATATGGGTAAAATTTGAAAATACATTAGCTGTTATTTTTAAATTTCAGACAATTTTAAGCCATCTGAGCCATACTTTTGAAAAAATTTTTGTACCATTAATTTCTCCATCTCCATGGGCCCTGGCTGTAGGTAATCAAAATATATGGGTAAAATTTGAAACTACATTAGCTGTTATTTTCACATTTTATACAATTTTAAGCCATCTGAGCCATACTTTTGGAAAAATTTTTGTACCCTTAATTTCTCCATCTCCATGGGCCTTGGCTGTAGGTAATCAAAATATATGGGTAAAATTTGAAAATACATTAGCTGTTATTTTCACATTTCAGACAATTTTAAGCCATCTGAGCCATACTTTTGAAAAAATTTTTGTACCATTAATTTTTCCATCTCCATGGGCTCTGGCTGTAGTTGATCAAAATATAAGGTTAAAATTTGAAAATACATTAGCTGTTATTTTCACATTTCAGACAATTTTAAGCCATCTGAGCCATACTTTTGGAAAAATTTTTGTACCATTAATTTCTCCATCTCCATGGGCCCTGGCTGTAGGTAATCAAAATATATGGGTAAAATTTGAAAATACATTAGCTGTTATTTTCACATTTCAGACAATTTTAAGCCATCTGAGCCATACTTTTGGAAAAATTTTTGTACCACTAATTTTTCCATCTCCATGGGCCCTGACTGTAGTTCATCAAAATATAAGGTTAAAATTTGAAAATACATTAGCTGTTTTTTTCACATTTCAGAAAATTTTAGGCCATCTGAGCCATACTTTTAAAAAATATTTGTACCATTAATTTTTCCATCTCCATGGGCCCTGGCTGTAGTTGATCAAAATATAAGGTTAAAATTTGAAAATACTATAGCTGTTATTTTCACATTTCAGACAATTTTAAGCCATCTGAGCCATACTTTTGGAAAAATTTTTTTACCATTAATTTCTCCATCTCCATGGGCCCTGGCTGTAGGTATATGGGTAAAATTTGAAAATACATTAGCTGTTATTTTTACATTTCAGACAGTTTTAAGCCATCTAAGCCATACTTTTGAAAAAATTTTTGTACCAGTAATTTCTCCATCTCCATGGGCCCTGGCTGTAGGTAATCAAAATATATGGGTAAAATTTGAAAATACAGTAAATGTTATTTTCACATTTCAGAAAATTTTAGGCCATCTGAGCCATACTTTTGAAAAAATTTTTGTACCATTAATTTCTCCATCTCCATGGGCCCTGGCTGTAGGTAATCAAAATATATGGGTAAAATTTGAAAATACATTAGCTGTTATTTTTAAATTTCAGACAATTTTAAGCCATCTGAGCCATACTTTTGAAAAAATTTTTGTACCATTAATTTCTCCATCTCCATGGGCCCTGGCTGTAGGTAATCAAAATATATGGGTAAAATTTGAAACTACATTAGCTGTTATTTTCACATTTTATACAATTTTAAGCCATCTGAGCCATACTTTTGGAAAAATTTTTGTACCATTAATTTCTCCATCTCCATGGGTCCTGGCTGTAGGGAATCAAAATATAAGGTTAAAATTTGAAAATACATTATCTGTTATTTTCACATTTCAGACAATTTTAAGCCATCTGAGCCATACTTTTTAAAAAATTTTTGTACTATTAATTTTTCCATCTCCATGGGCTCTGGCTGTAGTTGATCAAAATATAAGGTTAAAATTTGAAAATACATTAGCTGTTATTTTCCCATTTCAGACAATTATAAGCCATCTGAGCCATACTTTTGGAAAAATTTTTGTACCCTTAATTTCTCCATCTCCATGGGCCCTTGCTGTAGGTAATCAAAATATATGGGTAAAATTTGAAAATACATTAGCTGTTATTTTCACATTTCAGACAATTTTAAGCCATCTGAGCCATACTTTTGAAAAAATTTTTGTACCATTAATTTTTCCATCTCCATGGGCTCTGGCTGTAGTTGATCAAAATATAAGGTTAAAATTTAAAAATACATTAGCTGTTATTTTCACATTTCAGACAATTTTAAGCCATCTGAGCCATACTTTTGGAAAAATTTTTGTACCATTAATTTTTCCATCTCCATGGGCCCTGGCTGTAGTTGATCAAAATATAAGGTTAAACTTTGAAAATAAATTAGCTGTTGTTTTCACATTTAGACAACTTTAAGCCATCTGAGCCATAATTTTGGAAAAATTTTTGTACCATTAATTTCTCCATCTCTATGGGCCCTGGCTGTTGGTTATCAAAATATATGGGTAAAATTTGAAAATAAATTAGCTGTTATTTTCACATTTCAGACAATTTTAAGCCATCTGAGCCATACTTTTGAAAAAATTTTTGTACCATTAATTTTTCCATCTCCATGGGCCCTGGCTGTAGTTGATCAAAATATAAGGTTAAAATTTGAAAATAAATTAGCTGTTGTTTTCACATTTAGACAATTTTAAGCCATCTGAGCCATAATTTTGGAAAAATTTTTGTACCATTAATTTCTCCATCTCCAAGGGCCCTGGCCGTAGGTAATCAAAATATATGGGTAAAATTTGAAAATACATTAGCTGTTATTTTTAAATTTCAGACAATTTTAAGCCATCTGAGCCATACTTTTGAAAAAATTTTTGTACCATTAATTTCTCCATCTCCATGGGCCCTGGCTGTAGGTAATCAAAATATATGGGTAAAATTTGAAACTACATTAGCTGTTATTTTCACATTTTATACAATTTTAAGCCATCTGAGCCATACTTTTGGAAAAATTTTTGTACCCTTAATTTCTCCATCTCCATGGGCCTTGGCTGTAGGTAATCAAAATATATGGGTAAAATTTGAAAATACATTAGCTGTTATTTTCACATTTCAGACAATTTTAAGCCATCTGAGCCATACTTTTGAAAAAATTTTTGTACCATTAATTTTTCCATCTCCATGGGCTCTGGCTGTAGTTGATCAAAATATAAGGTTAAAATTTGAAAATATATTAGCTGTTATTTTCACATTTCAGACAATTTTAAGCCATCTGAGCCATACTTTTGGAAAAATTTTTGTACCATTAATTTCTCCATCTCCATGGGCCCTGGCTGTAGGTAATCAAAATATATGGGTAAAATTTGAAAATACATTAGCTGCTATTTTCACATTTCAGACAATTTTAAGCCATCTGAGCCATACTTTTGGAAAAATTTTTGTACCACTAATTTTTCCATCTCCATGGGCCCTGACTGTAGTTCATCAAAATATAAGGTTAAAATTTGAAAATACATTAGCTGTTTTTTTCACATTTCAGAAAATTTTAGGCCATCTGAGCCATACTTTTAAAAAATATTTGTACCATTAATTTTTCCATCTCCATGGGCCCTGGCTGTAGTTGATCAAAATATAAGGTTAAAATTTGAAAATACTATAGCTGTTATTTTCACATTTCAGACAATTTTAAGCCATCTGAGCCATACTTTTGGAAAAATTTTTTTACCATTAATTTCTCCATCTCCATGGGCCCTGGCTGTAGGTAATCAAAATATATGGGTAAAATTTGAAAATACATTAGCTGTTATTTTTACATTTCAGACAGTTTTAAGCCATCTAAGCCATACTTTTGAAAAAATTTTTGTACCAGTAATTTCTCCATCTCCATGGGCCCTGGCTGTAGGTAATCAAAATATATGGGTAAAATTTGAAAATACATTAGCTGTTATTTTTAAATTTCAGACAATTTTAAGCCATCTGAGCCATACTTTCGAAAAAATTTTTGTACCATTAATTTCTCCATCTCCATGGGCCCTGGCTGTAGGTAATCAAAATATATGGGTAAAATTTGAAACTACATTAGCTGTTATTTTCACATTTTATACAATTTTAAGCCATCTGAGCCATACTTTTGGAAAAATTTTTGTACCATTAATTTCTCCATCTCCATGGGTCCTGGCTGTAGGGAATCAAAATATAAGGTTAAAATTTGAAAATACATTATCTGTTATTTTCACATTTCAGACAATTTTAAGCCATCTGAGCCATACTTTTTAAAAAATTTTTGTACCATTAATTTTTCCATCTCCATGGGCTCTGGCTGTAGTTGATCAAAATATAAGGTTAAAATTTGAAAATACATTAGCTGTTATTTTCCCATTTCAGACAATTATAAGCCATCTGAGCCATACTTTTGGAAAAATTTTTGTACCCTTAATTTCTCCATCTCCATGGGCCTTGGCTGTAGGTAATCAAAATATATGGGTAAAATTTGAAAATACATTAGCTGTTATTTTCACATTTCAGACAATTTTAAGCCATCTGAGCCATACTTTTGAAAAAATTTTTGTACCATTAATTTTTCCATCTCCATGGGCTCTGGCTGTAGTTGATCAAAATATAAGGTTAAAATTTGAAAATACATTAGCTGTTATTTTCACATTTCAGACAATTTTAAGCCATCTGAGCCATACTTTTGGAAAAATTTTTGTACCATTAATTTCTCCATCTCCATGGGCCCTGGCTGTAGGTAATCAAAATATATGGGTAAAATTTGAAAATACATTAGCTGTTATTTTCACATTTCAGACAATTTTAAGCCATCTGAGCCATACTTTTGGAAAAATTTTTGTACCATTAATTTTTCCATCTCCATGGGCCCTGACTGTAGTTCATCAAAATATAAGGTTAAAATTTGAAAATACATTAGCTGTTTTTTTCACATTTCAGAAAATTTTAGGCCATCTGAGCCATACTTTTAAAAAATATTTGTACCATTAATTTTTTCATCTTTATGGGCCCTGGCTGTAGTTGATCAAAACATAAGGTTAAAATTTGAAAATACATTAGCTGTTATTTTCACATTTCAGACAATTTTAAGCCATCTGAGCCATACTTTTGAAAAAATTTTTGTTTCATTAATTTCTCCATCTCCATGGGCCCTGGCTGTAGGTAATCAAAATATATGGGTAAAATTTGAAAATACATTAGCTGTTATTTTCACATTTCAGAAAATTTTAGGCCATCTGAGCCATACCTTTCAAAAAATATTTGTACCATTAATTTTTTCATCTTTATGGGCCCTGGCTGTAGTTGATCAAAACATAAGGTTAAAATTTGAAAATACATTAGCTGTTATTTTCACATTTCAGACAATTTTAAGCCATCTGAGCCATACTTTTGAAAAAATTTTTGTTTCATTAATTTCTCCATCTCCATGGGCCCTGGCTGTAGGTAATCAAAATATATGGGTAAAATTTGAAAATACATTAGCTGTTATTTTCACATTTCAGAAAATTTTAGGCCATCTGAGCCATACCTTTCAAAAAATATTTGTACCATTAATTTTTTCATCTTTATGGGCCCTGGCTGTAGTTGATCAAAACATAAGGTTAAAATTTGAAAATACATTAGCTGTTATTTTCACATTTCAGACAATTTTAAGCCATCTGAGCCATACTTTTGAAAAAATTTTTGTACCATTAATTTCTCCATCTCCATGGGCCCTGGCTGTAGGTAATCAAAATATATGGGTAAAATTTGAAAATACATTAGCTGTTATTTTCACATTTCAGAAAATTTTAGGCCATCTGAGCCATACTTTTCAAAAAATATTTGTACCATTAATTTTTCCATCTTTATGGGCCCTGGCTGTAGCTGATCAAAACATAAGGTTAAAATTTGAAAATACATTAGCTGTTATTTTCACATTTCAGACAATTTTAAGCCATCTGAGCCATACTTTTGAAAAAATTTTTGTACCATTAATTTTTCCATCTCCATGGGCCCTGTCTGTAGTTGATCAAAATATAAGGTTAAAATTTGAAAATACATTAGCTGTTATTTTCACATTTTAGACAATTTTAAGCAATCTGTGCCATACTTTTTAAAAAATTTTTGTACCATTAATTTTTCCATCTCCATGGGCTCTGGCTGTAGTTGATCAAAATATAAGGTTAAAATTTGAAAATACATTAGCTGTTATTTTCACATTTCAGACAATTTTAAGCCATCTAAGCCATACTTTTGAAAAAATTTTTGTACCATTAATTTCTCCATCTCCATGGGCCCTGGCTGTAGTTAATTAAAATATAAGGTTAAAATTTGAAAATACATTAGCTGTTTTTTTCACATTTCAGAAAATTTTAGGCCATCTGAGCCATACTTTTAAAAAATATTTGTACCATTAATTTTTCCATCTCCATGGGCCCTGGCTGTAGTTGATCAAAATATAAGGTTAAAATTTGAAAATACATTAGCTGTTTTTTTCACATTTCAGACAATTTTAAGCCATCTGAGCCATACTTTTGGAAAAATTTTTGTACCATTAATTTCTCGATCTCCATGGGCCCTGGCTATAGGTAATCAAAATATATGGGTAAAATTTGAAAATACATTAGTTGTTATTTTCATATTTCAGACAATTTTAGGCCATCTGAGCCATACTTTTAAAAAATATTTGTACCATTAATTTTTCCATCTCCATGGGCCCTGGCTGTAGTTGATCAAAATATAAGGTTAAAATTTGAAAATACATTAGCTGTTTTTTTCACATTTCAGACAATTTTAAGCCATCTGAGCCATACTTTTGGAAAAATTTTTGTACCATTAATTTCTCGATCTCCATGGGCCCTGGCTATAGGTAATCAAAATATATGGGTAAAATTTGAAAATACATTAGTTGTTATTTTCATATTTCAGACAATTTTAGGCCATCTGAGCCATACTTTTGAAAAAATTTTTGTACCATTAATTTCTCCATCTCCATGGGCCCTGGCTGTAGTTAATCAAAATATAAGGTTAAAATTTGAAAATACATTAGCTGTTATTTTCACATTTCAGACAATTTTAAGCCATCTGAGCCATACTTTTGGAAAAATTTTTGTACCATTAATTTTTCCATCTCCATGGGCCCTGTCTGTAGTTGATCAAAATATAAGGGTAAAATTTGAAAATAAATTAGCTGTTATTTTCACATTTCAGACAATTTTAGGCCATCTGAGCCATACTTTTGAAAAAAATTTTGTACCATTAATTTCTCCATCTCCAGGGCCCTGGCTGTAGGTAATCAAAATATATGGGTAAAATTTGAAAATACATTAGCTGTTATTTTCACATTTCAGACAATTTTAAGCCATCTGAGCCATACTTTTGAAAAAATTTTTGTACCATTAATTTCTCCATCTCCAAGGGCCCTGGCTGTAGGTAATCAAAATATATGGGTAAAATTTGAAAATACATTAGCTGTTATTTTCACATTTCAGACAATTTTAGGCCATCTGAGCCATACTTTTGAAAAAATTTTTGTACCAGTAATTTCTCCATCTCCATGGGCCCTGGCTGTAGTTGATCAAAATATAAGGTTAAAATTTGAAAATACATTAGCTGTTATTTTCACATTTCAGACAATTTTAAGCCATCTGAGCCATACTTTTGAAAAATTTTTGTACCATTAATTTCTCCATCTCCATGGGCCCTGGCTGTAGGTAATCAAAATATATGGGTAAAATTTGAAAATAAATTAGCTGTTATTTTCACATTTCAGACAATTTTAAGCCATCAGAGCCATACTTTTGAAAAAATTTTTGTACCATTAATTTCTCCATCTCCATGGGCCCTGGCTGTAGGTAATCAAAATATATGGGTAAAATTTGAAAATACATTAGCTGTTATTTTCACATTTCAGACAATTTTAAGCCATCTGAGCCATACTTTTGGAAAAATTTTTGTACCATTAATTTTTCCATCTCCATGGGCCCTGACTGTAGTTCATCAAAATATAAGGTTAAAATTTGAAAATACATTAGCTGTTTTTTTCACATTTCAGAAAATTTTAGGCCATCTGAGCCATACTTTTAAAAAATATTTGTACCATTAATTTTTTCATCTTTATGGGCCCTGGCTGTAGTTGATCAAAACATAAGGTTAAAATTTGAAAATACATTAGCTGTTATTTTCACATTTCAGACAATTTTAAGCCATCTGAGCCATACTTTTGAAAAAATTTTTGTTTCATTAATTTCTCCATCTCCATGGGCCCTGGCTGTAGGTAATCAAAATATATGGGTAAAATTTGAAAATACATTAGCTGTTATTTTCACATTTCAGAAAATTTTAGGCCATCTGAGCCATACCTTTCAAAAAATATTTGTACCATTAATTTTTTCATCTTTATGGGCCCTGGCTGTAGTTGATCAAAACATAAGGTTAAAATTTGAAAATACATTAGCTGTTATTTTCACATTTCAGACAATTTTAAGCCATCTGAGCCATACTTTTGAAAAAATTTTTGTTTCATTAATTTCTCCATCTCCATGGGCCCTGGCTGTAGGTAATCAAAATATATGGGTAAAATTTGAAAATACATTAGCTGTTATTTTCACATTTCAGAAAATTTTAGGCCATCTGAGCCATACCTTTCAAAAAATATTTGTACCATTAATTTTTTCATCTTTATGGGCCCTGGCTGTAGTTGATCAAAACATAAGGTTAAAATTTGAAAATACATTAGCTGTTATTTTCACATTTCAGACAATTTTAAGCCATCTGAGCCATACTTTTGAAAAAATTTTTGTACCATTAATTTCTCCATCTCCATGGGCCCTGGCTGTAGGTAATCAAAATATATGGGTAAAATTTGAAAATACATTAGCTGTTATTTTCACATTTCAGAAAATTTTAGGCCATCTGAGCCATACTTTTCAAAAAATATTTGTACCATTAATTTTTCCATCTTTATGGGCCCTGGCTGTAGTTGATCAAAACATAAGGTTAAAATTTGAAAATACATTAGCTGTTATTTTCACATTTCAGACAATTTTAAGCCATCTGAGCCATACTTTTGAAAAAATTTTTGTACCATTAATTTTTCCATCTCCATGGGCCCTGTCTGTAGTTGATCAAAATATAAGGTTAAAATTTGAAAATACATTAGCTGTTATTTTCACATTTTAGACAATTTTAAGCAATCTGTGCCATACTTTTTAAAAAATTTTTGTACCATTAATTTTTCCATCTCCATGGGCTCTGGCTGTAGTTGGTCAAAATATAAGGTTAAAATTTGAAAATACATTAGCTGTTATTTTCACATTTCAGACAATTTTAAGCCATCTAAGCCATACTTTTGAAAAAATTTTTGTACCATTAATTTCTCCATCTCCATGGGCCCTGGCTGTAGTTAATTAAAATATAAGGTTAAAATTTGAAAATACATTAGCTGTTTTTTTCACATTTCAGAAAATTTTAGGCCATCTGAGCCATACTTTTAAAAAATATTTGTACCATTAATTTTTCCATCTCCATGGGCCCTGGCTGTAGTTGATCAAAATATAAGGTTAAAATTTGAAAATACATTAGCTGTTTTTTTCACATTTCAGACAATTTTAAGCCATCTGAGCCATACTTTTGGAAAAATTTTTGTACCATTAATTTCTCGATCTCCATGGGCCCTGGCTATAGGTAATCAAAATATATGGGTAAAATTTGAAAATACATTAGTTGTTATTTTCATATTTCAGACAATTTTAGGCCATCTGAGCCATACTTTTAAAAAATATTTGTACCATTAATTTTTCCATCTCCATGGGCCCTGGCTGTAGTTGATCAAAATATAAGGTTAAAATTTGAAAATACATTAGCTGTTTTTTTCACATTTCAGACAATTTTAAGCCATCTGAGCCATACTTTTGGAAAAATTTTTGTACCATTAATTTCTCGATCTCCATGGGCCCTGGCTATAGGTAATCAAAATATATGGGTAAAATTTGAAAATACATTAGTTGTTATTTTCATATTTCAGACAATTTTAGGCCATCTGAGCCATACTTTTGAAAAAATTTTTGTACCATTAATTTCTCCATCTCCATGGGCCCTGGCTGTAGTTAATCAAAATATAAGGTTAAAATTTGAAAATACATTAGCTGTTATTTTCACATTTCAGACAATTTTAAGCCATCTGAGCCATACTTTTGGAAAAATTTTTGTACCATTAATTTTTCCATCTCCATGGGCCCTGTCTGTAGTTGATCAAAATATAAGGGTAAAATTTGAAAATAAATTAGCTGTTATTTTCACATTTCAGACAATTTTAGGCCATCTGAGCCATACTTTTGAAAAAAATTTTGTACCATTAATTTCTCCATCTCCAGGGCCCTGGCTGTAGGTAATCAAAATATATGGGTAAAATTTGAAAATACATTAGCTGTTATTTTCACATTTCAGACAATTTTAAGCCATCTGAGCCATACTTTTGAAAAAATTTTTGTACCATTAATTTCTCCATCTCCAAGGGCCCTGGCTGTAGGTAATCAAAATATATGGGTAAAATTTGAAAATACATTAGCTGTTATTTTCACATTTCAGACAATTTTAGGCCATCTGAGCCATACTTTTGAAAAAATTTTTGTACCAGTAATTTCTCCATCTCCATGGGCCCTGGCTGTAGTTGATCAAAATATAAGGTTAAAATTTGAAAATACATTAGCTGTTATTTTCACATTTCAGACAATTTTAAGCCATCTGAGCCATACTTTTGAAAAATTTTTGTACCATTAATTTCTCCATCTCCATGGGCCCTGGCTGTAGGTAATCAAAATATATGGGTAAAATTTGAAAATAAATTAGCTGTTATTTTCACATTTCAGACAATTTTAAGCCATCAGAGCCATACTTTTGAAAAAATTTTTGTACCATTAATTTCTCCATCTCCATGGGCCCTGGCTGTAGGTAATCAAAATATATGGGTAAAATTTGAAAATACATTAGCTGTTATTTTCACATTTCAGACAATTTTAAGCCATCTGAGCCATACTTTTGGAAAAATTTTTGTACCATTAATTTTTCCATCTCCATGGGCCCTGACTGTAGTTCATCAAAATATAAGGTTAAAATTTGAAAATACATTAGCTGTTTTTTTCACATTTCAGAAAATTTTAGGCCATCTGAGCCATACTTTTAAAAAATATTTGTACCATTAATTTTTTCATCTTTATGGGCCCTGGCTGTAGTTGATCAAAACATAAGGTTAAAATTTGAAAATACATTAGCTGTTATTTTCACATTTCAGACAATTTTAAGCCATCTGAGCCATACTTTTGAAAAAATTTTTGTTTCATTAATTTCTCCATCTCCATGGGCCCTGGCTGTAGGTAATCAAAATATATGGGTAAAATTTGAAAATACATTAGCTGTTATTTTCACATTTCAGAAAATTTTAGGCCATCTGAGCCATACCTTTCAAAAAATATTTGTACCATTAATTTTTTCATCTTTATGGGCCCTGGCTGTAGTTGATCAAAACATAAGGTTAAAATTTGAAAATACATTAGCTGTTATTTTCACATTTCAGACAATTTTAAGCCATCTGAGCCATACTTTTGAAAAAATTTTTGTTTCATTAATTTCTCCATCTCCATGGGCCCTGGCTGTAGGTAATCAAAATATATGGGTAAAATTTGAAAATACATTAGCTGTTATTTTCACATTTCAGAAAATTTTAGGCCATCTGAGCCATACCTTTCAAAAAATATTTGTACCATTAATTTTTTCATCTTTATGGGCCCTGGCTGTAGTTGATCAAAACATAAGGTTAAAATTTGAAAATACATTAGCTGTTATTTTCACATTTCAGACAATTTTAAGCCATCTGAGCCATACTTTTGAAAAAATTTTTGTACCATTAATTTCTCCATCTCCATGGGCCCTGGCTGTAGGTAATCAAAATATATGGGTAAAATTTGAAAATACATTAGCTGTTATTTTCACATTTCAGAAAATTTTAGGCCATCTGAGCCATACTTTTCAAAAAATATTTGTACCATTAATTTTTCCATCTTTATGGGCCCTGGCTGTAGTTGATCAAAACATAAGGTTAAAATTTGAAAATACATTAGCTGTTATTTTCACATTTCAGACAATTTTAAGCCATCTGAGCCATACTTTTGAAAAAATTTTTGTACCATTAATTTTTCCATCTCCATGGGCCCTGTCTGTAGTTGATCAAAATATAAGGTTAAAATTTGAAAATACATTAGCTGTTATTTTCACATTTTAGACAATTTTAAGCAATCTGTGCCATACTTTTTAAAAAATTTTTGTACCATTAATTTTTCCATCTCCATGGGCTCTGGCTGTAGTTGATCAAAATATAAGGTTAAAATTTGAAAATACATTAGCTGTTATTTTCACATTTCAGACAATTTTAAGCCATCTAAGCCATACTTTTGAAAAAATTTTTGTACCATTAATTTCTCCATCTCCATGGGCCCTGGCTGTAGTTAATTAAAATATAAGGTTAAAATTTGAAAATACATTAGCTGTTTTTTTCACATTTCAGAAAATTTTAGGCCATCTGAGCCATACTTTTAAAAAATATTTGTACCATTAATTTTTCCATCTCCATGGGCCCTGGCTGTAGTTGATCAAAATATAAGGTTAAAATTTGAAAATACATTAGCTGTTTTTTTCACATTTCAGACAATTTTAAGCCATCTGAGCCATACTTTTGGAAAAATTTTTGTACCATTAATTTCTCGATCTCCATGGGCCCTGGCTATAGGTAATCAAAATATATGGGTAAAATTTGAAAATACATTAGTTGTTATTTTCATATTTCAGACAATTTTAGGCCATCTGAGCCATACTTTTAAAAAATATTTGTACCATTAATTTTTCCATCTCCATGGGCCCTGGCTGTAGTTGATCAAAATATAAGGTTAAAATTTGAAAATACATTAGCTGTTTTTTTCACATTTCAGACAATTTTAAGCCATCTGAGCCATACTTTTGGAAAAATTTTTGTACCATTAATTTCTCGATCTCCATGGGCCCTGGCTATAGGTAATCAAAATATATGGGTAAAATTTGAAAATACATTAGTTGTTATTTTCATATTTCAGACAATTTTAGGCCATCTGAGCCATACTTTTGAAAAAATTTTTGTACCATTAATTTCTCCATCTCCATGGGCCCTGGCTGTAGTTAATCAAAATATAAGGTTAAAATTTGAAAATACATTAGCTGTTATTTTCACATTTCAGACAATTTTAAGCCATCTGAGCCATACTTTTGGAAAAATTTTTGTACCATTAATTTTTCCATCTCCATGGGCCCTGTCTGTAGTTGATCAAAATATAAGGGTAAAATTTGAAAATAAATTAGCTGTTATTTTCACATTTCAGACAATTTTAAGCCATCAGAGCCATACTTTTGAAAAAATTTTTGTACCATTAATTTCTCCATCTCCATGGGCCCTGGCTGTAGGTAATCAAAATATATGGGTAAAATTTGAAAATACATTAGCTGTTATTTTCACATTTCAGAAAATTTTAGGCCATCTGAGCCATACCTTTCAAAAAATATTTGTACCATTAATTTTTTCATCTTTATGGGCCCTGGCTGTAGTTGATCAAAACATAAGGTTAAAATTTGAAAATACATTAGCTGTTATTTTCACATTTCGGACAATTTTAAGCCATCTGAGCCATACTTTTGAAAAAATTTTTGTTTCATTAATTTCTCCATCTCCATGGGCCCTGGCTGTAGGTAATCAAAATATATGGGTAAAATTTGAAAATACATTAGCTGTTATTTTCACATTTCAGAAAATTTTAGGCCATCTGAGCCATACCTTTCAAAAAATATTTGTACCATTAATTTTTTCATCTTTATGGGCCCTGGCTGTAGTTGATCAAAACATAAGGTTAAAATTTGAAAATACATTAGCTGTTATTTTCACATTTCAGACAATTTTAAGCCATCTGAGCCATACTTTTGAAAAAATTTTTGTACCATTAATTTCTCCATCTCCATGGGCCCTGGCTGTAGGTAATCAAAATATATGGGTAAAATTTGAAAATACATTAGCTGTTATTTTCACATTTCAGAAAATTTTAGGCCATCTGAGCCATACTTTTCAAAAAATATTTGTACCATTAATTTTTCCATCTTTATGGGCCCTGGCTGTAGTTGATCAAAACATAAGGTTAAAATTTGAAAATACATTAGCTGTTATTTTCACATTTCAGACAATTTTAAGCCATCTGAGCCATACTTTTGAAAAAATTTTTGTACCATTAATTTTTCCATCTCCATGGGCCCTGTCTGTAGTTGATCAAAATATAAGGTTAAAATTTGAAAATACATTAGCTGTTATTTTCACATTTTAGACAATTTTAAGCAATCTGTGCCATACTTTTTAAAAAATTTTTGTACCATTAATTTTTCCATCTCCATGGGCTCTGGCTGTAGTTGATCAAAATATAAGGTTAAAATTTGAAAATACATTAGCTGTTATTTTCACATTTCAGACAATTTTAAGCCATCTAAGCCATACTTTTGAAAAAATTTTTGTACCATTAATTTCTCCATCTCCATGGGCCCTGGCTGTAGTTAATTAAAATATAAGGTTAAAATTTGAAAATACATTAGCTGTTTTTTTCACATTTCAGAAAATTTTAGGCCATCTGAGCCATACTTTTAAAAAATATTTGTACCATTAATTTTTCCATCTCCATGGGCCCTGGCTGTAGTTGATCAAAATATAAGGTTAAAATTTGAAAATACATTAGCTGTTTTTTTCACATTTCAGACAATTTTAAGCCATCTGAGCCATACTTTTGGAAAAATTTTTGTACCATTAATTTCTCGATCTCCATGGGCCCTGGCTATAGGTAATCAAAATATATGGGTAAAATTTGAAAATACATTAGTTGTTATTTTCATATTTCAGACAATTTTAGGCCATCTGAGCCATACTTTTAAAAAATATTTGTACCATTAATTTTTCCATCTCCATGGGCCCTGGCTGTAGTTGATCAAAATATAAGGTTAAAATTTGAAAATACATTAGCTGTTTTTTTCACATTTCAGACAATTTTAAGCCATCTGAGCCATACTTTTGGAAAAATTTTTGTACCATTAATTTCTCGATCTCCATGGGCCCTGGCTATAGGTAATCAAAATATATGGGTAAAATTTGAAAATACATTAGTTGTTATTTTCATATTTCAGACAATTTTAGGCCATCTGAGCCATACTTTTGAAAAAATTTTTGTACCATTAATTTCTCCATCTCCATGGGCCCTGGCTGTAGTTAATCAAAATATAAGGTTAAAATTTGAAAATACATTAGCTGTTATTTTCACATTTCAGACAATTTTAAGCCATCTGAGCCATACTTTTGGAAAAATTTTTGTACCATTAATTTTTCCATCTCCATGGGCCCTGTCTGTAGTTGATCAAAATATAAGGGTAAAATTTGAAAATAAATTAGCTGTTATTTTCACATTTCAGACAATTTTAGGCCATCTGAGCCATACTTTTGAAAAAAATTTTGTACCATTAATTTCTCCATCTCCAGGGCCCTGGCTGTAGGTAATCAAAATATATGGGTAAAATTTGAAAATACATTAGCTGTTATTTTCACATTTCAGACAATTTTAAGCCATCTGAGCCATACTTTTGAAAAAATTTTTGTACCATTAATTTCTCCATCTCCAAGGGCCCTGGCTGTAGGTAATCAAAATATATGGGTAAAATTTGAAAATACATTAGCTGTTATTTTCACATTTCAGACAATTTTAGGCCATCTGAGCCATACTTTTGAAAAAATTTTTGTACCAGTAATTTCTCCATCTCCATGGGCCCTGGCTGTAGTTGATCAAAATATAAGGTTAAAATTTGAAAATACATTAGCTGTTATTTTCACATTTCAGACAATTTTAAGCCATCTGAGCCATACTTTTGAAAAATTTTTGTACCATTAATTTCTCCATCTCCATGGGCCCTGGCTGTAGGTAATCAAAATATATGGGTAAAATTTGAAAATAAATTAGCTGTTATTTTCACATTTCAGACAATTTTAAGCCATCAGAGCCATACTTTTGAAAAAATTTTTGTACCATTAATTTCTCCATCTCCATGGGCCCTGGCTGTAGGTAATCAAAATATATGGGTAAAATTTGAAAATACATTAGCTGTTATATTAAACGTAAATTTACAATTTACCCCATTATAGGGGTTGATATCGCATCCCCGAAGGGTTGTATATAAAAATGGACTTCAGATTTGGAAAAATCAGCCTAAAATACCTACTAGACACCATTTTTAAACCTAAAAATTTTAATCTTGTTTATTTATAAAGTTCGCCACATTATCGCCGCATTACCACCCCTCTAAGGGGTCGAAATGAGGTATTCCGATATGCACGTGATTTTTTGACATTTTTTACAGTTCGTGTAAATATTTTTTTTAAAGAGCAACCTTGGAAAAGTGGTTACTTTTCCAAGTGTTGAATCGTTAAAAAATCTTTAAAAGTATATTTACAATTTACCCATTTTAGGGGTTGATATCGTAATCCTGAGGGGTGGTACATGAAAATAGACTTCAGATTCGGAAAGAGCAGCCTTAAATACCTACTAGATAATATTTTTAGGTAAAAATTTCAATTTATTCAAGTACCTAAAAAGTTCATCCCCCACACCCCCATAATTTGCCCCCCCAATGGGGTAAAACAGGTAAAAATATTTTTATTTTATTTTTTGAGGTTTTTAAAGTTTCAAGCAATAATTTTTTATAATAATCAACTGTTTTTATTAGCTAAATAACATTATAAAGAAAGTTCAAAAATTCATTTAAAACATACCCCACTTTGGGGGTTAATATCGCACCCCCGAGAGGTGGTACGTGAAAACGGACTTCAGATTCGGAAAGAGCAGCCCTAAATACCTACTAGGTACAATTTTTGCCCCAAAATTTCAATTTTTTCATATAAAAATATGCGAGTGTCCAGGAATTGTCGGTTGGGCGTTAATGGGTTAACAAACTGAGTTTATAGATTTAGCCAAGAATTAGTCTTAGGGGGTTTTTTAGGTCGCTGAATAAGAATTTCAGGTAGTTTTCAATGAATAATTAGTATTTCACCCTTAAATTAGCAAAAATTAACCCTAAAAGGGGTTAAAAGGGGTGTTTTTGATATTTTTGCACTTTGAGCGACCAGATTATGTCCATACAGGTTTTTTGGGTCGCTGATCAAGAATTTGGGGGAATTTTTGATAAATAATTAATATTTCACTCTTAAATTAGCAAAAACAACCCCTAAAAGGGTGAAAAACCCGTAAGGACTTAATCTGGTCGCAGAAAGTGCGAAAATAGCAAAAACACCCTTTTTAGGGGTTGTTTTGCTAATTTAAGGGTGAAATATTAATTATTTATTGAAAATTCCCCCAAAGTCTTGATTAGCGACCAAAAAAACCTGTATGGACATAATCTGGTCGCTCAAAGTGCAAAAATATCAAAAACACCCCCTTTTAGGGTTTATTTTAAAACTACCTGAAATTCTTGTTCAGCGACCCAAATAACCCCCTAAGACCAATTCTTGGCTAAATCTATAAACTCAGTTTGCTAATATATCAAAAAAACCCCTTTTTGGGGGTAGTTTTTGCAAATTTAAGGGCAGAAATAACTCCGATTTTCGTGATCAGCGACCCAAAAAACATATAGTAGAGCAAATCTCATGTCAGTAGCTGAAAATACATCCCCCCCCCCCCCCACGTTTTGACTGGAGTATTAAGGTTCAAACTATTTGAAAGAACTGCAGTTCATGGTTAAATCGATGAGCAATCAATTTTTTTTTCGATTCCAGGATAAAAAAATAATGTGTCATATGCACCAATGTTATAAGGAATATAAATTTAAATAATATAATAAATAAATACTGTTTTACGTTCCAATGAATTAAAAATTAAAAAAAAATTTATTATAAATAATAAACATAATCTAAATCGAATTATAAGTACAATTTTTCCATTTATTCTACTGTATTATCGGGGTATTATCTCTTCTGGCTTGAATAAAAAATCAAGTTCTTGCTTTTTTTGTTTTTTTAAATTATTAAAATTTCTTTTGTTTTTTTGTTTGTTTATAAGTAACAAGCAGGAAACAGGGGTTACACTGAAAACCCTGTTTTCTTGCAGATTCAAAATGGACAAAAAACTTTTTTATTTTTTTTTAACTTTTATTTAATTTTAACGTCAAATTTAAAATAAAATTTTCTTAATAACAAGGAGTCTAACATGTACCCAATTCATTGAGATTTGATAAACATAAAGGCGCAATGAAAGAATTCATTTTAGTTTGGGATTTTCTGGTGCTGGTTTCGACACTTTTTGCAAACGTGTTGTAAAATGACAACTTTCAAAAAAAATTATTTACCTAACTTTAGGGGTAAAAATCTCATTATCGAAGGGTTTTAGGTGAAAACAGACTTCGGAAATGGAAAGAGTGACCAAAAATACCTGTTAGGTGATGTTTTCAGTTAAAAATATTCATTTTTTACATATCTGCAAAATCCACCCCCTTACCCCTAATATTTACCCCCTAGAAAGGGTGAATCTGCTGAGAATACATAAATTTGCATCTTTTATCTTTTCGAAAGTGAAAAATAGAAGTTCCAACATTAATAAACTTTTTTGGTTCCTCAAAGAGCATTGTGATAGGTCAAATTTCGATTTTTTGTCATATAAGCACGTTTTGAGACCCCAGGAAGCTAAAAAACCGGTTTTAAAAAAAAGTCTGTGTGTGTGTGTGTGTGTGTGTGTGTGTATGTATGTATGCAATTGGTGATATTTCACAAACATTATGGAGTTAAGACCAAATTTTTTTTTCAAAAATTTTTTTATCAAAAAAGCTCGAGGTACTTTTTTTTTTTTTAATTTGGATGTAATACCTCATTTATTTCCACGAAAGTACTTATATTTGAAAGTATGATTTTTACTCGATATCTCGAATCTGATACTTAATTTTTTGTAAATTTTTTTTCTCCAAATTTTTTTTACGAAAATATACAAAAAACACCAATTTTTTTTTTCTTTTTGGACGTAGTACCTAATTTATTTCTATGAAAGTACTAGTTTTAGAAAGTTTGTTTATAGTAATTTTTTGGATCTGATACCGAATTTTTTCAAAATTTTTTCCTCAAAATTAAAAATACAAAAAAAATTTTAAAACTGTAATATTTTTTTGTGTGTGTGTGTAATACTTCATTTAGTTCCATGAAAGTATTTATATTTGAAAATATGGTTTTTACTCGATATCTCGAATCTGATAGTTAATTTTTTGAAAATTTGTTTTAAAATTTTTGATCAATAAAAAAAACGCTGCCAAGTAATTGGCACTATGGTTCCTCATTATAGCAATAACAAAATGTTGTCAATGTTCTATTTTATCTAATAAAAAATTAAAATTTTAGAATGATTGTCCCAAATATTCTAAATTTAATAAAGAAAGTGGATAAACTTTCTCCTGATACCCAACAAATTTTCAAAACTCATAATTCCAGGTATTAATACTTTCAGAGAAATAAAATAGGCACTACATCAATAAAAAGATATTTTTTTAACTTTTTTATGTAAAAAAATTTTAAAAGAAAATTTTGAAAAAAAATTAGGTATCAGATTGTTGATATCCAGTTAAAAAGATAATTATACATATTAGTACTTTCATGGAAATAAATGAGGTACTACATCCAAAAAGAAAAAAAATTAAGCTATTTTTTTACACACCCAGCTTGAACGAGCGAAAAGTCGAAAAAAAATCGATTAATTTTTCCCTAGCAATTCATTTCTTTAAGAAAAAAATCATTTTTATTGACCAAATTTCAATTTTTAGGTCAAAAATTGTGTTAAGTAAATCTCGCTACTTACAGTTTTCAAAGGCTTTTGACATGAAAATTGAATTCGGTACATAAAAATGATTTTTTTCTTAAAGAAATGAATTGCTAGGGAAAAATTAATCGATTTAAAAAAAAAAAATTATTATTTTACGATGAAAATAAAGCGAGTAATGCATGTTCAAAGTTCAGAAACAGGCTTTTTCAATAAAATTTCAATCTTTTTTAAGGCGAATTTAAGCAAAATCTTAAATTGACGATAACTTGGCTAAATTTCATCGTAAAAAGAAAAGTTTTTTTTTCTTCTGGAGTGGTTTTTCCCTGGCAATCCAAATTTTTCATCTATTTCTTTAAATTTAATAAAGATTTATTGTTAAAAATCAAATTTTCGGATTTTGATCTCTCAGCCACCCACAAAATTGACTAAAAATTTTTTAGACGATCAGCTCCAACTTACTGCTATGGAAATATGAAAATAACAAACTATTTCCGAAAACTTTGCTGTATCAGATTTTGTCGTCATTTTCTTTCGACTTTTCGCTCGTTCAAGCTGGGTGTGTTTAATTATTATATGTAAAAAATTAAAAAAAAAAAAAATCGAAAAATTATGTATCAGATGGAGACATCCTTTACAAACGATAATTCTAGATATTCGTACTTTAATAGGAAAAAATTATGTATTACGTCCTAAAATAAAAAAAATTTTGGCGTTTTTTGTATTTTTTGGCGACAAAAATTTTGAGAAAAAAATTTAAAAAAAATTAAGTATTAGGTCCAAAAAATTACTATAAACGATATTTCTAAAACTAGTACTTCCATGGAAATAAAATAGATACTACGTCCAAAAAGAAAAAAAAAATTGGTATTTTTTGTATTTTTTTGTGAAAAAAATTTTAGGAAAAAAATTTTCAGAAAATTAAGTATCCGATTCGAGATATCATGTGAAAACCATACTTTCAAATATAAGTACTTTCATGGAAATAAATGAGGTATTACATCCAAATTAAAAAAAAAAAAAAAAGTACCTCGAGGTTTTTTGGTGAAAAAATTTTTGAAAAAAAAATTATGTCTTAATTCCATAATGTTTGTGAAATATCAGCGATTACATACGTACGTACACACACACACACGCACACACATACAGACTTTTTTTAAAAACCGACTTTTTAGCTTCCTGGAGTCCCAAAACGTGCTTATATGCCAAAAAATCAGAAAACAAAATTTGATCTAACACAATGGTTCCTGTATGAGGAACCAAAACTTTTAAAAGCTAATAGAAATGTATGTATGATTGCATGCTTGTAATTGGTGATATCTGTGGCATATTGATGTATTAAGCTTATTGTTTGAACCTTAGTGCCAGCTATAGTTGGCAGGGTATTTTGCATGCACCCGTACAAAGCCACTATATACAGTCGTGTATACATTAACTGTATATAGAACTTTTTTTTTTTTTTTTTAACAAAACACTAATTACTACGTAAGAAATGAACCCTAGGGATGCAAAGCATGGTCAGGGGAATTATTCGTTACGCAGAGGAACAAAGTAGCCCTTAGGGGCCTGTTGGGCCCAATCGGAAAACAAATGAAATCCTGATGTATAAATAGAACCCCAGGGATGAAAATGGACTATAGGGGTAAAAAATGGGTCCAGCATGATAGGACAAATACTACCATCAGCTGTCAAGGGGCCCAATCGGGAAAAAATGAGATACTGATGTACAAATTGATCTCGAGGGATAAAAAATGGATTGTGTAGTAGTAAAAAATTATAATCCAGTTCGATAAAATAAATACCAACGCATAAAATCCGTCATCCATGGGCCTATTGGGCCCAATCGGGAGAAGATAAAATCCTGATGTATAAATCGAACCCCAGGAATGAAAATAGACTGTAGGGGTAAATAAAGGGTCCAGCATGATAGAATAAATACTACTAGATAAAATCGACTATCCGGGGGCCGATTGGGCTCAATCGGGAAAAAATGAGATAATGATGTACAAATTGATCTCCAGGAATTAAAATGGACTGTAGTAATTTTTACCCGGTTGGGCCAAATAGGACCTCGGATGTTTGAGTCTATCCGTTGGTATTTATTTTATCATTCTCGACCAATTTTTTACGCCAACAGTCCTTTTTCGTCCCTAGGAATCAATTTATACATCAGCATTTTATTTTCTCCCGGTTGGGCCCAATAGCCCCTCTTATGGCTATTTTTATCCGTTGGTATTTATTTTATAATGGTTGGCACATTTATTAACTTGGCAGTCCATTTTCATCTCTGGGGATCCATTTATACATTAGATTTTATTTTTATCTGATACAGGTTAATAGGCACCTGGATGGCTGATTTTATCCGTTGGTATTTATTTAATCATGCTAGACCTAATTTTTACCCCTACAGTCCATTTTCATTCCCGGAGATTTTATTTATCAAGATTTCATTTATGCCCGATTGGGCCTAATGGGTCCCTGGATAGCTGATTTTATTCTGTCAGCAATTATTTTATCATATAGGACCCATTTTTTACCTCCATTGTCCATTTTTACCTTCGGGAATCTACTTTAACATTAGTAGCGTAGAATGCCCCTGACCATGTTCCGCATCCCAAGTGCCCAATTAGTTTTTTGTTTTACTGTGAAAAAAAAATAAATGTTCTGTATACAGTGTCTTTATGGATTATTTTTTGCTTCGCCTGGGATGGCATTTTACTTGTCATTTTTTTTTATGGACAAGGGTTGTGCACAATTTTTTATTGTCAGTGAAAAGAAAACATTTATTTTAAGTGCAACGGCCATTTTACTATGTTTTTATTTGTTCCTACCCACTAAACTCCCCTCCCTATTACCTTTGACACATACTGTCCCGGACCGGGACTCCCTGTTGAGGTATAACTCCAACACAGGACGTGCCGCCCACAAATCTTCTTCCACCCACCGTGCCTTATAAAAATAAATAACATTAAAAAATTCAAAAAATTAACCCCAAAGCCCTTTTAGGAGGAGCGTTTCAACTATTCGAGGAAATCCTCCTCCTTTTTCCGGTTAAGCGAGGTCCGTAGGTAATCTGCTACCTTGTACCAGTTTTCGGTACTACGTAGCAGTTCCTGGACCACACTCTCTGGCATCTATTCGCGGAGGGCTGGTCGCCCATTGACGAATCTCGTACACGCAAAAAGATATGTTCCCCAGTATCACACCTCACACACGCAGTGCAGGCACTGTGCTGTTCCTACCTTGCCCCATTTAAAGAGCTGGCTACGGAAGTATCCGTAGTCAGACAGGAACTGGGTGAGGTAGAAAACAACCTCCCCATGTCCCCGGTCAATCCATGTCCTGAGGTCGGTTATGAGCCTGTGTGTCCACCGCCCCCTAGAGTTACCATTCCATCGTCGCTGCCACGCATACATAAAGTAGGAGCGTGCGGTGGCCAAAGCTGTTTCGTGTGACTCTACTTCACTATGTTATACGTTTTTACTTTCCAGTGCAAGCAGGTCGATAGGAATGACGACTCCCACAAGCACCTTGATCGCCGGCTCGGATACTGTTCGGTAAGCACAAGTGATCTGAAGTATTCCTCGTCTTTCTACTGCATAGATTCTCTCGTAGTACTTTTTCATCTGGACGGTGTCCGCCCACATTTCCTCTTCATATAGCAGGTTGGAGTTGATCGTAGATATTAGAAGCTTTCGCCATCTCGATCTAGGCCCGCCAATATTTACCATTAACCGCACCAGGGACGACGCGTCACCTTAGCAGCCTTTTCACACGACTTCTTTAACTGGGTACTGAAGGTCAGCTTGTTGTCAAGCAGGAACCCCCAGATATCTGACGTGTGACCTAGTAGAAATCGTGTGAGGATTTCCATTATCGTCGAATCTTATATCGATTTCGGTAGGAACCCTTCAACGGATCAGCAAAACAATCTTGGTTTTCGGGATCGCCAGTTGGAGCCCGTGTTCCTCCATCCACCTGCTGATCGGGATCAAGCCTTATTCAGCCATGACTGAGCCTCGGTTCTGTCATTGGCTACGATAGCTAAGGAAACGTCGTCCTCGTACCTGATCAGGGTGGCTCCTTCCGGGAGATCAATTCTCAACAGACCGTCATTAATGGCATTCCAAAGATCGGGTGCTAGCATCTATCCTTGACCAATGCCTTCGCTTAGTTGTTTTTCCTTTCTGCCATCGAGCGTGTCATAGAGCAGCTTCGACTCCCGTAGATAGTTCCTGATAATTTTTCTCAGATAACGCGAGATTCGGAAACCCTGTTCAAGGGAAGACAGCATGTTGGCCCATCCGGACGAATTGAATGCATTTTATCATCCAATGTTACAAGCAAGAAGTCCTTCCGGATCGCATGCCGAACCTCCCTCGTCCTATACACAATATCGACGACCCGCTTGTTGGCGCCGATCGTAGAATGCCTTTCACGAAATAAATACTGTCGGTCAGAGACACCAGTTGTCCGCAATTGCTCTCCTGAGCCTAAAGCGAAGCATGCTCTCCATCACTTTGCCAATAGTGTTTAGCATAAACAATGGTCTGTAAGATGACGGAGAGCCTGGTAAGCCCTTTCTCTTGCTAATGAGCACAAGCCGTGCGACCTTCCAGGACGGAGGAGGATTCCTCTCGAAGGTATTCTTCGAAGAATTCCTTGTCTATCTTTGCCACATTCCGTCCCAGGCGTCGCTTTCTGTACGAAACCCGGTATGGTTGCCGATTCGATACCTGGAAGGTATGGTGATGTGTCTATGATCGCTTTGGTGTCATCGAAGTGCCAAGATGGTCGTCCCGGTTGATTTTCTGCTCACTCAGTACTAATAGGATATCTGCATCCTCTTCCCGGGCTATTGTTTCCAACAACTGGAACGCTAATCTGATTCGGTTCATATTTTCTTGAACCACCTTTATCGTTTCCGATGTCATCTTTTCTGCGCTGCCAGTAGGGCCTCCCGATAGCACCTACATTTACCACTTCTTGTCACATGGTCAGTTGGACCTTTGTCGGATCTGCCAGCACAGAAAAAGCATTTCACCTCCTTTGCGGTACAGTTTGGGAACTTATGTCCTTTCTTTTTATCTGGCTGCTTATCTGTCTGGGCCATTGCACTTGAATTGAGAGTCCCCGTAGCCCAGACATTTTAAACATCTCTGTAAGTCAGCTCAAAGTCTTACTCTGCAGTTACACCAGCCAATCCGGATTATTTTTCCGGACCTTTCTTAGCTAGTCTAAAATCATCTGACTCCAGGAATTCGACGACAGCCATCTGTCCATTAGCTCCTTTAGTTTTGAAAATGAAAATCGTTATACTATCCCTGATTTCAAGATCGGGCTCTTTGGCCACGGCATCCCCGATCTCCTTTAGGTCCGAGCACCCTTCTAGATCTCGAACTTCGAGCTTCCGGAGGGGTTAGTGATGGACGAGACCGAGACGAGACGAGATTTTGGGTCAGTCTCGTCTCGGTCTCGAAAATTTTCAAAAATTGAGGTCTCGACTCGGTCTCGTCTCGATTTTCGAGACAGTCTCGAAAAAAATTTAAGTTATCTTTATGTGCATTTCAAAAATGTATAATGCGATATTTTAGGCATTTAAACTGGTTAACTTTATTATTTTCTGATTGTAGATCATTTTTCATTTCCAGTGACAAATTAATAATAAAAAAAATAATTTGTTTATAACAATTGTTAAAATTTTTATCTTTCTCTAATGTACTGTTATTGCTAATCCATCCAAGTTTAATGCTGAAACGGCGCCAACAAAGAAATATAATTTTACATAATTCTTCGGAAGTATACTTCTGAAAATATATTTTTTTTTTTATTAATATGCATCAAAATATATACCAGATCAAATATTTCACAATATCAATAATTAATTAAGACAAATAATTTTCATGAATATTAGACAAATTTAATAACCATGATAACATTTTTGGGATAAATTTTTTTATATTTAGCATGTAGCAAAGGAAATCAACACCCCCCTCCCAAAGGACTTAAAATTAAATTGCTATATTTTTACAAAACATGAAATTATGTCAATTTTAAAAATTAAATATAAAATTATATAAGTATATTCATTTTTCTATCTATTATAATAGCGAATTTATTTATACCTGTTCAATATTATTTTGATAAAGTTATTTATTACCTCTTTTATAACTTTATTATTCTAAATAATCAAATATATTTTTTATTTATTATGAAGAATTTTGTCATTTTAATTCGTTAAATGAATTTATAATTTAAGTTGAACTGTTTAAAAATATAAAATATTTATTAGGACAGCTGCGAACTTTATAGCAAAAATTAATAATTCCATTTTTTTTATTATAATTAATAATAATAATTATTATTATTATCTTTCATTCGTATTAGTACTGAATGTACAAAAAAAATAAGAATAAATTTTTTTATTTCATTTTTTTTGTCAAAAGTTTGATCTTACCATGATCCTACCGCAATTAAGTATACATTTATTAGGTATGCAATAAAAGCTTATGTAAGACTTCTTTGTACTTAAATTTAAATTTTTCATACAAATTATTTTTCAAAAAAAATTTCGAGACCGAGACGAGACCGAGAGTCTCGGTGCGATAATCTCGTCTCGTCTCGAAAAATTGTTACGAGATCGAGACCAGTCTCGTGGTCTCGTCCATCACTAGGAGGGGTATAAGCTCCCGGAATTCGGCGTCGGGACCGGCCACCGCCTGAACTGCCTCCTGCAGCTTTTGGCGATCCTTGATGGCAGCGATCTTTATAAGAACACAGCCATTTTGTGTCTTGCAGATTCGGTGAACTTCAGTCCTTAAGGTCCACTTGCCTTTTCAGTTCTACGAGCGTTTGCTTTAAGCTGACCAGAAGTGACTCCTTCCTTTTTTTAGGCCTGCGCTTTTTGTTTCCGGACGCGCTGACTTCTTATTTGAGGTCTTTTTGTCAAGGCCTGCCTTGGGGTCAAAAATTAGCTTAAAACTTACTTCTGACAAGTGCGTGACTTCTTTTCAGGAATGAGTTTTATGATAAATATTTTGCTTTTTAATTTTGAGCCATACATACTCAGATTATATTTTCTGTTGAATTTATTTAAGTTCCTCCCAGATTTCCTAATTTTAGTTTTCTTATTAATTAATAGTAATTTTTGGATTTTCAGGTTGTGATTATTACGTATTTCTTAAGCTTATGTTAAAACATTTGGAAAATTAGTAGCTAGCCAACTAGTTGTATTACTTTTAATTAGAAGTATATGTATACTAGGAGTGTGCGGTAACCTGAATTTTCGGGTACCCAATCCGAAAGTTCGGTCTCATTTTGGGTCGCGTCTGATAGGTCTTCGGGTAAACCAAAAAAGTTTCAGGGGTCCGCAGATACTGTTTTAAATCGGAAATTTTCCTAGCATTACGATCCTATGAAAATTTTTATGAAAAGTTTTCAGTCAGGCTTAAAAAAGAGAAGAAGTAGTCAGAAAAAAAGTAATATTATTATATTACCTAAATATGTAACTATTTATTTTTTTAATTAAATAAGTGCCAGGCCTGGGCTGTTTGGATCCAAATTTTGATGGGCTCATCTTCATGCTTAAGAGCATTCAATTTCAACTTGAGAAGCTATTTTCGAAAATTTAGTGAAAAACCTTTTTTATTATGATTTATAACGCCCTGTTTATAAATTTTTGAAGCTTTTTGACTTTTATTTTATAAACAAATAACTCATTAAATTTCCGATTCAAAACTTTATACCTGGGTGACCGCAAACCCCTACTATATACCCTTTAAAAACGCATTTCTGAAATGTGAATGGTTATCGGTGCCAATAAATGGGGGATTATAATTACGTATTATAATAATCAGTGTCAAACATGCAACATGTGAAATAAGAAAGCAAAAAAACCCATTTAAAAAATTGAATATTTGCGCAAGCTCTTGAAATGAAATGAGATGTTATTTAGATTTTTTTTATTTAACTACACCTATACTATACATCGTAGTAATAAAAAAATATAATAATAGCATAGCAAAGAAGAGAAGGGGTCGTATCAGGGGGGTAGATGCGCTAGCGTCGCGACGCTTTGGAATAAGTATTTGAAGCTCAGCAGCTTCGGCATGTCGTATATAATAATAATATATATTTATACCGCACCCTTTAACAGTTTTATCAAAAAAAGAAAGTAAAATTTAATCTCTTGAAATTTTGCCAAAATGTTGAATATCAAGTGCATCAATTTTATTATAACATGTTATAAAATTAAACGTGTATTTAAGTTTAATGTATCATAGTTTTTTCAGTGTACAATGCATAAAATATTTTTATTATCAAAAAATCATGAGTGAAACTTTACGAGATGGTTTTGGATAATAATTTTTTTATAAATTTAATGTTTTTTAATTAAAAAAAATAGACAGTTTGTTATGGAAAATTCGGAAAAAACTTATGTAAAAATGTGAGTTTTTTATAAAAACCTGTAAATTACATTTTTTTAAATAAATTAAAATATGCCGGTAACAAGTGATGAAACAAAGGTAATTATTTATATTTTATTATCAAAAAATTAGCTTTAAATGTTTTAATAAAATTTTAAATTTTCTCAATTTTCAAATCAAAAAATATTAATTTTATGAATTTATTTTTTTTTTTTAATTTTATTCGAATAATTTTTTTAAAAAATCAATTCCGTTTTTAAGTTATATTTTACACTTATAAGTTTATAAAAAAATGCAAAAAAAGAAGTTTTATGTGTACAAGAAAAAATACAACAAAAAAAAAGGAATAAGAAGTTGGAGGGTTCATTGAATGTTTTCTAAAAATGAACTTGAGACTCTCGTGTACACATAATAAGACTTCTTTTTTAAGCTAAAAGTATAAAATTTGATGATGCATATTTTTAAAAATTTTATAAAAATTATTATTAAGGTAAAAAAGTAAAAAAAAAAAGAGAAGACAGGAAAAAATAAAAATAAAAATGGGAGAAAGTTCGCCAGATTTAAGTTTACGTTTAAGACGTGGTAGTTCAGATTCGCGAGATTCATTTTACATGGATTTCGCTCAAGGAATAGATTCAGACATAGAAGAAGTGAATAATCGACCCGATGATAACATTGATAATTTACTAGACACAGTTAATAACCGTTTAGAATCAAGTGGTAATGACATACCAACGATTGTCGCTGAAGATATATCAACAATACCAGAAGAAGCATCAGAAGAATTAAGATTAGAAGAAGAAGCCGAGGCATTAGAAGCTGCTCTCGTTTCTGCCAATAAAGCAAATTTAAGACTCAAAGATAGAAACGAGTAAGTTTTATTATTATGCTAATTTTTTCTTTTTTTTTTCTATTATATCGAAAATAATAAACGCTTTGAACGTATAATATAATAAGCGAACGTATAATAGCGGTGTTATTATATTAAAGTGGATAAAGGGGCAGTTGCTCACTGAGTGCCGATCATGCGGTACATGTCTGATATAAAAAGTAATAATATTATAAATAAATTAAATTTTATTTTTTTATAGTTGGCCCGGATTACCAGCAACTTTACCATCACCTGCATCCCCATCGGCAGTGATCGTATCGCCAGAAACATTATCAAGACATAGCAGTAGTTCACAATCGACAAAAAATCATCAATTAAGACCAACTCAACAATTACAACAACAAGCGAATCAACAGTTTATATTAACATTACCCTCAAATTCACAATCATCAGCAAATCATATAATAAAAGCCGTTTGTTTTACAAATTCATCAAATTATGAATTGGACAATACAAACAACGAACGCGAAACATGGCAACATCTTGGCTGCGATGCATTCGCAACTACACTCAGTGCACTTTATGGAAAATTGTTGGTCGTTATGGGCATTGCATTTCCGATGGCTGAAGTTATATCAACATTTATACCACCGTCTTATTTCGAAGTCTTTTATTTATATTTATACGTTGGTAGTATGTTATTTTTACTGTATCTTTATTTATTTACATGTGGTACTAAAAAAAATAACAACAATAAAAAGAAAAAAAAAGATGAAATAACAAAAAATAGCGATTTAGATTCATCAGGATCGTCTCAAGAAAGTTTAAACGACGAATTCGATAGTAACATTAAAGATCATTCAAAACCACATTATGGAAGTTTTTATTTAAGAATGGGAGCAGTTGCATTTGGTATTGGATCGATGATTTATTCTGGTTTAGAATTTGGACAGTATTTTGAATTAGAACCAAATACGCAATGCCATAATATCATGTTAGCATTAACACCAGCTACTAGAATGGCATTTATTTTTATTCAAATGTATTTTATCTTTCTTAATGATAAGGTAATAAAAAAAAATATCTATTTTTATAATTATTCAATATTTATTTAACCGAAAAATTAATGCTCGATTTAACGTTAATAATAAAACTTCAAAAGACCTTTTTTTCTTATAGTAATATTTAGTCAAGGGTTAAAGACACTTACCGTAAATACATAAATAAAATAGTATATTACGAGCCCGTGTCCAGAAAAGTAAAAAATGGCCCAAAATAAATTATTTTAAGCTTAGTAAACTGCGATTTGGGTCATTTTTTATTTTGACCTTGGCCGTAAAACAAAAATATTCCAGATCGCAGTTTTCCATCCTAGAGCATTATTTATTTTTAGGCTAAAAATAAACTATTTTTTATCCATAAAAAATTTTTTTTGTTCAAGTTCAAATATAATTTTTTATTTTTAATAGCATTTAATAAATTGAGATAGAGTATATATAACGAGTATATTTATAAATGTGAGTAAAACAGGAAGTTAACTAAAATTTGTTTTATAAATTGATTTGAACCTTTTGACGAAAATTATAGTACCTTGCTATAATGTTACTGCGCTAATATAATAATAATTTTAATTGAAAAATATTTTCAAAGTGTACATCGTTATACTTTTTTATATATAAAAATATATATATCAATTTTTTTAAAACAAAATGTATATATTTTAATTGAAATATTGCAAATTAATTTATTTTTATTTTTACAAAAAATTTATAAAAGAAAGAGGGTTAATGTTGTAATAGTGTGTAGGTCTATGTACATGTGGAACAATTAATAGAAAAAAAATATATAACACGCGCTTCAGTTAGAAATCGAGGGGGAATTTATTATTATTTTTTAACTTATTAGTTGTATATGAGACTTGATGCACAATTGAGTGAATATAGTATTGCTTTACATTATGTTCAGCCTAATTACAACCAAAAATAAGGGTTTATTATAAAAAGAATTTTTTTTTTAACAATAAAAAAAAAACAATGGATACTTGGTGTAAAAGTCATGTATTTTATTATTTTTATGCACGTTTTAGCAACTCAAAGTTCATAGTCACAGAATGGTAGCTAGATTTGGATTGATGCATATGATTGGTACTAATTTATCGGTTTGGTTGAATGTTTTGATTCAAGAAACCAAGCACGAAATTTTGACTTTTTACGATCCCGAAAATAATTCATTGCGGATTTCACACAGACTTGGTGAGTATTGCTTGAGTTAATAGAAATTCATGTAAATGACGCTTTACGTAATTTACAGGAAACAAAAATGGACACGGCCACAATCATGGTCACGCTCGCGTTGCTCGGGGCCTAAAAGGGCCTCACAACATGTTTGAATGCCGACGTACGGATATTATGGGTTCTTTGGTCCAAGATGCTAGTCCTTTCCTGTTCCCCTGCACAATCGAGTACAGCTTGATTTGTGCTGCTATTCTTTACGTCATGTGGAAGAATATATGCAAACATAATGTCACTGACCAATCTTTATTGCCAGGTAATCATTTGCCGCATAACCACAAGCACTCTTCCTACAGACGCTCGCCTCATTACTACAGCGTTGATTGTGCTCGTGCACACAAGGGTCTTTTTGTTGGCATTTTGGTTCTAGTATTGACTATAATTTCCCTCATTCTCTTCTTTGTTTTGGCTTCGAGGCCTGACCTCGTAAACCTTGCTGTCACTGAAGTTAATATTTGCGAGCTTACGGTTTATGCTATGTCCACTTTGGCTACACTTCTCGGCATGTTTCAAATGCGCAAATTACGTTTTGATGGGACAAGAGATCTCGAACTTGATAATATTCTATTGGTGGGAGCGCAAACCGGAATGTTTATTTACTCAACTTTTACTATGATTGGTGGACATTTTAGTCTTCAAAAACAAACTATCTTAGTATTAATTGCCGCCCTTGCAAGTATTGTTCAAACAACCTTCCAAACCATATTTATTTTGGATGCCTCAAGAAGATCTGCTTCGACACCGGAGCAATTCAGACGAAAGCCCGGCAGAGAAGTTGTCACATTCCTCCTTGTTACGAATCTTGCTATGTGGGCTATTAATACTCTTGAAAAGTCTAGAGCAGAATCTCATCCAGTTCAACTGCAATTCTATGGACTTTGGGCATGGACTATCATTACTCACGTATCTATGCCACTGGCTATTTTTTACAGGTAAATTTTAATACTAAATTAAAAATAATGTCCAATTTCATTAAATTTTGATATTATTTTTCAGATTTCATAGTACGGTATGCTTATGTGAAATATGGAAAAAAGCATACAAATTGAAGCCGACTTATATGTGACGTAAACATTATACTAAAAAAATGCGTCCACAGGTACCTAAAAATTGGCCTGTGAGACTTAATTGCATAACCGAAAACGATCCTACTTATTTTATGTGATCATCCCCCCTTGATATAACGATTTTTACCGTGTATCCACTGTGATTGCGATGATCCATTATTCATATAATACCATCAACTATAAATTGAGGTTTTATTTATTATTATTTATAACCTCGTTAAACAAAATGTCCTAATTGTGATATTAATCAAAACGTAAATTTTTGATTTTTAAAATAATCAAAGCCAGAAAAATTATATATACAAAATTACCCAATGCGAAAAGTAATATAATCCCTGCGCGTAATTTTTATATATAAATTTGAAATTCTGTATATATATAAAGAATAATATTTTATGTATAAAAATAATTATTAATTTCATTGAATAATTAAGTAACTTATTTATGCAAATATTAGACGTTATATGATAGCTTTTGCCTTTTTGATAATAATATTTAAAATTTTTAAATTTTAGAATAAAATAATTTAAAAAAAAAAGCTTGTATTGCTTTTTTGACAGCTTTTTGTCCATTGATGTATCAAATAATTGTAATCAAATTTTTAAAAAAATTAGCTATTGTTTTTAAACCAGTTAATATTTTTATTTCGCAGTAGTTGAAAAAAGTCAAACATAAAATTTTATCAAAATGAAAAAAATGGACCATACATAGAGAAAAAAAAAACAATTTTTATAGTCATTTTTGTAGATGGAAAATTTTTCAAAATTAGTATCAAATTAATAAAGATAAAAGATATATTTTTTAAAATTAAAAAGTTTTTTAAATACTTTTTACAAAAAAACTTGTGATCACTATAGAAAAACAGAAATTTTCCATTTGTTTCTTGAAATACGCCTTTTAATTGTTACTCACTGTTAAAAGTAACTTCGGGCTAATTTTTTTATTGGCAAAGAAATTATTTACGTCGTAAATTTACATTATATACGATTAAAAGTGCGCAGAATTTGAAAATTTGCAAGGAGTTACTTTGAACAGCGCATAAAGTACAAATGATAATAAATTTTTTAAAAACTTGAAAAATTTTTGTACAATATTTTTTAAAAATAAAAACAATAAATATTTTTTTTTAGTAGTTATTATTATTATTAGATTTTGTAAATTTTTAAAAATTTATTATAAAATAGTAGTTTGTAACATAAGAAAAGACTGTTAGTTTTGTATTTAAAATAAAATTTGTAAAATTAATTTTTTTACAATTATATCTATTAAAAAGAAAATCAAAAAGCAATTATTGTTTTAAACGTATAAATAATTAGAAAAAATTATTTCTAAGTATCATAACCGTCATAAAAATAAGGAAAAATATGGTTGTATTTGATCTTCCAAATATGTATTAAACAATGTGCCAAATTTATTTCTATTAAATAATGCAAGATCAAATTTTTCAAAACTTAATAAAACTTTTAATATTTCAAAGTAGCTTAACCAAGTAAGAAAATTAATCTTATAATTGATAATTTTGGCTTTATTCCTGACTGCTTATTTGTCTGCACTCTGAGAAATATTGTATCAGCTTTTAATTGTGATAAAATGATTTTGTGAAATTTTATTCGTTATTTTGAAAAATAATATTAGAAAATTTTAGAAAGATTCTTGACATATATTTTTCAAAGAAATAAATTAAATTTTCGAGCACATTTTGAACATATTCACGGATTTCTGAACATGTTTTTGGCGTGATTTCTTAAAAGAACGCATGTTTAAGAATTTAAAAACATGTTTAGAATTTTTCCTCGAAAGCTCAAAATTCTAAAGAAACATGTTTAATTTTCAAGAATTAAAACAATTTTAGAATTTTGAGTATTCCCAGAATATTCTGAACATGTTATTGAAATTATTATGTATTTCTTAACATTCTAAACATATTTCTAAATTCCTATAAGGGTTTTTTAAATAAATTTGAGAACATTCTCAAGAATTTGTGAGCATGTTTAGAATTTTCAGAAACGCATAAAAATTTTAATAACATGTTTAGAATTTACTGAAAATTCTCTAAATTCTAAAAACATGTTTAATTTTCAAAAATTAAAATTTTTTTTCAGGAACAAGTTTAATATTTTGAATTGTTCTCAGAAAATTCTGAACATGTTATTGACATTATTGTGTTTCCGAAAATGCTAAAAAAAAATTAATTTCTTAAAAATGTTTTTTTAATCAGTTCAAAAACATGTTCAGGAATTCGTGAACATGCTCAGAATTTCTTATAAAAAGCTCAAAAAATCAAAAATAAAAATACAATGTTTCTTTCAGGAACAAATTCAGAACAGTCAAAATTCTCTAAAATTCTGTGTTTCAATGACTTTGGAATTTCACAAAACTAAAAATTATGTTTTTGTTAATAAATGTTAAATTTCTTAGAGTGTATATCTAAAAAGCTTAGTGTGAGAATCAAAAAAGAGCAAACCTGCTAAAAAAAACCCAATTCACAGGGTACAAAACTTTAATGATTTAATGATAAAAGCCTGATTTTTAAATTATTTAAACAATAAAATATGTCCAACTTTTTATACTATTTATAATATTTAAATTACTTTCTCTGTCAGTTTGCTCTCCTTGACTTTTGCCTAAATTGTTTGAAAATTTTAATTTAAATTTTAAGCAAAATTTAAGCAGAAACTTTTACATTCAATTTAATGCAATTTCTAGCAGAGCAACCTGCTAACGTTAAAAAAAACATTTACTGTTAAAGTTATGTTAAAATCAAAGTTACCAAAATTTAAAATTAAAAAAAAAAATTTTTGTTTACATTTCAGTATTTAAAAAATTGTATTATATATATTTATTAAGTTGTTTTCCAATTAAAAAAAATGTTGAATTTACAATAAATTATTTTTGGTAACTCCATAAGTGCTTGAGTTCCTATAATATATGCGATAATATGTATAAAAATGAACCATTATTTAAATTATTTGTACCAAAAATTGTACCTAAAAAAGTCGCAATACACAGTCGTCCGGAATAATCGTCAAAGTAAAAAAATAAAAAAAATAAAAATAAACAAAAAAAAGTCTTTTTATTTATTTTCAAAATGCATTTATAATTAATTAAACTAAAAATATTTTACGACTAAAAATGAATTATGCACTTCGAGCATAGAAATCCCAAAGGAAATGAAATAAGTACTACTAGTTGTAAAAATACGTTTTTCTGCTTAATAAACATGTAATGGTGCGTGACCACAGTCTTTATTTTTAGTTAATTTATTTAAAAATATATTTTTTCATTTAGAAGATAAAAAAAAATGCTTTTAAAAAAATTATTATTTATACTACTTGGATATGCTAGAGTAAAGATTAATCAGAAAAAACTTTTGAATTTTTTAACCCTTCATCATTACATATTTCTTTTGTTTTGCCTACATCAGAATAATTGAAAAAAGAGCTCTTAAAATATTTGATGTGTGTACTCCCATACTTGTTAAACCCTTCTTGTGCTTTCATTTCAGGATTTTTTTAACAACGTAAGAAAAAAAAAGAATCTAAGATTTTTTATTTATTTATAAATTTTTATGGTTGACCAAATAATTATTCCATACTCTCGTTTCTCCTATATTTTTATTGATCGGTCATATTTTTCCCTATATAACATTAAACAATGTAAGGGTGTACTACTCTATTTCTCTATGCTACCCACATAAAAATTTTTACTCTCCGATGATTTTCTCTTTTGATACATCACATATAAAAGCCTACGCTCTTGTTTTATTTTTTATATCATTTGACTTTAAACGTATTATTCAGTCTCTTAGAGCACTTATTAAGAGGAGCATCAAAATTTTTTTACTATCCATTTTTTTTATATCTTTAATTTGAATTTTAAATTATGTTTTATGCGCATGTCGTTTTTTCTAATATTAGTTAAAATTTACCCTCGTGCTTACAGAAACGTGTTGGATTTTTTTAACAAAAGCTTTAAAGGATGATAGTGCGGTCCATGTGTTGTGCGGTATACACGTTATCGTGCTTTTATTTTTGTAAATAAAATTTTAAAAATGTGCAAAATAAAATATTTTTTATGTGAATTTTACGTGTAACAAAGAATTTAGCAATGTAAAAATGTAGTTACCTTGTAATTAAATTACAAGAGTTTATTTTTTTAAGGTGAGTTTTCCGGTAAATAATTTAAATAAACAGACCAAAAAAGCACCGTTCACGAAATAGGAATTTAATCAAACGATTAAAATCGCATTGAAATAAATAAAAAATACAGAAGAAATCTTTCATTTTTTTTAAAAGGGGGTGTAAAAAGACACAGAGAGAGCGTAGTCAAGGAGATTGCGCTTAAAAAATGAGTATATATATATATATGGGGGGTGTATTATTATCGTTATAGCGTCCCGACGCCGAATCCAGAGCGCTTTTCCTTTCGCGCCTTCCTACTTTAACATCCTAGAATAAAATATACATAGAAGAGAAAAATATTTTTGTGTTTGTTGACATATTTCTTGCCAGATAAACATTCAATTTTTCTAACAGATATTTGAATTATTTGTTTGAATAGAAAATATTTTAGCTTTTTCAGTGTAGATAATTTTAAAAACAGTGTGATTTTTTTTAAAAATATATATTTTTTGTATTTCAATGGATTGTAAAATATAAAAAATAATTTAATATGGTAAGAAAAAATAAAATTTTGTTAATTTTGTGCTTTTCTAGATAATAAAAAAAATAATTTTTAAATTATGTAAAAAATAAATAAAAATTGGTACATAAATTAAAAATGATAAATAAATTTATAATTAAAAAATGTATATTTTGTGTAGATTATAAAAGGGTAATTGCGCAAATCTCATAGTTAGTAATTTCGCGCATTTCTATACATAGGGTTTCATACATATTCGCTCTTTTGATCGATCTTTTGTATGCTACGATTATGATGTGATGTACCCAGCATCAGGGAAATTAGAAAAAAAAGTTTTCTATATATAATGTCAGTTGTAATTTGGTTAGAGATAAACTGATTATTGAATTTTAGTTAAGTCAAAAAAGGGTTCTGTAATTGAGTAAAAATTAATTTTGTTTTTACAGGATGCCTTTATATGAGTTTTTTATTGTTTTTTTGGCCTTGTTCTAGTCATAGGTTAAATATATCATCTTACACGACGTTATTATTTTCATGCATGTGTTTATTTAAGGTATATTGTTACGCATTATAATTTTTTTATTTATATAGAGTCCGAGTTTGCTCTTGTAATTATTAAAAAAAGTTTTCGAAAAAATACTTTTCTAAATTTTATTAACTGTCACAGTTATTTGCGAATATAAAATGAAAGAGCATAAAGATGATAATTTAATTTGACAATCAATATGGCGCAAAACATAAATAAATTATTGACAGAATGCAAATTAGGTCATACCTGTTAGCTATTTGTTTTGCTATAAAATTTTTTTTTTTTCATTCAATTTAATAATTTGATACCACGCGGATATTTTAAATAAGGATATTCAAGTATAAAATTACATTTTCTAGTATCAATTTTAATTACATAATTTTTATGTCATTCTTTGAGTTTAGTAAATAAAATTATATTTTGACATATGAGTCAATGTATGGTTAATATTTTAGTTTTTTTAAATTTTTTATTTTTTTATTCTTAGATTTATCTAATTTATAATCCTTGAATACTAATAATAGAAAATTTATTCGTCAAATAGTCTAAATAATTAAATCATCGAGTATTTTTTTATTAGTCAATAAAATATATTTTAAATAAATCTTAGAATTCATATACTATTTTATTTATAGAATTAAATTTACTAATATGTAGCATGGGGTTTCCCAAGTCAAATTTTTATTTTTTTAAATTAAATATATTTTTATTATTAATGATTTCAACAATTTTTTAACAGTAAATTGATAAAACTTATTTTTCATTGATTCAAATTTTCATTTTTTTTTTTAATGTTCATGTTAATGTTTCGAATTTTGTCATACAATGAAAGAAAATTGATTTGCGGCAATTAGAAATACATCAGCTGCAAACAGATTTTCTTGTCAGTGTTCAAAAAGTACGTATTTTTCCGACCATGACGCGATTTGAGAATATGTATTTTCCTCGGTATTTTCTCTTGCCTCTGTGGAACAAAATTTATGCTTTGCCCTCGGCCGTAGGATAAGACTCAGATCCTCGGCATCGCGTCAGACTGCAATATACGTGCGATCTGGGCCATTCTTTATTTTTACGTCCTAGGATAAAAATAAACTATTTTCACACTTACTAGAAAAGAAGTTGCTAAATTGGAACTGAAAAAGTTCCTATTTTGAAAAATAAAAATTTTATGGCAGTTTTAAAAGCGCGGGTAAACGGCGGTCGAAGATTTTTAATAATTGTGTATTAGCATTTTAGCAAGTAGTTCCTCATCGAGGAAATTTTCTAAAAAATTAAAATATATTGGATTTCACCCAGCAAGGAGTATAAAAAAATTTAAGGATGATATATTTTTGTATATGCTCAAAAAACCGATAAAAGAATAATTCGGAACTGTGTTTCGGGGTCTTAAAAGAGCCCTAAAGAACCAAAAAATAATTTTTTCTTGAAAAATGGTAGAATGTTAAGTTTTCTAGCCAATAAACAGCCAATTATCTGTTCATGGGTCAGAGAAATTAAATAAAATTTCAAAAACTCCAAAAAATAGAATTTTGGGGGCCTGTCGTGGCCTAGAGGTCTAATTCCTACGGGAATCAGTGAGTTTTTTGATAAGTTTTCGAAAGCTACTACTTAGGTTAGGTAAGGTTCCGGGAGCCAAACCACTATAATTATCCGGGAATTTAGCCTTTGAAATTTTTAAAAAGAAATTACCATAATACTATCTTTCATTATTTAATTATATTTTTAAATAATTTTTTCAGTTTCTTTTTGTTGTAAAATAGAAATTTTTATGAATATATTTAGTATATTTACGGCTCGTGTCCAAAGAAGTAAAGAATGGCCTGAATCGCACGTAAATTTTCTTGGCGAGTGAAGCCAAGGATGGTAAACATCGATTTGGGAAATTCTATATTTATGGACAAGGGCTTTATACAATTTTTTGAGAAATATGTGTTTTCGGGCCGCTGACCAGTTTTGCCCTCACCTGAATAAAAAGAATACCCCAGATCGCAGTTTGTCATACTCGGCTTCACCTCGGATTGCAGTTTACTTGCAATCCGGGCCATTCTTTATTTTTGTAACTTAGGATGCAAAATATACTATTTTGAAATTTTTACGAATTTTTAACTTTGGCAAAATTTTAAATTCTACAAAAAAAAAATAAAAATTTTTAAAATGGGGCTAAAACAAAATTTTCGAATCTTAACTTCTAGTCAACTTCAGTGTGCTATATAAAAATCGAATTTTGAGGGAAAATAATGACTGAAATTTAAAATTTATGACTCTAAAATTTAATGTTCAAAAATCTAAAATATTTATCATGTAGAATGCCCCGTATACCAAAAATTTGACTAAAAACAAAAGACTGTTTAACTTGAAATATAACATAAACAAATAATAAAAAAAGGTTAGATAAAAAAGTGTGTGTGTTAAAAATGGAAGAAATAAATTACAATTCAATAAAATTAGAAAATCTAAAGATGTTAAAAAATGTAAAATCAAAATCAACATCAGAATTAAACAATAGCGAGGGAATTTATTTTTACATAAATAATCGTTTTGTTTATTCAAACGAAGAATTAACATGCACTTCGTTAATATCAAAAAATCCAACAAGATTCACATTTACAGGTTTTTTTTTTTCATATTTATAATGTAGAAACTACTGCTATTTATCAAAAATATAGGTCAATTTCATTTTTCTCTTTTCTCTCATTTTAAATTATTGGAAATTATTTTTCACTTGACAACAGCTCTAACAACAGGTTGTGTAAAGAAAATTTTCAGTCTTACATTATTTTTTTATTATTTATAAGAAAAAGAATATTTTAATAAATGCGTGGGTGCAATTCATAATGCAATGAAGACAGAGACAGAGAAAAACAGTAAGATTCATAAAACATCGACTAATAAACTTATTTACTAAGAGATAGGTCAGTTTTCTTTAAACGACTTTTTGTACTAAACGTATTAAAACTCTCTTGAATATTTTTTTTTTCTTACTTTATTTTTTGTCAAGTTACTTTTTAATGAGATTTCATAGAATGCTTAAACTTGCTATTTTTTATAATTTAATGTACACGAGTTTAATAAATTTACATATAATAAAAAGTTTCTTGACATTTTCTTAACGGTTTTTCATTTAAATAAAAAATATATTATTTTATGTCTTATTAACTCGTCTTTTTCTACTTAATAAAAAATAAATAAAAAGTCAACAAACTGTCGCTATATGTAAGTGTGTTAGTTACATGTGTGACATGGATTTATAAATACCTTGTTTGGCTAAAAAATAATAACAAGAGTGTCAAGAATATGAGAGGAGATTGCAATAAAGGAAAATGTGCGTGAATAACAAAAAAAAAAATTTTTTTTTATTAAATAGAGGATAATCTTTAAAAAAAAATACAAAAGGTCTTTTTTAATAAAATAGGGGACTCTCTTTCTATAGGGTAATCCATACACACTACCTACTGCTACTTTTGATGTGATTATGTTTTTTTGTTAGTTTAGTTTGTTACGAGCAATCGTATAGAGAGTGTTGTTACTTTATATTACCTTAGTCAGTTTTTTTATATCAGTTTAATATGACCAAGAAAAAAACATTAGAAATTAATCCTAAACCGGCTAGTGCTAAATCAAGAAATCGGTTTAAAGAGTGTATTAGATCTTTCATTTCTGGTACTTCATTTTTTTGCTCTTTTTTTATTTTTATTTTTTGTGTGTGTTTTTTGGGATTTTATTGAACAAACAAATTCTGGATATTCAGGATACTAAAGTTTCATTGATTTGTTGATAACAATTTTTTTTTTAATCGAAATTATTAGATTGATTTTTTTAATTAATTTATAGCCATAATTAATTAATTTAATTATTATCCCTTTTTATACAAGAAATACCCTTAGTTTTAATTATTTTTACAGTCAAAATTAAAAAAAAATTTATTTCAGCCAATTCAATTCTCAATAATTTTATTTTTATATAAATAAAAAAATTTTTATTAACGAAAAATTAATTATTTCAAGCCAAAAATGCTTTTATGTTCCTAAAAAAGTTTGAATCTCAAGTTCACAGATGGCAGTATAAGTTCAATTTTCAAAATTAAGCGTCTAACAATTTAAATATTCGCTACAATAAAAAGCCCATAAATTAATAACTTTTTTAAAAAACGACGGCCATTAATCAATACTAATTTACCAGCTAATAAATAAATAAAAAACAGTAATGACATTAAACCAAGCATAGTAAGAAAAAACCACATAAAAGAGAAATTGAAGGATTTCTTTAAAAAATAATATTAATAACAAATATAAGTTAAAAAAACTTAATATTTTGTTACATAACATCCGATTTAAATTACTATTTTTCAAAGTCGTGAAAGACAGACTACCTTTAATAATACCTGTCATGTATCAAGTATAATATTGATTTTTTTTTTAAATGCCATATACAAAGAAGGTGCTTAGCACGCAATATTTCATTTATGGCGATATGTGCATTGTCTTTTGCATACAAAAAAAATTTTTATGAATTTTTCTTGCTATGATACTTAAAGCTGGATTTTTAATATGATAACAGTAAAATTGCAAGATTTTATTTTACTAAACCAGTTTTTTAATTAATTAATTTATTTATTATAGATAGATCAAGGTCACGGGAAACAGAAGTTATGCAGCGGTGCCCGTACCTGCATGAGATGAAGGAACGTCTTCTCTCACAACCAACATCAACAGATAGTCTAGATATGGAGAGATTAGATGGCTGCACACCGGTAAATTCAATAAAAAATAATCAACAAGAACATATCAATTTATCAATTGGACATATCCCAGAACCACCAATTATGCCTTCGAATGATACTATTATTGGAACTATTGTTAAGGTATATATATATATTAACGTTTTTTTGCCCAGTAAATCCTTGCATTTATATGTGTGTGTCGATTTATTTGCATGTACAAAGTATTCTTCTGTAATTTTATTTATTTGTCTGATGGGCAAAATACGTTATTGTATATAAACCTGAACCTATATGTCTGATATGTAGTTCGTTTTAATGATTGATGTTACCGACTGAGTAACAAAAGATTTTTCCACTGTTTCCAAATTTTCACTAAAGATTGTCCTAGTAGCACGAAAAGTCCAATTTATAAAATTTATCTCTACACAATTTTTTCACAAAATTTTTCAAATTATACATTTTTTTAGCTTAATTCCGATGGCTATGGATCTCATACATCACCAGCACATACGAGACAGCCATTGGTCACACAGAATACAAATAATCCACCCTTGTGTTATGCACCACAACACACGGGATATTATAGTAATAACGTGCCAAAAAATGCCAAGTTAGTAAATTTTATCTACATATTAAAAATATTTTTTCATTGATGAAAAATTGCATTCTTAGAAAAAAAATAATTATTTTAAATGTAATTAAAAATTTTAGGCCTTAGAAATATAATTTACATTAAATTAAATTTTTGCAAGAATAAATGAAATGTACTTATACGTACACTTGTTTTGATTTCACGAGTTTCATTAAAAGGAATGCTACTATTTAAAAATCAGTTTTATTTGTAGAAAAATTTAAAAAAAACTAGATTTAGTGCAAATGTGTATGTTTTTTTAAAACTTTCTTGAAACGTTTTACGATTTGCACATACAGCACTAGTTTTTGCAATAAAAAATTTTCTTTAATATTTTAATGAAAACTGTTATCATAGAATAAGGCAAAAACGAAAAATGCCTACAAAAATTTTGGCAAAATCTGTCCATTATTATAAAAAAAATCAATTTTAAAAAAATTTTTGTCTTTAATTCCCTGAATGTTCAAATTGCTTTATAGCATTGAAAATCACAAAATCGCCAATAAAACATTTGCAAAATCATGCATTTTAAAATCTCCATTAGAATTTAGGTATTCAAATTAATCCAGTGTTTCAAAACTTTAATAACGTCAAAAGTATTGACTTTTCATAGACTTTGCACAAAATTTATATTTTTTGTTTCGAGCCTGTAAACTTTTAGATATTATAATTTAGACAATTCTTCTTATATTTGGTTTTTGCATTTTCGCAAAAGTAAATTTCCAAAGATAGTATTAATCAGAAGCATTAATTTAAGAGGATTTGCCGAATTCAGAGATGTAGCCTTATTAATTTATTCAAGTTTAAAAATAAATAATTATTTCAGGTAAATATTATAATAGTTACGGGGATGGCTATGGTAAACAGCGCGTGTGAGTATGGCAGCTGAATTTCTTTTCAGAGGCAATCAAGACCAAAACATACTCACTTTCGTATCCTGGTTTTTTTGGCCACGGGTTCTGGAAAAAGTTACAGTTCTACAAAGTTGGCCAATTTTTCGGGAAAAAAAGTGAAAGTATGACAGCCCGGAATAGCCTAGATTTTTAGATTAGGCCAAAAGATACTGTTTATTTCTGAGATTTTTCGGTACCTGGGTTCTGGACAAAGTTCCGCCGTTCACCCGCGCTTTTTTTAAATAAATTTGAAATAAAAAAATTTACAATGGATCAATTTTGCAGTCATAATCTCATGGTAGCGAGAAATATATATTTTTTCTCCGTAATATTAACGCTAAAATTAAGAAATTCTGACTGTAAAATTGATCCCTTGTAAATTTTTTTATTTCAAATTTATTTAAAATAGCGCGGGTAAACGGCGGAACTTTGATGGCCCGACATACTCGTCCAGAACCCAGGTACCGAAAAATCTCATAAATAAACTGAGTATGTTTTGGCCTAATCTAAAAATCTAGGCTATTCCGAGCTATCATACTTTCACTTTTTTTTCCGAAAAATTGGCTAACTTTGAGGATCTGTAACTTTTTCCAGAACCCTCAGTCAAAAAAACTTTCCACAGAAAGTGCGTATGTTTTGATCTTGGCTATCTCTGAAAGGAAATTCAGCTGTCATACTCACGCGCTGTTTACCATAGCCATCCCTGTAACTATAATTAAAATAGCTTACAATTAGTTTCGAAATGTGTAACCCAGTGACTAAAAAACTTTTTAAAACGGCCTAATTAATAAATTTTTTTAAAAGCTCACTGTAATCCAGAACAAACATTAGTTTTTTGCATAAACCCAAAAAAATATTTTTTTGCATCAGAAAATTTGAATAATATTTTGCATAATTAAGAACAAGAAATGGTGTAAAAAAAAAAGTTTTATTGTTGACTTAAATTTTTACAAGAAATCATATTGCAATTTATTACAATACTAATTTATAAGCAATTAATGCAATCAGCTTCTCCAAAATTTTCATTTGACTCAACAGTAAAATTTATTTTTTATTATTGTGCATAAAGTGTAATTTTTATTTTTTTACTCAATAACAATGTCAATTAAATTTCAATGCTACATTGTTCTATTTAAATTCTTATTAATTAAATTTGAATCTGGATCTTGAATAATATACAGGGTTAGTCATTTAAAACGATGTACTCAAATATATCGAAAACAGAGTAAAATAACGAAAAATGTTTCATAACAAAGTTATTATAGCTTTGAAGGGAGCCATCTGATGAAGGGCATGATATTTGACTCTTAGGGCCCTATTAGGCCCTAATTAAATTTTAAATAGAATGTTTACTTTTTAATTTCAAATTCAAATTTTGCAGTAAATTTTAGTTCCAGATACGATTTTTGCTTTAAAAAATACAAGGCCCATCTTTTAGACCTAAAAAAGCTTTTATATGGCTATCAATGAAGAAAAAAAATGTTTTTGGTAGTTACTTCCATTTTTGTTGTGTGTTTCTTATGGGGTAAGACTTTTGGAGATAGCTTGAGATTTTGGGTCCTGTAGACCTAAATGGGCCCAATTTTGATTTTTTTAAAGCTCAAAAAAAGCCGAGAAAAAAGCTTAAACTATTTTTTTCATACTGAGCTTTAAAAATATCCAAATGGTTGAAAAAATCCCAACAAGATCTGTAGGGCCCAAAATCAAATTAAATAAGCAACATTATCTCGCTAATTTAAATTCAGAATAAAATTGCTATTAAACACTGGGAAAAATATTTTTTCGTATTGAGCTTCTCGAAAGCATGATAGGACTTTAAGAGACTCATTAAGGTCTATAGGACCCAGGGGGGGTTCTGGAATTCATGTGGTCCTAGGTGAGATCACAGCCGGGCCCTTTTAAGGTCAATGAAATTGATAATTTTAAACATTCTAAAAAAAAAATCTTAAACAATACTTACGTATAAAAAACTTTTGGGTCTAAAAAATTGGCCTTGTAATTTTTTTTAACAAAAATTGTATCTGGGCCTAAAATTTGTTGCCGAATCTGAATTTGAAATAAAAAGTATACTTTCTATTTAAAATTTCTACGTTGAGTCCTACTGGCCTCGATGGGGCCCTTAGAACCAAATCTAATGCCCCCAATCAGACGGCCCCTTGAAACCTAAGAACTTTCATATGAAACACTTTTTGTTATTTTGTATACTTTGTATATGTCGCAATCACTTTGGTGAAATTTTTTGATTTTTTAAAAAATGTTTTTAACAAATAAAATTCAACAAAACAACTAAATAAATTAGTAATTTTATAAGATCACCAAGGCCACTTAGTAACTTTGAAGAAAACGATTTAAAAAAATAATTTTCAACAAAAATACTAGTCAAAATTAGGAATGTTATAAAATTAGCGTGGCTGTTTAGTAACTTTGACATTTCATAACTTTGTTGAAAGCGTTACTCAAAAATAATATTCAAAAAAAAAATTGTATCATAATTAGGAAACTAATCGTAAACAAAGTTATATTAAATCTGTCTTCTCTCTAAATCGAAAAGTGTAAATTTTCCTTGAAATTTACACCTTTACACCTTATAAGTAGTAAATTTTAAATATACACTCTATAAGTAGTAAATTTTTATGTTTACACCTTTCGCGTATGGTGTAATTTTAAATTTATTACTTATAAAGTGTAATTTAAAATTTACACTTTACTCGATGTTTTTTAAAGTCTAACCACAAAATTTTAAAATGCACTAATATTGAAAAAGGAGTCTTGCTTAAGTCGTTGCTTAATATTTTTTCTATTTCTTGATGAAAAGCTTAATAAGTTTTTAAATATTATTATTATAGACAGTGTTAATTTTATTAGGAATATAATTATGAGTTTGTTAGAGGTAAGTTGAAATTTTTATAAAAATTTATAAAAATAATATAAATAATAATAATTTAAAAGATTCTTCTAATAAATTGTAAAAATAAGAATCTTCATCTTCATTTTCTTTGCTCTGATTCTCTGTTGATTTGACCTATTTTTATAGTTAACATTTTAAAACTACATCCAGGATAACAAATCTTTTAAATCAAATATTGTTGCAGTAAATTTAAATCAATTAAAATTCGTAAATAATATATTTAAGAACTCTAAATTTAACTTTATCAATTTTGAATTGACTTTCAAGTATAAATTTGAGGTTATATTATTTTTATAAATTTTTATAAAAATTTCAACTTACCTCTAACAAACTCATAATTATATTCCTAATAAAATTAACACTGTCTATAATAATAATATTTAAAAACTTATTAAGCTTTTCATCAAGAAATAGAAAAAATATTAAGCAACGACTTAAGCAAGACTCCTTTTTCAATATTAGTGCATTTTAAAATTTTGGGGTTAGACTTTAAAAAACATCGAGTAAAGTGTAAATTTTAAATTACACTTTATAAGTAGTAAATTTAAAATTACACCATACGCGAAAGGTGTAAACATAAAAATTTACTACTTATAGAGTGTATATTTAAAATTTACTACTTATAAGGTGTAAAGGTGTAAATTTCAAGGAAAATGTACACTTTTCGATTTAGAGAGTTGGTAAATTGATAAAATTTCTAATTTCGATTAGTACTTTAGTAACCAGATTGTGTCTACTTTTTTGGATCGCTGATCATGAATTTTGGTGTCTTTTCTATGAGAAATTGGCGCTATACCCTTAAATTTGCAAAAACTACCCCTAAAAAGGAGTGTTTTTTATGTATTCGAATTTAGAGTATCTTCAACCTTATTTTGTGATCATTGACCCAAAAAACCTGTAGAGACCAAATCTGGATACTCAAATAACGAATACATGAAAAATAAACTTTTTTATGGTAATTTCTCAAAGAAAAAATCCTGAAACTCGTGATCAACGACCCCAAAAAACCTATAGTAGATCAAAGCTCTTGGTAAACAAGCTCTCCCCCCTACTTTATTTTACTGGGGTATAATAATTTTGATAAAAATTATTTTTTTAAATCGTTCAAGTTACTATAAAAGACCTGGATGATTTTATAAAATTATTAATTTCGATTAGTTGTTTTGTTGAATTTTATTTCTTAAAAACGTTTTCTACAAAATTGAAAAATTTTACAAAATCACTATAGTAATTTAATAAAGGCACTGATTTCATTCAAGTGCCCGTGATATATGCAAATAGTACAGGCTTATTAGAGGTTATCATAAAAGTTTTAAAATTAGTTTCAATAAGCCTCAAAGTCCACAACTATTTCTAGAGCTTTGAATTTTCGAACTTGAATTTTGATTGATTTTTTCATATACAAATTCAATTGGCAAGAATGGTTTGTTTCGGCGCTAATGAGTTAATAATTTATTTATAGTAAATATAAATAATTTATTTATATTTTCTTTATTGAACTAATATTTTTATTGTTTAAAATGGCAAAAGTAGAAAGAAAACTTTTAAATTCAATTATTATTAAGTACAATTGCACTATGTTTCGACAAGTGATCTAAAATTTTATTTTTGGTTGAAGGCAGTTTCATTTTGTCAAACTAGATTTTTCCAATTTCCCCGAGATGTCATTATGTCATGGCAGATTTAGTTTAACAACGAATTCCAGCTTGCTTTTTTGATAAATCAATATATTTCAACTATAGACCTTTTTCACAATATTTTTTCATATATTGAAAATATATATTTTAAATAACATGTACCATATTTTATATAGGTATAAGCTGCTGCATCAAAATTCTGCCCTTGCAAAACTCAATTCCTGATCTGAGTACATTGGAAAAAAATCCTGGTTTTGGCAACCGCAATTCTTCTTCAAAAAATTTTTTTTGAACTTTTCTTTACACTTTATGCCATTTGAATTTGAAACCATATAAAAGAAATATAAATTCCGGTCCCTGCAAGCGGAAATCTTGTAACAGTACCATATATAGTTCCGGTAGCGACAACCGGAAATTCCAGTAGCGACAACCGAATTTTTTTTCCGCGTAGCTAAAATATATAGTGTAAAATAAAAAATACAAGGTTAGATTGCCTTGCTTGAATTGCTTGATATTTCAAGCAAGGAACCTAACCCTGTAGAGAATTTGTTTTTACCACCGTTAACATAATTTGCTATTTAAGAAATAAGTTCAGGTTTATTTATACTCAACAATAAATAATAAAATAACATTTTCAATATTTTTAATAACAAAAGTTTAATTAATCAAAATAAATAGTTATTCTACAATAAAAAATTATATTTTGCATTCATTTGGTACTTGGAAAACGGGTCCTAACGACAATCGCATCAATTTCCATAATGTACATCTATAACGGTTATCCTTTATTATTATTGCAGCTTGATACGGTGGATAACACAAAAGGATTGTCTCAATTAATTCGCAGATATCCTTTAGAGTACTTATCCCCTTTAGCTTAAGTTGTTTTTGCAAAAGCATATTCATAAAATTAAGTTTATATTCGTCTGGAGTTTCATCTAAATATTTTTTTGCATTCTGAAATAAAATAAATTTTTTATTGTAGAAATTAGAGTTGATAAATGAAGGTTTAAAATATCTTGTAGAAATTTAAACATACTTTTTCATTTATTACTGGCCACTTTTCTGTGCAAGCTATGCAATCACATTTGAAGTTGTAATGTTTGTGGAGTATCATTTCTCTATCTTTTATGTCATCTGACAATCCAGGTCCATAAGTTACATATAGCTAATTAATAATAAAATTTTTAATTAATTTTTTACCAAAAGTATTCCAGCAAAAGACTAATTTTAATTATTTAAAATAGTATACCTGCTCATCTTTTTTGACACTCCTTATTGTGTAAAGTACTGCTAATGGACCCTCAATGTAAGTTGCTTCTAAATTTGGGTAACAACCATGGTTAAAAATACAAGCTATAGGAAATAATGCAGAAGCGATTTGTTGGGTATAGTCTTTACGTTCTGTATCAAAAATATCTCCATTAGGAACTTTAACCTGTAAATTATTTAAATACATTAAACATATAAAATCTATTAATCATTAAAAAGAAAGATTAAAAAAGTAGATCCCCATTTGTAAAGTGGTACACTGTAAAGTAACTTCCTTATATTAACAAAAAAATTAGAACATTTTCGAAAAAATTTTTAAATATTCAAAAAAAATCGTAAATTTACTAAATTTAGTATATTATCGAAAAATTGGAGAATTCTCGATTTTTTTTGTGAATTTACGAAAAAAGTTGTAAATTCACAACTTTTTCTCGTAAATTTACAACTATTTTTGTAAATTTTCGAAAAAAAATTGCAAATTATCAATTTTTTTTGCGAATTCACTAAAAAAAATCGAGAATACTCGAATTTTTTGTGAATATACTAAATTTAGTAAATTTACGATTTTTTTCGAATATGTACCAATTTTTTTTAAAATATACTAATTTTTCGAAAACATTCTATTTTTTTTGTTAATCCAAGGAAGTTACTTTTTAAGTGTAGTTAAATTATGATAATCATGTGTCAAGACTGTAAGATCCATTTTCAACAAGAATTTCTGAATATTTACTGGAACTTTTTTAAAATGATTAAATGATTTAATAAGATTTTTTGAAAATAAATTTTAATTAAAGAGGTTAAATTAGATGACACGTTAGAGGTAATAAGATTTAAGTTCTGATTGAAGATAATATATTTTCAAAAATAGGAAAAACTGTTATATCAACTTTCACTAATTATAAAGAAAAGAGGCCATAAAAGCTCAACTTGTGCAAGTTAAAATTTTAAAGAAGGCTTTACTTAATTCTATGTGAAAATAATCACATCAGATATTAATTATGCATAAATTTTTAATAAACTACTATTTATGAATCTTTAAGAATTTATAGAGAAAATGGGTGTAACGCAATTATCGCGGTAACTTATACCTACAAAGATTTTGTTACATCAAAAAATTTATGTTTTTTACTTACACTAGAATTATTAGAGACGCACATGTAGTTAATATCAACAAGTACATCAATTAATTTATCATAATTATTTAAAAAATCTTTATTATCACGGAAATCTTTTGATTCCTTAAGAATCTTCATAAATATTTTTGGAAAATCTTTTTCTGTTTCCTTGAAAAACGGCTGCGCACTTGATTTTATCGTTGCCAAACGTGAACAAAATTCATATGTGTCACTATTTTTAAATTCACCAGTTTTTGATTCTCCAAAATCTATATTAAATAAAACAAAAATATTTTAATGCTTTCATACAAAAAACTTGTAACCAGTTTGCAAACTCAAAAACAATGAACATGAAATATGTTTAAATTTATATTTTTAATCTTGCAGCCTTTATAATTTTAAGTCCTGAAGCCAAAAAAAAAAAATAATTTGAATCTCCTAAAATCTTTAATAAACTATACCCTTTTATCGAAGTTATTCTAAGTTTCTAAATAGAAATAATTTCAAGACCATTTTACCCCCCTCCCCCCAATAAAATACTTTAAAAACCCCCCCTTCCTATAAACATGTTCCATGTTAAAATAAATCAATTTGACATCAATGTAAATGAACTGCTAACCTGCTGGATTTTTTTTCCTGTTAGAATTTTCAATTAAGCCACTAATCCCAATCTCTTTGATTCCTTGCAAGAATAATCTTGATAAAATTAAACGACTTAAGTCATTTGATGGATTAGAAAACATGTCAGTATAAATAGAACATTCAAGGTCATGATATTTTTCCCAGGCTTTTTGCTTACAATCATTTGAACAGTAAACTGCAAAAGCACAATATTCACAAGGGATACTGTTCCAAATTTGTTTTAAACAGTAGGAACATACAATATACAAATCATCAAAATCTGGATGAGCACAATAAGCTTTTTCAATAAGTACTATTTCTCCAGGTTTTAAATCACGATTAGCAATGTAATGCCTCCCATATTTCTCATTGTAACATAGGGTTAGGGAATCAGAAATAAATGGGAATTTTTTAGGCAAATCTTTTCTATCCAAGTGACAATCCTTTATTTCTTCCACAGGTTCCTTATTAATTGATTTATTCAAATCTTTCAAAATTTTTAATTTATCATCTTCATCACATAAATTTTCTAATAATTTGTTTGCTTGGTCAAACAATTTTTGAGCTTCTTCCTTTCTATTTAATGCAGACAGACATAATACTTTAAACCTAAGTAATTTTAATTTTAATAAAATTTCTATCTCACAGCACTCTTCAAATTTTAAAGCAGAGTCAATGTCAACAATAGATTCTTCATATTTTCCTAAATGGCTAAGTAAAATAGACCGATAAGTTAATGCTAAAATTAATTCTTTGGAATTATCTGGAGCTAAAGCAATACTTTGTGAGTAATTAATTAAAATTTTTTTATGCAGCCGGTCATCGTGATTTTTTCTGGAAAAAATTTTATTCCCAAATTTTCTAATTTTTGAAGATAAATCAGCATTTTTTGCAGACATCTATATTGAATACAATAAATTATTTAAATTCATATTTTTTGAAAAATTAAAAAACATAGTCGTGTAAAAAATTTACAAATTATTCATTTCATGTAAGCTTACTTGCCTTTTGATTTATTTATAAATTCAGACTTAAACTATCTTGTTGAACTTACAAATGAGCTTTTTAATTAAAAACAAATTTTTATTTTTCACTTATTAAATATATATTTTTAAAACAAACACTAAAATTAATTTAAACTAAAAAACAATTTATCACTTATTTACTTTGTTGACATCAGCGAGAAGCCGGCTTCAAGCGCGTGCTTCGGGTGTTTTCGTTCGATTTTCATATACACTGTGTTTTGTTTTAGAATAGTTTGTAAGCTATAGTCTGCTATAATGCATCCCTTTTTAAAATATATAGTTTACCAGTTTGTCTAAACACTGTGTATACTCCCTAATAAAGGATGGGAGAAATAAAAACTACTGCGCAACTCCAACTACACCAAAAGGCAAAATTATAAAAATATGTATATGACAATGTTTTTTAATTTTTTAATTTTTAGCAATTTATTTATTTATTAGATGAAAACGACTAAAAAATACATCCCTTGCATATAATGTAACAATAAAATAATCTTGCCATATTACCTTCAATGGCTATTCTCGGATAAGTATAGTCTAACAAAAATAATAACCACATTATACCACTCCCTGAATAAAATAAAAATAAAATTCATCTAATTTTGCAAATACATGTTGAAAATTAGGCCACGGAGATACACATAAAGTCATAGTGTAATCTTGGACCCCTAAAAAAATATCCCCCTCCCCTCAACCATGAGCAAAACTGCCCCGCAGGATCTTTAAAAAAATTACTTTTAGGGCTTGTACTGGATCATATACGATAATTGGTTTAGAGAGGCCAGCGGTAAATTAAACGGGTAAAAAGTTCTCCCAGGGCAAAAATTTTCCCAATAAAGGCAAATCTTCCCGATCTTTAAAAAAATTAAAAATAATTTTTTTTAAATAGGGCAGATTTGCCCATTGGGGCAAATTTTAAAACTGAGGGCTAATTCCAATCCGTGGAGTTGCCATTGGCCCTCCTGAAACCATTATCATCTACAAAATCAAGCACAAGCCTCAAAAATCATTTTTTTAAATATTGGCAGATTTGTCCATATGGGGGCAATTTTAGCCCTGAGGGCTGATTCTCGGACGCAGATTTGTCGTTGGTCCCCCGAACCCATTATCATTGAAAAATCCAGTAAAGCCTTAAAAATCATTTTTTAAAGATTGGGACAGTATTCATCGTGGTGGTTTGGCAGGGGGGGGGGAATTCAATTGTCAATGTTCAAAGCCATGGATCTATGGCTTTATTTGTATTTATGTAGCCCGAGGTATAAGTGGTTTCTCCTTCAGGAAATTTTCTAAAAAATTAAAAAATTAGTTTCTCACCCCACCAGGAGTATTAAAAAAAATTTAACGATGGTATTTTTTTTTAAACTCAAAAAAACCGAATTTCGAAAAATCCAAAATTGCATTTTGGGACCCAATACTATAAAAAAGTATCGTAACATTTTAACTAATAAATTCCCAATCAAGATTTCTTGGACAAAAAAAATTTTTGATATGTAAATAACAACAGTGGAAAAAAAATTCTGGTTACGGTAAATTTATTGAGTGGAAATATTGTGGAAATTTTACTTAGGGGAACCGATTTAAGTGAGTGTTTCAGTGTCTCTTCAACGATTTGTGTGAAAATAGCGAAATATTAAAGTTAAAAGTCATAATTTAAAATATTTTTGTTCAGATTTTAATTTTGTCACGTGACTTGGCGGCAAAATAATTTGTAAAAAATCATTTTTTAAATATTACTATTTTTCGATCATGATGCTCCAATATAAAATGCCAAAAAAAATAATTCCACATAGGGGTGTGCGGTTACCCGACCCGAATTTGTGGATTTTTTCCTGGATTTTTTCGGGTCGGTTTTCGGGTATACCCAAAAAGTTTCAGAGGTCCAAAAGTATAGTTTTTTCGTCTGAAATTTCCCCGGCATTACGATTCCATGAATATTTTTCCAGGAATTTTCCGTTGACGCTTAAAAAAAGGAAAAACATTCAAAAAAAGCATGCTAGAAAGAAAAATAATTTTTAACTTTTAAGTAATTATTTACTTTTTCATACAAATTAAACAAGGAAATATAAAAATAATTAAGCCTTTTTAGGTTAGTCCGTAAGCTTACCCAAAATTAAGCTTAATCTTTATACGTGGGAAGACTCAAATTAATGAGTCTTTAATTGAGGAAATATTTTATAGCTTATGCCTGATAAGAAAAAAGAAAATATCTTAAACCATTGATCTAAGCCTGGATCTAAGGGAAGATATAGTATACTTCACCGGAAAATTACTCCATTTTAGAATTAACCATTTAAGTTTTGACTCAGGATTTCGCCACAATTTTTCTGACTTTGTTTTGCTTTGACACGAAATATAAAAATTTTAATCAAGGTTTGACACAAAATATTTTGACCAGAAATAACTTTAACACGAATATTTTTGTTATTCATTTTCACATCAATAATATAGCCATTAGTAATCTTTGACACGAAAGAATCGTAAAAAAATTAAAATTTGATTAAAAAATAAAATTTAATTTTTTTTTCTTCATATACAAAAATAATTCAAACATAAATTTTTGACACCAATAAATCTTTTGAATTCATTTTGATCACTAAGAATAACACATTAAAATAGTACGTGGTTAAAAGAAATTTTGAAGATTTATTGGTTTTAAAAATGTAAGTGTTGAATATTCTAAAATTTATAAAAAAATTTTACAATTTACATTGTAAAAAGTAACTTTCTTAGATTTACAAAAAAAATAGAATTTTTTCGAAAAATTAGTGAATTTTCAAAAAATTTTGTAAATATTCGATAAAAATCGTAAATTTACTAAATTTAGTATATTATCGAAAAATTCGAGAATTCTCGATTTTTTTTTTGTGAATTCGCAAGAAAAATTGATAATTTACAAATTTTTTTCGAAAATTTACAAAAAATAGTAGTAAATTTACGAAAAATAGTTGTGACTTTACAACTTTTTTCGTAAATTCACAAAAAAAAAATCGAAAATTCTCGAATTTTTCGATAATATACTAAATTTAGTAAATTTACGATTTTTATCGAATATTTACAAAATTTTTTGAAAATTCACTAATTTTTCGAAAAAATTCTATTTTTTTTGTAAATCTAAGAAAGTTACTTTTTACAGTGTGGCAAAGATACTGGTGGTCATATTATTAGTGTGAAAATCAATAACAAAAATATTTTTTTGAAAGTTATTTCTGGTCAAAATATTTTGTGTCAAACCTTGATAATAATTTTTATATTTCGCGTCAAAGCATATAACGAAATCAAAAAAATTGTGTCTAAACTTAAATGGACTAATTTTCCGGTGGGGTATACTATATCTTCCGATCTAAGCGTTAGCCTCTAGGTCTTCCAAATAAATTTTGCACCAAGAGGGTAAAAGGATCCACCTGCAATCTATGTTTATTAAAGCATAGTTTATTATGCTAAATGCAACTGCTGTCCCCCAGGGTAGTAAGTCTACGCATCTAGTAAAATTTAACTGTTAATAATATATCAAACCTACTATTCTTCTTCTAGTGAAAAAAATACTAAACATTGCGTCTTTGTTAAGTTAGTTGTTGTTACTTAAAAAGTGTTTAATTACCTAAAAAAAAGTTCTATAAATTAAGACAATCAAATGAATTGTAAGAGATTTCAAAAAAGCATTGCTATAAATGTGGTTATATTTTGGTCAAAATTTTAAAATAACGTTATAATTTATCAATAACCCTAATAAATTAAAAGTGGTTTACATTCACCGTTTCATCAGTGAACCAACTATATAATACTAAACAAAGAGAAATTTTCCTATGAATACTTTAAAGCTTCAGAATTAATACATGTTCTCTTATACAAATAATAATTTTGCTATCTTACGTTATACCACATCATATGATTTTATAATATAACACTAAATTATTCAAAAGAATATGTATAAATATGAAAATTATAAAGGCGTTAAATAGCCTTTTTGGTAAATTCATTAGAAAAACAGTCAATTTTATTGTAAGCTTTAAAAACAATAAAGAATTTGAAATAATCATTTGGCCTCATAAAACCAATTAAAATTAATTAAGATTATTTATAAGAGATAAAAATATTTGTTATTTTTTAAATTCGCATAAATAGATTATACCATTATCATTATTTTGTTTGGTAATCTTCGTTTATATAAAATGACATTAAATATCCTGCTGGGTTGGTTTAATAAAATAAGATTTAGCCTACTTTTAGTATTTAATATGAAATCTTGACATTTAATCTTGTATTTATTACTACCAGCATTGAAATCTGCTGCATCCTTTAAATTTGATAAAATCAAGAGAATTGGGGTATTATTGTTGTTGTGTGGGTGGATGATCTGCTATAGAATACAAAGTTCATTGATTTTTGAATTATAAAGTCATAACTGATAGATTTTCTCTCTGTCAAAATATGGAAATTAATTGTTGAGGTTGCTAATATACTTATAATGGCTTTTATCTTATTGAAAATTTTAATGGTGACCTAATTTTAGTTTCACCTTTTTCTGTATAACCCCTTATTAAATTATGGAGATGCTGTACTACTTATCTTAATACTTTAAGTACTTTACCTAATTTTCTTTCAGACTAAAAAATATAAAAAATCTTTAACTAAAAGTATGAAAAGTTAATTGGTTCCTCATAGAGGAACCTTTGTGATAGATGAAATTTTGATTTTTGATTTTTTGGCATATAAGCACGTTTTGGGACCTCAGGAAGCTAAAAAACCGGTTTTTAAAAAAAGTATGTATGTGTGTGTGTGTGTGTGTGTGTGTGTGTGTGTGTGTGTGTGTGTGTATGTATGTAACCGGTGAAATTTCACAACCATTATGGAATTAAGACCTAATTTTTTTTTCAAAAATTTTTTCATCAAAAAATCTCAAACTACTTTTTTTTTTTTTTAATTTGGATGTAATACCTCATTTATTTCCACGAAAGTACCTATATTTGAAAGTACGATTTTTACTTGATATCTCGAATCTGATAACTAATTTTTTGAAAATTTTTTTCACAAAAAAATACAAAAAATACCAATTTTTTTTTTCTTTACGGACGCAGTACTTAATTTATTTCTGTGGAAGTACTAGTTTTAGAAATATCGTTTATAGCATTTTTTTGGACCTGATACTTAATTTTTTTAAAATTTTTTTCTCAAAATTTTTGTTGCCAAAAAATACAAAAAATGCCAAAATTTTTTTTTTTTTAGGACGTAATACTTAATTTTTTTCTATGAAAGTACGAATATCTGAAAATATTGTAACCGGTGATATTTCACAACCATTATGGAATTAAGACCTAATTTATTTTTCCAAAATTTTTTCATCAAAAAATCTCAAACTATTTTTTTTTTTTTTTAATTTGGATGTAATACCTAATTTATTTCCATGAAAGTACTTATATTTGAAAGTACGATTTTTACTCGATATCTCGAATCTGATAACTAATTTTTTGAAAATTTTTTTCTCAAAATTTTTTTCACAAAAAAATACAAAAAAAACTTAATTTTTTTTTATTTTTGGATGTAGTACCTAATTGATTTCTATGAGAGTACTAGTTTTAGAAATATCGTTTATAGTAATTTTTTGGACCTGAAACTTAATTTTTTCCAAAATTTTTTTCTCAAAATTAAAAAATCAAAAAAATTAAAAAATCTGTAATATTTTTTTTTTTTTTTAGTGTAATACTTCCTTTAATTCCATGAAAGTACTAATATTTGAAAATTTTGCAATCGGTGGTATTTAACAACCATTATGGAATTAAGATCTAATTTTTTTTTCAAAAATTTTTTCATCAAGAGATTTCAAAATACTTTTTTTTTTTTTAATTTAGGTGTAATATCTCATTTATTTCCATAAAAGTACTTATATTTGAAAGTATGGTTTTTACTCGATATCTCAAATCTGATAATTAATTTTTTGAAAATTTTTTTCAAAAAAAAAATACAAAGAATACCAAATTTTTTTTTTGTTCGGACGTAGTACCTAATTAATTTCTATGAGAGTAATAGTTTTAGAAAACTTATTCATATAGTAATTTTTTGGATCTGATACCGAATTTTTTCAAAATTTTTTTCTCAATATTAATAAAACATAAAAATTAAAAAATCTGTAATATTGTTTTTTTTTTAAGTGTAATACCTAGTTTATTGAAAATTTTTTTCTAAAAATTTGTTAAATAAAAAACATTAAATCACAGCAACATTTTTTTTCTTATAAAATACGGTATTTAACTTTTTTTTTATGAAATACTGATATCTCAAATTATAATTTTTATTAGATAAAATAGACCATTATAAATATTTTGCTATTGTTAATGAGGAACCATAGTGCCAATCACTTGGCAGCGTTTTTTTTTTTGGCTGCTGGGGCATAAAATAAAGTTGAAAACATTTTCATTAATTAAAGTTAAAGTTATTAAAAAATATTGTTTATAACATGGGTCTAACAAAAATTTCAACAAAAAAAATTGATTCTTTGATTTACGAGTGACAGGCAAACGAAAAGGTTAAATTACCAAAAAAAGTTATATGATTCCTAAAACTCTACTGAGTTTTGACGGTATTTCTAAACGAAATACAAATTAGTCCCATCAGCAACCAATTTTCGGTCATCATTTACCCCACTTGATCCCAGAGACCCAAAAATTTTATGAACCTTTTCTTGTAAATGTCTTCCAAACCTTCATGAATGTTGGTAAATCAAAACAATTTTTAAAAATAAACTTCCAGACTAATTAGTGTGTAACTTTTTAAACACTTGCGTGATTACGGGTACTCGTGCTTGTAAACACGCTAATACTCAAACTTTTGCACCCTTGATAATAAAGGGATTTTATTCCTTTCACTTTTTACATTTTCTATATCTAGACAGGTGATCGATTTGAAAACGTACATACAACTTTTACTTTCAATCCTTGAAAAAAGGGTAAAGGACACATTTATTATGATGAATAAGGATTAAAAATTTATGAACCTTTTTATATAAAAATTGCCTTTCACGTATTTTAAACTTTCGTTACTTATTAATCAATTATTTAAAAAGATTTCTATAATTAATTGATGTAATTATCTTTGATTTAATTATAGATATTGTGATTATAAATAAATTTTATGACGTGGTTACGTAAACGTAAATTTATTATTTAAAGGACGTTGCTTGAACTGATAGATAATTGGGCATATGGGACAAGTTGACATTTGTGTAAGTAAAATGTTTCATTCCTCAGTTTATAAATTGGACAGAAGTGACAAATTATTAACACTGACTATTTTCAAAAAATAAATTTTATTGTTTTCAAATTCTTTATTTTTTGACATTTTTCTTTGTTCAGAAAATTTTCGACATTTTGTTTTTTTGTAAATTACCAGCATTACTGAAGATCATTTAAATAGATCAGTATCTGGAAAATTAGACTTTTATTTTCAGTAGAGGAGTAATCACGGGACTAGAGTCTCCATTAATGTCAAATATTGGGTTCAATGTAATAGTAACTTAAAATTGTCAAAAAAAATTGATTTTGGGCAAAAAGTGTATAAATTGGAAATTTGCTTTTTGATGCTAAAATGAATATGCATTAATTATAGTACATTTAATAAGATGTACGGTGGCAGCACTATGAACTTTTATAGCGAAATCAATACTTTTGGTGCGTAATTACGCGAAAATTTTCTCTCATTTCGTAACATTTTATAGCCCACCCCATATGCCTTTTTGCACGTAAAATGGAAAGTTACATAATAGTAATCCAGACAAAATCATTACTTTTGACTAAAGTATTTTAACGTTTGACGTAGAGAAGAAGCAGAAACCTATACATTAAAATATATGAAAATGATGATGTTACATAAAAAAGTACATATTTCCGTGATCCAAATAGGAAAATGAGAAGAAAAAAAAGAAAGAGTTAGGGCGCGTCCTTAGTTGAATTGCAACGCGCCGACGTCGAGGTCAATAACCTTCACAGAATCATTCGCGATACGGGGGTAAGTTGCGTTTTATCGAGCGGGTCAGTGGGTCGGGGTTTTAAAATTCTATATAATACAGCATCTCGCCCATCATCATCGTACGCTATATTTTATCATTATCATTAAGTGCTCTATTGCTGACAATGCACTAATAATCTTATCTCATATCAGCAAAAAAATTTTTCAAAATGCCTTTGTTTTTTAAACACCTTTTTTTAGACTCAAGAGCACTGATTTAATTAGTAAAGATTATTTTTCTAAATTTTTCTGCCTGATAATCTCCGAGATTAAAAATTTTAATTTTCTTCAGTTTTAATCCAAAATAATGTAAGCGATAAAGAAAAAATGAAATATTCATGAAAAAAAATGTTTTATTTTCTCGCTTAAAATATGCTGTGTTTACTTTATTATAAATTTATTGATAAATCAACAGACTATAAAAAAAATTGTATCCTATATTATTGAAATAATTTTCTTTATCAATTACTACTACTACTACTACTACTACTATAATTCAAAAAAAATAATTTTTTTCTCGCTTCGTCGAATTTCATTCACAAATCATAATATTACTTCTATTATCATTATTTTTCAAAAAAAAATTTTTTTTTAAAGTAACTAAGTATAAGTAAAAAGTATGAAAAAAATTTATAGAGTGTAAGAGCTTAAAAAAAAAAAAAAATTAAAATTGAGAGATGAAAAAAAAGAGGTTAAAATGTCATACATTTAAAAAAGAACAAAACTACTCTTTTTTTTTCTTCTTCTTTGCTCTGGCCTAATTTTTCATTCATTATACACTTTAAAAAAAATGTGTACTTCTTTTTAATAAATGTAAATAGTTAATTGTTTTTTTTCCCTTTTTTTTCGCTCTATTTTTTTTCTTTTTTGTTATGAAAAAAGTCGATATTTTGTACAAAAAAAAATGAATTAATTTGTGCTTTTTGATGATTAAGGCGTTTTTTATGTATTGGGATTTGATTAAGGGTATAAATTATGGATAAACACGTTTAATGTGAAATCTTGTAGATTTTCAATGAATAAGTTAAGAAAATCCAAGTTTCTTTTTCATTCATTGAATTTTAATCTTAAGCAACCCTCTTAGAGAAGTGATCTGAATTTTTGGTGTACATAAAAAAAACGGATCAAGAGTAAAAATCCAGCATCCCAACATCAAATAAATGCACATGCACCCTATAACATATAAAAGAGGATATAAAATTTATATTAAAATGCGCAAGCGCTACTGGAATCTGGCCCGGGAAGAGAAGACTCTCCCGGCCGCAGCCTTCCAGTCTCCGGGATGCTGGGGGTGGCGATCGCGGTCCACGTCCCTAAGCAGTAACACCCAAAAATATTATTTCTTTTTTATTTTTATATCTTGTACGAATAATTTAAAAAAAAGTGCTTTAATGTGGAGTGGGTCAGTTTGAAAAATATATTTTTTTTAGAATTTATATTTGAGTTACCGGGCTAGTTAACAACCCTTATTTTTTTATTTCTTACAAATTTTTTTTTATTTACTTTTAGTTAGAAAAAGTTTGTGATTTGATTATGTTAAAGTTTTATTTTCTTTCTTTGTTATTGTTGTTGAAAAGTTTGTTTTGATAAATTAATTAAAATTTTTTTTTTTAATTAATTAATTCAAAATAAATAAATAATTTTTTTAAAGTTCACCAAAATGGCGATATAAATCAGAAATAAAATAGAGAAAAGAGCGCGCGCACAGTTTCATCCCCTTTTATATGATCCTTTTATAATACATGTAGCAGACTTTAATTCCCCAAAAATCTAAGTGATTTGTTATTTCATTATCTCTTTTTTATATTTTATAGCGTATAATAGTGTGTAAAGCTGTGATGAATATTAAAAAATAAAAAAAGACAATTAAAAATAAAAATCCCATAAAAAATAAATATAAAAAGACATAAATTAAAAAAAAAAATAAAGAATGGTGGGCGGTGGTGATTGCAAGGTTGCAACTGTGGAGGTCGAGGCGTCGGCCGCTGGTGATAATACAGCGACGCTTCCTGTAACAAGGCCAATGAATCCTCAACAAGAAGGTATATCACAGGATAATGCAGAAAAAAATAACGCTGCAAATAAAGAAATGGAACTCAAGAACGTTAGATCAACGCCCGCGAAAAAGTAAGGCCCTACCACTTTTTGCTCTACCTAAAAATATTATAACTCTGTTTCTTTTTTTTTTTATTATTAACATCCTGCCCATTCAAGGGGAACAAGAATTTAAAACGTGTCCCAGCTTCTGTTAATAAGATCAGTCTGCGTGCGTATCTCTTTGCGTGTACTTAAAATATTTCTTACTTTATTATTTTGAATATAAAAAAGCCCTTAGTTAGTAAAATAAAACAAAGAAAAGAAAAAAAGTTATTAAACCCTTTATTATTGAAAGATTTTTTTTTTGCAAACTTGGCATTTATTTTTCTCAACAAGACGAAAAAAGATGAGAATATTTTGCGTCGTCGCCGTTCAATAAACTTTTTATTATATACAATATTTTTTTGCTATATTTAGTATTTAAAGTCTCGACAAAAATAGCTTTTTTGTGGAATAAACTAAAAGCTTTCTTTTTTTTGCTCTGAAATTATGTGTTAAAAAGTTTTTTATTTATTGATAAATATTTAATAATAAACACTCGAGATTATAAAATAATTAAAAGATGAACGGGACTAACGAAGAAGATGTTGGCGATGAGAAAAATTTAAATGATACAGAAATAGAAATTGTTCCGTTTATGGAAAATGAAAATACACCACTTACGGGTTCAAGGAGACGTAGTAGTGGTCAATTTTTTTATAATTGTGATAAAGTTGCCAGGAATTACCGGTGAGATGACACTTGATTTAAGAATTGATTTTTTTTACACATTTGCTGCGGTAGATTTTGAAGCCCGATTCAATGCCGCAATGAACATGTTGTTTAATCTATATTAAATTTTTTTTTTGTGAGAATGTATTAAAAAGTAATCTATTTTAATCCTTAAACCGTTATAGAATGAAATTTGAATGAGGATTCAGAGTCAAATTTCACTTCGATAAGTCTGATAAAATAGTAATTCTTAAAAAGAGTGAAAATTTCTAGTCTTAAAAAATCCTATTGAAATTTTCTTTTGTCCAGAAGAATTATTTATGGTGTACCAAAAATAAAAAAAAATTTGTTGTTTTTAGAATAATTCAAAAAATTAATTATAAAAAAATGTCTATTTGACTAATTAAAAAAATAACAATAATAAAGAAAATTGCAAAAAAAACTATGAAATTTTAGACTAAAAACACACTTAAATTTTTATAGCGTAGTTTTACGTTCTATTCATCCTATTTTGTCGACACACCCGTATATTTTAATTGTATTTTTATATTTTATTTGCGTTCTCGGTACTTGTAAATAAATAAATTAAAATTGGCTTATAATTATAAAATTATTATTTTTTTCTACAATTTATGCAGTTTTTAGATCAGATAAAACCATTAACTTATTACACTAAACCCAATTTTTCAGACTAAAAATTATCGAATTCGTATTATTGCATAAAATAATTAATTTATTTTTTAACTAAACAAATAAAACAGAGTACACATGCAATTAAATTAATTAACAATTATAAAAAAACCCCACCAACTTTTAACTGCTCTTGTTTTAATTTTACAAAAGTGCTTTAAAAAAAAAGTTTGTTTAAAGTGCTGTTTGAACAATCGTTAGGAAGTTTAGTACAAAAAGAGTAAATTTGGATTACAGTGTGTTTTCTGTTCTTTAGACCCACTTTGTTCACAATTAAATCTTTAAAGAAATCTTAAATTTTCGTTTATTTTTTTAAATTAAAATAATTCGCAAAAAAAAATCATACACACAAGTATAAATAAATTTACCACTAAAATAACACTTTTGTATTTATTTACACAACCGAAATTTAAAAAATTCCGATGCATGAAATAAAGTTTGTGTATGCGTAGTACTTTTTGTATATTAATAAAATAGAAATTATAAACAATTTGTTCTTAAACATCTGGTCATATAATAGCAAAAAACGAAGCAGCATATAAACCAAAAAAAAAGGAAGTAAGATTTCCGGTATTTATAAAATATATAGTCTAAAAAAATCCTCTCATGTATGATTTTGGTATGAAAAGAAATTTTATTTAAGCTCTTACAAAAGCTTCTTAAAATCAGTATAAGTTGAGATATTTTTTAGATATAAAGGATTACGTAAGAATGCAATTAAACGTCAATGGATGATAATAATAAATATTTAAAATTTAATTTTATAAAAATGAAAATTTTTTCTGTTTCAGAACATCATTATTCATAATAATGAGTTTCATCTATGCAAAATTACTAGTAGTTATATGTATAACATACGTTATTAGTGAAGTAATAACTCATAAATTGCCATTATATTATTATGAAGGATTTTTTACTTATCTTTATGGAATGAGCATATTGTTTTTGCTTTATGTTTTTTGTTTCTTACTCCAAGAAAGTTCATGTTGTTCAAAAGGTTCTGACACACCAACACCATCGACATCCCAAACATCTGCACAACCAAAACAACCCAAACAACCTAAAGAGGACAAGAAAAAGGATAAGAAGGATAAAGAACAGAAAGACAAAGAGAAAAAGGAGAAAAAGGAAAAAGATAAGAAAGATAAGAAAGAGAAAAAGGATAAAGATAAAAGTAAGGATAAGGATAAGGATAAGGATAAAGATAAAGATAAAGACAAGGACAAGGATAAGGACAAAGAGGAGGAAAAAAATAAAAAAGAATTTCAAGAACCTACTGATATCGAAGCACAAGTTGTACCATCCAGACAAAGAAAACGCAAAACTTCCCAAAGTGACGCGAGCCATGGCAGCTTTTTCCTTAGAATTGGAGCAATTGGTAAATACTAACTTTTTCATTTATTTTTACAATTCATCATTCTCTACATTTTATTTTTTTTATTTTAGCTTTTGGCTTGGGTACAATGGTTTACAATGGCTTGGAATTCGGTGTATTCTTTGAAGTACCACCAACATCGCCATGCTATCAAATTTTACAAGGAATTAATCCAGTATTACAAATGATATTTACTTTTATGCAAATGTATTTCATCTTTATGAATTCTAGGGTAAATAACTGCTTTGTGCTATTTTATATGTACAAAGGAATTAATTAAGCAACATTTTTTTCTTTTTTCTACAGTTAAATATTCATCGTTTCAAAGTTATTGCAAGATTTGGTTTAATGCATGTCGTTGCTACAAATATTTGCGTTTGGATTCGTACGCTAGTTTACGAAAGTATCAAAGAAATTTCTTTGTATCATCGACGCAAGAGTCTTGAAGATGCTGGAATATTAAGTAAGAAAATTTTGAAATTTCCATTTTTTTTTTCATTCTTTTTCACGAAATAAAAGCAAAAAATTATTTCAATCTAGATAACATCCGAGGTTCACTTAGAAATCCAGCCATTCCAGGGTTAGATCGCGATTTGGCAGAACTTCGACTAGGAAATCAAAACCGTGGAAAAGTAGGAAGAACTTTACCGACAACTCCGGCATCCGTTACCCAAATGGTCCAAACAGCGCATAAGTCCGTATCTCAAGCGTTCACAACAGGAGCATCTGTAATTAACGGAACTACATGGACATCGTCAGCCCCATCATCATCAATTTCTCCAAATTCAGTATCTTCAACGGCGACAACAACTACCGGATCTGCATCACCATCTACTGCGGCTACAACATTATCTGATTACCTAACAACATTAATAAGCACATCATCAGCTAGTGATTCCACGATTAATCAATCGTCTTCTGATTCATCGACAACTATCTCTAATGTTTTCGGGAACGTCTTCGATTCATTGCAATCAGATGGCAAAAATAATGTCCCCGGTGTTATGAATGCTAGTAGCGTAATTAGCGGCAATCTTTTGGATTCGTCGGCATCTGCAGCAAGCAGTTCTCTATGGAATCCAAATTTCAATGGTATAGCTGAAGCGTTAATCGCAACCGAACAAAGTCATTTATCCAGTAACTTCTGCGGGCGTGTCAACATTATGGGAACAATAGTTCAAGATGCATCACCTTATCTTTTCCCATTCATTATTGAATACAGCTTAATCGGAGCTGCGGTTATTTACGTAATGTGGAAACATATTGGTCGTTGTCCACGTTGGCCGCACCAAGCAGAAGCTGATTTAGAACGTAGATTAGAAGCAATGTTGTCCCGCAGAGCTGTTGCATTGGCTCAAGCTGGCAACGGGCGGATGGATTGCGTAGGAGCGAGCAAAGGATTATTCTTTGGCTTGCTGCTGCTTGTGGGCGCCCTAATTTGCCTAATTCTATTCTTTGTACTTATTCATCATCCTGACCTAGGACTTTTAGCTATTTATCTGGCAGACGTTTCGCATTGTGCTCTCATGGCACTCTCCATCGTGGCTATAATAATCGGTTTCATCAGAGTTCAAAACCTCAAGTTCAAAGCCGAAGAACAAAGTGATTTAAACGACATTCTTCTCCGTGTATCCGCTTTTGGACTTTTCATCTACTCAGTATTCAGTGTAATTGCCGGAGCTTTAGCAGCATTTACCCACGAGCCAAATCTTTTAGTCATGGTTACTGGAATTTTAGCCGTAGTTCAGGTACTTTTGCAGTTACTATTCATTGCAGACGTTTCTCGTAGGCGCGTCCATCTTCCTGAACACGACCGTAGCAAGCCAGGCCGTCAAATAGTAACCTTCCTATTGATATGTAATGTCGCAATGTGGGTAATTTATACATTCGAAGCCCAAAAAGTTGCCGCCGATCCAGTGCAAATTGATTTCTACGGTTATTTACCATGGGCATTAGTTCAAAGGTTCACATTGCCATTATGTATCTTCCATAGGTTCCATAGCGCTGTTACGCTAGCCGAAATCTGGAAATGTAGTTACAAGGCACGTTTAGAGTAAGCTGATTCATTATATTTATCTTTTAAAGATATTTAAAATGATTCAGTAAAAGGGCTTAAAAAAATAACGACCATGTCAAATTAATTAATTACGCTTATTACGCTTGTTGACGATATATAGTTTCGTTTTAATTTATTCGTATAAAATCGTAATTTTTAATACATAATTAGCCAATTAAAACACGGTATTAAAATAAATAATTTTTTATTTTACATTAAATTTTCAAATTAATTAGCTTAATTCTAAAAGAAAAAACGAAACTTTGCTCTAAACACAAGTAAAAATATACGTAAGACATGTTGTCAAACACACAAAAAAATTTTATATACATGCGAAAAAAAGACAACTAAAATACTATGTAGAAAAGCCGAAATAATTTTTTCTTCTATATTCTAGTAAAAAAAATGTTTTATAAAAATAAAACCAATTTTTTAGTAAAAAAAAAATTTATCTCTTTTTAAAAATGAAGAAAAAATAAATAAAAAAATTTGATATAAATTTTCTTATTATATTAGAAGTAAATAAAAAATACGTCTTTCCTTTTCTAAATATTGTATAATCGATCAGTATCTATAAAATAGTACAAAAAGACTATTTAAAAAATCATTTTTTTCTTTTTTCACACATACAATCAAATCATTCATTAACTCTAAAAAATTAAAAAAAAAAACACCAATTTATAGTGTTTTTTATAATTAATAAATAAAACAAAAACGAATTTATGAAATCTAAAAAAACAAAGCACACATTTCACAAAAAAACCAAAGAGAATATCTGTAGCAAAAAAATGAAAATTAGCCATAAAATAAAAGGATACCAAATAAATGCAATAACACATAAAAACGAAAAAAAATAAATAAGTGTTTTTAGATAAAACTTTGATATGAAAAGCACTGAAATGACATAAAAAGATCATAAATAAAAATAAAAAATATACGAGATTTTTATTATTAAATGTAATATTGCTATTGATTAGTGTCTAAGTTCGAATCGAAATATAATAATAATAATAATAAAAAATAAAAAAATCTAAAAAAAAAAAAAACTAATAAAATAATTAAAAATAAAACTAAAAACTTATTATGTATTTAATAACTGTCGCTAAAGTAATGAAACAAAAAAATATGCGTAAAAACATAAACATAACCTATAAAACAATCAAATCACTTTCATATTTCACTGAAAAATAAAATTACGCATATACATAAACTCATAATATTCATTATTATTATTATAATTAAATATAAATGATCCATCCCATTATTTATAAAAAAAGAGATTATATTAAAAAAAAAGAAAAATTATTATAAAAGAAAATTATCTGTTGAAAAAAAAATAATTTAAAAATTCATATGCGTGTGAGGTTATAAAATAAACAAAATGGAAGTTATATAAATATTATAAATATTATTATAAAAATTAACATTTATTTATTATTATTATTATTATTATTTATTAATTAATTATTATATCCTCTCCGAAGCGACATTGCGATATTATGTAATTTATTTATAATTATTAAACAATTTATTATTATGAATATTTATAAAATATGTGAAAAAATAAAATAAAAGTGTTGAATGACGATTTTTTGTAAATATTTTAAAAAAGTGATGTATGAAAGTTTGTATGAAATTATTAATAATTTTAAATAATTCTTTTTTTTACGATTATTTTTTTTTTATTAAATTAATTAATTAATTGTGTTCTATTGAAGTAAATAAATAATATTAGCTTAAAATACTGTTGCATTTAATCGTAGTTTAATTATAAGATATATATAAAATGTAAGTTTTTTGAATAAAAATATGAAAAAAAATAAAAATATTTTAGAGGCTAAAAAATATGTAATTCACACACAATCACAATTTTTCTTTTTAGATAAAATATCTCTTTTTTTTTCATTATTCATTCATAATTGTATTTCGAATAAAAACTTCATAAAAATTTTTTTACACTGCCACACCGGACCAACAATAAAAAAAAATAAAAAGTAAATATTTAAAATAAAGTAAAAAAATAAAAAAAAATTATTTATTAATAATTTTTAAACTTGAAAAAGAATCTGATGACTGAAAAATTTTTCAAACAATTTACAAGCTCGATATATTAAAATTATTATTATTATTTATTATTATTATTACAGGTGCTTTTAATAATAATTAAAAAATAAAGACTGTCATTTGAGGAACAATTTTACAGATTTTTTTTTCTTATTTTTAAGGGAACAAAATATTTTAAGAATTAAGTAGTTTCTTGTTTCGTAGTTTTTGTTCAACTTAAAAATTCATTACATTTTTTACCTTAAATAGACAATTTTTTTCTTCTTCTATTAAGTATTGTTAAGGAGTGGTAGTAAAAAAAAAATGAAAAAGCTTTTTATTCTAGCAAAAAATAAATAAAAATGACATTAAATGTTTTACAAATTTACAATTTATATTAAAAAAACAAGAAAAAAATCGTAAAAAAATATAAAAAATTTAAAAAAATAAAAAAAAATTTCTTATTAAGTATTGGAGAAAAAAGAGAATTAAAAAAAATGATATTAAGCACACAAATATCTTAAAAAATAAATAGTAGCTTTAAGCCTATCGATATAAACAAAAGACCGTGGATTTATTGTATTTAACAATTAAAAAAATCGGTCAGTTTTAGGGTATATTAATTAGATTTTATTTAAAAATAAATGAAAAAAGAAAAATATTTTTCTTTTTTGTATAAACTATATTTTTTTAACGATATTTTTATTAATAATAAGGCAACAAAAATTATTATAGTTTTAGTATTAGAAAATATATTTAAAAAAGTTTAGGTACTCTACGTTAATGGTAATTTTTTCAATTAAAATAATCCACGGTCACGTCATTTATAAACGTATAACGTAGGATGTTTTTGATGTCTTTGACTAAACTAAAAAAAAATTTGTATTACACGCACAATATAAAAGTGACTGTCACGAAAAATTGATCACTATAAAAAAATACTTAACAGTTTTAATAAATAAAACATAAAAAAAAATTGACAAAAAAAGTAGAAATTTTAATACAAAAAACAAAAACATTACTTATACATTAGATATTATATATATTATATAAAAAGCAAGTAAAAACAAAATATAAATTTTAAAAGATTTGAAAAAATTAAATTGAAATAATTCAACAAAAAAATACAAGTCTTTTGGAATTTATTTTTTGTTATTAAAAATAAATAAATAAAATGACTTTATACATAAATATATATATATATAAATTTATAAATATAAAAAAAAAAATTTTATTAATTTTTTTATTAATTTTTTTTTCAATTTCTAAAATACTTTGTATTTAAAAAAAATGTACCAGTATTTTTAAGTTTTTCTTATTTCATTGTAAAATCCATTTGAAATGGCACGCGCAATGTCTTATACACATAATTTGTAACGATATACAAATTAAAAAAAAAAACAAAAAAACAAATTGGTTAATAAAAGTTATCTAGATGTAAAAATATAATTAATTTTCTTCTTATTTTTATTACCTTTTTAATTATAAAAGAACTTACTTTATTTTCCATATAGTTATTACTTTAATGTTTTTTAAATGTAAAAAAATTACAAAATACAACATTAAAGAACTCTGAGTTATCAACTATTGCTAAACTACTTTTCTTACTTTCCTGCATTATCAACTGAGATTAAAAAATTGCTCCGAAATACAAATGCATCGACCTTGCAGAAATACAAATTAATAATAAACAATAAAATTTAATCTGTGATAAATTACACCTATCTATTTTGATATCACAAGTATGTGCAATAAAATTTATAATTTATAAAATTAAAAGATTAAAAATGGAAAATAAAAAAACAGTTTTGATAACTGGGTTTGGGCCATTTGGTGAACATAAAATTAATCCCAGCTGGGAAGCTGTCAAACTTTTACCACAGTTATTTAAGTCATATGAAAATTCTAATATTGAAATAAATTTATTAGTTGAAGAAATACCAGTATCTTATAAAGATGTTGATGAAAAAATCAAAATTCTATGGGAAAGATACAAACCATGCGTAAAATTAACAATATTTTATTTTTTATTAATTCTAATTTTAATTTAAATTATCATTTATTTTTTAGATTATTATTCATGTCGGTGTATCTTCTATAGCTAAATGTTTAACAATCGAAAGTCAGGCTCATAATTATGGATATGAGAAACCTGATATACATGGTAAACATCTGGCTGGTAATATTATTGATCCAAAAACTTTTAAACCAAAATGTGATATAAATCAAATTGTTAATAAAATTAATGAAAATTTAAAAGATGATAATATAGAAGCTTGCATTTCTGACAATGCTGGACGTTATTTATGTGAATATATATTTTATAAATCACTTTCTATCAATGAACCTAAAGTATTATTTATACATGTTCCTAAAACTGAAATTTATACAATTTTTCAAACTGCTCAAGGTTTATTACAAATAGTAATTCACATGATTGAATCTTGTTGTGTGTAAATGATAATTTACTCAACATTTAATTAATAAATTATTTAAATAATTTAACTCATGACTAAACATATATAAAATATATAATTTATTTTTTTTTAAACGATGTCAAACTTATAATTTAAATTAAGTTATGTAGAGTAATTTTTTTTTCTGTCAATAAAAACAAAATATGTTTACAAATATCCATAATTCCAATGAAAACTCTTCTATTCTATAAAATTGATTGCAAGTTATACTTGATAAAAATAGATATTATAGAAAATAATACGTTTTATTCTCCAGGATTAAATTTAGTTCTTACAGGCGTTATATTATTTTTTAATTCACGTGAAAATGGTTTTCTTAACATTTCTGCAACATGCCCCATTTGTATTGTACAATCAGGATGCAAATTTGGAGGTAAAAGTGTACATTCTCTTTCAAAAATTAATGCTAAACCATCTAAAAGTTCTATAAAACCTAGTGATAAAGCAGCTCGTCGAAGTCTGTTTAATTCCTATAAAAAAATTTAAAATCTTTAATCACATTTATTGGTATATAAATAAAAACAAAACTTCTTACTTTATAAAAATTTTGAGTTTTTTCTGGTAATTTTCTTGCATGCCTAAGAATTTTTTGGATATCTGACTGTAAACCAACTTGACGAATCCAGGAAGGCGAGTTTTGCGCATAACTTCTCTTTTCTGAAGGCCTGACAGGAAAAGAACTTACTTCATTACTCTTGGTAAATAAATCTATTGGTCCAAGATTTCGAAAATTGCCTAGCCATGGTACAACATCTACACCATGATCAAGAACTGTTAGCATAAGATTTGATTTTTTTTTTGTGTCTGCCCAAGAATAAATAAAACCATACCAATCAGTATTTAATAGACACAATGCCGCCATATTTTCTACCTATAAATAGTATAATAAAATTTTTTTTTAAATATATATATAATCATAGCAATTTCTTTAAAACAATATTTACTTTTAAGGCACCATGTAGTAAGACACAAAATGATGGTATTCTTCCATCATCTGCTATCTCTTCTATATCTGAGTCTTCTTCTAAGCTGACTCCTTGGATATTTGATGTTTTATCAGTTGTCAGTGGTAGAATTAGATGTCTTGAGACTGAGCTTGGACTTCCAACATCTGCTACTGATATGAATCCACATATTTCAATTGCTTTTGTTATAGTTAAACCACTAAGAATATCAAAATCTGTTTTCTTTGTAAAGGGCTGAAAATAGTAAAGAATTAAATATAGTTTACAATTTAAAATTATTTTAATTTTAAGACTTACTAATGGAGCTGGAGATAATAGTATTCGAGAACCTAGGTTACCACATTTCAGATACCCTTGGAATGGTATATAATTTGTTTCAGCCAACTTTTTAAAACAATTTACAACTGACTGCTTTGATAAATGACCTTCAGGTACAAAAAGTGAACTATCGTTCCCTGCTAAATCAACTAACTTCTGGTACAAAACTTTAGAGGTACTAAAACTTGTATCTTAAAAGAAATTTTCATAATAAAAGCATTATTATTTTATGATTTATTTTATTCCTTTAAATAATTTTATATTTTACCTGATTCTCCAGCTACACAAATTACAGATAATTTTCCTGGAAATAAAAATGGCAATGGGAAAGAACTTGAATCTCTTGTAACATTTATTGAATTTAAAGATTCTCCTAATGACATGTGACCAATACCAGGATTTCCATCAGTAATTAAAATAACTTGACATGCTGTTGAAGTACCCCATTCCGATATTACAAAATTATTCACAGCATGTAAAACTGATTCAATGCAAGTTTTATCACATTCTTCAATGCTCTGTAATTTATTTCTTATTGAATCATAATCCCTAGTAAAGTGACAAACTACATCATTCGAAGATGAAAATGTAATCTATTCAGAAAATATATTAAATGAGTAATTTAAGTTTTATGAAATTTCACATTTGATTATTTAATATTTTTACCAATGAAACAAATTCAAGTTTGCAATGGCTTTGAAGATATTGTAGCAAAGTGTGTATTCCACAAACTGCTAAATGGTGCCTTGTTGTTGGTTCATTTGATAAACTATCAATGCCATTTGCAGCAATCACGGTTCTTCTCATGGATAACGAAATGTCCAAAACTATTATTGTTGGCATTTTAAGACTTTGCTAATTAAAATCTCTGTTAAACTGTACAGAAAAAATTTTACACTAAAATTATGCCTTTATTAAATTAATATATGCAATGCATATAAATTCTTTTGCTTTTCTTACCTTACGGTAAAGTGTTATTTATATTTACATAAATGTTAGCAATTTTAAAAATAAATATTATTGTCAGATTATAATTCTTTATATTGCATATTTTGAGGCATTTTTGCATACATTTTTGACTGCAACTAAAATATTCAGTATTTTACTGAGATAAAAGAGATAAGTTCAATTACCTTAATTTTTGAATTAAACATTTCTGTAACCTGTATTATTCTTTTTACTCTATTGAAGCCATTGAAAGTGAATTTTAAAAAAAATAAAGAATTGGTATAATCTTGATTGCTCTATATCTTATACAATTGGAGCTTGGAGCAGTTATATGGTTATCGTATACGGCTCACGGGCTCACACGTTGTTATTGTTATGATAAGGTTATGTTTGATTGTTGATTGTTGAATAAATATATGAAAAACAATTTTTCTATTTTAAAAAATGTCAAGGCAATTTTTTCATGCTAGTTGTAAAAATCTTTATTATAAAAAAAAATGTATTTTTCAAAATTTCGTTAAATTTTTTCACAAAGATACATTTCAAAGTAGAATATTAACATATTTTGAAGATATGTGCAATAATAATTTAACAATTCAAAAAAGTGATAATAATAAAAAGTTTACTTCAACAAATGAAATTCAATTGAATTCTTTATCAGCTATATCATCTTATAAAATTCAAAATGTAAATAAAATAGAACATACTTCTTCGGTTCAAGAAAAATTAAAAAATATTTTTAAAAAATTAGAAAATTTATCACATGGAAATTTATTATTTCCCAATGTTAATGAACAATTAGAAAATGAATGTACCCAAATGTTTCTTTTACTTTTATATAATTCAGAAATTTTATGCTTATTGAATAAATTAATAAAAATAACTTCAACTTTTGTTAATTCAAAGATATATGATCAGAGCATTTTTGTATTAAGCGATAGAGCATTAAAAGGAGCATTAAGTCAATCTGAAGTTTTTCAGCTTATCTACTATATTTCATTAAAAAAAGAAAATGGATCTAAATCCTTAAAATTATTGAGTCCAGTTATTCCAAAATTTCAAAATTTAAATATTTTTGAAATTTCGATCTTAGCACAATCTTACTATCAATGTTCTTTAAAATTATTTCCTGATCAAGTAATGTATCTTGAAAAATTGATAGAAACAGATAGTCAAAGGTTAGTAGATGATGGTTATTTATTAGTTCAATTTTGTAAAGCAATAAGGCTTAGTAAACCCAGTGATAAAATATCTTTAAAAAATTTAAGTAATACTATTGTTAATTACAAGAATCCTTTTGAATTAACTTTTGCAGCACATGTTTTGAGTTTATATGCTGAGGCATATTTACTCGAACCTAAAGCAATTAATCGGTTAGTTGAAGATTCAGTTCAATATATAAAAAATCACAAAAATGATAAAAGAAATCTAAGGATAAAAGATATCGATAGATTATTGTATTGTTTGAGTAGATTTGGTATGACATTAACCTTAAATGAAAAATTAGAATTAAGATCAATAGTTGAAGATCGACTTGATGAATATAAAACGAGTAAAAATATTGGACTCTTAGTAAATAGTTTACTGGGCTTGCATATTTTACGATGTTGGAGTACAAAAGTAATTACTAGCATAAAAATTTTTTGAATGTTTTATATTATAATTATAATTTTTCTTTATCAGGCTATTCTTTACTGCTTTCAAAATAATTTATTTGAACAAATCTTTAAAAATGATTTTCATTGGAAAGTGAAAGGAAGATTACAATTATTATTAAGCCAAATAAGTTTAGAAATGAGAATGAAAATTCCTAGTTCGTTAAATAAAAAAATTCATATAGATTATACTCCTTCAGATAATGTAAATAAATTGTATTATTTGATACATAAGTTGTTAAAAGAAAATTTGATTGATGAAGTTAAAATTGAATGTCCGATTAAAGGATTATATATACCTGGTGTTACTATGAAAAATAAAAAAGGGTATTAAGTAAAAAAGAAATAAAAGAAATTTTTTTACCAAGAAGTTCTAATGATAAAATTTTTTTACAGGACTTTTCATGTTGATATTTTAGATAATTCAACTTGTTTTAAAAATACTAAGCACCCTCATGGTATGCTTAACTTAAAACTTAGACTACTATCACGATTACGATACCGGCAAATACTTGTAAGTTTCTTTTTAAATATTTTTATATATTAAAGATTTAAAAAAATTTGATTACAGATTAATGGGGACGATCTTAGTGACAATTTAAAAGAAAATGATATTGTATTAAACCAAATAGAAAATCATTTAAATTATGGGAAAGCAGCTTCCCTTTACTGTAAATAAAATTTGTAATTAATAAATAATTTAATTATATAAGTTGTAATAAAAATAAACAATTTTTAATGATTAAAGAAAATAAAAATTATTTTTTCTTTATTGACAAGTTTAACATTTAAATGACTATTTTTATACAAGATACCATATTATGCAATTAAAAATATCTGCTTAAACATTTAATAAAAACAAAATGAATAAATTTTAATATTTGAATTATATGTACAATATTTTCAGTCTCAATATGTCTTAAATCTCTTATGAGTATATTTATTTTATATATAAAGAGAACCATCAGCAGGTCCCAAATACCTCATTGATATAAGCATTACATCGATTAAAGTCCAAACCCCTAATCCCCCAAAACTAAATAGTTTGCCAATACCTTCCTGCCAGTGGCCTAAATAAAATCTAAAAACAATTTATCAAATTAATTTTAAATTTTATAATATTATGTAAAAATAATACTTTTACCTATCTGCTCCAAAACCTCCTAATGTTACACTTAAAATAAGTGCTGTAGACCATTTGTAACCACCAGTCCAATTACATCGTAAATTTTTATTAAACTTTCTTTTTCCAAGACATAATATATTATTTTTAACTGTACAGTTGGTTCTAAAAATTTAATTAAATTTATAAGAATCATTCATTTAAAATAATTTGAGTAAATGTTAAATATATTACCGATAATATTGCTGTGGCGAAGCTATGGAACTACAAGAATTTTTTAGCAAACAATCATGTTCCCAGGGTTCAGTTTGATAACAATATTGACAAACATATGATTTTACAAAATTTGCCTTACCCTATAAATAAACATTTATTTAAATTAAATTTAATATTAATTACATGAAATTTTACTGCAAGTAAAAATTATGCATACAACGCAATCAACTTGGCTATTTGCGGTACAATTGGCTGAGTAAGTTTTACCATAAATACAATTATGGTTCAAGGTACAAGATAAACAATCAACACTTAAATCAGAACATAAAACTCCACTTGGGCAAACTCCTATCAAATCATCCTAAGAATTATAAAATTACTTTTAAAATTTAATACTTCATAAAAGATATTTAATTAAACTGACCCTTTTAACTCCAAAAGCAGACGATGAATTTAAAGTTGCTACATAATTGGAAAGAATACCTTCTGCTAGAACAGTAAATAATTATAATTTTAAGACATTTAATTTTGATATCAGGTAATCTTGATTAAATAGAGGTTATAAAACTCATTTACCACCATATCCCATGTAACCTTCCTTCACTGTTGATAAAAGAATAGCTAAAATAATATAAACAACATTTTTTGTTGTTATTCTTACAATATTCATACCGAAAAAGGTAGTCACATTTCTATTTTTTAATAGATTCGTTCTATAATTTTGTCTGATATACAACAAATCACAGTTATACAGTGTACCTATATACAAATACTCTGTGTGTACCAGATGTGTACTGTGCAGTTAACTTAGGTGTTTACTTTGATGTTTTTGCATATAAAGATCGAAGATGGAATATTTCGGGCACCTATCATTTTTTTAAATAAAAATACAGACTTTTAAAACTGAAAAGAATTTATTTAAAAAAATACTCATAAATAATATTCATAAATTCAAGAATTAATTTTTAGTTTTTACGTTTTGAATATTACATAGTTTTCACACAAACACTGTTCAAAATTTGCGCTTGCATTTGAATTTAAAAAATGCTAAAAGAAAAAGGTAAAAATAAAAAGTTTTAAAGATGTATATAATAACATTTATTATTTTTGCTTTAATTAATTCGTGAGAGTACATAAAATTATTAAAATATTATTTTATACAAATAAATTGGCATTAATTGTGCAACTTGATTTTCCTATTACAAAAAAATGGACGGATAATTAACATATTACAAAAACATATACACAGCGTTATAAATCATTATTATTAAAGATCTTTTTTTTTTCAATCATTTTGTGCTTGTAGTAAAAGCATTTTTAGATTTAATTTCTATTGAATAATTTTTAAAGAAAAAAAAAATAATAATACTAATTTTGCTACATCTAAATTTTCATTTTCAATGATACTTTTTTGGTAAGCTCTTATTTTTTTGGACGTAAATTTCTCGGAAGATCAAGTATACATTTAAAAAAAATAATTGCATGATATAAATACCATTAACATATAATAATGTGAAAAAATACTACTATTTAAAAAAATTGAGAAACAAATAAGATATTTTCTAAAATTTTATGCACCTTTTGTTTGATTTAAATTTTTTCTTATATGCATGCAAAATTTATGTATATTATAGTATATAATAATATATATATATTATATATTATATTATAAATGCAATATTTAAAAAAAAATTTTTAAATATTTTTTCAAAAACTACTTTAATACAAAGTGTAAAAGATTAAGATTATTAATTATTAAACTACCTACTATCTATTTTTATTTATTTAACATTTTTCCGACAAACTTTTTTATTAAATTTTTTCACTCATTTTTTAAATATTTTTCGAGTATTCTTTCATAAGTAATATCATTTATTTATATCACAAATGTAAAAGTCACATTTCCTAATCAAGAAAAACAATAAGAAAAAAAGAGACTTAAGAAATTAAATATTACAACCTTTATAAAGCTTTAAGCAAAATAAATAAAAAAAATAGCTTAAATATAAAAATATTTATATAACCACAATACATTGAGATTTATTAAAAATGAGATGTAAAAATGTTGCCTAGCTTAGTTTCTAACTTATAAATCTACAGTGGTTAAATTTTCTGGCAATGATAAAAAATATTTCTATCTACAATTTTCTTTTTATAAATTTTGTATACTTAATATCTAAAAGACTACATTCCTCAATATATCTAATTAAGATGTAAGAGTGAAATTTATTTTAATTATTATACCTGCTTATAATTATGATTACAATTAATAAATTAAACAAAAAATATTTGATGTCTAAGTATAAATGACTGCTTTAAAAAATAAACAGTCATCTAATTTTTATTCATCATGTTCAAAGAGAAATATTTTTATAAAAGTCTATTTTCTCTTTAATTTAAATAAACACAAATTTTAACAAAACTTGGTAAGTAAAAAAAAAAAGGTATTTAAAAAAATTGTCCGAAGAGTTCACATCTTCTGAATTTAACTAAAAAAATTTTTTTTAAATTAAATAATTAATATTTAGTGCTGATAATACAAACAGTATTCTTTTTTAAGTACGAAGTTTGAAGCCGTAACTATCTATATTGTGTTTTGGATGACAGAAAAGGCATAAATCTGTTGAAAGAAAATCTTGCCCCTCTGAGAGAATGTTTCTTGTACACTCAGCCTGGTATTTGATTCGTTATGGTACTAAGTCCAGTTGATGGAGTTGAATCTTGCATTAGTGTGTGCGTTTCTTCCTCTTGATCAGATAATGGGATTGTCGTCAATTCGTTATTTTGCTTCAGTTGACTCGGCAGCTCTGTTAGTACTGGTCCATACTGTGAAGTGGAACCCACCAGCAAATCAGTAGAAGGATTCAAACCGCCCAACATCTTTACTCACAGTAATGCGTTTTACATAAGGTTTAACAAAAAAAGGGGAACAAGCTTGGTTGAAAACAAAAAAAAAAACTAAAGCAAATTATTAAGTATTAAGGTAACATACCTGCCCACTGTTGCTAGTTATTCCACCTCTTGCAGATTTAGTAGGTCTCATAAATCTTAACCATGCCCATATGAATCCTAAAATTAATCCTAATAAAATCATTGAAGCACCAAGTGCAATTGGCATTCCTGTTTCATTTTCAGAGTTTTCATTTATTTGAGGTGTTGAATCAGTTACGGTATCATCATTAATTGGCTATAATAGGAGATAAAATTTTTTTAAAAAACTGTTTTGTAAATTAATATTATAAAATTATATATTTAAACCTTATCTTGTACTGTATTATCTTCTGAAACTAAACTTAATAACAATGTCGTTAAACCAACGATGAAAGCTGCAATAGCTACTGTAAATATAACCCATTCAATCCATTTTTTAGTGCTAAGCTTATGTCTTGACATAATCCTTGAAAAAGTGCTTCTGATTCCATTTCCATCTCGTGTATCGTAAGAATATCCTACAGTGGTAGGCTGATAAACGGCTCCGCTTTCAGGCATATTTGTAAACTTTATTGCTCCCTGTAATAATCTGTCATTTTATTTTAATAAATACTTTGTAAATAAATTCAATTACAACTAATGATACTTTTGCAGCTTTAAAATTCACAATAACATCAGACATGGGCCATAAATGCATGATATTGTAAATATATTTTAATTGAATGAAAATAGAAAACAAAAGACATTGTTTAATATAAAAAAGAAGAGTATAAATAATAGTTTGTTGAAAATAAAAGACCTAAGGTAAAGTTTCGTTTCCTGCAACGTGCGCAATAACAAATTTCTACAAAATTAATTACAAATGATTTGGATGCTTCAATAAAATTTAAACAAATGAATGTAGTAATAAACAATCAAATTATTTAAATTTAATATAATTTTCAATAAAAACTTAACTTACCAAAAAATTTTTGTCCTATATACTAATACAAACTTATCACTTATGAGCAATGCATGTTGCCGCATAAACTTTTTTTTAGTATAAAAAATGCAATTTATAAATTACTTGAAGATAATAAATATTTATAAATAATAATTAACACGTATACAAAGTTAATATTAAAAAAGTAAGAGGCACTGCTTCGTTGATGTCTACTGTAAGCTTCGTATATTAAAAAATATTGTAATAAAAAAGCATATAGAAATTTTTCGGAGCAGTAACTACACTATAGCTCCTTACACTGACTGCCCATGAAAAACATATACATGTAAATATCAAACTATAGCTCCTTGACTGTATGAAGTATAGTCATGTTCTAGGCGTGAATAGCACTTGAAAATATAATGCAACGGACTTTGATTTATTAAGATACATCAGCTTATAAGTTATTTAAAATACCTTTGTGTAAAAAAATTGATCAATTTTTTTAAAAATAATAAGTTAAATGTATTATATATAAATGTATTATATAAAACACAAAAGATTTAAAAATAAAAAATAACTTTTAAATGTAATATTCTATATTGACATTTTAGAAAAAATTTATTACCCTTATTTTTATTTAAAAATCAATACGACTAAGTAGGTTCAGATATAATAAAAGATTTATAATAAAAATTATTTATAGAATTGCATGATGCATAAAATTAATTTTACACATGTAATATTTAATCAATATATCAATTTTTCTTAATTTAATCAATTATTTAAATTTAACAGATGTTATAGATAAAATAAAATAATTAAAATTGAAAATATAAAAAAAAAATTTTTTTTATAATATTGTGCTGAGAACTTTTTCAGAATAAATAAAAAATTTTTGGTGAAAGTTTTTGTGTATGGACGTTGTTATTAACATTGCTATATAATTATGATCTACTTATACCTATACTTGTACCTACGTATACTTTCCTTTCATGATAATATAAAATGATTTTAAACAAAATTTTATATATCAATTTTTGTAATTGGCTTATAGCCAGTTTTTCTTTAAAAAGTGACTTGATTTTTGAATTAGTAAAATTTAATTACCTAGTTTTACTTAATTTTTAAAATACAATTAAAAATTGTAATGACAATTTTTTTAAAATAAATAAAAAAATTGTACTCGTAATAGATAAGTTAGACATAGTATTTTTACTTTCTTATTATAAAATAAATGTTGATTATAATTTATAGTCATATACAGATGATAATGACTCGAAAAATGCAAAATTTGATAAAAATATCAATAACAAAATATTAAAAATAAATTTAAGTGATTAAATTCCAATTAAAAAAAAAACAATCATGTTAAGTATGTAAAAAAATTATAATTTGACGTTAATTTTAACACTAATTAATAATGAATATTTTTTAAAAAAATGTTCCAAAATAAGGAAAAAAGCAATAAAAAAAAAACATCGTATTTTATTTAAATTAAAAAATAAACCAAATAATTCATAATAATAATTATTTTTATTATCACTACTGGAAATCCTGTTTTGTTTCATTATTATTGTAATTTTCTGTTATAAATAAAATAAAAGTGGATTTTTTTTTTATTTTTAAAAACTGCATTAATCATTTTTTTTCTCTGATTAAATTTATACATTTTCAAGATCTTTTTGTACCGCTGTACATTTTCTAAGAATTTATTATTCAAATAGTATAAATAAATAAAATTTTTTATTAAAAAATAAAATAAATACTAATAAATTACATCTTACATAACGAAAGATCTCCATCCACGCCTAATGCTAAAATTTCTTGAAATTACAATATTTATCTAAAAACACTTAAATTTGATTATTATGCAAATATTTATTTTTAATGATTTTTTATTTTTTTTTTATGCACTGAATTTTCAAATATTTTTTATTACAATAAATTTTATTTCAGGTTAATTACTATTTTTTTAGGCATGGATTGAGCCAAATTAAACCTTTTTGGCTAAATCCACTCTTTAGGGGGGAAGGCTATGAAATGCTATATGTTTTTTCAGATAGGATTTTTTTTATGAAGGAGTTGAAATAAATGAATAAAATTTTAGGAGAATATTTTTTAAGTATTAAATTTGAAAATTCTAAACTTTGGGGAAAAAATTTTCCAATATGGCGGACTTACAGCTGTTGAAAGTCGGCGTGTTTTGAAATTGGCGTGACATCTGGAGCATCCAATATAAGTCTTAAAAAAAAAAAAAAAAAAATTGTAAAAACACGTGTATTTTACCCGGACTTTAAAATAGGCCAAATGGTGCCTTAAACTTAAGATATTTTACAACACGTAGGTTCATCTAGAGCAAAATAGGTATATAATGTTCAAAAAAAATTTTCCGGCAGATCGGATAAGCCGTTTTTGAGTAAGTTGTCACGGTTTTCAGCGATACCGGGATCATCATACAGTAAACCTTCACAATAGCTAACTACTCTACTTATTTTGACTCTCTACTCTACTAATTATGTATTGAAAAAGTGTTTTAACTGATAATAATTTCACTTAAGAAATTGGTTTCGAACGAAAATAGTTAAATAATCGAACCGCGAATACTATCGGTAAAGTGGTTATAGCTTTCAAAGTAGTTAAGATAAATACCTAAAAATTTTTTTACATTCTTTTGAGGTGTTATACTAACTTTTTAAATAAAAAAAATTTTTTTAATTTTGGATTTCATTTTCATAGCCGAGGGGCTATCGTCTTGGAAATCACAAATTTGATTTTTTTTTATTTTTCGTGATTTTTTGTGATTTTTTTGGGTAAAACCCGCTAAATATTATATTGAATAGTAAAAAATAGATTTTTGAGGTCTAGGGTGAGTTATGAGGCTAAAAAACGCAAAAAATCGCGAAAAATCCCGAAAAAAACCACAAAAAGTCACAAAAAATCACAAAAAATCACAAAACATCACGAAAAATCATTACAAGGCGAAAATAAACCACTTCAACTAGTAACGATTCATGCGATTGAGGTAGAAACAAGCCAAAATCAGAAAAAATCAAAAAAAAATTTTTTAAATCAAATTCGTGATTTCCAAGACGATAGCCCCTCGTTCATAGTCTCCCCCCCTTAAATAAAAGAGGTAATTGTGCGTGGGTTGAGACTCCCTTACGTAAACGTATTTATAGCAAAGGTCCATGCAATATATCAAATTTTTATTATATTATACTGTCCGATTAAGGAGATTTTGGGGCACTGAACGTTTCTGTAAAATTATAAAACATATTTTTACTGTCATTTTCAGCAAAAGGTGAAAAATAGTGAAGTGAGAAAATTTACCTAAGGAATTAAATTAGTTGGCACAAAATCTTGAATAACGGCAGAATGTTTACTCTGTATTATAGTAATATACATATAAAAATATACTCTATTGAGACCTAATTTATTTTTTTTTAATTTTTACATAAAAAAATCCCAAGCTATATATTTTTTTTTTATGTAATATCTCAATTTTTTCCATGAAAGTACTAATATCCAGAAGTATCGTTTTTAATCGAAATCTCAAATCTGATTCTTAATTTTTTTAAAATTTGTGTCTCAAAATTTTTTGCTTTAAAAAGTAAAAAAAAATCGCAATTTTTTTTTTTTTTGGACGTAGTACTTTATTTATTTTTATGAAAGTACTAATATCTAGAAGTATCGATTTTACTCGATATCTTGAATCTTATAATTTATTTTTTGAAAACTTTTGTCTCAAAATTTTTTCCTCCGAAAAATATACAAAAAACACCAGGTTTAAAGTCCTTAAATTATGGCCAATTTTGCAGTAATTTGTTAAAGTAATGTAAAAATGAACCTAAGTTTCGGTTTCAGGAAACATAAATATCACCCACTCTTATCCATTAGTCTACGTCGTGTACACTATGTCCACGAATGGTCTTATTCGGCGTCAGTAGTAAATTTAACATATTTAAAAAAAATGTTTATAAATAAATTCATAAAATAATTATTTTTATTACCACTACTGGAAATCCTGTTTTGTTTCATTATTTTTGTAATTTTCTACTATATAAATAAAATAAAAATGGATTTTTTTTATTTTAATAAGTGCATTAATCATTTTTCTATGATTAAAGTTACTATATGTTTTCAAGATCTTTTTGTACCTATATGTGTATTTTCTAAGAATTTATTATTCAAATAGCAAATAAATTTATTATTAAAAAAGGTGTAATAAATTATCGTACGTGAATGTATTTATATTTCCATACAATATATCAAATTAGTATGATATGGAATCCAAAATATATGGCTGCTTTTCACAGGAACAGTATTATATTTTTTATTGTTTCAAAAGATATACCTAAAATTAAATTCTACCTGTTATTCTTACGGGGTTTTTTATTTATTCAGACGTTTTTGACATTTTGAGTCTAATATTTAATTTTAAATATATTAATAGCTCTTAATTGAATCCAAAAAATTTTCTTATAATTTGGGTTGCTTATGATTTCATTAAATCACGTTACTGAACAAGACGCATAAACTTTGAAAAAACTACCTGGACGCTTTTGACATTTTTATTTTGTATGAGCGTTTCAAAAATTTTAAATTAAAAACCTTTTATTATCAAAAGTTTTTCACGGTTCATATATGAGTTGTTAAGTAAAAAAAAATTAGGGCAGAGCTTTAAAGTGCATATACGTATATGGACTACCCACTAGTAAAATGGTGGGAAGCTTAAAAATAGTATTTCAATTATGTCATTGGAGGGGGGGGGTGAAATAGACTTAGAATAATTTCCATGTAGGAACTTACAATAAATAATTTCCATAAAGGGGTATAGAATAATAAGGATTTTAGGAATTAAAAATTTTTTTTTTTTTGGCTTAAGGACTTAAAATTATAAAGGTTTTAAAATTCAAATTATAAATTTAAACATGTTCCACTTTTTGTTGGTTGTGAGTTCACAAACCGGTTGCAAATTTTTTATTTTTTTATGACATAGCTAGTGGGGCAGGCATTAAGAGGTAATTACCCCAATTGGGGACTCTTGCAATGAATATTTACGGTAAAAAATGTTTAAAAGAAAAATAACAAGGAAATAGAACTGCCAGGAAAAATGTACAGTCCAGTGACCTTGAAATTCTTAGTTTTATTTCTAAGATATTAATCTAATATTAGTATACCAAAGAAATGACAATTATATGTAATAAAAAAAAAAAAATTAATCCTTTTGTTTTTTTTGATTTTTTATTTCTAGGTACAAATAAAAGTGAAGTCATATTTTGTAAAATATTTTTTAGGAATAATTTATTTTAATTATATCATTTATTTACTAATTTGGGAACACCCTTAAATTTGCAAAAACTACCCCCAAAAAGGGTTTTTTTTTAATATATTAGCAAACTGAGTTTCTAAGAATTGGTTAAAGAGGGTTTTTTGGGTCACTGATCAAGAATTTGAGGTAATTTTTTATGAATAATTAATATTTTACCCTTAAATTAGCAAAAATTACCCCTAAAAAAGGGTGTTTTTGCTATTTTCGCACTTGGTGAGATCAGATTAGGTCCATACGGATTTTTTGGGTCGCTGATCAAGAATTCGGTTGATTTTTTTGTTAATATAATCAATATTTCACCCTTCAATTAGCAAAAACAAATCCTAAAAGGGGTTAATTTTTAGCAGATTTTCCTTTTAGGGGTTGTTTTTGCTAATTGAAGAGTGAAATATTTATTATTCACAAAAAATTCCCCCTAATTCTTGATTAGCGACCAAAAAACCCGTATGGGCTTAATTTGGGAGCTCAAAGTGCAAAAATAGCAATATCACCCCTTTTAGGGGTTGTTTTTAATTATTTAAGGGCGACATATTAATTATTCATAAAAATTCCTCCGAATTCTTGATTAGCGATCCAAAAATCTCGTATGGACCTAATCTGATTTCACAAAAGACGAAAATAGCAAAAACACCCCCTTTTAGGGGTAATTTTTGCTAATTTAAGGGTGAAATACTAATTATTCATAAAAAATTACCTCAAATTTTTGATCAGTGACCGAAAAAACCCTCTATAACCAATTCTTGGCTAAATCTAGAAAGTCAGTTTGCTAATATATCAAAAAACCCCTTTTTGGGGGTACATTTTGAAAATTTAAGGGTGTTCCAAAAATATCTCCTGGAAAACACCCCGATTTTCGTAACCAGCGACCCAAAAAACATATAGTAGAGTAAATCTCATGTTAGCTAATGAAAATACACCCCCCTTCCGCGATTTGACTGGAGTATTATTATTTTAACGTTTAACTATCTTGAGTATAATTTTCACTAAAAAAGTCGAATTATAATAATATTTTTCAATAATAGCAGATATTTTGAGCTTGTTCAAGAAAATATTACGTGATTTATACACTGTAAAAAGTAACTTTCTTGTATTAACAAAAAAATTAGAACATTTTCGAAGAATTAGTTAATTTTCACAAAAATCGTAAATTTACTAAATTTAGTATATTAACAAAAAATTCGAGTATTCTCGATTTTTTTTTTTGTTAATTCGCAAGAAAAATTGATAATTTACATTTTTTTTTCGAAAGTTTTCAAAAAATAGTTGCAACTTTATGAAAAATAGTTGTAAATTTATGAAAAATAGTTGTGAATTTACAACTTTTTTCGTAAATTCACAAAAAAAAATGGAGAATTCACGAATTTTTCGATAATATACTAAATTTAGTGAAATTACGATTTTTATCGAATATTTACAAAATTTTTTGAAAATTTACTAGTTTTTCGAAAAAATTCTATTTTTTTTGTAAATTTAAGAAAGTTACTTTTTACAGTGTAGGATAACAGTGTTAAAATATATGTAAATTATGTGTTAACACTATTTTTACGAATAATTTACACATAATATTACAGTGTATAATTGCGTTATACACAGTTTTAATGTCTCAGACGAGAGGACCGAATTCCTGAGAAAATTTTACTAAAGTCCCTCTTTTCTCATTATTTTTGAACGTTTCTGGAAGAGATTAGGTAGGTAATGAACAAGAGCGCCCAGCTCAGAAAAACTCAAAAACAGCTTTTTTTCAAAAACTCATCCTGGGCTTAAATTTTGATATTATAAGGGCTATAAACTGGAGAAATAACGCATTTTTAAGTAAGTTACAAAAATGTCTCCACCCTAATCCGAAGGCCCGACCTGGCAGGTTTTACTAATTTCACTAAGAATTGCTCTTATGAATTAGGTGAAAAATAGTCAAATGTGATAATTTACTTAGGAATAAAATCCACTGAGATAAAAACTTGAGATAAGATATATCACGATTTATAATAAATCTTTACACTGTAGTAATATGCAGCAGAGTTTATTGTAAATATAATATATTAATTATTATTATACTCGAGTAAATATTTATTTTGTTTGAAAATTAAATTATATTCGGATGAAGTAGTTGTAATTATTATTTTATAAAGTGGCCGTAAAAAAATATTGAGATGAATTATTACGAAAATTAAAGTTCGGCAAATTTTTAGGTGACTAAATTATTATAGTCTTCCGAATTTGACTCTAAAAGAAAAATTTATAATTAGTAGATAATAAAAATAAGTAAATTAGATTATTTTCGCTAATCGGTACGCTGCGCAATTGCATATTTTTTTTTAAAATATATTTTCATTTCTCAAGTGGTAATTTTTTCTGCAATTGCTTGTTCAAATTATCCTTGATTATCATAAATTTACTGCATGAAATATCATTATTTCATTAATTTATTAATTCCCTAAAAATTATTTACTATTTATGCCAAATTTGGCATAAATATTTTTTAAAAATTTTGGGACATTAAATTCAAAATATACATCGATCAAGAGATATAAGTTTTTTTCAATTCATTGTCAGTGGAAAAAACGAAGTTTGGTCCATCTAATTTATAACGATTCAATTTATCGATGATGGAATTTACAACACAGGGAATGAAAAAATATTGCATAAGACTATTTTTTAAAATAATTATAAATAGCAAACTTAATTCAATTAAAAAAAATGGAATTTTCATTCGCAAACCAATCCATAAAATTACACTGATGGAATAATTTATTTTTTTAAAAATAAGCTTACTTATTTTATACTTTACTTCGTACCCAATGCGAAAAATAAAATACACGGTTCTTTAACTTTTTTCTGAAGTAATTTTATGTGGTTTCAAATATTTGCAAGATTGTTTGCTTAAAATTAGAAGAAATTTCCACTTGAAAAATAAATGTTTAATATTTTAAGGTCTGTTCGAGCAATGGTTCGAGAAATACAAACTAGAAGCTTGAAAATTCAAGCATAAGCTCACAGCAACTTAACTGTGTCCGTATTAATTTGTAAAATTTTGCCAATGAAATGTCAGTTCTCATTCAACACTTAAGAAAAAATTTTGAATGATCAAATATTATGTTCTAAATTTTGGTTTAAACGTTGCGATCATTATTTAAATTTTTTTAATTACACAAATGATTTATAATTTTTCACCTTTCTTGGTGTAAATATGAAAAATACTTAATAATATTTTATGTTGACCTTAATAAAAATGAGTCAACTTATTGGAAAACGTGATTGTTAAATGAAATAATGCGTGTATTGAATATTCAAGTTTTACTAGAAATAATTAAATATTACATATAGCAGACGTACAATTTTCCTATATAAAATTAGACTTTCTCTAATTTCGAAAAAATTGAATAATTTCAATATCAAACCCAACAAAGTCTTCTAAAAATCAAAGACATATAATTTAATTAAAGCGTTAAATAGATCATTTAAAAAAAGCGACATTAAACTATATCAATGTAAATTAACTTTGAATTAAAATAAATCAAACCCATCATCATCAATTATTCTTGTAATATTAATATAATCAATTACATAAAAAAAATCTCATTAAAAAAAAACATGTTTTTATTTTTTAAAGAAGGTCGTTAAAAAATAGATATAATAATGATAAATTTTTGTCTTTTAAATATATTTATGTGTGCAGTACCTACGTGCATTTATAAAATATGACTTTTAACAAATATAACTAAAAAATAAAATTATTTAATTTAATTACTTTTTTTTTTTTTTTTTTAATGTTAATTACTCTATACAGTCTTACATAAATAAATAAATTAAAAAAATTGTTTTGAAAAAAATTTAAACAATAAAATACCTGATATTCGTATGCAATGAAACGTTTGAAATAGCATTAAAAAATTTTTTTATAAATTAATTTCTATTATCAATTGTTATGATTTTTCAAAAGAAAAAGGAAAAAAAAAAGAATTATTTATAATTTAGCTTTTATATACACCGCATGTTAAACTTTTTATATTTTCAGTCTTTGTTTAATATTAGTCAAAGTAAGGTATAAATACAAAACGTTATAAGTGTACATTTGATAAAAAATGTAATAATATAATATGCGTTATCATTTGGCATATAATAATAATAATAATAATAATAGAAAAAAAAATGTTTTTCTTATCATTTTGAAGATTCTGTGCTGATATAAAATATGTTTAATGAAATATTGAGTGTTTTAAGTGAAAAAAAAATGTAACGTGAAAGTGTGTTAATTAATAAAATGTCAACGACAAGTTCATTAGAATTTTCAACTGTTCGTAAAAGTAACAGTAGTAATTTAGCAAACAATAATAACGATAATGAACAATTAAGAAATCATAATAAATCAACACAAATAGATCAAACTAATTGGAGACTCAGATCAAGACCAACATCTTTAAGTCATTTATCGCTTAATCAAAGAACTAATAATTATCATGATAGTATTGGATATTCTGCATTTAATTTAACGTAAGTCGACGCGTCCTAATTCTTATTTTTCTAATTTTTTTATGCAAATTAACATAGAAAAATCTTTATTAGGACTTTACCATTAGGATGCTTCGAAGTATTTTTTTTTTTTTTTTTTACAGCAATAAACAAATAATTATTATTTCGTCATTTCAAATAATTATTTTTTTTTACATAGTAATAAATAATTAAATAAAAAAAAAATGTATAAAATTTAATCAAGCTAATTATAATAAAATATTTTTTTTTTATCTTGTCAATGATGATCATCGTTATTGATTTATACTTATAGATAAAAATCATATATTTTTTAAGAAAAGAACGTAAAAATATTAAATTACATATTGTTTTTTTCTTTTTTTTTTTTTTTTTTTAATAAAAACATTAAATTATTAGTTATATACAGTTATAAAGAATTACGTAAAAAAAATTTTTTTTTGTTATTTAAAATTTTCAATTTTATTTTTTTTTTTAACGAACGTATTAATTATAGGAATCCTAGTCATGGTTTTTGGTCAAGTCAAAGTGAATTAGCCTTGGTTAATAATAGTAATAACAGAAGATTAGGAAAATCACAAAGTATTGGTATTGATATGCCAATAAATAATTGTTGTTGTCATTGTTCATGTTCATCGACAACGAATCTTCGACATCAAGAACCACCAGCACCAATGTTACAAGATGGTCCAGAAGAATTATCATGGCGTAGATTACATATGAGTCGTGCTAAACTGAAAGCGACAGCAACAACATCAGAATTGTTAAGTGGTTTTGCTATGATAGCAATGGTTGAATTACAAATAAATGATCCAACATCAGTGCCTGAATGGTTATTTGTTATGTTTGCTATATGTACAACAGTATTAGTATCTGTGCATATTTTTGCATTAATGATAAGTACTTATTTGTTACCAAATGTTGAAGCTATAAGTAAATTACAAGTAGCAAGATTAGTCGAAGAATCACCACATGAAAGAATGCGTGGTTTCATTGAATTAGCATGGGCTTTTTCAACGGTACTTGGATTATTTTTATTTCTCGTTGAAATAGCAATATTATGCTGGGTTAAATTTTGGGATTATTCATTTAAAGCAGCAACAGCGAGTACTATCATCGTTATACCAGTACTTGTTGTTTTTATTGCATTCGCTGTACATTTTTATCATTCGCTTGTTGTTTATAAAGTTAAATCTACTGATACTGATATGAAAGAACTTGAAGCTATTAAGAGAAATCTTGATCATCAACAACAAACTTCTGTATAATCTTTAATTTATCTGTACATATATAAATTATTAGTCTGTATAACTTTATTTTTATTATTATTATAATAATTTTAAAATAAAATTAAACTCTAAAATACTTTTTCTTTATTTCTGATTTATTTTTTTTATTTTGCTTTTTTTTTTTTTTATTTAAAAAAATCAATGTATAAACATATGTATAATATATAAGATATTATAGAAACTTTTTTTTTAAATTTAATTCTTTGCGTAGACGTTAAGTATATTTAACTATCATATTTAATATATCAATTCCTTTTTCATTTATTCGATTAAAAAAAAAAATATATATATATTATAATCTACGAGGCAAAATACTGTAAATTTTTCTCACTTGCTGAATTATCTCACATTTACTTTTATTAAAATCTGGTCTTATTATATTCAACTTTAGCTTGCTCAGTCTTAAAATATGCAAATATTATGCTCGATAAAACATTTTCAAGAATTTTTGAATTGAAAAAATATTTAAAAATCATAGTTTGCATATTAAATCCGGCGAATAGTAATAAGTAAAATACAAAAGATAAAAAAAAAATTAACTAAAAGGAGGTCACAATTTTATTGAAATATTTTTACAATATATATTTTCAAATACCTGATACCTACACATTACATCGCGCTAAAATCACAATTTTAAATTATAATCAGATTTTTTGTAAAATTGAAGACAGAAATACTTGTAAGCTTTAATTGTAGAAAGAAAATTTACAAACAAAAATAGCGAATTTTCATTTTTTTCAAAACTTTACTAAGATGTTAATTCACAAAATTTTCGGTAAATTTACAAACTTTTTGAAAAAAAAATTAAAAATCCGAAAAATTTATCAGGAAACGCTTTAAATTGTTGTCCAGAAACTTTGAACTACCTAAAAAATCTGATAGAACAAAATTACATAAGCTGGGCACTGTTGATATTAAGAGACCTAAAGATTCCAGTAAGTATATATCTTCATATTGTTAAACTATGAATTCATTATTAGAAATTAATCAAAGGTTCATTTTTACGTATTTTGCCTCCTACAGCCTAATATATATAGCATGAGAATAAAATTTACATTATATAATATAAAATAATATTATTATTATTATCATTATTATTTTTACAAAGTTTATTTCTGAACTTAAATAATAATAATAATAATAACAAAATCTACAGCAATATCTACAGCAAGTAATTATAAAGCTTTTATAATAATGAATAATTTTAATGCATATATATATACATGGACATATATATAACTTATATTTAATAACAAATTTTATGTATAAATTATAATTATATAATGTTTTTTTAATTATAATAATAATCTTTATATAATAAGATTTTTTACTACAAATTTTTTTTGTATTTAAATTTTAATACTATTTTTTTTTTTGTTTTTTTTTTTATAATTTTATTTAATTTTTAAAAACAAAATATAATATTAATATTAATCTCTTTTGTAGTTAGTTATCAAATGCAAATTAATTTATATTTTGGGCAGTTTTTGTGTTTTGTTTTGTTTTGTTTTTTTTTTTTTTTGATGAAAGTATCTTTACAAAATTTTGCTTATTCACTACTTGGCTATTAAATTAGTTGCTGCATATAAAAATTAAAAAAAAATAAAATAATGTTTGCATAATCAAATTTATTTAATTGCAACTATTTTATCGTTAACACATATAATTAATTGAGTAATTATGTTACTTAAAATTTTCTACACATAAAAAAAAATTTATTAATTTTCTGGCTTTAAATTTATACTTTCATCAAAAATATTCAAACATGATTCATAATAATATTCATTTTTTAAATAAGTTTTTTTCTTCCAATCAGTCTTTAATTTTTCTTTATACGAATTTTTAAACTTTAAAATTAAAAATTATAAAGAGATCTAAATTTTGTTCTTGACTCTAATATATAATATAGTACATGTTATTAATTTATCTAATAAATATTTAATTTAAATTACAAAATATATTTGTAAAGTAATTTGGACGAATTTTGCTAAAAATTAACATCACAATATAATCACTAAGATGTTTTAAAGAAATATTAAATTAATTAAGACAAGTAAATATAAACAGAAACTTCAATTTCATAAACAAAATAATTTTATAATTTCCTTGGGTCTAAATCTTTAATATATTTCTGCACTCATTTTTGCTTATTAAAAATTACTAAAGATAAAAAGAAATAATAAATTTTGTACAAGTAAATTTCATCGATACGTTATTTTTCATATTTCTACTATATTCTTAACACCAAACACTTAAAATTAATAAATTAAGTAAATATGAAAAAAAAAAATTAATTTAGAAAAACAAATGCTGTATTTTTAATAAAATACAAACGTTTTTTTTTCTTAAGTAGTGACTAGATAAAAATGTTCTAAATCATATACATAAATAAGTTTTAGATTTGTATCGATAAAACTACCCATTTTTTTTTTTTTTTTTTATTGATATTGAATTTTTTTTATCTTAGTGTACTTTTATAAGCACCCATAAATTACTTTGAATAGGATTACAAAGTAAAAACAAGTCAGTCATATATAATTAGGTTTCAATACCTATTATTCTATTAAAAAACTGTTTTTCAAAAAGTTCTTACATTCAATATAAAACGAGTTTTGAGTATAGCTGTCAGACTTCCATGTGTTTTGGAGCTTGTATAGTTATAAATGGTTCACTCCACATTCGTCTTAAGTCTCCCTGTCATTAAATTTAATTTTGTAAATATTTATTTTAATAATAATTATGAAATAAGTTACCTTTAAATATGCCATAGTAAGTAGTGGTAAGAGTGTGAAGGGCACCAAGTATAACAAGGCAGGTTGTGCAGCTTTAAAAATCTCAGAGCTAACTGTGGCAGTAAGCAAACCAAGGAAATAACCAATTAATGAACAATGAAAATAGGTTATTCGGTTTAAGTGTCTAGGTGGAGGTACACCAGTTTCACAACCACCCGGAATAAGTTGCATTTTCTTGTAAGCATCGTATCGTAAAACGAAACATAATAATAAACCTGGCATAACTACATCTCCCAGACCTAGCATAGAAAAATGACCAGCACGGTGCATGGATGGGAAAACCAGCTTCCCTGGAAGCGAGAGCTTTGGTGCATCATGCCCTGAATTGCCTAAATGTAATCTTCTTGCAACAAGTCCAACAGGATTATCAGCTGGTCTAGTGGCAACCTGTATTTTAATTAATGTATTGTACTTAATGAGTTATAAAAAATAAAAATTATTAGTTTTAATTTAATTTCATAAATTACCTTAACCATAACATTTGCGCTGAATATGTAAGAAGAAAAGAAAACCCAGAAGACATCGTAAATTAAGAGACCCGTGAGTAGTAACGTGGAAACTTTGAGACTAGGCAATCGAACAAATGCTATAAATGCAACACAAAGTCCCATACCCATGGCATCCATGAGTAACCAATGTCCAGTCAATACCCAAATACACACTATACTAACACTCATTAAAAAAGATAAAAGCTCAGCTCCTGTAAATCTTCCGCAAACACCAAATGATATTTTATTTCCATCAGTGCATGGACGAATAATATATTGACACATAGGCAATAACAGGAAAGCTAATGCTACTGTGGCCATTATCGCTGTACATATAGCAAAAAGCATTTGCATACTATCAAAAAAGAAGAACATGACCAATAAGGAAATGGAAGCACCAAGAGGTAAACACAATACATGCAATGTATCTAGTGTTAAAACTCCTTTCCCTGAAACGTTATCTAAATTAACTACACCACTATTTTTTGTTATACCAGATAAAAGATCTATTCGTTCTTTTTCTTTTTCTCGTTCTCTAGCTTCTTGCTCCATATTCAAAGATCTAAAACTCCCATAAACAATCAGTAGAATGGATATTAAGTAAGTAGATACTCTAGAAGAATCCATTATAGTATAGGCCCTAAAAAATATTATTAAATAAAATAATGAAACTAAAAAGTAAGATGCTTTCTGTACACTTACCACTGATAATCCACCTGGTTAGTGGCCATGTTTATAAAAACTTTTGGCCCAACCAGGTTAGTTACTTAGTACTTATCATTTAGAGAAGCTATATATCACTTATTTATTTATTAATTGAGATCATCTGCATTTGTTCCTGAAAAATTAAAATAAATTAAAATTTATAAAGACAATTCAACAAAATTTTAATGTTAAAATTGTTACCTTTTGCATTTATTAATCATGTTAGTTGAATTCATAAGATTTTATTCTATAACTGCATCTAGAAAACAATGATACAAATAAAAATCATTTATATACCAAGTGCAGTGCACTGTATTTAAAATACTGTTTTATTTAACTAAATCAAAAACTTACAATCTATTTATTTATATTTTTAAAAAATGTGCTAAATATAAAACAATAGACGGAATAAGGATATAAAGATTAAAAAAAAACTTTGGAGAAATCGTCGTCAATCGTGCGCGAATTCACAATTAACAACAATATTTAAATATGATGTATTTTTCATTTTTTATTGTATTTCCAATTTAATTTAAGTACACATTAAATACTCCCATAAAAATTTATTAATTTTTTCAAAATTTTATTTAGTTTAAAAATATGATAGTTTTGCAAAATTTTGGAGCAGAACTTTTAGCTGCAATAAACACTCCATCTTATTTATTATAAACATTGAGGTCACGTGATAAATAAAGTGTATACTACTGTACATGCGCGTGCGCACAAGTGTAAATGTATGTTTCAATGTATCCAATTTGCAATTTGCATTTCGATGCAAAATTTGTAGCGAATTAAACTTTTATTACCCTGTTTATTCTTATTATTATTAAATTTATTTTTAATGAATAATTTTTATCTATCAAACTTAAAGAAATTATTTTAAGCAAATTTTTTTTTATATAATTTGTTTTTATATACATATAGCGTCAGGTTTTGTTATATGGGATTTTTACCTGTTCTGCTGCTTATAAAGTTTATAATTATCCAAACTATTGTATTAAACATATTTAAATTTATTATATTAACTGTAATAATGTTTTAATTATATTCTTCACATATAAAACGATTCTGATCTCGTTGACCCTTATTTATATAGCTTTCTCCTACTCCTCACAAACTCGCAATTTATAATCTCTGTTGCAAATTGTAACCGCACTAATGCATGCAAAAAACGATTATATGAAGTAAAATAAATAGAAATAAACTATCAAATAATCATATTTCTACATTTAATTGTGTTAAATTAATTAAATTTTAATTAAAAAGAACACTTTTAACACTTCTTTTGATGTGCTAGATAGCTGTAGATAGTCACTTGAAATTTATTTGCATGAGGTCGACAAACTTTCGCTTAACTCAACTCTCTTGTCAACTGCACAATATATATAGCTATACATACACTCTGCTATACATATACCTATGCGAAAATGCAAGACAGGGACTACAGGGAGGATGAAAAGAAAGAAAAGAGAGGGACTACACAATTTATAAAGTTAATAATGTTATATTTTTATAAATATCAGTATTTGCAAATTTATATTTTTTTATATTCAATCAGAAAAATTGCGATAAAAGGGAAAAAAAAATTGTAAGAGGTAAAAATTAGAGTATATTTGCAAATATTAGGTTCCTGTGGATTTTTAAATTCCATATTACCTGAATATTTGCTGAAAATGTTAACGTTTCTAGATATCGAAATTAGAAAAAATTAAAGAATTAAGTAAAAGCTAATAAAGAATTATTGCAAACTTTGAAAACATTTGCCCTTTGGGAACAACTATATTCATCGAAAAATGAAGAACATAAAAATTTTTATAGTTTCATGTAAACTGCTACAAAACTTTTTTTTTAATAGTTTTAATTTAAGCAGTAAAACTTATTTAAGTTGTATATAATCATAATTTAAAAATGTTTTTCAAAGTAAAATGATATTTTCAAATATTGGTATATCTAAGTACAGTAGAAATTTATGAGGAAATATACATATTTTTTAAGAGTTTTTCTTGACAAAAAAATTAAATTTATTTCTTCTATTAAGTCTCCAGGCTTAAGATATAAAATAGAACGTTTATTTCTAAATTATCAAAATGCAAAAGTGTTACGAAAAAATTGTTGAAACCTAGGCATTTATTTTTTTCAGAGAAAGAAAGAATTCAAATGTTAATATATAGGTATAGAAGTGCAACTTTTTTGTTGGCAGCACGATAATTTTTTTTTTACTACTTTGGTATTCGTGGCGAAATAATAATAAACTTACACAATCAACGATCAACACAAAAAACAATATACAAATACAACGCGATTGTAAGGTTATAAAAATACAAAACGTTAAAGTGATAATATAAAATAAATTGAACTGTAATTGTTCACAAAAAATATTTTTAAAATAATAAAAAAAAAACATACATATATATTATACATTATAACAGTTTTTAATAAATTAACAAGTGTTTATCCCAATTTCGTTAATTATTTTATAATTTAAGTTTTGTGATTAATTAAGAATAAAGGAATACTTTTAGTTTAAAAATGTCTATTAGAACTTACGGTGATAAACCAATAAGTTTCCAAGTGGAAGAAAATGGAGAATATTTTTGTATTGGTTCAGAAGTGGGAAATTATTTACGCCTCTTCAGAGGTTCCTTGTATAAAAGATATCCTGGTATGTTCAGGAGACCAATCACTAATGAGGAAAGAAAAAAGTTAATAGAATTAGGACTAACACAACATGTTCTTGCATCTAGTGTATCCCTTTTAAGAGCAAGCGAAGTTGAAGATATTATTAACGGTAAGGATGAAAAATATAAAGCTGTATCGGTTCATACAGCTGATGGACCTACAGTTCCAAGGGAAGGGAAACAGGTAAAGAAGACAATGCCATGGATTCCTAATTTGCCAAATAGTTCACATTTAGATGCAGTTCCACAAGCTACTTCCATTAATCGCAATAGAATTTTTAATAAGAAAATTAGAACATTTCCATTATGGTATGTATATTTCTTTTACTTCTATTCATAGACTCTGAATTATCAGGCTAATATAATTATTAATTGTAATTTAATATTACTTATAGTTTTGACGATCTGGACCATGACTTAAATTTAGAAAATGCTATTCAGCAGGAAGTACTTGTACCAATACGATTAGATATGGAAATTGAAGGTCAAAAATTAAGGGATACATTTACTTGGAATAAAAATGGTATGTACTAACTTAACTAAAGCTATTAATTAATAATTATTGCATTCTATAAAAACTCATTAACTATTACAGAAAGTGTTATTACTCCAGAACAATTTTCTGAAGTATTATGTGATGATTTAGATTTAAATCCATTAACTTTTATACCAGCCATTTCTCAAGCTATTAGACAACAAATTGATGCTTTTCCTCCAGATAACGTTCCGAAAGAACAAGGTGATCAAAGAGTTATTATAAAATTAAATGTCCATGTGGGTAATACTTCATTAGTAGATCAAATTGAATGGGATATGTCTGAAAAACAAAACGATCCAGAGAATTTTGCTTTAAATCTTTGTGCAGAATTAGGTCTCGGTGGAGAATTTGTTACAGCAATTGCTTATAGGTATGCTCGTATTTTTTTTTTTTTTCATTTTTAATAAATAAATATTTATTTATAAATTCAGTATCAGAGGGCAGTTATCATGGCATCAAAGAACTTATGCATTTTCGGAGGCACCTTTACCAGCTGTAGAAGTTCCCTTTAGACCTCCTTCAGAATCTGATGCTTGGGCACCATTTTTAGAAACATTGACAGATGCTGAAATGGAAAAGAAAATCAGAGATCAAGATCGAAATACAAGGTGAATATTTATTTAATTATTTTTTTAAAAATATTAAATTTTTATTTATATTTAACCTTTTTTGTTGTTTTAGACGAATGCGAAGATTAGCAAATACTACCCCTGGCTGGTAAAAATATTTTGTATAGATTAATTTAAAGTTAGATAACCAGATATTTTTAATTTTTATAAATAAAAGTACAAAATTAAGACTTCCTATGATTTGATTGTAATTTTTTATTTAATGAATTTTCGTATTATGTTTTATATTTAACATTAAGATTTTTATAAATATATTTTTATTTATGTGATAATTGTATACAAATAAATTTTCATGTAAGAAAATTTTGATTTTTGTTTTTTTTTATTTCTTGTGAGAACAAATTTTACTGCTTATTGGTTTCTACAAAATTTTTTATGGATCACTTGAGTCTCAAACAATACTATTCAATTTTTCCAAATATATTTGGAAAAGACTATAGTCTTAGATCTATTATATCTATATATATATATATTAGAGTGGACCTATTTTTGGACTTTGTGGAAAAACTTTGCTCCCCGGGTTTTTTTGTGAAGTTTTGGTCATAAAAAGTTCCCAGTTCCAAGGATTTTGATTTAGCCCTGCAAAAACACGTGCCTGTAACCACATCAATTTTCCCATTTAAATAACATGGGAATTTTGAGTTTTTAGCTATACAAATTTTCACAAAAGCCAAAAAGCGTTTTAAAATGCTAATTTTTACTGGAAAACATACTTTCATATGTTGTAAAGACATACAAACCGCCCTGCATTCATTCCAAAGGGAATTTTGGGGCTAGAAACGCAAATTTACATTTTTGCTCAATCTTATAAAACAGGGTTTTTCGGTAATTTTCGATAAAAAGCTACAACCTTAAAAATTAACCAAAACACTTCTGGTTGATTCACTTTTTTTGGTGTAAGTGTCACCTTTCGAACGACGTAAGCCGTATATTTAAATCACTGTTTCTTTTAGCGCTATAGTTAATTAACCTACTGGTAATTTTTGACCCGAAATGACCAATTTTTAAATTTATTTAAATTGCTGCCAAAATTGTAAATTTTTACGGAATTGAGTTTTAAAGGCCTTAATATTTTTTTACAAGCTTCAAATTTCCAAAAATTTTTTACTCATCTCTTTTCTTTAATTACTTTTTAAGATATTACTTTTCAAAGATAATGATAAAAATTGACTTTTTTTGAAAACCCTGAAATTGGGACTCAGTAAATTTGCGTTTCTAGCCCCAAAATTCCCTTTGGAATGAATGCAGGGCGGTTTGTATGTCTTTACAACATATAAAAGTATGTTTTCCAGTAAAAATTAGCATTTTAAAACGCTTTTTGGCTTTTGTGAAAATTTGTATAGCTAAAACTCAAAATTCCCATGTTATTTAAATGGGAAAATTGATGTGGTTACAGGCACGTGTTTTTGCAGGGCTAAAGCAAAATCCTTGGAACTGGGAACTTTTTATGACTAACGCTTCACAAAAAAACCCGGGGAGCAAAGTTTTTCCACAAAGTCCAAAAATAGGTCCACTCTAATATATATCTATATATCTATCTATATCCATCAGTTCCCTTGCAATTGAATATTCAAAAAACTTTTAATTGGTTTATTTGTTGCACTGTAAAAAGTAACTTTCAAAAATTAGAACATTTTCGAAAAATTAGTAAATTTTCGAAAAAATTTGTAAATATTCGAAAAAAATCGTATATTTACTAAATTTAGTATATATTAACAAAAAATTCGTGTATTCTCGATTTTTTTTGTGAATTCGCAAGAAAAATTGATAATTTACCATTTTTTTTCGAAAATTTACAATAAATAGTTGTAAATTTCCGAAAAATAGTTGTGAATTTACAACTTTTTTCGTAAAATCACAAAAAAAAATCGAGAATTCTAGAATTTTTTGATAATGTACTAAATTTAGTAAATTTACGATTTTTATGGAATATTTACAAAATTTTTTAAAAATTCGCTAATTTTTCGAAAAAATTCTATTATTTTTGTAAATCTAAGAAAGTTTCTTTTTACAGTGTGTTTATAAATTTCAGCTTTCAAACTTGTTGAACGATTTTTATTTTAGATCCTGACTTAAAAAATTTAATTTACAAAAGGGCTTGTATAAATATGTTTAAAAAATTGCATATAAAATACATTAGTTGGTTTTAGACTTTTACTTTTCTTGAAAAAATATCCTCAAAAAATCTTAAATTCTCTCATCGAATGATATATTCCTAAACAAAAAAAATTATTTTTTTATTAACATTTATTATAACAGTTTATTATCAACTAAAGCCTATCTTTTCCTAAAATAATCAATTTTTAAAATGCGGCCATAATGAAAATTTTATACACACTTATTAAAATATTTCCCAATATTTTAGGGATATTTGATCATTTCTTCATAATTTTTTAATTCATACTAAAATCAGAAACTGATCTAAGAGGAAGGTAAAAGTATGGGATTTTAAAATAAAAAATTACCATTTGTTCTGATGATATGCCATTTTTTAAGGAATTCCAGAAATTGTAATTTCAAATATTTTAAAATTTTTAAATTAAATCTGGGTTTATTTTCTTTTTAAGTCACTGTTTTTGCAGAACTGCTATGCAAATTTTCGCTATCTAAAAATACTTTATGATGAAAATAAACGTTAGAAAATATTTTTTTTAAGAGATTGGAGACATTGCCAAATTGCGCCCTACATATGGGCTTATATTAATTATATAGAGCCCCATTTTTCATTAGAGGTCAAGTTTTGTTCACAAAGGCTGTCTTTTAAATGCATAAACGAGTGCATAAAATTTTTTTTACCCTTGAAGTCTATTTTCACTCTTGGTAATCAACTTTGACATCGGGATTTCCTAATTTTCTTAGATTTCTCTTAGCTCCCTTTCTCTATTGAAGGCAAAATTTTTGCTCGTTGAAGATACACTACAGTAAAATCTCGGGGAGGGGGGTGGATGTATTAATTACTGGCCTTCAAAAGCTTTGGTCTACCATAGGTTTTTTATTTCGTTGATCACGAATTTCGGGGTGCATTCTGGGAGAAATGAGCGGGACAACCTTAAATTTGCAAAAACTACCTCTAAAAGAGGTATTTTTGATGTATTTTATGTTTTTGCGAATTTAAGGGCGAAGTGCCCTTAATTTTCAGTACAATGGACCGTAAAATTCGTGATCAGCGACCCAAGAAACTCTTATGGACCAAATATACACTGAAGGCGCTAAAATAGCAAAGACACTCAAAGTACGAATTATTTAGACTAAATAAACTCTTAAACTCTTTAGTTTTGCAAATTAAAGAGTGTTTCTAACCTTTATCCCTGAAAAGTGACCCAAAAAACCTATAGTAGGTTAAAGCTCATAACAGCCAGTAACTGCCCAAACCGCAATTTTACTAGAGTAATATATTTTTCATTAAATATTTATTTTGTTTTCTTAGAGTCTTTCACTCCCGAAAATCGACTTTTACATCAGCATTAATTATATTCTATATTCTCTATCCCAAAGGGGTTTTATTTTGCCAAAGATTATTTTTACTCTCAGAGGAAGTATATTTTTACCAAAATGTAGTTAGTATATATTATTTGTAAATACAAACTGTATGTGAAAAACAGTCTCGATGGATGAAAAATTTCCTTTAAGAACTAATTGGGCCCAAAAAAAGTTAAAGAGAAATTCTAATGTAAAAGCTTATTCTTATCAGAGTAAAAATAGACTTTGGTACAAAATAGATATTATATGAGAAAAAGTTTTACGTGTAACAATTTTATACTCTGGGTAAATAACTTAAAACTTCTGGGATTAAAGAAAATCTGATGTCAAACTTTTAATTGCTATTTAGGGGCAGAAGATTCTGTTTTTATCTTCGGGGCTTAATTTTTTATCAGGACTTCATTTTAGCTTTAAAAGGCCTATAGTACTTTTAAAGTAATATAAATTACTCTCGTTGTGTACATTATTATATCCCAATACTTATTTTTCACCTCAGTGGTTTATTTTTCGGCAAGATATTTGTTCGACACATCGATGATTCTACCAAAAAAACTTGTGCGGAATAGTTATACACCAAAATTTGTTGTGTCGAAAAGTTCAACACAAATTTTCAATATGCGGTTTTAAATCAGGATATTTAATTAATATCTTATCCATTCAAGCGCATAAAGTAATATTACCATTGGCATGTTATTTTCATAAAATGTTAAGTATTTTTACTTCTATTAAACTTTCAGGGGCTGTTTCAAATTATAAGTCTTGTAAAAGACTAAAAATAAATTATAGGTCTTGCCCCTAATGTTCCATTTTCCATTGCTTTATGACGTTTCAACCATTTTTTACATTTTCATAGTGATTTTTCCCTTAAATTCGTAAATCGGGACATCAATTTCCATCAAAAAAAGAAAAGTTCAGACGATTCCAAATAATTTTTATTATATTCGATGAGACATTGTCAATTTTTTTTTCAGAGAAATGTATGTATACGGAAAACTATCCCGAAAATTAGTAAAAAAATGAAGTAACCGGTACAAAGCCACTGTATACAGTCATGTATATAGTAACTATATACAGCCCTGTATACAGTTTTACGCGGAATCTAAACACTATATTCATATATATTAATTTTTTAATAAAACACTATTACCACGTAAGAAATGGGTCCTAGGCATGCATAACATAGTCAGGGGAATTATTCGCTACTCAGAGGAACAAAATAAGCCTTAGGGGCTCATTGGTCCCAATCGAGAAAAAAATGAAATCCTGATGATATAAATCGAACCCTAGGGATGAAAATGGACTGTAGGGGTAAATAAAGGGTCTAGCATGATAGAATAAATACTAAATACTGGGTAATTCCATGGATAAATAGCACAAAATGGAACGCGAGGTCTCAGAATTAAAAAATTTTATTTTTATTCGAAAAAACTACCAGTTTTTTATAGATTTTTAAGAGAGTTATGCTGTTCTAAAGTTTTTTGGTAAAATTGCTCTCCTCAGCCACCATTTTTGAAAGTTCCGTAAAAAAGCTCCGGAAAACGTTAAAAAATAAAAAAAAAAAGGTTTTCGATGTAAAATTTGATGAGGAATTCGAATTTTCAGTCAGATTTTCCCCATTCTGTGCCCATTCGCGGGAAAATTCAAATTTCTGCCCCAAATTTGACAAATTTAAGTGAAAATAGCCGAAAGGCTTCCCACTGAAAAAAAAATTTTTTCTTCTGAAATTTTTCCAAAAGTTCATATATATCATAGAAAAAATTTTCCTGAGGGTAATTTTTGATATAAGAGAGTAATGCTGATTTTAGTGAATTTTTCAATTTTCTCATTTTCGACTTGTTAGTTATTTTGCTAATTTCCCGCTTAGTCACGTGACCAAATGAAAATCTGACAAAAAAATTGAATTCTGCAGAAAATTTTACAAGGGTATAGTAATTTTGGTAGCCATAGAATGATACATCTCAATTTGACAAAATAATTAAAATTAATTATAAAAATTAATAAAAATGAATATTTTTAAAATGGGATTTTCTTGATTTTTTTTACATTTTCAGCCTAAAAATCATGAAAAATCTAAAAATAAAAGTACTTCTTTTGGGGAAACAAAAATTAGTTTTACTAATAATGAAAAATAAGTTTTTTTTTAAGTTTAGAGTTTATTTTTCATCGACATGTCTATAAATGATTAAAAAAGTACACAAAAATCAATAAAATCACATTTTTCAATTTTCATTTTTTCTATATTTTTAAAATCATTTTTATTTATTTTGTCAAATTGAGGTGTACCATTCTAAGGCTACCAAAATTACTATACCCTTGTAAAATTTCCTGCAGAATTCAATTTTTTTGTCAGATTTTCATTTGGTCACGTGACTAAGCGGGAAATTAGCAAAATAACTAACAAGTCGAAAATGAGAAAATTGAAAAATTCACTAAAATCAGCATTACTCTCTTATATCAAAAATTACCCTCAGGAAAATTTTTTCTATGATATATATGAACTTTTGGAAAAATTTCAGAAGAAAAAATTTTTTTTTCAGTGGGAAGCCTTTCGGCTATTTTCACTTAAAGTTGTCAAATTTGGGGCAGAAATTTGAATTTTCCCGCGAATGGGCACAGAATGGGGAAAATCTGACTGAAAATTCGAATTCCTCATCAAATTTTACATCGATAACCTTTTTTTTTTTATTTTTTAACGTCTTCCGGAGCTTTTTTACGGAACTTTCAAAAATGGTAGCTGAGGAGAGCAATTTTACCAAAAAACTTTAGAACAGCATAACTCTCTTAAAAATCTATAAAAAACCTTCAGAGTTGGTGAATCATCTAATTTTAAGTAGTTTTTTCGAATAAAAATAAAATTTTTTAATTCTGAGACCTCGCGTTCCATTTTGTGCTATTTATCCATGGAATTACCCTACTACCAGATAAAATCGGCTATCCGAGGGCCCATTGGGTTTATCGGGTAAAAATGAAATTTTGATGCATAAATTGATTCCTAGGGATGAAAATGGACTGTTGCCGTAAAAAATGGGAAGATAATGAAAAATTAATACGTAGACGTAGACGTAGTACCTAATTTATTTCCATGAGAGTGCTAGTTTTAGAAAGTTCGTTTATAGTAATTTTTTGGATCTGATACCGAATTTTTTCAAAATTTTTTCCTCGATTTTTTCTCATAATTAAAATAATTTTAAAAATTGCAATATTTTTTTTTGTTTCTGGATGTAATACTTCGTTCAGTTCTATGAAAGTACTTATATTTGAAAATATGGTTCTTACTCGATATCTCGAATCTGACATTTAATTTTTTGAAAATTTATTTCAAAATTTTTAATCAATAAAAAAAACTTTTAAAAGTCAATAGAAATGTATGTATATGATTGCATGCTTGTAATCGGTGATATCTGTGGCATATTGAAGTATTAAGATTACTGTTTGAGGAACCTTAGTGCCAGCTAGTTGGCAGGGTATTATTTAACAAAACACTAATTACTACGTAAGAAATTGACTCTAGGGACGCATAACATGGTTAGGGGAATTATTCGTTACGCAGAGGAACATAGTAACCCTTAGGGGCCTATTGGGCCCAATCGAAAAAAAAATGAAATTATGATGTAAAAATAGAACCCCAGGGATGAAAATGGACTATAGGGGTAAAAAATGGGTCCAGCATGATAGGACAAATACTACCATCAGCTGTCAAGGGGCCCATTGGACCCAATCGGGAAAAAATGAGATACTAAGGTACAAATTAATCTTGAGGGATAAAAATGGACTGTAGTGGTAAAAAATGGATCCAGTATGATAAATTAAATTCCAGCGGATAAAATCCATCATCAAGGGGCCTATTGGGCCCAATTAGAAATAAATGAAATCCAGATGTATAAATCTAACCCCAGGGATGAAAATGGACTGAGGGGTAAAAAATGGGTCCAGAAGAATAAATAGAATAAATACTACCAGATAAAGTCGAGTATCCGGGGTCCCATTGGGCTCTATCGGGTAAAAATGAAATCCTGATGCATAAATTGAATCCTATGATCGAAAATGGACTGTTGGGGTAATAAATGGGTCGAGAATGACAAATAAATACCAATGGATAGAATCAGCTATCTCGGGGCCCATTGGGCCCAATAGGGAAAAAAAGAGATACTGATGTAAAAATTGATTTCGAGAGATAAAAATGGACTGTAGCGGTAATAAATAGATACATGATAAAATAAATACCAACGGATAAAATCCGTCATCCAGGGGTCTATTGGGCCCAATCGGAAATAAATGAAATCCAGATGTATAAATAGAAGCCCAGGGATATAAGTAAACTAGAGGGGTAAGAACTGGGTCCAGCATGATAGAATAAATACTATTAGATAAAGTCGTATATCCGGGAGCCTGTTGGGCCCTATCAGGTAAAAATGAAATTCTGATACATAAATTGAATTCTGTAGACGAAAATGGACTGTTGGGGTAATAAATTGGTCGAGAATGACAAATAAATACCAACGAATAGATCAGCTATCTCGGGACCCATTGAGCCCAATCGGAAAAATAGAGATTTTGCTGTACAAATTGATCTCGAGGGATGAAAATGGACTATAGTGGTAAAAAATGAATCCATGATAAAATAAATACCAACGGATAAAATCCGTCATCTAGGGGCCTATTGGGCGCAATCGGGAAAAAATGATATCCTGATGTATAAATCGAACCCCAGGGATAAAAATAGACTGTAAGGGTAAAAAATGGGTTCAGAATAATAGAATAATTACTACCATATAAAATCGGCCTTCTCTGGTTAAATCGTATAATGTAGCTTTTGGCTAAAATAAATTTTTGAATCTTATATTGGATCAATTTGTAGAACAGGATCTCATTTTAGCCAAATCAGGTCCAATGCATCCCTGGATGGCTGATTTTTTCCGTTTTCATTTATTTTATATTTTTAGACCCATTTTTCATCACTAGAGTCCATTTTTATCCCTGGTGATCAATTTGTACATCAGGCTTCCATTTTTATCCGATTGGGTCGAATGGGCCCTGGGACAGTTGATTCTATCTGTTGGTACTTATTTTATCATAGTCGACCCATTTATTACTCCAAAAGTCCATTTTCGACTCTAGGAATCAATTTATGCATCAGAATTTCTTTTTTACCAGATAGGGCCCAATGAGCCCCTGGATAGCCAAATTTATCTGGTTGTATTTATCCTATCATGCTGGATCCATATTTTACCATTACAGTCCATTTTTATCTCTCGAGATTAATTTGTACCTTAGTATCTCATTTATTCCGGATTGGGCCCCAGGATAATTCTATCCGTTGCGTTGGTATTAATTTTTCATTCTCTTCCCATTTTTTACGCCAACAGTCCATTTTCGTTCCTAGAAATCAATTTATGCATCAGAATTTCTTTTTTACCAGATAGGGCCCAATGGGCCCCTGGATACCCGAGTTTATCTGGTTGTATTTATCCTATCATGCTGGACCCAATTTTTACACTTATAGTCCATTTTCATACTTGGGGTTCTATTTATACATCAGGATTTCATTTTTTTCCGATTGAGCCAAATATGCCCCTAAGAGTTATTTTCCTCTGAGTAGCGAATAATTTCCCTGATCATATTATGCAATCCTAGGGCCCATTTCTTACGTGCTAATTCGTGTTTTGTTTAGAAAAAAAAAATTTCTTTACACGGTGTTTGTATTCCGCGTAAAACTGTATACAGGGCTGTATACAGTTACTGTATACACGATTGTATACAGTGGCTTTGTATGGGAAGTTTCTAAAACTTTACTTTCTTTTTGAAGATAAATTATTAATTTTACAATATCATGTCCTTATTTCATCGAAGAAATATTTGGTTTTAATTGGGGTATTTTTTATTTTGGAGTTCTGAATTTTTTATTTTTTTAAATTTTTACATGAAAAGTCTGTATTGGCTAATAACAGCAAAAGAAAATTTTGAAAATTATTATTCTCGTGGTTTTTTCATATGGATATAATTTTAACAGCTTTGCACCTGGAGAGCTAAAAAACGAATATCGAAAAACAGACGAATAAAGAATTTATGAAAACTAAAAGCTTGTACAAAACGTTTTAGACTTATGAAACTTATTTTTATAAAAAAATATCATTTTGACGGCGCATCGAAAATTGATCGTTTGTAACCGTTTATTGGTTACTACGCAGTCGAAAGACAAATAATAAAAAAATGCGGTTTACGGGGATTAAAAGTAGACCTTTAGACAAAATAAAATGATTTACTGGAAAATTTTCGTTTAATTAGCAAGGTATTATTTGGAATATATAGCCTAAGAATTACTATTTTTAACACAGATGCCTGGATTTCTGGGTAAATCATTCGTAACTTCCCATTTTAGGTATTAAACGGCGGTATGTAGAAATTTAAAAATCAGAAAAATTGAAATAATAGTACTTTAACGGTAAATTTTTCTTAAAAGTTGTTATTTATTAAAACGAGGAAAACAAGACCATCCACGTGGTGATTCGTAGATTTCTTAAAAATTTTTGTGGGTGCTATGTAGTTTTTAAAAAGCGTCAACTTTGACTGCTGATATCTCTAACTCTGAACCTACAGATTCAAAGTAAAAAAGTTTTAGTGCAAAATGGTTGTCTTTTGATACAGTCATAATAAGTGTATCAAATGGTAGAGTATTTTATCGAGTAGTTTCGGATTTGAATGAGAGCCAATGAGAATAAAAAACTAGACCCTTTTCCAGTAAATTTGAGAAAACCAAATCCTTTTAAGTTGCCTCCTCTTTTTAAATAGAGGGGGGGGGGTGGCTTGATAAAAAATCACCCATGTGAGCAATTATTTTAAAAGTGCTACTTAATTTGAGCCTGGAATCGTAATTTTTTTTTTTTTGAGGGCACATCGATATGACCCGTGTTTTCAGGTAGTTTGAACCTTCAGAAAACCGAAAAAAATCGTGAACAAGAAATCGGCGATAGTTGCCAAAAAGATTTTTTCACTTTTATGTCAAAAACCGTGTTTTTCGTATCTGAGCTACCCCAAATTTTCAAAATAACTTTTTAGGTTAATAAAATTTTAAAAAATAGATAAAAAAATCTGATTGCCAGGGAAAAACCACTCCAAAAGAAAAAAAAACTTATCTTTTTACTATGAAATTTAGCCAAGTTATCGTCAATTTAAGATTTTGCCCAAATTCGTCTTAAAAAAGATTGAAATTTTATTGAAAAAAGCCTGATTCTGAACTTTAAACATGCATTACTCGCTTGATTTTCATCGTAAAATAATAATTTTTTTTTTTAAATCGATTAATTTGTCCCTGGGAATTCATTAAAAAAAAAAAAAAAATCATTTTTATTGACTAAATTTTAATTTTTAAGTCAAAAGCCTTTGAAAACTGTAAAGAGCAAAATTTACTTAACACAGTTTTTGACCTAAAATTTGAAATTTGGTCAATAAAAATAATTTTTTTCTTAAAGAAATGAATTGCCAAGAAAAAATTAATCGATTTTAAAAAAAAAATTATTATTTTATACGATGAAAATCAAGCGAGTAATTCATGTTTAAAGTTCAGAAACAGCCTTTTTTCAGTAAAATTTCAATCTTTTTTAAGACGAATTTGTGCAAAATCTTAAATTGACGATAACTTGGCTGAATTTCATCGTAAAAAGATAAGTTTTTTTTTCTTCTGGAGTGGTTTTTCCCTGGCAATCAGATTTTCTTATCTATTTTTTAAAATTTTATTTACCTAAAAAGTTATTTTGAAAATCTGGGGTAGCTCAGATAAGAAAAACACGGTTTTTGTCATAAAAGTGAAAAAATCTTTTTGGCACCTATCGCCGATTTCTTGTTCACGATTTTTTTCGGTTTTCTGAAGGTTCAAACTACCTGAAAACACGGGTCATATCGATGTGCCCTCAAAAAAAAAAATTACCATTCCAGGCTCAAATTAAGTAGCACTTTTAAAATAATTGCTCATATGTATATATACTTTTTTTATTTATGGGCCTATTTCAACACGGTAATTTGTGAAAAAGAAATGTATTTTTAAATTATAATACAATTACTGTATTAAGCTGAAAATTTTGTTGAATTTGTATATCAACCCTTAAAATAGACTGAATTTAAATTTTAAATTACTTTTAAAAAATCAAGCGTAAGTGATTGCAAAACAATTATTGTAACTAAGAAAAAAATTAAAATTAGCAATGTAAAATTAATATAGTATAAATTTTTAACCAAGGGAGCAAAAAAACAGAATGGCCTAGATCGCAACTTAATTAGTACCCAAGGCAAAGCCTAGGGTGGTAAACTGCGAAATTGGGCATTTTTCTTTTGCTTTGATGGATAAAATGCAATTTTTCTTTCTCAGTGGTCAGAAAATGGTTTTTTTATTTTCAATGCCCGCCGCGGAGAGAAAGAAATACTCATAGTTGTTGAAAATATTACAATAGCTTTTTATATGGCTATTTTTTTATAGTATAAGAAAACTTGTTGGGTCAGTTATTCCACCCCTTCTTTATTCTAAAATTTAAAAAGCATACCCTTAAGTACTAAAATGTATATATAATTGAATACATTTATTCACCAGGGAATTCTGTCAACAAACTCTCTGTTTATGCAATTTAAAGTTAGCCACCCTTGAAAATATCGTACATCCTGATGCATAGTACATGTCTAGAGCATTATCCTTTGGGGTCACCTCGGGTCAAAAGTTCGCCAGGGTGCATTATTATGTATATATACCTAAATTTATATATATATAGTGTCTCGACTTAACAATAATATCGTCTCCTGACAGGTGAAACGATATGAAATATTCAGGAGGATTCGCGCGACGGAATGTCAATCTGTCAACCTATCGTTACTCTTGTTTTCCCACCCTATTGTCTCTCATCTGCTAATCTATACATGCAAAATATCTTTTATTTTCTTTTATTCCTATATTTTTTAGTTGCTTTTGTAATTCTATATACACATATACTCATAAATGAGATATATTTTATGGTGTTAGTTTTAGAATATCATATCTGAATTGAATCGAATTATTAGATATCTGTCGCAATAATATCTGATAAACTGCCAAGATAATAATTATACGATGTACGAAAATTTAATTTTAATGTATATTTACCTATGCGTGCATATTATCAAATTAATGCGATTTTGTGTTATAACTATTTTACAATTGAGAAAGCTGTAATGTTTACATGATTACAATAAAAAAGAATTCGTTTGTGGCAACTAAAATTTTCTCTGAACTTGTCATAAAAAGCTTCTCAAGAAAATGGATTTTTTTTATTTGACCTGTTCTGGAAACCAGAATTCCGTTTGCGGTAACCAGATATTTTTTCGGTAGTTTATGAAATAAATATTCTGAATTCATCATAAAGCGTGAAAAAAGTTTGTTTCTGCAAATAAAAATAATAAAACTATGCTATTTTAAGCTCTAAATAAATGTTTTTAAAATCCACTCTTTATGAATTTCAATAAATTTATTTAAACATCGTGTAAAAACATTTCCCGACGAATTTTCAAAATATCTCTTATGATCTCCGCTGATCTTTTCAGATCTTCGGAGAAATATTTATTAAAATTATTAATGATCAACTAATTGCATTTCCTGTGAAGACGATTCTAATAATTATTTTTATTGTAAGAGAATTAATAAACTTCTTGCTGTACTTTTTAATTTTTGAAACAGATTTTAGTATAATGACCACGGTGACCTGGAAGCGTTTTATTATGCGATCAAAATGCCAAAAAAAAACTGTATGTTGGGGTCTTTTCTACACTAAAAAATGTCTACAAATTTTCTATCCGGACCTTCTATCCAGCTACTCTAAGTGTTTGCTGACAATATTGTCATATTTTGAATAATGATGATTTGAATTTTTTTATAAGACTGGTTTTTTTTCGAAGTATCCGGAGTTCCTAACGCGCCTGCAGAACTCGAAAATATAAGTAATAACAATAAGTTTCTCGTTGGATTTAGACCAAAACATCGATTTTTGAGCCTACAATAGCTCTCGAAAGTTTTTTTTGGCCTTCTCAAAATTGGGATTTTCTTAAAACTTTCAGTTTTTCTAGTGGATTTAAATACTGTATTAGATTATGTTCAAATTGATATCCCGTAGTATTTTTTCCCCAGCAATCCGATGAAACCGTTTATTTTAGCTTTTGACTACGTTTTATTGGAGGAAAATCGATTTTCGTTACTTTTTAGGGTCTGAAATTCAAGGGGAACAATTTTAAAAGTTATGTAGTTTTCTGAATAAACTTTTCTGTATAATATTTCCAAGAGGAACTTGTCTGTTTTTTCCCCAGGAATCCGATAAAACCATTTTTTTTAGCTTTTGACCACGTTGTACAGCAGAAAAATCGATTTTGTTTGTTTTTAAGGTCTTAATTTTAAGAAAATCTATTAAAAAAGGTTTGAAGTTTTCAAAATAAGTATTTCTGAATATTATTTACAAAAGGGTCATGTATATTTTTTCCCAGGAATCCAAAGAAACCATTTATTTTAGCTTTTGACTACCTCTTATATGAGAAAAATTGAATTTTGTCGTTTTTCAGGGTCATAATTTTCAGGAAATCCATTATAAAAATCAAGACAATATTGAAAATATGAAAATATTGACAGCAAACGCTTAAAGTAGCTGGATAGAAGGTCCGGATAGGAAATTCGTCGACATTTTTTAGCGTAGAAAACACCCCACCATACAGTTTTTTTGTCATTTTGATATAGAATAATAAAACGCTTCCAGGTCACCGTGTAACTAATAGTAGCATTTTTTAAATTTAAATAAAATCAAAAAATGAGGTTAAATAATCAAGTTTATCGTTTTAAAACTTTGATTAATTATTCTAAATATTCTATATAAATTTTTTTAATTTTTTTTTTTACCTCGGGGATCTCTGGAGATTACTTTAGAGCTATTTAAAGAGATAAAAAGTAATCTCCGGAGATCTCTGGAGAACTAAAGAAATCACCCAAAATTTGCGATCACTTCAGATCTCCGGTGATTACTTTTTATCTCCGAAGAACTTAAAAGATCAGCGGAGATCATAAGAGATATTTCAAAAATTCGTCGGGTTGCCAGAAACAATTTTAACGTTTAAAATTTGGAAGTAAAAGATATGTAAGTTCTAAAGTCTACTTTTATTGAAAATTAAACGCTAATGCAATAAAATTTTATCTTAAGGGTACCCAGGGTATTCGCATACGGGACAGGAGATTCGTAAGGCTCCTTACCTCCGAACACTCGTCAGCTTAAATGCATAAGTAACCTTCCTTATGCAGTCAGCCCATATGTCTGCACCGTACAGGAGTATACAGTGATTGACTGACAAAAGAAGCCTTCGCTTTCCAGATTTAGGTCCACACGTATTACGCATGTGCCTGCTTAACTCATTAGTGATCCTTTCAGCCTTTTTTGTGATTCTCAATATCTGCGTCATGAAGGTCAACTTATGGGATGATGGTATCAATATGTTTGCGGGTGAATAGGACAATCTCAGTCTTCGCCGTCGCAAGCGAAATCCGATAATTGACTCCATGCATTGCCTGGTTCAATTTATCCTCGGCAATTTTTACATCTTTTGCCGTTATGACTAGGACCAGATCGTCCGCGTATCCGACAGTAAAAGTACCTGGTCGTACATAGATCCGGTCCGAGGACCGATCTATTGTTCCTGCAGTTATTCTCCTCAATCTTGTTCCTTGCGCATTCTTGTAGATTTTTTCTCGATCGCTAAGGTAACTGCTGACGATTCTTCGCAGATATTTTGGTACCTGGAAATTCCTTAGCCCCTCCATAAAACCACACCATATTGATGAGTTGAAAGCATTCATCACATCAAGGGTCATTAGTAAAGTGATTTTCCTTGGATAGTGATAGCCTGTCTGTGCATTCCCGATGGCTTGGGCGATACTGCTTATGGTATCGATACACGGTTTGCTTATAGAGGAAATAGGTCTGGCAAAAATGCCGAAAGATTCTAAGCATGGGGGGTCAATTTTGGTACCGAATGTAAACAGAATTCACCTTCAAATAAATCAAACTCGTTCCTTTTTTGCCAATTTTTAGATATTACTAAATTTTTAAAACTCAGTTTTTTTACATTAAAAAAAAATTTTTTTTTTGATAATTTAAATAATTATTATTATTTAGTGGAAAAAATTATTTAAACTCGGTAAAAAATTATATAACTAAGATAGTAGAATGAATTTTGCCCCACCTCCCCTCCCTCCTCCTACAACGCCTTTCAAATGCTCTAAAATGGCTTAAAAATGGGAAAAATCATTTAGAAAACATAAACATATCTAAATATGTATATACTTGTATGTGTGTATGTGTGTGCGTGTTTATGTATGAGAAGGTGTATATGCATGTGTTTTACTGGAAATGTATATAAAAATACATAAAGTAAAATATACATACATTTTAATGTTTTTTTCTCTTAATATTACAATTATTATATATTTTAGAGTGGACCTAAAATTGGAGTTTTAAGAAGAACTTTGCTCTACGGGTTTTTTCGTGAACTTTTGATCATAAAAAGTCCCCAGCTCCAAGAATTTTGCTTTCGCTTTTCAAAAACGCGTGCCTGTAAGCACCTTAATTTTCCCATTTAAATATATTATAACATGGGAATTTTGACTTTTTAGCTTTCTAATTTTTTTCAAAGCTTAAAAAATGTTTTGAACAGCTGCTAATCGATGGAAAATACTATTTAAATATATAAAAAACGTTACCCAACCTCAAGTAGCAAAAAAAAATATTTTAAAAGCAATTTTACCGGTAATAAATGTGAAAAAAATCCCCATTGAAATCATGATAGAAAGATCTTGAGCCCTTTTTCGATGATTGAAATAATATGGCTACATGTAATTTAAATGGAGCATTTTTTTATGTTTATTACCAGTACGCGTTTTTAAAAAACAAAACCAAAATCCTTGGAGCTGGGGACTTTTTATGACCAAATGTTCAGCAAAAAACCAAGGGAGCAAAGTTTATCTTAAAGCTCCATTTTTAGATCCAATCTAAAGTATTTGCATTCATGAATGTACACACATATACACCTTCTCATACATAAACACACACACAACAACACGTATATAAGTAAATATATTTCTTATTTACATTTATGTTTTCTACATGATTTTTCCCATTTTTAAGCCATTTTAGAGCATTTGGTAGGCGTAGAAGAGGGGATGGGGGGGGGGGCAATAATTCATGCTAGTATCTTATTCATATACTTTTCTACCGAGATTAAATAATTTTTTCCACTAAATAATAATTTTTTATTCGTTGTCAAAAAAAATTAAAAAAAAGATTTTAACAAAAAAATGTAAAAAGACTACATTTTAAAAATAAAGTAATATCTAAAAATTGGCAAAAAAGGAACCAGTTAGATTTACTTGAAGGTCAATCCTGTTTATGTACGGTACCAACATTGACCCCCCATGCTCAGAATCTTTCGGCATTTTTGCCAGACCTATTTCCTCTATAAGCGAACCGTGGATAGTTGACTATTCTCGGCGAAACCCGTATTGTCGAGGAGACAGATCTCCTGCAGTTTCTACAGCCCTCAATATTCTTGGTAGCAGCATCTTCAAAGCAGTTTTTTCTGGCTGTGTAAGTAATCCAAGAGGACGCAGAAAAATTGTCAGTCTGAGGTCCCCATTGCCCTTACTGATAAGGACCAATCTGGCTCTCTTGCAGAGTTTGCTGAAGACACCCGCTCAAGCACAAATATTTTACATACTAAGGATAAGCTGTGGACACTAGTGCGTGGCTATCTTCAGAATCTCAGTTAGTATTCCAGTAGGTCCTGGTGGCTTTACATTTTTGAGCGAGTCTACTGCTGTTAAAAGCTACTCCACAGTGAATTTTACCTCTCTCTCTCTCCGGCTGGGTAGGGAAGTATCCGTCAACTATACGCCTAAATAACCTCCTCTTCGTTCATAACGCCACTTGCGTAAAGAGCACCAATTCTCTTGATGACTATTTTGTAACCAAGATCCCATGGATCAATGTCCACCTCATTAAACAAAGCCATCTCGTATGCTCTCTTGCTTCTCCTAACAGCAAGTCCCAGGCTTTTCATTACCTGCTTATGCTCTGCCATCAGCTCAGCAGCATCTGTTCTGGTCCTTGCACGTGTGGCTCTCTTTCTCGTAGTTAAGATCGCACTCCTTAGACGGGCTATTTCTTTTTTCCACTAGTAGGCTGGTGGTCTTCCTTCACGAGTTCTTTTTTTTTGGCATGGCTATATATGTTATATGCTTTTTCCAGCAGCATCATGATTTCCTTAATTAATATCTTTGCGTCGTCAATATTTCCTGGACTTATTACTTTCCCCAGGATAGCAGTCTCTCCTCTTCTAAGAATGCTCACCAATAATTCACGGTTAAGCAGTTATCTGGATAGTGAATCCAAGGTAGTTGCTGGTACAAGAGAGTGGCTCCGGCAGAAGCTTTGTCTGGATTAAGGAAACAATATTTCGCGGTTTAGCCGCTTAATACTCCATCTACAACATTTCTTTGCTTCGTCTCTTTGTGTCTGTAGCTGCTCGCCATGCACCTCAAAAGAGATATATTGATGGTCACTCGCCGAGAAGTCCTCCAGAACTTGCCAATCTATAGTCCTAGCAGCCAAATCTTCTGTTGTAAGATATATATACGGGATGATATGTCCGTAGCCAGATCATTTGAAAGTTGTAGTCTTACCTACATTAAGCACAGCTAAGTTGAGCCTGACAGCCAGATCGAGTATATGCTCTCTTCTTGTATCCGTTTCGGGCATACCCCACTCTACAGCCCTCGCGTTGAAATCACCTGCTATGACAATTTTACCGGTCATGTCCCTTACTGCATCATCCAGGCTGTGAAGTTTGGTCAGAGTTTCCTCTATGGATTCGTTTAGTGTGAAGTACACGCTTATGTAGGTAACACCTTGCGTCTTAATCCAGACAAAGCTTCTGTCGGAGTCATTCTCTTATACCAGCACCTTCCTTGGATTCACTTTCCAGATAACTGCTTTCCCCAGCTCATCTGAAAACCAGTTCGCGGAGCGTGATCCAACCTACTGCTCGCTTGTAAGGAAAAGGTGGCTGACTCTTCTCTAGCAAATTGGAACATCATGTTTCCTGTTAAGGGGCTTGTGTGCACATTACCTTGAAGCACCTGTAACATTCTTTGATTTGCTAGGATCTACGCCACTCCTTAATTTCTCAAAAACCCTCCGTAGCGCTTTACACTTTCCTTAATCTAAGTTATGCTTCAGTTCCTTGCCTTTCTGAGCGAGATCGGCACATAGCATGCACCTTGGGTTAGCTGTGCAGTCAGTTGCTCTGCGTCCTTCTCCTCGACATTCATAAAAGTTTTTCCTTCTTTCTGGTCCATTGCTATTATTGGCTATGTGCCCGTAACGTAAGCAATTAAAGCAGCGCGTTAGTGAGGTCCATAAACTTACCCTACAATTCATCCACCCAATTTTAATGCGTTCAGTGCGAGCTAGTTTGTAGGTGGTTTTTTCATCAATGTCAACATAGGCAGTCCTCTGCTCTCTTGAGTTGCTCTTAGAAATAGTTATCCTAACTATATCTGTTACTTCTTCTTTGCCCTTGATGGCATTGACGACATCCACCGGCTTAGAGAGAGAATTCAAGTCAAGAATTGGGTTGACTCGTTTTTAGGAGCGATCGATCCCTAATTTTGACTTGGTCTCCCATCAAATTTTCAATACTTAAACATGTTATTTTCTTTTTGTTATAATTATTTGATTTTAAGGATGTTAACTTTAGTTTGAGTACGGATTTTATTAAAAATTGGCATACACAATAAGTCATATTAAAAAATGTATATTTAAAAATTGAAGATACTAGGGTGACTTCTTCATTATTAAATAATTATAAATAATTTGTTTTTTCGATCTTATACACGCTATTCTTATGGGACGACATTTTATAATCAAAAATTTTTGTATTTTTTGAGTACAGTTTTTTATAAAAAAAATTAGAACCTATAAAAAATATATCGTAGAATATAATTACTCAATTTATTTTAGACTAGGGGGATTTGTTTATAACGAAAATTTTATTTATTTAACAATTCTAATTTATAGTCGTGCGCGCGCAGGGTTCTCGCTTTTATAGTAATGTGATAGAATAGGGAGAGAGTTGGCTGCTAATGTCTATTACCCCTATAGCTTCGTACTTAACATCCTTAAAAGTAGACTTCTATTGTTGGCATTTCTAATATACACTGAAAAAAATTGCGCTCACTGCAAGCAAAATATCCGCTAACGACAAGCGGGATTTCACTTGAGGCTAGCGGAATTTTTTTTGCTTCCAAACGATTGCAGATGATTTAAAACGTAAAGAAAATTAAAAAAAAAAATTTCTTTTATTTTTTAAAAAACTTTCTCAAATCTCATCCAACCGAAACATGCATATCCCAAGTAAGCGGGAAAAACATATTTTTTAAATTTTCTTTAAATTTCAAGTCATTTGCAATCGTTTGACGAAGCGGTATTCCACTTGAGGCAAGTGGATTTTCATTCAGTGTAATGAACATTCTTATTTTAAATTAACTCCCAGATGTGATTAGAATTTCAAGGCTCGCAACTTTATTAACTTAGCTTGTAGATTTAAATTTACCGAAGAAGCTCCTTTCCAGTTTTCGAATTCAAATTTTATACAGAGAATCAAATTTAGGTCATCAAAAATTTTATATTTTATAGTGAATCTTAATTTCTTGAATTATGCAATCAAGTTTTACGACAATATGGTTGGATTCCGAACTTTTGAACCCGAATTTTATCCTTCATTTGTCAATAGATGCCTTACTAGAATTTTGACATATAAAAATCAAATGGAGTAGCCTGAAAATGTACATTTATTTACAGCAAACAAAAATTTAAAGTATCAGATATTCGTATGCAGAAAGCTTTAAAATTATAGTTTTTGACTTTCAATTAAACTTTTTTAATACTCTAATATTAAGTAGTTACAAAAAATTTCATTAAAAGTCAAAAACTATAATTTTGTTTGGCTATTAGAAGCTGCTTGAAAAACTGTATATACCTGTATCTAAAAACCAAAAACAATGAATATTGTTCGGGTAGGAAAGCGTTAACACATATGATGAATAAATTATTTTTGGTTTTATCATTTACTTACATTTTCCGTTATTTTACCAGATTTTCTTTATTTTTCTTTTTGGATAGTATTTTGAAATTCACATTTTCCTAACGCATCAAAAGTAGCACATTTTTATGTGCAGTTACATTTTAAATTTATTTTCCGTTATAACTCTTTAAATGATTTGCAAATATTTTACAAAATTTTTATTTCAAACGAAAAAAAAAGAAGGAAACATAATATGCGCTTGCTGTATATATTGTAATAAAAAAGAAATAAATTACAATAATGCCGATGATGACGAGGAAAAGAGAACAATTTTACGGTTCGTCCTTCGCGTATATAATTACCTTAGAATATTTAACATGGGGTCATGCGAAAATACATAAACTTAAAAGTCAGTGTACCATCTCAGGGAACATTTAATCGATGCTTGGTAAAAATAAATGACGTATTTTTGGTCTAAGTGTATAGGAGTAGTATCTTTTATATTTTTTATTATGAAATTGAAAAAATATTTTTGAATTAATTAATAAACTACTGATACTTTGTAGTCAACCCACGTAAAAGGATTAAGCTTAATGTTGGTTAAGCTTAATGAATTAAGCTTACTGGAGTAAGCTTACTGGTTTAAGCTTACTGAAGTAAGCTTACGGACTAACCTAAAAAGGCTTAATTTTTAAAATTAAGCTTAATCCAGTAAGCTTACTTCAGTAAGCTTAATCCAGTAAGCTTACTCCAGTAAGCTTAATTCATTAAGCTTAACCAAAATTAAGCTTAATACTTTTACGTGGGAAATCACGATTTTGGTTGTATATAGTTACTGGCCAATACCAGATTTGGTCTAGTATAAGTTTTTGGGGTTATTTATGTAAGAATGCGCGGTTAAAAGGTGTATTCATTATGTATTTTTGTTTCAGGGGCAGTTTTTGCAATTATAAGGGTGGAACACCAATTTCTCGTACAAAGGATCCCGAAATTCGTGTTTTTCGATCCAAAAAATCTTTGCTCACCAAATTTGAAAACTCAAAGTAAAAATACATAAAAAATAACCCTTTAAGGGTAAAAGCGCTCATTTCTTAATTAAATGACCATGACTCCGAAATTCGTGATCAACGACCTAAAAATCTTCACTAGACCAAATCTGGTGATGGCTAGTAACTATACAACCCCCCCTTTGTGATTTAACTGGAGTATAAATAAAAATTATAATATAAAATTTATTATTTTATTTCGAATTATACCTTAGTCCACACTTTGGTTAATTTTTGAAGTCCAGAAAAAGATTCTGAATAGAAAATTTCAATTTTTCGATCAATTTTCAAAACTAAGAGATCGGTAAGCTTTTAAAATTTTGTTTAAAGCTTAAATTTTTAAATTTGTACAAAAATAATCAATTTTTTTAATCCTCTAACGAGAAAAGTTCCCTATTTTAAACAGTGCTGATCACATTAGAGTGACGAAGATTGAAATGAGTAAACTAACAAATAACTAACAATAAGTCTCACTACAATCTTTAAAGCATATTCACCTTGTGTGAGAGACAAAATATACAAAATCTCTGTGCAAAAAATTTTTTTAAACAGCAAAGAATGTAGTTAAAGCTTTTTTTGTCATAAGATTGATTTTTTGCTAATCTATTGGAAGTAGTAAATCTAATAGATTTGCTCATATATTATTTGTAAAATATTGTTTTATCTGTCTTGTATTGCATTATTTTTTTTTTTTATCTCTTTACTTTCTCAGATAAGTTAGCAAAATTTATATAAATACAATAAACTTAGTTTAAGTTAAAAAATGAGCTACAAGAAAAGCAATTCCATCAAATTAAAGCTTCATTTTATGAATTATACAAGAAAGTTTTGTGACTGATTTTATTTTTCTTTGATTTGACGTTAAAACACTTTTAAATCTGATTTTTTATATTGCATATTTTTTTTATGTTCTAATAAATATTGCATTTATTTTTCTTTTTATATGAAGCATCTTTTCTGGTTTTAATGCTACAATGCTATAAATTTAAAGAATATACACCGGAATAAAACTTACAATAGAAAGAAACTCTGCGTAACTGTATGTAACCGGTGATATTTTATAATTTTTTATAAAAAAATCTCTAACTACACTTTTTTTTTATTTGCTCATTTATTTCTGTGAAAGTACTAATATTTAGAAGTATCGTTTTTACTTAAAATCTAGACTCTGATAATTAACTTTTTGAAAACTTTTATCTCAAAATATTGGTCGCCAAAAAATAAAAATACCCTGCCAACTAGCTGGCACTAAGGTTCCTCAAACAATAAGTTTAATACTTTAATATGCCACAGATATCACAGATTACAACCATGCAATCATACATACATTTCTATTAACTTTTAAAAGATTTCTTTATTAAAAATTAATATAATTTAATTAAAAATTTTTGAACAAATTTTCAAAAAATTAATTATCTGATTCGAGATTTTGAGTAAAAACCATATTTTCAAATATAAGTACTTTCATGGAACTGAATGAAGTATTCATCCAGAAAAAAAAAAATATTGCAGTTTTTAAAATATTTTTGTTTTTTTAATAATGAGAAAAAAATTTTGAAAAAATTCGGTATCAGATCCAAAAAATTACTACACAAGAACTTTCTAAAACTAGTACTCTCATAGAAATAAATTAGGTACTACGTCTAAAAAGAAAAAAATGTTTAGTGCTTTTTGTATTTTTTTGTGGCGAAAATTTTGGGAAAAAAATTTTCAAAAAATTAATTATCAGATTCGAGATATCGAGTAAAAATCATACTTTCGAATATATAAGTACTTTCATGGAAATAAATGAGGTATTATACATCCAAATTAAAAAAAAAAAAGTACCTCGAGATTTTTTGGTAAAAAAATTTTTGAAAAAAAAATTAGGTCTTAATTCCATAATTTTTGTGAAATATCACCGATTACATACATACATACACACATACACACAAACACACACACACACAGACTTTTTTTAAAAACCTGTTTTTTAGCTTCCTGAGGTCTCAAAATGTGCTTATATGCCAAAAAATCAAAAACCAAAATTTGACCCATCATAATGGTTCCTCATTGAGGAACCAAAATACAAATTTTTTTTTTCTTTTTGTACGTGTAGTATCTCCTTTTTCTACGAAAGTATTAATTTTAAATGCATGATTTTTACTCGGTTTCTTGGATCTGGTACTTAATTTTTTGCATTAAAAATTAAAAACAAAGCTCAATTTTTTCCCTTTTCGAGATAGTAACAAATTGTTTTCTACGGAAGTACTAGTTTTAGAAATACTGTTTTTGTCGATTATTTGGATCTGGTACTTAAATTTTTAAAAATCTTTTTTTATAATAAGAAACACCCTAATACATATTTACACACACACACACACACATGTATACTTTTTTTTAAACCGGTAAAAAATTAAAATTTCACCTATCAAATTGGTTCCTCTATTTGAAACCAATTATAATGTTGTTGCCTTTTCTTAGTTTAATAAATTGTTATATAAAAAATCTTGATTTTACTCATATAATAAACTCGTTAGACGTATAAAAACTCTGAAAAAAATCTGATTGCCGCTATGGTATTTCGGTTGTGGTAGTCGGAATTTTGTTCTCTTTAAAATGGTTGCAAATGGCATAAAACCTAAAGAAAGGTGTAAAAGAAATCCCTCTTGGCCATCGTGCTTGCATTTTAAATGAATAATCTAATTTTTTTAAATTTTCTTTACGTTTAAAGACAAAGAATTTTTTTCCGTGTAACTCTACTCTAAGAAACTCATTTTACTTGTGTTTACTTTAAATAGTTGCTTGAATTTTCAAATACCGGGTGAAATTAATTGCATTTTTCCAAAAAAATAAGATTCTAAAAATTATAATTCATTTAATCACTTACAAGTGTCACCATTGAGAACGTTGTTTCTTATGAAACCAGAAATTCGTTCCATTGTTGCAGCACGTAGGAGTGATTAAATGAGCTATTATTTCCTGAATCCAATTTTTTTGGTTCAAGGAAACTAATTCCAACCGCGCAAAACAAAATATTTTAAACGAACTACCAGTCTAATATTTATAAATAATTTTGTTCTTGTAAAGTACTAAATATACAATACTATTTTTGACTAATTTTGTTTCGTTTGAAAAAATTGGCATTTTTTAAGGAATCGATTTTCCATCCTATTATCAGCAATTTATTTTTTAGTGTATATTAATTTATATTATTAAAAAAAAGATAATTTACCATGGCCTATATATTGTTTAAGAAAAAATGATCTACATTTTAAATTATGTACTGTAAATCTGTAAATAAAGAAGAATCTATACATATATATTCGAAAATTATAGACTAATACATTTTTTTGTACTATAGTAAAAAAAATTTTTATTATTTTTGTAGTTGAAATTTAAAAAAGTCATAAATTAAATAGAGCGAATATAAATGTAAATCTTTTTAAATTCTTAGAAAATTGATACAAGAAAGTATTCAAAGATTTTAATTATCTTTTAGATTTGCAAAGTTTTAAGTGTGTATTTAATATTAAGAATTTTTATTAATGTTGCTTCTTATAAATTCAATTTTAATTTTATTCGTTTGAAGAAAAATAGCCGTTTTTTATACAATAAAGAATATGGCTTTGACTTAGAATGCAAAAGCTAAACCCCATATTTTTTCCCGTGATTTAAAACATAGTTTTGGATATCTAAAACAAAGAGCCTATTTTCTATCCTGGGGAGACGGCTTTTTGCCCATTATATGCAAAACTATATTTTAAATCACGGATGAAAATATAAATTTCCACTTTTGCATGCTGTCTGCAATACAACTGCATGCAAAGTCAAAACCATAATATGTTGTCCCTTGTTTAAAAAATAGCTATTTCATGTATATTTTAATTTAGCTTTAAATACCAGCGCTAAGGGATTTTATTTCAGACCCTGTCTTATTTATTTTTTAACTTTCCATCTGCATATGTTAAATGAAAAATTGTATCTACATTTTTTTATTGGGAAAATTTTGGGCTACCACGTACCTTTCTTTTTTACTTTTAGATAGAAATAAAATTACTATTTATTATTAGTATCTTCAATCAAAAGATAGGTACACCTTTTCAAACATGCATACTTATGTTAGATTTTTAAAAAAAAGCGCTGCTAAGTTGTTGTGGTTCCTCAAAAATTTGACAATTCATAGGTAATGGGTGAAAATGTAGATTATGTACAAATATAATAGTATTGGTATTTATTTAAGATCCATCCTAAACTCCATATGGATGTTTTGACAGAGGTCACATCCTGTCACATCCTGCCCATGCCGTCACATCCTGCACTATTTTAATTTTCTATTTATTTATCTATTTTAATGGGTTGAGGGTATATGAAAACTCATTTCAGCAATAGTGGCAATACTTGGGAGTGATTAAATGAATTATAGTTTTGTTAATTTTATTTCTTTGGCAAACGGCAACTAATTTCACCCGGTAATCTAAAATCCAAGCAACACTTTTTAAATTAACTGCCAGGCTAATGTATCTACATATACAGACTATATTTAAAATAGCTTTGTTAGGATACGGGGGTTTCAAAATATAATTACGTGGAAAAAAAAATTAAAATTTTACCCCTTATATAGGTTTTTTTTTGAGGAACCAAAAAAACATGCTTTTTGGGAAACTCGCACTCAAAAAATACATTCTTTTTCTGATTGGTTTTTTAATTTTTTGGGTCTGCTTGATAAATTTCAAAACTTTTGTTAGTTTCTTAAAAAGTTTACTTACTCCTTATTTTTAAAATATTTTATTTAGTTTTATTTAGAGCTGTTAAAATAGAACATTCTTAATAAATTTTTTTAAAAATTAGTTGAAAAATTTTTGAAATGCCGTTTTCTATCTAAATAAATCTATAGAACCTTAAAAAATGGCACAGTATCTAAATTTTACTTACTCAAAACAGTTGAATTAGGTTTGTATATAAAATATTTAATTTTGACTATAAATTCATATTAAAAAATACATCGATTTGAATTTTTTCAGCTCAAGTTCCAATAGAATTTTGAACAAACCATGAAAATTTAGCCACAAGCAGTTGAAGTATTACTCTCCTCTGATTATGATTATTGCCCGAAAGCCAGTATCGAAATCAAGGCTTTCTGAGCAACAATCAAAAACATAAAGAGTTTCTTTAATTAGACTCTGAATACCTGAAAATTAATAAACAATATAAAAGTGCATACCAATAAGAATAAAATTAATAAATAAAAAAAATAATTCTATAAATGGCATTATTACATAGTTTCATATTCATTAACATGCTCAAGAGTAAAAGTGAAGCAACCACAAGAAAATTATTTTTTTACAACTATTATATTAAATGCATTCCAATTGCACTGGTGATGATATCAATAAATATTGCATAATATAAAAAAATATTATTTTTATTCTATTATTTCATTTTATTTTTTTCTGCACTTATAAAAATATTTTCAAACTACTTTGTTTTTATAGTTTAACGTTAATAATAATTATCCAGATTTCCAAACTTTAATTATTAACAACTAAAAAGTAAAGGCTAAATAAATTTTTTTTTTTTTTAAATATTGTAAAAAAAAAGCATTAAAAATAATAATGAGGTTACTAGAGTAAAAAAATGGCATTGTCTATTTTTTAAATATTAAGAGTTTCTCTCAAACACTATAAAAAATTATTATTATAAAATCGTAAAATAAAAAAAAAATGTTATATTGTTTTACTTAGAAAATTATTGTTAACTTCAATTATATGATTATAAAAAATTATTATGGCTTTTCTAGAATTTATATACATTTTTTTTTTTAAGATGTAGTTTTTTATGAGGCAAAGTAAGAGGGGAGGTAGGCTCGATGATCTTTTGTAATCCTGAAAATTATGTTTTTTAGATTATTTTTTTGCCCTAAAATCCAGAGCCCAAACATTTTTTTACTCAAAATTATTCGAATATTTAAAATATCTAAAATGAAAGAATAAAAAAAAATTAGCATTTTTTTTAATTAGAAATAAAAATTCTGTAACATAAATATCTAATACTCACGCTTGTTGAAAAAAAAAAGTAAAACACCTGTTGTTATACATGCTAGTCGATTGTATTGTGTATTATGAATACATAGTTTAAAAGAAAAAAAGAGCGTGAAAGCTAAAAGTTGCGTAATTTATGTTATTGACCCTTTCTTTTTGCACGTTTTCTCAATGTTTTATACATTTTTTAACATTTCAACTAAAACAATACAATTTTTTTTAAATCTATGTAATCTTGATTTTTTCGTCTGATTAAAAAAAAAAAAAAATTCTGGCCAAGAAATTTGTTTAAAAGTAAAATAAATTTTTCATAAATACCTGTAAAGATAGTAGAGTACGAACACAATAAAATTAAAACACCTTGAAATAATAAAAAAAAAAACAAAGTTAAATTACAAACAGTAAATCCTACGATAGTACTAAAATGAGAAGGTATGTGCTAACCGAACAAGTTCTCGAGAGCGAATGATACAATTCAGTTTGAGTATACAAAGAGATCTATTGCCTTTTGTTTCTATGAAAATCATCCCCAGAAAATCGCACTTAAATTATTACTATTATAAAGGATTAGTTTCAGTAGTGGGGGATGACTTTCAACGTATTCTGTATTTCGCGTTTGTAGAACTCCTGGGATTCTGCGCTTTGGTTTCTCATTAATTATTACTGTAATCTATCTATGAATTTATTGCAATATCTATATTCTTTTATTATTTATTTAAACAATAGGATTTAGTCAAAATGGTAAAAATCTGAGAGATCAACAATTTTTTGTACTTTTGCTACATTGGATGATCGGACTAATTTTCCGCTACAATAAATTTTTACCTCTAACTGTTTTTTTTTTCTTAGTAACAAAAAAAGTACACGATATTTGGGTCAAAGAAACTTTTAGTGGTGTTTCTTAGTAATGACGTAAAATAAGTTTGATTTTTACGCCTCCTGGGCCCATAACCTGTTACTTTAAGCTGATCAATTCATCAATAAATAAAACAGTCTAAAATCCAAGTAAATGCTTTCTAAATAATTAAAAGAATAAACTTTATTTGAAATCAATTATCTTAAAATACATAAATTCAATGTGTTTTTGATTAGAAAAGATATTATACATCAAATAAAATTATTTTTACTGAATTGAAGTTTATTTTCTATATATATAAAGGTGTAATCGTTTTAAAAGCTTATAAGCGTTGCTGTACAAAATACAAGTCAATATAATATTTCTTTTTTTATCAAATACAATGATACACCTGACTTGGATCATTTATATTGTCCATTTTTTTTGTTATTCTTTGATTTTTCTTTATTCTCAGTTTATATATATTTTTTCTACGTCAAATTCTTGGTAAGATTTTATTTTTTTTATAAATTATTAGGTAGTCTGTACCAGTGTGGTCTGTAGTACGAACTAAAAGTTTAAGAGAAATCATTTTTTTTTTGTAATAAAAGTTTAACGATTAATTGTATATAACACTTTCTATTTATTTGTAATCGCAGTTTTTATTTTTTAGAAATTTTATTTTATTGTTTTAAGGAATTATTTTTATCCTAATAAGATTCAAAAATATTATTCTGATTTGAGCTTTTTTGCGAATTCTAATTACTCTGATCTACTCAGAAAGATTTAGTAGTCAATTAGCAGGGTTTATTGTACGAACATTGCCCTAGCAATAAAATCCAATAATTTATAAAATTTTCCAGTTTTTTGCAAGAGATAGGTAATCAAAATTTAAAACCAATAAAATCTGAAAAAGAGGCATTATTATAGACTCGACTAAAAATTGACTAAAATTAATGGGGAAAAAAAAAAGAAAGAAAAAATCTGACACGGGACTCGAAAAGGTCGTTGAGCATTGCGAGCTAATAGAAAATTTACAAATCCATTTTACCTGTCTCGTGTTATATAATATATGTTTCAAACACGACATTCGCACTTTGTATAAATATACAGTAAAGCTTCTTCTCATCCCTTTCAATTGTCAATCCTTGACTAATCATTTCAAACGTCCATTAACCTTTCCATCTTCTTGCACTATAAATATATCCCATAAATATATTTAAATCTTCTCTATTATATGTAACTCTGACTTTACCCTATCGCAATATTTGTCATTATAAAGGAATGTTAGTTTTATTTCTCTTCATATTCAATATAATTATTTGTAATTTCATTTAAAACCTTTATTTTATCCACCGAACCATTTGTTATAGGTTAATGATCCCGCCGAATTGAGAAAGGTAAGTGACTGAAATTTAATTTCGGAATTAGACTTCGAGAAATATGATGGAATGGAGTTTTAGCTTTTTTTTTTTCATTTACATATTTTAATTCTACCTTAATCAATTTAAATTTTATATTTATTTTAGCGTAACAATTAAAAATTTTATTTTAATTAGTTAATTATAATTTTTTTTTGAATTTTATTAACCAAATTTAATATTATTTTTTAAGTGAAATTATTTTTTTTTTTTTTTTACAGTTATTTATTAATTTAAATTAAATTTATTTTGTTTCATTTAAATATTATTTTATTTTTTATTCAATAAAATTAAATAGTTCACTGATTTTACCACAAAGTATTACACCATTGTTAAACAAAACTGTATTCTGAATTTAGAATTTTTTTTTTTAATGAAACTAAAGACTAAATTATAATTTCGATAGAATATATTTTATTTTATTCAGGGTAATTTTTTTTTTTAGTCTGTCTGGAACGTTTTTAAAAGTTAATGGTCGCAAGAATGAGGAAGCAAAATCATTCGGAGGGCAAATTATGAAATTTAAAACGGTAAATACACATACTGTGAGTCAAATATAACATAATTAACTTTTCGTTTTTTTAACTCAAATTTTGACTGAAATTTAGTATTTTAATATTAAATTGTTCAAGTTTGTACAAAGGTAGATAGATCAGTAAGTGATTACCCCCCCCCCCTCTCCCCCGAATGAGTAATGTTGTTCTTGTAGCATTCATTTGACTGAACTTAACCGCGGTTAGTTACCAGTTTTGTTACTTTAATTGATTTATTAGCTTAATTAAATACAAGTTTAAAAGATTTTTGTTTACTATTTTCGAATACCAAGGGTGACCGAAAAAAAACACTAAAAATCCACCCCTTTTTTCGCAATCTGGCTAATTATTTACTAAACAGATTTCAACTAACGTTTTTTATTAAATTTTGGAAAATACACATGATAATAAAAATTTTGTTAGTAAAAATTTTGCTCAAGTTCCTTTCTGCAAAAAAATTTTTCTGTCACTCATTATAGAATTTAAAAAAAATGTGGAAAAATGCTAATACTTGTTAAAAAATAATCTGCGACCAGACTATGGGCTCCTGGCCCTGAAGTTCAAACTTTTGCAGAATAAAAAAAATTCAAGGATGTCTAGTCTAAACCACCACATGGAGTAACAGAATTCTCTACTTCAGCAAATTTACAAAATGCAAAAAAAATAATTGAAATAAATAAGTAAAAAAAATATTTTTTGATTTTAAATTTAAATGCCAAAAACGAAATAAAATATTAAAAATCTAATGGGGTTTATTCATATATTTATTTCGAATAAAATAAAAAGCGTACGTCAATCATTCATGTTTTAGTAAAAAGTTTTTATTCGGTTTGTACGTTACATTATATTTAATGGAATTTGCAGAAAATATATTTTTATACTTTTATAGTTATTAACTTACACATATAGGTTTATGAAATAAATTGATTATACTGGTTAAACTTCAAAATTTACATATAAAATATGAATGATAAATATTTAAATGACAGAAATTTTTAATACAGTTTTAAATTAGCCATGCAGGAGCTAGTAAATCGAATTAACTTGTTCTTTTAAATATTGGATGCTAAAAATCTTAAAAAAGTAAGATTTTGAAGGAGAATAAAAATTTGCTTTTGTTTTTCAGGGATAGCTATTGTAAAAATTGTGTGCGAGTATGACAGCTGAATTTTTGTGGGTCTACAAAGTTGACCAATTTTCGGAAAAAAAGAGTGAAATTTTGATGCCTAAAATATATAGGTAAGTGGCAAGAATTTAATGGCCCCTTTCAGAACCCAGATGCCGAAAAATGTCAAATGTAAATTGACTATGTTTCACCTTAAACTAAAAATCTAGGCTATTTCTAGGTATCATACATTCAGTTATTTTTTTTTTTTTTTAAGAAAAATTGGTCAACTTAGTGGATCTGTTACTTTTTTCAGAAATCGAGGCAAATATACCAAATTTTTTTAAACAATCAAATTTTAAACTGGCTGAAAATTTACCATGACTGAAAATCTCAGCTTACATTCAGATAAAAACTGCCTTTACAACTTGACATGGCACATTTAAATCAGTAAATCTATAGAATTCAGAAAAATTGAAAAGAAAATTATTTTTCACTTATAATAAGCAGAGAACATCAAACATAAAAACATATATTAATCACTTATTTTTCTATTAAATCAAATTCTTAAAATTTCAGATTAATAAGGTAAATAAAACTAATTCTCTTAGATAAAAAAGCAACTTGAATACATCAACCACTAGAGATTAATATACTGCTGCGAACTATAGACTCAAGATATAAAAAAAGGTGACGATAAAAAAATTTATATTTACAGAATTTTATACAAATACAATCGATATAATCCGCAGTTTTTTTTTTTTATTTTATACAGAATTCATATTTATATTTACATTAATGTTCAATTTTATATTATTGCAATTTTTTGTTGTTGCTTTTTTATAAATCCTACTTTAACATTTTATTCAATGAATACGTCAATAACACTTTGGTCGTAAAAATTTTCTATTGTATGTGAGATAGAATCCTTAAACACAAGGATTTGTAATAAAAAAAATTTATTTTTTGTACACGAGGAGATTTAAGATACGGAGACTTTTTTATAAAAATATATTTATATTGTAATTGAAATATTATTATTTTTGCTTGGTTAGATGACTTAAATTTTACAAAATATTTTGTTTAAATTTAATAATTTAAGTGCAGAAGATAAGTTAACAGCGTAACAATGAATAAAATTAATTATTTGGAAGAGTTTTCGCGATTTTATCAGGTCACACTTTTTTAGGATAAAAAATGACTACAATATTCCCTCCGATAGTTGGATTCTGCTTGCTTAAATGACTTTTTCTTAATAATTTACATAACTGACAATATAATTCTCCATTAATTTAGAATTCCAGCTACTTTCAGCAACGTGTCATAGATATTTTTGCGATTATCAATTATTGCCGATCTTAAGAAATAATGACACGAAACAACTAGTGAATTTATTTTATCAGTTCATAAAGAATAATTATCTTGTATTATTTAGAGGAACGTTAAAGAGTGGACGAGTGTCAAAAATTTGCATAAAATTATGAGAAGGATATTTTGAATAATTAATTATAGAGAAATTTAGAACACAAATTGATGTTATGTAGAGGTTATGAAGATTTAATATTTTAAATCTAATGGGTTCAAAAATTTCACGGTTATTTTACTGTGGTTTAAATCGATCTTTAACTCGATTACATTGTATTAATTAATCTTCCTAACCGGTTGAAGAAATATCTAACTACAACTACGGAGCCTGAACTACTCACTCTCATCCTTATATTAGGTATCTTACTTTGTAGCTAACATACAACAATTGACACCAAAATCTTCAATTTAGAACCGATTTGAATGTTTCTGATAAATATAATTAAATGCAATTTATGATTGAATTTAGTTAACCATTTTATTCCCATAGTTTAACTACATGTAATTTCATGACTGATTACAATTATGCATACTGTTTTTGCTGCATTATATGCCAGTAAAACCATAATTATTTCTATACGGGAATTTTTAGATAAATATAGGTGTACTGAGATCTTTTTACTGCTACCAGATATGGTATTTTTCAAATAGTTTCTCCAACTATAAAAAACAAAAATGATAGTATATTAAAAAATAAAAAAAAATTAATTATTTCAAATTAACCCATTTTTTCAGTGAACAAATAACATCTTTTACAGAAATCTAAAATTATTTTCTTTTACAATAGTAGAAGGTGGAGCTGATACTAAGAGAAGAAAAAAAAGTCAATCCCACTACCCTCAAACATTTCAACTGTCCTAAGGACACGTTGTATACATAAATGTATGTATTTTTCTCTCTAGTATAATAAGATATCCTAGCAAAAAAAAGGGTCTGCTAGAAATAGACATCCCACATGAAGCTGTTGTCATGACTACCATACGTGTCAAAAGGATATAAACTAGCCCTATGAAACATGGAGAATTGTACTTTCTTTTTTTTTTAGAAACCATCTTGAAAAGTGTAGGAGAATATTGCAAAAAATGGATTTCAAAAGTTGCTCTAATTTTTTTCAAAATTAACACAAAGTAAAAGTTTTAAAAGTTTATCTCTCTTTTACGATACCTTGACCGAACTAATATTAAATTTTTATTATTATAAAGAAAAAAAAGAGATGATCTTAAAATAAGAGAATATAGACTTTTTTTTTTGCTTAATCATACCGTTTCGCTCCGTGGAAAACAATAAAAATCCCATCGTAAATCGGTATAACAAAATGGTTTTCTCTCATCTCACTCTCTTTCTTTGCAATATATAAAAATGGGCCTGTTTTTTTACCCATTACAAAAAAAAAGAGATAAAAAAAATAAGAGGAAGAAAAACTTTTAACTCCGTAGAAAATCTGTCCATCAGTATTCTCTCGCGGTTTATTTAAAAAAAAAAGGTCTTAAAAATATATAAAAAGTTATTCATTCCGTTACGTATTACTTTGTTGTTAAATATATAGTGAACCGTAACACAGAGTATTGCATGTAAAAAAAAAACCATAACGAACAAAATCCTGTGTAAAATTTCCATAACATTGTTTTTTTTTTTTTTTTACAAAAAAAATTTTTATTGGAACTTATAAATTCCATTCGATTCTTTGTGAAATAATTTTTTTTTTATGCTTTGATGAATTCATAAGAATTTGAAAAATAATTAATTTTAATTCATTAATATTAATTCAGGTTTTTGAGTTTTAATTAATTTTTTTTTATTCGTTTCCTGCGTACTGTTTTTTTTTTTAATTTTAATTGAATTTTTTTTTTTAAGTAGCTGAATTACGTAAGAAAAAGTATTTTTTTATCAGAATTAAATTTAGTATCGAACACGGAAAATAATTTACACCGAGATATGATTTATTTCTAAAATTTTGAGGAATTCTCAGTATTTCTTAACAGTTCGCATTCGTTTAAAAATTCATGATAATAAGGGTGAGCGAGCCAATTAGTGACCAAAGTTTTCACTATTAATGATCACTCGTTTTCCAAAAAAATAACATTTCTTTGGTCATTAATTAGTAAACTCACCCTATACACTTTTTCAAAAATTAAATAAAAAATTTTTTTTCCGTGTAGATTTTTATTAAATTGTTTAATTTAAATAATAAATTTAAATTCTAGGTATCGCTCACTTATTAGACACACATTAAAAAATTATATCAAAAAGTAAATAGAGATTTTTTAACGTTTTATTTCATTTTTAGTAATCTTAGTTATCTTTTTCGTTTAAAAAAATAGGAAAAAACTTATTGAATTAATTTTTTATGATTTTAGCTTAATAACGAACGATAAGTAGAAGTAAATCCAAGAAATTTAATAATTAATTTTAAAAAATTGACTTTTTACCTTTTTTTCTGCTCGGCAATCCTTTTTAATAAATAAATTCTATTTCCAACCTTTTTTTGTCCTTCATTTTTATTGAAAAAAAAGAAACAAAATTTATTTGTCAATTAGTTTTTGATAAAGGGTGACGTGACACTTTAAATAATAGATAAAACTTATTTCTTTGAAAAAAAATATTTTTTTTTTTTACTTAATAATTAATTTTTGTTGTAAAATTACAGAAAGAAAGAAAAAATCCTTGTGTAATATCTGAGAAAGCTCGAAACATTGTGGCTTAAAATATTGTAAAACTTAAAAAAAAGATACACACAAAACTACAACTACTATAAAAACTTGACGTTGAATCAATCCGCCAATCGCGCATCAGACTTTTTACCGTCTCTTCCTTTTTATTTTTTAACAACCCCACTCGTGTATCTAAATAATCTCATTCATGACTCGCTTTATATTAGATAAATTAGAAATTATTTTAGATTACGAACACAGTGAAAATTTTTTTATTTTTCAACTAAAAATTTTGGTCTTATCTTCAAATAATTTTTTTTTTTTGGGTGATTCACGTTATTAATTATAAAACTAAAAACAGTTGGATTAAGAATCCCAGACATTTGAATATACAAATATGGACACGGAAAATAAATTTATTTAAAAATTAAAAATTATTTAAAATTCTTAATTCAAGTGAAAGATCTGATTACCCTATTAAAAAAAAAATGTTAATACTTTTAAAAATTTAGGTTAAATAAAATATTTTTTCATAAAATTTAATTTATATTAAGATTATCCTTATCTTACACACAAAAAAAAGTAATAATAATTTTTTTTTAAATTAGATATTTTTAAGATAAAAAAATAAACACTTGTATTTGTCTTTAAAATTATTATTATCAACAAAAAAAGTTTTTTTTTCTTCTATTTTTTTGTTTTATAACTTTTATCTATAACATATTTTTTATTGTCTGTGAAACTTTTTTTTTCATAATTGTTTTATTTTTATCACTAGAATAGACAGTTAATAATAAAAAATTTAACAATATTTTAACGAAAAGACTATAAAAAAAGTATAAATTAATTAATTAAATTATCATGTTATAGTACATTAAGTATCAAGGGCGCAAATTTTGAATACTTGTTTGAGTACAAAGTTTCAGCAGTCAACTAAAAGTGATATGTGTTCACGCTATATAGTTTCTAAAGTTTTTCACTGCTTATTTGGGATTTTCGGTAACCCGATCCAAAAATTCGGTATATTTTTTAGGCCAGGTCGGACCGGGTTTCGGGTAATGTCCGAAATTTTTCAAAGAATATTAAAAAAAAAACTTTTTTTTTAAACTTAAAAATGAGGCAAAATAGGAAAAAATAGATACATGAATAATTCTTGGTTAAAACTAATCTAAGGAATAAATGAAATACTGGGATTTTGAAAAAACCTATTAGACTTGGTTTAATTACCTTTGTTGTAAAAATATTATTTCATGCCATTTTTTAGGGTTCTAGATTCAAAGGTTTCAAAATGGCAGCTGTTTTTCGATTTAAAAAAATTTTCAAAATCGCAATTGAAAGAGCAAGTTTAAGATTTTAATTTTTCTACGCTATGAATAAGTTTGAAAACTATTTTTTTGTACTAGGAAGTTAGTAAAATTTTCTCCTGAAGACTATCATGTCATCAGTTTTTTGGAAAAACCTCGAAGAAAGTCGAAAAATCGGGAAAATTAACAAGAAATTTTAAATGTGAAATTTTCAATAAACCTGTTTTTTTTTTAATTTATTTTCCCATGTACTTTTTATTGGTAAAAAATTTTTTAGGGCAAAAACCTTTAATTTTCCATTTTCTGACTTCACTTGTCGACGAGTGAAAATTTTGAATTAATTTTTGGATTCCTCTTGATTTAAAATAGAAGGGAAATTTGATTTTTTTTTTTCATATAAATTATAGTACTTTATCTACAGAAATGTTCAAAATTTTCCAAAAAATAGGGTCTTAAGCAAACTCCAAAAAACAAATCTGTAATCAGAAAATTTCAAATGATGAAACATTTTAAAAATTTGTTTTTGGAATATTTAAGAACTTAAAAGGCAAATTTATTTTTTATTAATTTTTACAATAAATTCTTAGAAATTCTGCACCAATGGTCCCTAGGTACTTCTGCACCAAAGGTTCCTAGGTACTTCTGCACCAAAGGTCTTTAGGGACTTCTGCACCAAAGGTTCCTAGGTACTTCTGCACCAAAGGTCCCTAGGTACTTCTGCACCAAAGGTTCCTAGGTACTTCTGCACCAAAGGTCCCTAGGTACTTCTGCACCAAAGGTTCCTAGGTACTTCTGCACCAAAGGTTCCTAGGTACTTCTGCACCAAAGGTCTTTAGGAACTTCTGCACCAAAAGTCAATAGGTACTTCTGCACCAAAGGTTCCTAGGTACTTCTGCACCAAAGGTCTTTAAGGACTTCTGCACCAAAGGTCTTTAGGGACTTCTGCACCAAAAGTCCCTGAATCGAAAATATTCTAAGTCCATTTCACCCCCCCCCCCCTGCCGAGCCGGACTTTTTCAAATATCCCATCTAATGAACATGTTCCATGTTAATAGTGAAAATTTTTGTCTCATTATTTTTTCCGTCAAAAATTAAAGTAATTCTTTCTCCTTTTTGGATACCTAATTTTTTCTGTGGAAATTTAAAATGACAATAGCAAAGAAAAGGTAATTTTTAGTTTTTTTTTAAATTTTATTATACTTTATTAGATGAAACAGACGAACAGGAATATTTTGTTATTGCTTGAGGAATCACAGTATCAAAAATTTAGCTGCGTTTTCTAGAAACCATTTGATTTAATTAATCTATTTCATTGAAGATCAGTTCAAATTGTCTAGGCACGCATCCAAGTTTTTAAAAAGTTTAGTATATTTTACTCAATGAACCAGATCACTTGTTACCTCCCTTACATAAAATTTATTTTAACTAAGATTCAATCTGGATTAGTGTCAATTTATTTTAAAATTATAACTTCAATAACTAAACTTTAATCAAAATATCAACGTAACATTAATTACCCAAAATCCTGTGCTGTAATTATCTTAGTTCCTACAGCATGCAAAAAGCTTTAATTCTTTTTTAAACCCCAACTTTGAAATATAAAAAATATGATACGAAGGATTTATAAAAATTTGTGTCTTTTTCTTTCTAAGAAAAGGTTATCCCTAAAATATTTGAAAACTCAAGTTTTTCGTTATACGCGTACCATATATGAAATAAATAAAATAAAAATTAACTTAATTATTTTTCGCATATAGCAGGTATGACCATGGCTAATTCATCTCATCGCTTTAAATTAAAAAATTTATAAAATAAAATAGAATATTCATTAAATTAATTAGCTAAAATAATAGAAACATTGACGTACCGAAACGCAGATACGTTAAAATATTTGAAAATTTTGTTAATAAAATAAAAATATAACGTCAATCTCAATTTAGAATCTTGAATTAATAATTAAAAAAATAAAAAGTCAAAAATGCCAAATAAATTGATATGTGATTTTATAAATAAAAAGTACCAAAAAACTGCTTCGATTGACAAGAAGATTTTTGCATGCAAGACATAATCATCCAATAATAAAGAGAAGCTAATTTACATGGGTGGGGTGTAAAAAAGTATACTATTCTAATATATAAATTTTTATTCAAACTATGTTTATTGTTAAAATCTTCGTAAACCACACCTACCCCTCTGTAAATGAAAAGAATTGAAATTTATATTCTAACAATAGAATAATAAAAAAAAAGCAAGGCTAGTGATAGGCCAATTGATATTAAATAATCGATATATATTCTATAGTGTATATTTGCAATTTGACCAATGACTATTCAAAGAATATAGGGTGTACAGCTCATCCCTCTGTGTTGTAATATACATATGGTTTACATTTAAATGTGTTACAAATTTTCGTTTTAATAGCTTTCTATTTGTTTTAAAAATAACTTTTTTATAAAATTAAGAGTCGTTTTAACTATTAAAATAATTAATCCTGTCTTTATTGTTTTCGAATGAATTCAGTTTGGGATTTATTAAATTTATTTTTTAAAATTGGCTATTATCGAGCTAATGTTTAATGTAAAAAGTAAATTTACTATATTTTTATGCTTTGCTTCATCAACAAAATTATCATCACACTTTAGTTTATCATAATTTTTTTAATAAAATTTCGCACAAAATACGTCACAGTAATATTGATCCAAGTAACTTTAATGCCCTAATTTTAAGACTGTAATAATTAGGGGTTTGCGGTTATCCGAATTTTTGGGTACCCGCCCGAACTTTTTTTCGGGTCGAGTCGGGTCAGTCTTCGGTTATACCCGAAAAGCTTCAGGGGTTTGAAGGTATAGTTTTTAGGTGGGAAATTTCCCTGGCATTACGATCCTATGATCCTTTTTGTGAAAAATTTCCATTCACTCTTAAAAATGAGAATAAAAGGGTAAAAAAATACACCACTAGTAATAATATAACCACAGTTGGCGGTTAATTAAAAAAATAATTCGCTATTTCTAAATGTTCAAGTAAAAATTTTTAATATTTTAAAATATGAGAGATTAAAACCACTTCTAAATGGTATCGATACATGAGTTCTTGTATATGCGTCTATTTATATCTCGATTTATGTATAGATCTAAAAATTTTGTATTTTATTATAATTTTTTGGTACCCTTTTGAAGTGGGATTGAGCTCTCACACTTCAAGAATCTAATTTTTTCAGGGAATGTCAACTTTTATAACTGGAATGTTCAGAATAGTACATTCTTAACCGACTTATAGAAATGTTTATTTTGCTAAATGCGAAGCTTTACAGGTCTGAGGCGCGTAGCGTATATAAAAATAAATATTTCTAGATGAGGTTAAGAATGTTTATTTATGTACTAGCGGGCAGTTCTAATGACGGCCTCTCAAAATATTGCTAGCAAGTGTCAGACTGCTATAAGACACGTACAAGTAAATATCAAATTTAACTTAACCCAAGTATAAATCAGTCGAAAGAAAATTTTTTTAAAGCGTTAGTTTAATGATCACCAAAGTTTGAAAAAAGAAATTTGTTCTGAAACTTTTATTTTAAATTAAAAAAGGATGAGTAAAATTTTTGAGACATTGAGAACCCATTTTTATCAAAAATTACAATTTTAGCATCAATTTAAAAATTGGTAAATTTTAGTCCAAAATGGGCTTTTAGTTTATTACCTACAGCAATGAGAGAATTATAGTAATAAAAAAATTGCAGTTTTAGTACTTGAAAGATGGTATTTAAATAAAAAATAAATAAGTTTGCTATAATAGTTCTAGGCTAAAAATACATGAACAGAGAGGATATTTGCAGTCACGCATTCAGAATTTTTTGTGGGACCAAAAACATTCAGGGGGGAGGGGCAGTACCTAATTATTAATGATTATTTAAATTTGTTTAGTAAGAATGAAAATTTAATCGTTCCTTACTTTAAATTGTTTAAAAGTTATGATTGTCAATAAATATATGTCTATTTTGACTAAAAATTTTCATTTCAGTTGGGAGTAGGCCTAGCTATTGGTCCCGATTTTGGTATAGCGTAAACTGTCCGTAACAAAAGAATCTGGATTTCCCTGGTTACTATTTTTCATAATAAAACTTCTAAAATTAGATTGAATTTTATATTTTTACATTGAATATTTTATTTTAACAATGGCTTCGATTTAAAGTATTTTTGGAATACAAAAAATTCTATTAAATTTATAATTTCAAAAATAGATATTGTAAATTTTATTCAAGTTAAATTATAATTCTGTCAATATATTTTACTGTTAATAAATTAAAGTCTATCATTTTAATCTATAAATAAACAGAGAATAACTGAATATTAAATAAAAAATTTTATTTCTTTTAAATTTGTCATTTATATTTTTAAATACACATCAAAAATTAATATCGTTAAATGTCAATAATGCATTAAATAAAAAGAGAAAATTTAAATAAGATATCATATAATATTTGTCAGTTATCAAAAAAAAAATATTCCATTTTTAAAAAAATAATACTCGGCATAAAAAATCAAAATTTCACGATTTCAAAAAAAATAGTTGATTAAACAGATAGATAAATAATATTGTACATCTCATCGCATTAGACATCTGTTTTTTGTATTTTAAAAAAGAAAGGCATTTATATTAGTAACACACATAATAAAAAAAAATAAATAAAATCAATATTACGAGTTTTTCCCTTTTCTATAATAATTCCAATTTTTTTTTTTTTAATCATTATTATAAACCACCTTCCTTTTCATTTATCCCTCTCTTATTGCGTCAAGCTCAGTGCGTTCTGTCATCTCACGTTCAAATAATTTTTTTTTTAAGGGGATATAAGTAAAAAATAAATTCGCTATTTTTTAACGCCTTTATATCTAAGGGTGATATAACCCCCTTGAAAAAAATGCTATGTACCTCGTTCATTCATCTCTTTTTTTATATTTCTTTACACTGTTTCACTTCAATGCACTCGTTCTCTTTCGATACATTTTTTTTTACGTCCCTATAAATTTTTTTTTTTTTTTTTGTTAAAAGTTCATTGTCTCGGTGTAAAAAAATAGCTTATTATGAGGAACGGAAGTAACGTTATACTGAAAATCAACTGTTATAAGCCTTTTGATTCATAAAATTTTTTTACCAAATTGCTAATATAGATTGAATTTATTTTTTGAGGCCGTAACTCTATAATTTATGTTTCTATAAAATCAATAATCATCAGACTTGAATTCATAAAAAATTTATACTTTTTTTTTTTAATTAATCATTAATACTTTCTGATTCTCCTTTTTATTGGAAAATTTGATTAAATTTAATTTTATTTAAGGATTTTAATTTTAAATTTAATTTTATTTAAGGATTTTAATTTTAAATTTAATTTGATAAAGTTAAGATAAAATATTAAATTTAATATTTATTTATTCAAACAAATAAAATTATTCAAAACTAAACTTCGAGCATTGAAAGACGAAAATTTTCAGTAGAATTCCATTCTAACCCTCAGTGGCCCATTTTGTTTCTGTGACAGTTCTTAGCCCTTAAGTTTTCCTTGCTCGTTTTTATTTACTTTTATTATGTACATGCAGGCACGTACCCAGAAAATTTTTTCGGGAGGGACCAAAAAATTTCGGAGAGGGCCAGAACCTAATGACATTCAAATTGATAGTTTAAATTTCTTAAATAACATTTAATAACATTTAATTGTTTCTTATTTTAAATTGTTTATAAGCAATAATTGTTGATAAATGAATTAAAAAATTTTGAATTAAGGTAAAAAATACTGTTATTTTTTCAAAAATTTTTTATTTCGGGGGGGGGGGGGGGAATGCCCCCCTTGGCCCCCCCCTCTGGATACGTGCCTGTATATGTGTAGTCTGCTTTTAGCTAAGGGCAACATTTTTCCAGAAGTTCTTTGCTATAACCCTATGAGGCCCATTTTTACCCGAGGAGAAATTTATATAACCAATCAGTTTACTTTAACCTTAAAGTAAACTTTTGGAACAGAATTTACTATTGCTCCATTGGGTCAATTTGGCCATCGAATAAAAATTTTTATCTTTGCCTTTTTTAATAGCCTAGGATCTGTTTTGCATTTTTATTATGCTCAAATAATATGACATCTATTAAAATTTACCCAAAAATAATTCGTTTTATACCTGAATATGCAATGATACCCATGTAAGTTAAATTTTACATTTTAATTCTTACTAAACAAATTTAGACCCTAATTATTATGATTATAAGGTTCTGCCCCCCTCCTCCTCGAAATTTTTTGTCCTCCTTCAAAAACGATTTCTTGATAGGTGCCTGCTGTTTCAAAACGAAAATTCCAGGCGAACGAATTTTTTTCAATTTGTTTAACTAATTGCAAATGGCTTGAAATGTAAGGCAACATTTATTATCCCATGGTATTCATGGTATCTTAAGATTAAAAAAATTGATCAAGTTTTTATGCTATTTGCAGCAGTTTAAAAAATCCATTTGCGGTAACCTGATTTTTTTGTGTATAAAATAAATTAAACTTAATTTTCTTTTTTTAACATTATTTTCAAAATTAAAGGGTCTATTAATTAATGAGGAAATTTATTTTCACCCTTGGATACCCTGTTTTTTACAAAAGATTTTTTCTGTGCTGCGGCCCAAAAGTAAATATTTTCCGGACACTGTACGTCTGGCAAAGACGTATTTTCTTGCCACAGTCGTAGAAAAATTTTGTACGACCCTCGGCCATAAACAAAGAAATGACCCAAATTGCAGTTTACCATCCTCGGATTCGCCTCGGAAGGTACTTTACGTGCGATTTGGGACATTCTTTATTTTTCTGGCCTAGGATCGTAATATAATATTTCTTGATTCAGTTACAGCAAACTTTATAACAATTCACAAAATAAATTTTTCAAGATACATAAACTATTTTAAAAAAAACATTTAAAAATATAAATTTTTAATAAATTTTTCGTAAAAAAACAAGTTCAGTTAGAAACGTTTTTTAAAAAAATAAAATTTTCAAAACTACCAATTTTTAAAATATCTAAATAAAAATAAACTCTTATTCCAAAAAAAATTTTTTTTTGCAACAACAACATTCATACAATTAATAAATTTCATATCTCATCCTAGGAAAAAAAAGGTTGAAATAAAAATAAGTAAATAAAACTGTCCATCAAATATCAAATTTAGCTCTAAAATAAATTACAAAAATATATATTACCTTTTATTTTAATAAAAATGATAAGCGTTTCCTGGCATAAAATTAAATTTTTTCATAATTTTAAAAATAAAAGTTTTTATATATCCTTTTTCACTTATTACTTAAATCAATTAATTTCCTCATTTATACTTACTCTTAATTTCATATGAATATCTCTTTAACGCAATTAAGGGTTGATATTATATTATCCTTCGAACGTAATACCTCACTTTCACGTCAAAATATTCTTATGAATACACAATAATTCACATTTAATTTTATAAAATTCCTCTACACTCACACAATTTTACTTAAATAAATTAATTAAAAATAAGGTGTTTCCTGTGCAAAAACTAAAATAAAACTAATTTTTTAAATTTCATAAAAAAGTTCCACAGCATCAGTTTTATTTTTTTTTCGAGTAATACTCAAACTCGCGTCTTTCAAATCTATAACAAAACGATTTTTTTTTACTATTGTTATTTAAAGCAACCCTTCGATTTTTTATTTGTTACAGAGCTAAAAAGTAAGGGCGGAGGGGTTAGGTACGTATGTAAGGGTAAATTTTACAGAGTGTGTATATTATTATATAAGGAGATTCTTTTTTAGAATTTTTTAGTTTTATACGTAAGGGCGCGATTTATACTCACACATATATTTAATCTTGTGTGTTATCATGACTCGTGACATATAAATACACTGGATTTTTGGTAGGGGTAGTAAAAGATGAAAGTGTTTTTTTTTTTTATATTTTTTAGTTTATAACAACTAGTAAGGAAGGGGGTTATTTTAGAAATTTATATATGGAAGGGTGAATCCAGATTTTTCGCTATATTATTTGCTTCCAGGTGTCTTTCTCTATACACACAGCTTCCAGGGGAATTAAAGAAATTTTAGAATAAAAAAAATTTAAGAGTGGGGTTAAAAAAGGATATCTAACAGCAAAATGCAATTTTTAGCGTATTTTGGATGTTTTTGTTGATTAAACCTATATATATTATTATGTGCAACTGAGATTCTATTGAAAAGAGATGCATAGCTAGTTTGAGAGTTTTTTTTTTAATAGCGAAAAAAGGGGGTTAAAAAAAATAAAATAAAAAATAAAGGGGATGAAAAAAATATGTAAGCAAACGGTTAAATTATCGAATTTGAGAAATGTATTTTTTTTTTTCTTATTTATTGTGGGAGCGATTGTTTTAGTATTTAGAATTGTATTTTCATGAATAATTAATATAAATTCGATTATTTACAGTATTCTGGGGTAAAATATTATAATTATAATAACATAAATTAATTTGGTGTTTTGTTACAGATATTTTTTTGGATATTTAATTTTAATACACAAAATTTCAGTAACCTGTTTCCTTGTATTCTATTCTTATTCAAAAAATATTTTAATAAAATATTAATCCATATATTTATGAATTACATGAGCTTTCGTATATATAACTGGATGCATCTTACGTTTTATAGGTCGCTTTCAAAGTAAATTAAAGTTTTACGAAAGTCATTTATCTACAGAAGATGAAATTTTACGAATTACACTTTCGTAGGAAATTCGTACTTTAAAAACCTGGATATAATTTTAAAGAGCTTTATAAATCTTAAATATTACGAATTCACAATGAAGTTCATACTTCACAAAATTGTTCTCAATTTTTTTTTAAATAATTTGAAACATTGGTTTACATTAAAACTTTTCAAAAAATGTTGATTTTGCTTGAAAATTGATACTGCAGCAATCTAATCATGTAGTTACATGAATTTTTTCATATGCAGAACAGCAGAAGATGAATTTGGGATCCATTTTTCGTATGTTTATGCAATTTTATTTGTCAAATTAAATTTTTCTATTTAAAAAATCATAGAGTGAATTAATTAACCAAGATAATTTCGCTTCAACTTTTACGCTCGACAAATTTTCTGTCAGGGTGGACAATGATTTTTGTTTAAAAGGTATTCAAGAATATGGAAAAAAAAATTTGAATGAATCCTGACAGTAATAAAGAAACTATACAGTACTTCAGTCAATATATACGGTTATAAGGGTATTTTTTGCATCCACCACCAGATTAGATCTACTACTGGTTTATTGGGTGGCTGATCACGAAGGTCGGGGTGTTTTCTATGAGAAATGTGCTGAACACACTTAAATTTGCAAAAACTACACCTAAAAAGGATTTGGTCCTTAAGGGATTTTTGGGTTGCTGGTCAAGAATTTCAAGGAGTTTTATATTAAAAGTTAATATTTCACCCCTTAATTAGAAAAAAGGCCCCTAAATAGAGGTGTTTTTGCTATTTTTGTATTTTCAGTCTTCAGAAAAGGGTGGTTTACTGAGATTTTTGGCTCGATGAACAAGAATTTTGGGGAATTTCTTGTTAAATATCCTGCCAACTAGCTGGCACTAAGGTTCCTCAAACAATGATCTTAATACATTAATATGCCACTGATAACACCGATTACAAGCATGCAATCATACATACATTTCTATTAACTTTTAAAAGTATTTTTTTATTGATCAAAAATTTTGGAACTAATTTTCAAAAAATTAACAATCAGATTCGATATATCGAGTAAAAACCATATTTTCAAATATAAGTAATTAAATGGAACTAATTGAAGTATTGCACCCAAAAAAAAAAATATTGCTGTTTTTTTAATTTTTAGAAAAAAAATTTGAAAAAATTCGGTATCAGATCAAAAAAATTACTATAAACGAACTTTCTAAAACTAGTACTCTCATAGAAATAAATTAGGTACTACGTCCAAAAAGAAAAAAGAAATAGGTTTTTGTTGTATTTTTTTGCGAAAAAAATTTTAGGAAAAAAGTTTTCAAAAAATTAATTATCAGATTCGAGATATCGAGTAAAAATCATACTTTCAAATATAAGTACTTTCATGGAAATAAATGAGGTATTACATCCAAATAAAAAAAAAAAAAGTAGTTTAAGATTTTTTAATGAAAATATTTTTGAATAAAAAATTAGGTCCTAATTCCAGAATGGTTGTGAAATATCACCGGTTACAATATTTTCAGATATTAGTACTTTGATGGAATTAAATGAGGTGTTACACTAAAAAAAAAAAAATATTGTAGTTTTTTGAATTTTTTTGTTTTTTTAATTTTGAGAAAAAAATTTTGAAAAAATTCGGTATCAGATCCAAAAAATTACTATAAAAGAACTTTCTAAAACTAGTACTCTCATAGAAATAAATTAGGTACAACGTCCAAAAAGAAAAAAATATTTGGTGTTTTTTGTATTTTTTTGTGAAAAAAATTTTGGGAAAAAAATGTTCAAAAAATTAATTATCAGATTCGACATATCGAGTGAAAGTCGTACCTTCAAATATAAGTACTTTCATGGAAATAAATGAGGTATTACATACAAATTAAAAAAAAAAAAAGTAGTTTGAGATTTTTTGATAAAAAAATTTTTGAAAAAAAAATTAGGTCTTAATTCCATAATGGTTGTGAATTTTCACCGGTTACACACACACACACACACACACACACACACACACACACACACACACACACACACACACACACACACACACACACACACACACACACACACATACATACTTTTTTTAAAAACCGGTTCTTTAGCTTCCTGAGGTTCCAAAACGTGCTTATATGCCAAAAAATCAAAAATCAAAATTTGACCTATCACAATGGTTCCTCATTGAGGAACCAAAAATAATTTCTCTCTAAATTAGCAAAAACTACCCCTGAAAAGTTATTTTTGCTATTTTCGCTTTTTAAGTGATCAGATTCCGTTTAAATGGGTTTTTTGGGTCGCTGAACAATAATTTGGGAGATTTTTTTTTTTTTAATTAATTTCTTGCCCTTAAATTAGCAAAAATTTTTTACCTTTTAGGTGTATATTTGCTAAGAAATCAATTTTTAATAAGAAATTCCTCAAAATTTGGGATAACTGACCTAAAAAATCCATACAAACCGAATATCAACACTGATAGTGTGAAAATAGCAAAAAAAAAATGCAACCAAAAAAACCCTTATGGACCAACACTGACTGCCCAAAATTCAAATACATCAAAAACACCCTTATTTAGGGATAGTGTTTGCAAATTTAAGGGTGTTCTGCACATTTCTCATAGAAAAGACCCCGATTTTCGTGATAAGTGACCTAAAAAATCAAGACCAAATCTGGTGGTGGACGGAAAGAATACCGCCCCTTCTCCTCTGTATATTGACTGGAGTAGGCCCCTAAATGTGAAACTGTCAATATTCAAGAATACAAGATCCAAAATTTTAAACACATTTTTCTCAAAACGAAGTTTTTGAAAACGGCCCACATAACAAAAAAACTATTTGTAAAATCTATTTATAAAAAACTATTCCGATTTTTTTTTTTTTTTTTTAATCGATTTGCTATGAAATGTTATGTATATTTTTGTGGGCTCTAGGTTCTATTTTTGGGAAAAAAATGATGTCAAATTTCGACTTTTTACTATTTCCTTCATATCTTTTTTAATTTTTAATGGTTCAGATTATGCAAAAAGTCATGTATTTTATGGTGCTTTTTTTTTTACACGATTCTAAAACGATTTGGGCCTTTTTTTTAGACACCAACTTTAGCGCCTTCTCATCATATGTAAAAAATGAGAAAATAAAAAAAAAATTTGTTTTGTTTGTGTTCATTATGAGTGTATAATAAAACTGTAAAAAAATCTATTTATTATATTACAAATTTTTTGAGAAAATGAAACATAAAAATTACGTTATTTTTACTCAAACTCAAGGAATCCACCCTTAAGTAGGTGCACAAACTCAATTTTCGATAACTCAGCTAATTTTTATTGTCATATACACATATCTAAAAAAAAACTTATTTTCTAGCCACTGACGAAGAAAAATCGCATACGACCCTTGTTCATAAATAAAGAATGACCCAAATCTCACATAAATTACCATCCGAGGCGAAGCCATTCTTTTCTTTTTTGGACACGGTCTCGTAAATCGTAATATACTATTTTTATTGTTTTTGTCAAGAACAAGTTTTTTTTTCATGCGTATTAGAGTGGACCTAAAATTGGAGTTTTAAGAAAAACTTTGCTCCCCGGGTTTTTTCGTGAACTTTTGGTTATAAAAAGTCCCCAGCTCCAAGGATTTTGCTTTATCTTTTCAAAAACGCGTGCCTGTAAGCACCTCAATTTTTCCATTTAAATAACATGGGAATTTTGACTTTTCAACTTTCTAATTTTTTACAAAGCTTGCAAAATATTTTGAAAAGCTGCTAATCGATGGAAAGTATTTAAATATATAAAAACGATACCCAACCTCAATTAGCCAAAAAAAATATTTTGAAAACAATTTTACCGGTAATAAACGTAAAAAAAATCCTCATTAAAATAATTTGACTTCATGTAATTTAATTTAGGTGGAACATTTTTTCAGTGTTAAGTATTTTTTAAATATAGGGATAATCCACATCTAATACATGTTATTTTTTCCTATCATGTGACCGGCCCGAAAAACTTTATACACCTTTAAAGTAAATATGATAAAGAAAATTTTGAACCAAGATTCAAATTCCATTTTCTTATTTGATAATTATTATGTAAAATTATAAAGGGTAAAATTTACATAAAGTATACTTTATACGATATGATTTGATTTCAAAAGTAAATCCTTTTTATGAATATTAGTTAGCGAAAAATCTTATTGTTCTCAAGGCTCATATTGATATAGATTATTTATACTTATTTACAGGCACGTATCCAGAGGGGGGGCCAAGGGGGCCATGCCCCCCCCCCCCCCGAAATGAAAAATTTTTGAAAAAATAACAGCATTTTTTACCTTAATTTCAAAATTTTTTAATTTTGTATTAACAATTATTGCTTATAAACAATTTAAAATAAGAATCAATTAAATTTTGATTGATATTTAAGAAATTTAAAGCATCAATTTTAATTTCATTGGGTTCTGGCCCCCTCCGAAATTTTTCGGCCCCTCCCGAAATAATTTTCTGGATACTAGTCACATAAATATTCAAATAAATAATTTCGTCTGAACAACATTCAAATATTGGCGCCCTTCTGTTTTCATTCTGTTTTATCATAGTATTACTGCACCCCGCGATTCCTACTTTTCCTACAACGAACCTGTAAGATGTAACAATAATATTTGTTTATTTTTTTAAGACCACTGCATGAAAACAAAAAGTACAAGGGAAAAATATTAATTTATTGTATTTTAAACAATTAGAAATAGTGTCTAATTTATTTTGAAAAGTAAGTATCTAGTAATTAAGTCATTAAGTATCTACTAATAATTTATTTTATTTAATTGTAATTGCTTTTAATTTTCCATAATTTTATACTTTATTTTGTTATGAAATTGCATGCGATGTTAAAATGTTGTTGATCTTAAAATTTTGTCATTGTTTCAAATTGTTTCAACGATTTAAAAAGTTTATTTATTATTTCTGTATATTAATGTAATAAATTTTTTTAGGTTCCACCTTATAAGCAATATGATAAATGATCAGGAAAGTTTCCAGGATTCAGCATGTCAAGAAGAAGCTTTTGCAAATGACAGTGAGTATATTGTTATTTTAAGTGATTTATAAACACTGAAATTAAATTTGGCATGTTAATTTTGAATTTTAGATTCTAATAATGTTCATACGTTGTCAACTGATGAAGAGTGTAAGTCTTACTCGATTGTAGATTCAAATACATCATACGAAAAATCTGAAATAGATAATTGTAAGTGGCTTTAAAAATATTAAAAATTTAAACATACTATAACTTGATACTTTTTTTTCCAAACTAAAAAGCTAGACTATCTAGATTACTTACTCTGTTTAAACTCAGTAATTTTATTTCTTGTTTTCTAAAAAAGAAAGTAGTATTTTTTTCTGTAAGAATTTCGGATTTTTATTTTGTAATTAACATTTAATAAATTACAGTATACATTTTTTTTATAAATTTTTCATTTTTTAACATTTTGACAGAATTTGCAGAATATTAGTTAAAATAATTTAATTTTTATATGATATGTTTACCCTTTATTCGAAAAAAGCATTTACAATTGCTGTTATTAATATTTATGCTTTTATTAATATTTTTAATATTTTATTTAATTCATTATATTTATTTGATTCATAGGATTTTTATAATAATTTATCAATCTAAATATTTTAGGTGCATCACCTGAACATCTACATGAAAGCAATAAAAATAAAAAATTAGTAAAAAAGAAATCCTCTTCTAATAAACCAGTTAAAAATGTTAAGCTGAATTCAAATTCAACAGGTAAATCTAAATCATTTTTAATAAAGTATATTTTTAACCAATTCGTTATTTTTAAAATAAATATAGGTGCATATTACATTAAAATATTCATTTTTTTTAACAGCATAAAACTTTATTTTGTTAAATTTATTAAATTATTTTTAAAAAATTTTATTTGGTCAAATTTTGATACAAAAGTTTTGATGAAATGTTTAAAAAAAATTCTATAATTTGATTTATTTTTATAGTTATTAAACGAAAAAGAAACCAGAAACAAAAAAAACCAATGGGTAAGAGAACTGTTAATCGTGAAGAATGGACTGATGTTAAAGCAAAAAAAGCCCGTGCATTAGGAATTGCAGGTGTTGGAAGAAAAAATGTTGAAATACCAGAAAAAAAAATGCTTCCTGGGTGCGATGAAAATTGTAAAAATAAGTGTTATCAAAAAATTACCGAAGAAGAACGTAGTAAAGCATTTAAAGCTTATTACCAACTTGGTGATATTAACAAACAAAGAGAATGCATTACTAATTGGGTCAAACAAGAAGATGTAAAAGTACATAAAAGGTTAAATACTGAAGAAGAAAGCAGTGCTAGCATAAAACAGAAAACATATAGTTATTTTTATGAACTGCCAACAAGCAATGGATTGGTTAAAGTATGCAGAACGATGTTCACTAAAACATTAGGTAATATTAAATTGAATAAAATATATATAAAAATAATTATTTAAATACTATTCTTACTTAATTTAAATACTATGACTTTAGTAATTTCAAAGGATGTAATATATACTGCTTTTAAAAAGAAAAAAGAATCAGGAGATACAATGGTTATTTCATCTGATAATCGCGGAAAGCATAATAACAGACCGTTTAAAACTACAGAAGAACAGAAAAATACTGTTAGGGCACATATTGAATCATTCCCTTTAATAGAATCACGTAATGGAAAACAATATTTACAAGAAGGTTTATCGATATCTAAGTTGTACAGATTATACGAGGCTGAAATGAAAACACAGAATAAATGTAAATGGGTATCTTTTCAAATATATAGACTGATTTTTCTTAAAGAGTACAACTATAAATTTTTTGTTCCAAAAAAAGAAACGTAATTTATTTTTAAAATAGTTACATTAACAAATATTATATTAACAAATTGTTTGCTGTTATATACGTAATATTAATTTTTTTAAGGTGTATAAAATATGAAACTATTATGCAATAAAATATTAAAAAACAAAGAAGAAATAAAAATTTTTGTTGGAATTAAAATTCTGGAAATTCATTTTTAAAAAACAAAAAAATGAAAATAAAATACCTATTGAAAAAGAGCCAAGAATCACAATTTCTCTTATGAAAAGTCAAAATTGTTGCAACATGAAATAATAAATAGGTAAATTTATTAACATTTGAAGCCAAGTGAATAGAGTATCACAATTGATTATTGGATGCTTAAAAAGAAAACAGCATGCATTTTATGAGAAAATTTTAATAAAATAGCCCCTTTGAAATTAATTATTAAATAAGTAAAAAAACTAATTTTGTGTACAATCTCTTTTAATTAAAATTTAAAAATAATAATTAATAACCAAGCACTTCATCTAGATTTTTTTTGTCGGGGGCTAAAATGATTTTAGAGGAGAGAGATAGAACGTAGTAATAATTGTTTTTATGGTTTCCCATCTAACAATTAAAATTTTATTTATTTTAAATATTTTAAGTTATTTATAAAGTATTAAAGTTGTTTCTAGAATTTAAGATTATAATTTTGTAATTTGTAAAAATTAATTTTTTTAATAAATATAAGATCTTGTAAATAAAAAACTAATATTTATTATTTTGTTATCCGAATTTTAAAACCTAGGATTATTAGCACAAAATCTCAACGATTGCAATTTTAATACTATTTTATCATTTTTAATAAGACTAAGATACACCAACGTTAAAGAAAATTTTAAAAGAAATCTAATGAGCCCAAGAAATTTCTCTAGTTTTATCTATTATAAATTTTTTTTTCTTTTTTTTTTAATGTTAAAAAATCTGCCTCAATTAATATGATTATTCAAATAGGGAATAATCAACCTGCATAATTAAAAAGTATTTTCTTCATGCAAGTTTATGTTATCGTGAATTGCATACCCTAATAGGGCAAAAAAAAACTAATTTTCATAATTAATTTTTTTATAAATAAATCAAATCTTTCAAAATTTAAAATTATAAAATAATGCCATCTGTTGGAAAAATAAAAAACACTTTAAAGAATAATACGCGAAATATCGATAATATAAAAATCTGTATAAAATATTTTTAAATTGTAAAACAGGTTTTATTTCACCTGTTAAGATAACAAGCCATCTGCTGATTTTATTATTCATATATACATATTATCTTAAAGATCTTGCAATATTCTACAGATACAGGTAGCACATTGCATGTTTATCAGAAACTGAAAATTATGTTTTTCTCAAATGTTCTTGTATATCAATACAAATACCCAAGTTAAAAATATTCTTTTAAAATAGTATACAAAAAAGTGCATATAATTGCAATAATGTAATATTTTGTCTATTCTAAGTTCTTGTTCTTATCAGGGCCTGGTCTGATCAGGCCCTGACTTCAAATTATTCTAAGTCCATTTCACCCCCCCCCCCCCTGCCGAGCCGGACTATTTCAAATACCCCATCCAATGAACACATTCCATGTTTACCTATATTACTTATTTCTGGACGGAAAAAATATTGAGAAAAAAATGTTTACCTTATTTATGTAATAATAGAAAATAAAGTGACAAATAAAAACCAAAAAATTAAAAAATTAATCATTGTTATTTACTATATAATTTACTATATTTACAATGTAAGTAACAATATGTAATTTTAGCTATTAATAACTATTAAAATCTTAAATTAAGTAACAGATCTAAAAAATTTCTAAAACTAGTAATTTTAATTTTAAGTTTAGCAGGTTACTTTGTTTCTCTTTTTTTTACAGCGTCACAAAAGCCTCTAAAATTTTACCCAAGAAGGTTTTCAATGTAAAATTTCCCGAGGAATCCGAAAATCAAGTCAGATTTTTCATTTTCTATCAGGAAAAGCGAGAAAATTGGAAAATTCAGAAAATGAACAATTTTTAAAATCATTTTTTTGAGCCTAAAATTGATTTTTAAGTACTTAAAAGGCAAATGGGACAAAAAAGGAGGTTACCAGCATGAAAAGTATGGGAAAACACATGTAAAAAAAATTAAAAAAAAAAAAAGTGACGCTTTTTGAGAAATTTGTATTTTCAAGTTTCCTTTAGTTTTTCCGATTTTCCGGCTTTTCCTGAGGTTTTCCCGAAAAAACATGGTCAGATTCGGATTGGAAGGGAATTTTTACTACCCACCTGTATATGGAAAATATTTTTTAGGCTTATTTAGGGCGTCCAGAAAATAAAAAGCAAACGGGTGGCTGAGAATTCGAAAAAAATCAAAATTGGAAAAACAGCTGCCAAATCGCAACCAAGCCACCTAGAGCCTTAAAAATTGGCCAGTAACCATATTTTTACATACCAAACACAGTGCAATTAGTATTTTTTAAATCCAAGACATCGACCTCAGACTTGGGTAAAAATAGCTAAGAACTACCCATATAACAATTAGATATTGACTCCAAAAAAAAAAATTTTTTTCTGAAAATCGATTTTTTACCATTCGCGATAGTTCAAAATCCATCTGTAGGATTTTTTCTGTTTACAGAGAAATTTTTTCGCGCGAGAAACCGAATTTATTATTACAGTACAATTTAAAAATTATTGTTAATTTGAAATCATTTATTTTGTTTATTCAATAATATCATGTGCATTTAAAAAAAAAAAATAACTGACATAAATAAATCTTCTAAATTTCAATAAATTAAAAAAAAATATTTCAGTTTATTCCCAAATTCTAATGTTAATACTCCACTCAAATCGCGGTTTAGGGTGTATTTTCACTGGCCAACATGAGATTTATTCTACTATGTGTTTTTTGGGTCGCTGATCACGAAAATCGGGTTCGTTTTCAGGAGATATTTTCGGAACACTCTTAAATTTGCAAAAACTACCCCCAAAGAGGGGCTTTTTTGATATATTAGCAAACTGAGATTCTAGATTTAGCCAAGTATTGGTATAATAGAGGGTTTTTTGAGTCGTTGATCAAGAATGTGAGGTAATTTTTTTATAAATAATCAATCAGATTAGCTCCATACGAGTTTTTTGGGTAGCTAGTCAAGAATTCGGGGGAATTTTTTATGAATAATTAATATGTCACCCTTAGATTAGCAAAAACAACCCCTAAAAAGGATGTTTTTGTTATTTTTGCTCTTTGGGCTACCAAATTAAGTCCGTATGGGTTTTTTGGGTCGCTAATCAAGAATTTGGGGAAATTTTTTGTAAAAAATTAATATTTCACCCTTCAATTAGCAAAAACAATACCTAAAAGGAGTGTCTGCTATAATTGCACCCGTTTTAGGAGTTGTTTTTGCTAATTTAAGGGTGAAATATTGATTATTTATGAAAAATTCCCCCAATTTCTTGATCATCCGCCCAAAAAATTCTCTTAGACCCATTCTTGGCTAAATCTAACATCTCAGTTTGCTAATATATAAAAAAAACCCTTTTTGGAAGTAGCTTTTGCAAATTTAAGGATGTTCCAAAAATATCTCCCTTAAAAGACCCCGATTTTCGTGATTAGCGACCCAAAAAACATATTGTGGAGCAAATCACATGTTGGCCAGTGAAAATACACCCCCCCCCCTCCCTCCGCTATTTGACTGGAGTATAAGGGAATTTTAAATAAAAGTTTGAATAAATTATATTGTATTTAATTTAATTAACAATATTTTTAATAACTTCATAAAAGTTGAAAGAAAATTGCGACATTGCATTTATAATACATTGTTCACGCAAATTATATGGTGAATATATATGTGTAACGTGCATTAGTAATTAAAAGAGAAGCAGTACGTGATGAGCAAAAAGAAAAATTACAACTTTGAATTCTTTATAAATAATACCTATACACAATAAACGCGTATAAAATATGATACATTACGTCTATATTTTTTGATGAAGTCAGTGAACTTCAAGTTTAATTATACATATAATTTTTTATACTTTTATTTATTATATACTACAAATTTATAGCATAAATTAGTAGAAGTAACAAATTTTATCTTAATATTTATTTTTATATTACAAATATTTATTATTTTTAAATATATAGGGGTGGAAAATTATTGAAAAGTCATTTGATGTAAAAATCCATTTAGACAAAAATTTTAAAAATTACAATTGATCAAAAAGTAACTGTTGTAAAATTTATTATTGGATAGCAACAGTGATTTTTTTAACGTGCAGTTCTACACAAAAAGTGCAGTTCTGAAAAAATTTGTGCAGTACTAAAACCTAGTTTGTGCAGTCCTAAAATATAAATTTTTTTGATTTTTTATACAAAATATTTTATATTCTAAAATGCTTCCAAAATTCTAATTTTTAAAAGAAATGAGTTCTATAGGCCTCAAAAATTTTGTATAAGCCCAAAGTTTCCAAAAAATTTTTAATCGTCTTTTTATTTTATTTAAACAAATTTTACTGTAAAGTGCGCGTTTACGAGAAGAATTTATGAACACAAATTTCTCAAAAATTAAAAATTTAAAAAAATTTTTTAAAACAAAGATCGTTTTAAATATAGATATATATAGGCTCTAAAAAGCTAAAAACTGGGGGAAATTATTTTTTTATATATACTTTCTAGACTGCCAAAAAAAATCGACTCAAGGTACTCAGGTACTCAAGCGTTTTTGGATGTCATTTAATGAAAAAATAAGTTCTACGTAAACCGCATCTAAATATATTTAGTCGTTGAAACAGCGCCAAAGCATTTTCGATTTTTGAAAATGGGCTCAGGAACGTCGGGAGGGACTAAACATAAAAATAAAATTTCGGGGGGTATTTCATATTTTTTTTGGTCGCTAAAAACGATGCAATCAGTTATTTTGAATTATTTTTTTAAGGCAAAAAGTTATGAGCTAAATTCAGTGGTAAAAATATCAAAAATTGGACAGTTTTTAACGTTAAAAATATGTCGCGGACTAAAAAATGTTTAGAAATTATTTTAAAAGAGCATTCTGCATGTTTTTTGGGTCACTAAAAACGATGAAATTGGTTATTTTTATTTATTCTTGACGGATTCAAAGTAATGGGCCAAATATTTTAGTTTGATTTTCCAAATTTAGCATTTTTTTGAGTTAAATGACTGTCAAGCGTAGAAAGAACTTTTCTGAACCTCAAGAAAGGTAAATTATAATATTTTTGTGTTTTTCTAACTAGCATAGAAATAAACCTCGCAAAATACTTCCAATTGGTCTCATTTTTTTTGTATAAAATACACCGTTTAATCCTCGTTAACCGCAAAGTTTCATCACCGATTCTCTCATAGTAATAGTTAATAAACCTAAGGCCCATTTTTGTATCAAAATGATTAATTTTTAAGTTTCAGCAGTCTGAGAGTCAGTTCAGTTCAGTTCAGAGTCTCAATTTGAGGTTTTTTAAATAAAATCATACTTTATCATTAAATTTGTAAAACTACATCTCAGAAATATCTAAAGTTAAAAGGACGAGTAAAAAATTTTTGGAAACTTGGAACTTAAAAAAAGTTGTTGAGAAAAATGAAACTCAATTTTATCAAAAATTAAAATTTTAGCACAAATTTAAAAATTGGTCATTTAGGGCCGAAAATGGGCATTTGGTTTATTAACTATTACGATGAGAGAATTGATGATGAAAAATTGCGGATTACGGGGATGAAAAGGTGTATTTTATTCAAAAAAAATGAGACCAACTGAAAGTATTTTGATTGAATCGCAAGATTGCAGCATTATTTGGAAAATTGCCCAAAGATCCTATTTTATGGCATTGTCGTAACACTGAACTAAACTAGCACCCTTAAAAAAAATCTAAGCAATTAATTCTGCGCTAGTTAGAAAAACACTAAAATATTATAATTTACCTTTCTAGAGGTTCAGAAAAGTTCTTTCTACGCTTGAAAGTCATTTAACTCAAAAAAATGATAAATTTGGAAAATCAAGCTATAATATTTGGCCCATTACTTTGAATTCATCAAGAATATTAAAAATAACCAATTTCATCGTTTCTAGTGACCCAAAAAACATGCGGAATACCCTTTTAAAATAATTTCTAAACATTTTTTAGTCCGCAGCAAGTTTTTGATGTCAAAAACTGTCCAATTTTTGATATTTTTACCACTGAATTTAGCTCATAACTTTTTGCCTTAAAAAAATAATTCAAAATAACTGATTCCATCATTTTTAGCGACCCAAAAAAACTACGAAATATCCCCCGAAATTTTATTTTTATGTTGCCTTTTAAGTTTAGTAGCTTTAGTCCCTCCCGACGTTCCTGATCCCATTTTCAAAAATCAAAAATGCTTTGGCGCTGTTCAACGACTAAATATTTTTAGATGCAGTTTACGTAGAACTTATTTTTTCATTAAATGACATCCAAAAACGCTTGAGCACCTTAAAAAATCGAAAAGTCGATTTTTTTTTTTGGCAGTCTAATAATTTTGACCAAACATACTTTGGAGTACATTCTGAGACTCGAAAATCCAAACTTTATGCACTTCACAAATATTGACCTATTTACATGTTCAATAAATTTAATAAAAAGTAATTTTTGAGGTACCTTTTTAAAAATTTAAAGAGATAATGTTTTGTAAATAAATAGCATAGAATCATAACTTGATGATAAATAGGCAAAATTAGTATTCCCCCCTTTTTCCCCATTCCCCCTCCCCTTTTTGTGATTTGTGCAGTTCTAAAATTTCCTTAAAAAAAACACTGGATAGCAACATTTTATAAATTTGGTAAAAATAAATTTTTAAATTTTCACCAAATTTCAATTATAAACCATAATTCATAATATCGTAAACTGCGTATTATATGGGTTTTTAGGACTGCTAATAACGAATTTGGCGGTTCTGCGCATGTATAATTAATCAATCAATCCTCTAAATTGGGGAAACACTTGTTATTAGGGCTGGAATTTTTATATTTTTACAGTATTCACAAATTTTGACAAAAAAGTGACAAAAAGATCTTTATTATTTATTTATTTTACAAATTTGTTAATTTTTACCAAAGAAAAGTTAATATTTTCCAGAATTTAAAAAAAAAAATTTTTCCTACACCTTTTTAACACTCTATTTATTAAAGAGCAAAAAGAGAATATTAAAAAAGAACATTTTTTTGTTAAGAAAAAATGAAAAATTAAATGTAATGACGTTTTTTTCATTTTTTTTTAAATCTTTGGATAGTTTTTACTTATTATCATCCCCTTGGGGGCAGTCAAGAAATTATACAAAGGTCAAAATAAGATAAAATATTTTCAAATACAAGATTAAAAAAAAAAAAAATAATAAATAAAGAAAACAAACTTACATCGTATTAAATAAAAATATTTGATTTCTGAGCTAACACGTCTTTTATTAAACTTTTTCTTAGTTGGGGGTGTATAAACTCTTATATTATATTCTACTTTTTGTACACTACCAAATAAACCCAATATTTTGTTAATTATTCTTTAAAATATGCCAATTTATGTCATTATTTTATATTTTACCGAAGTATTTTCAAATAAAACCTTTGAACGAAGTTTTTGCTGAATTAAGGGTGCTCTAAAATTTAAAAAATTTTTTAATCATTTGAGACTACAAATTTAGAAAGAATTGCCAGTAAATCTTTTTTAACTCTGGTTATCGACTTCAGACCCTTCAAATAGTATTATGACTGGAGTATAAGATTAATTTTTTAATTAAGTTGATTCAGGTGGGTTAGAGGTGGGGAATTTTTTTTTTTGACGAATTCTGCAAAGGGCACATAAGAACAAAGATTTTGAAAAAAAAATTGGTTGAAATCTGTTCAGCAAGCTAATAACGTTGTTGCAAAAAGGGGGTGGATGAACACGAATTTCAGGGTCCTGCGCGAAAAAAATTTTCAAAAAATCCAAACATTGGAAAAAAACTCTTCTTATTAAGGTTTGATTATGAACATTTTTGCAATATTCACAAATTATAATAAGATTTGACTTCTGGTAAATTTTTTGGGTCTTAGATTTCAAAATTTGGGATCCCGTACTCAAAAAGTTATAATAACAATTCGATCCGAAATTAGGTGATTTTTTGATTTTCGTTTATCATATAGCAAAATTTATTATGTTTTTTGGGTCGGTATTAAAGAATTTCGGGGTCCTGCACATTCGAAATGCTTAAGACAACATTCAATTTGCAAAAAAATACTCATTTTAAATTTGAATTTGCTTGAGTTTGTGAATATTAAAATTTCCTCTAAAAAAGGGTGTTTTTACTTACAAAGGGAGATCGGAACCTTTGGGTTGCCAAATTACAATCAATAGTTACGGATGATTTTAATATGTTTAAGATACCCTCTGCTTATTCCAATGCGCCTTCTGGGCTTAGAAACGCAGGGCTCAATGTTATAAAATAGGGTTTTTTTTCGAAATCTTTCCTATAATACTGTAACCTTGCAAACTAATTAAAATACTTCCAGTAGATCTAATTTTTTCCGTGTAAGTACCATCTTTTAATTCCCGTCAGCCACAATGCCCCATCGCCTATTCTCTCATTGCTATAATCCATATAAATCAAATGCCCATTTTCGGACCTAAAAGACCAAATTTTAAATTTCTGCCAAAATTGCAATTTTCAATAAAAATAGGTCTTGTAGGTCTCAAAAATTTTGTATTAGCTCTAAGTTGATTAATTTTTAAATTAAATTAAAATATGATGCTTTTATTATCAGAAAACTACAGTAAAAAATTATTATCCTCTTGAGTATCAAAATTGCACGTGCTGTAGTATAAAACAGAGAATGTATTGGTTTTTTTATGCACAATATTATATTGGAACTATTTTATTCTCCGCGCTAGTAGACCCATTCTCGTGAACTCTCTTTTACAAAACGGAAAAGTGCGCGCGCGGAGCATCTATGGTTCAGTCGATTGCCGAGTCTCATACGGGTTGCGCTATAAAAATTGCGCGCGTGTGCTGTACTGTTTTTTTTGCAAATTAATAATAACACTTGTTATCTTTTTGTTTAAAAGATCAATTAAAACGGTAATAATTAATTTTATTTAAAAATAAATTAAATAAATCAAGGTTTATTAAATTATTGTTTTAAAAGTGTGTCTAAAAAATAAATTTAATTTAAAATACACGAGTTAATTTTACACGTGTATATTTTAATATGTGATATATATTAAAAATATTGTTGTTTTTGTTTATTTATTCATAATAATCCCCGGCAAAACGAGTAATATTATTTTTGCAATAGTTACTAATATTGTCTAGGAGATAATATAACATTTTTGCCGCGCGCGCCTGCGTCTTTTTTATAATTTATATACACTGTAGCGTTCTCTTCTAATATAAAAAGTTTCTAACATAAAACTCTTTTTTTTTTTATTATTGTAGGAGCATCTTCGATTTTGCCTCTCCTTTCGCGTTGGTGTTTTTTATAAGTAGATTTTTCTATAAAAAAAGGAAGAAGAGAAGAAGGATTGTTTTTTGTAACTAGAAAATTAAATATTTTATTAACAAAGATGACGACACCGACGCCGGTCAAAAAAGTACCAATTCATTTACAAGTAAGTTTATTTTTCATTTTATTATTTATATGGATTTTGTAAATAAATAATTCCATGCAGAAGAAACAATTCAAATGTTTATTTTTTAATTTCTGTTAAAAATGCAGATAAACGAAATTTTACATTAAAGCAAACACTCACATTTTATTTACATTTTACAGTAAGTTGTTAAAAAATTTTAATTAATTATTCAATTTACGTTTTTATTTAAAAATTCAAAAATATCTTGAAAATTATATCGTGAGAGTAAATAATTCAGTGAATAAATCAAATTTGAACGATCGAATAATTATTTAATTAAATTAAAACTGCCTACTTAAAAATTTATGATAATTTTCTAAAAAAATCTTGCAAAATTTAAGATAAACAATAAATGAGAATAAAATTAGTGAATTAGGTCAATAGATTATGTAAATAATAAAAAAATAAAGTCAATAAATGTGAGAGAATCCATGAAACAGGTCATTGTTCATTTTTAAAATTATACGTTTTATTGCATAATTTTCTTTTTAAAAACCTGTTACTTTATTTTTTTATTTCTTCTCATATTATTTATTTTTTTTCTAAACTATTATTACGTTATTTTTTTTTGAAAAAAATATATATTTTGTCATACGATGTGTTACATATTATTTACTTTTTTATTTCCTTATAAAGAATTCAATTTTTTTTCTCTTATTGTTTTTTAAAGTGTCTATGAGTTAATTTTATTTTAATTGTTATGAGCGAGAAATTATCAGTCAAAAAATTATTTTAGGTTAAATAACAAGATTACATTGTATAGAATTTTTTTAGGACATGCTTAATTTATTTAAGAGATAACAGTAATAATTTTTTTATTATTTTGAGTTGGTAAGTGTCAGATTATTATTACAAAGAAAATTCTGGGTAAAAATACTTTGACGCATTGCATACATGTTATGTAGGAGTCTATAAGTTAAATGCATTTTATGAAAAAACCATTGGGGAATGAAGGAAAATATTTATAAACGAAGAGAATTTGTTAACTTAAAAATAGAATATGTTTTGGATAAGTTTTTTGCAATAATAATATCATGCAAGTATCTTTTTTCGTGTTTACAGATTTTCTTTCTCAAATTATTTATTAAGGTTTTGATTGTTAAAAGAAAATTTTTTATTAAATGATAAATATTTCCTCGAATATTTTCATTTACTAATTTGATCTGAAAAAAAATATTTTTATTTTAATCAAACAGAAAATATCTGAGACTTTTATTATAGTAACTTTGTTTAAAAGGATTTAAATGCTAAGCAAATTTTCCCATAAAACCAGTCAACATAAGACAAAAGAAAATAAAAATTTTTTGAAATATGTTTTAATTTGAAAAATGTTGGGAACATGTTGACAAAGAGGTTCCTGGAGAAGGTGCTCAAAATAGTCAGACTTGACAATAATTAGTTAATTAGGCAAATTTAATTGCATGTTGGTTGTCAAGGACACCAGCTGACAAGCTGACTTTGTTACTAAATAGAAATTAGGTGAATTTTTTGTAGATTCTAATTCCTAACTAATGCACAACACCGAACTTGAAACCCATGGTATCCAGAGGGAAATAGATAAGGGACCACGCCCTGCTAGTAATACTTTTAGCCCTATTTTCAAAAGTTTTTAATTGTTTATTGCAAATAAAACTTTCAAACAATTTAAAATAAGAAAATATTAACAAATTTAAACCATAATTAAAATTGAAATGAAATTGAAATTTTCATAGGCATAATCAAAATGCCAACCAAAACAATTACTTTATACACCCTTAGTTGATGAGATATACTTTTTAATGGGTTACTTTTATTTTTCAGTTAAATTTAAAAATTCATAAATAGATTTTTATAGAATTTTATTGTATATTAAAAACATGGATTTCTCATATAAGCTACTATTCCCATTTCTACAATCTCTAGTTTTCAAGACACAGTAAGAGAAGATTATTTTCTTTCCAATGCAATTAAGACAATTAAAAGCCATTAGAAGCAAAATTAAAATACATGTTTTCCACTTTTAGTTACAAAAAAAAGTACTCAAATTTTTATCTAAAAACTTTTTTTATCAATTCATGAAAGGATAATGACCTTTTTTTTAAATAAATTGTATACCTACAATATAAAACCTCCATAATAACCACTTTCTGATAAAACATAAACAATTTGCAAAAGTTTCTATGTTTAAAATAAACACAAAATATACAAATTATTACAATAACATTATTTTTAAATAATCAAACAAGAGCAGAAAGAAGAAAGCTAATAGTTACATGATAAACCATCTAATTTAACAAGACATTATTTTAATAGTTAATTAAAAAATAAAATAATAATAATAATTTTATTCTTGGTAGAAAGGTAATTTAGCTTTAAAAAAAAGTGGTATACATTATTAAATTAAATAAAGAAAAAAAAAAACGTGGAGGATAAAAAAAAAAGAAATAATTGAATATATAAATAATTATTTTAATTATATATTATTTATACATTTGATCATTAATAACATGCTCTTTAATAAATAATTATTACGTCGAGTAAGTTATATGATAAACAACAGCAAAGTAAAAAATGTAGGGCTTTTTTGCAAAAAAAAAATTCAAGGTCATTTCCTTGTATTGTTCATAACCGCATATAAAAAAATAAACTCTCTCATAATATTTAATATTATTAGACTAGGTACTACAGAGACGACCGGACACGGAACAACATGGAAAATAGTGGTATAGGTATAATTTAATACATAACGCGCGATAACCTAAATCAATAGTTCGTTGACATTCTATTATTATTCTAGTCTAGAGTATATGCCTTTATATACAAAAAAGTATTATGCATATTGCAAAATTTGAATTTTTATAAATAAATAAGGTGGGGTTATAATTTATCAGCACGAGAAAATCTATTTTACGTGCTGTATTTGTTTGGCTTTTCAAAATACATCGATTTGGAAGTTTGTAATTTTATGGACGGTTATTTGCATGTGCTTTTTTTGTACGTGAGTTTCTTATACCTGGTTTTTTATAAACTTAAATAGCTTCTGAAGTATATGTCTAAACATTTTTTACTTTTCGAGTTTTTGGAAGTTTTAATCACTTTATGACTCGTTTTATGAAGTTTGGTCAGTATTACAAGTCTCTAAAAATTCATATTTTCAAACAATTACCTTTTTGATACAATAATCATTCACTTTTTTATATTAAAAAAAAAAAAAGCAAACTTACAATTAGTCAAAAATCATATCAAAAAATATTATAATATAAAATCATTACATGTTTGTTATTTTAATTAATATGATACGTTTATTTTTTTACGATTGCGAGTATTAAGAAACAGGATGTTTTTAAATATTTCAGATTTAAAATATGGAATCTTGTACTTATTTCAGCTTTATTTCGATACCTAAAAATATTTAGCCACTTTTCGCACCTCTCCCCCTCAGTCCCCATTTTCAGGTCCACATGGGGATAAAATAATTTTTAGTCTCAGTTGGTTCTTTTTACCCAAAAAAGTTTTTTTTTTTTTTTAATTTGCTTATAAATTATCTGCAGAAATGCTTGAAAATCAAAGTTCAGTTAATACTTCTTCAATTCCTACTTAAGTTTAATTGAAAATTTTAAGCAAAATTTGTCAAAAAATTGATACGATCGTCCGATCAGAGAGAATTTTGCAAGAAAAATCAAAGAAAAATTCCAAAACTAACAAAAGTTTGCAGAACGATGAAACGAGCAATAAAATATTATGTAATTTTAATGCGTACATCAAGTATGAAAGTGTTAACAAATCTCTCGACAAATCTCAAAACAATGTTATTGCTGATTCTGTTACAAATATATGCGCGTGTTAATAAATATTTGGATGTTACATTTCACCAATCATCGTATTGTTCAATTTACATGACTTGCTTATGTAATATGTTAGCTGTATAAATATAAATATTTATTATTAGATATTATATATATTTTTAATTCATAACATGTACTCGATTGATATATTTTAGATTTATATTATTATTTATTTTACCATACGTAATAAGTTTACGAACTATTGTTATTGCTAGCTTGAATGAAAGGTATGTTTAGTTTTTTTTAAAATATACTTTCTAATGGATAAGTCACGGTGTAAGAATTTTAAAATCATTTTCTATATCAAAAAAAATAAATTGCTATCTTTCTTTTAATGAAGAAACTGCATGAAATACTGATGGGGTTACATTGGTTGCTTACTGGTTATTTATAAACATTCAAAAGGTCATAAGATTTTTAGTTGGTCTTACTTTTACTGAAAATTATTAAGGAAGCGATGCTTCTGAACTTTTTAATTTGTTTATATTAAAAATAAATTAAAGCGATGCACGGTAGACAATATTTTTACACTAAATTCAATAATAAATATACATCTTAGAAAAAAAGCGGGAGAAAAAAAATTTGGTAAATTATAAGCCTTAGCTGCAGATCTAAAAAGCGCCTTCCCTTCAGTACCACATGACCTATTATGGAAAAATTAAATAATCTAGGAATGAGCAATAAAATGATCAATATTATAAAAGATCTGTATACTAAAACTAATATGGCAGTTAAAAATAAAGAAGGCTTATCAGAAAAATGTAACATAAATAAAGGCAAATGTATGGCTGGAAGAAGAGGGTATAAGGGGTATACAACTGGATGAGAAGACAGCGACACCGCTACTAGCGTTCGCTCATGACATGTTCTTTTTATCATCCATTTTTCAGCAACGTCTTCTAAAAGCCCTTGAAAATATCTTGACAACAATAAATTAGAAATTAACTTAAAAAAAACTAATATAATAATATTTAAAAAGGGTAGACGGGGAGGTAAAACAAAACAAAAATTAACTTAAAAAAAACTAATATAATAATATTTAAAAAGGGTAGACGGGGAGGTAAAACAAAACAAAAATTTTATTTTAAAAATGCCCCTGTAGAAATTGTCAGAGAATATCTAGGTGTTACATTTGCTGAATCCGGAGTATATGATAATTTCAAAAGGCTACATAGCCATGTAACCAGATTGTTTGTGTTCTCCAACGTGCTGATAAGTTGAAGCATGCAGTTCCTGAATTTTTATTGTAAACTGGTTGAATTTGCATTTATAACTTCAGGATGCTCGTTTTTGAAGCACTGCCAAATTTTAAGCCTTGATGTTTTGTTCAGTGTAAGTTGGTGGATTTTTTGGTAAGTGGTGTCTTACGCGTTATGACATTTTGTTCTGAAAGTATAATTTATTATAAAATCAAAGGTACGTTAGGGTGTTTTAATTAATACTTACTATCCCACAATATTCGCCCCGCAGGCAGCCTTGATATCACGCTAAAATGGACATTAAAGTTTATTATCAATAATTGATATTTGTAAGTTTGTTCGTTACCTGATCGGCTTTTTCCAATCGCGGTTGCAACAGAGTGAATCTTGAATTGAAATCCGGTGCGACCACACCAATGCTATGCACCACTGTCAAGTCGGTGACGTTAAGCTGCCAAAGCTTTGGTGGTAATTTGTAAAGTATCAAACCCATCGGGTAATATTGAACGCTCTACGATACTAATGTGTTAAACTCCCTTTCATCTTCCATTGTATCATGGTTCATTCTGAACATGTTGAAGAGAAAGCACGCTAAATACGTTGTTTGCTTTTTGAGAGCATTGTAGATGTCGGAGGGCACCATATGTCCTATAAATACGATATTTTGCGGTTTTTCTTTGTTCTTTATTATAAGTCTTTCTATATTTTCTTTCGATATTTCGATGGTCGGAGTACTCTTGATATCGAGAGTCGCCTTGAAAGTTTTTAAATGACACGAGAGGGGTTTTATGATCAGCAATCTGTTGGCATTTTTGCTGCCTCTGACCGTTGTCGTTGTTATTATGCTGTAGTGAAGAAACAATTAGAGATATATTTTTCTGTAGTGTGAATGGTCCCAGGAACTGTAATCGAAATTGAATTCGAGCTGTAGCTCGCTGTCAAAGTTAATGGTTTGGTAACCAAATTCTTCCAGGGCTTGAAAGTCATCTAGCCATTCGTTTTCTGTCATTCATTCGTCGTATTCCGTTCCCATGTCCGTATCCAAATGAGTGATTTAGAACCGTGATGCGCTCGGTGTTCCTGCTATCGCCTTAAAATCTGAGGTAAAATCTAATTGCATTTGCTTCGACGTAACTCATGAAGAGGCGGTAATCGCAATCTCTCCTTGGAACTGTATGTCCTGAAATCGTTAAAAATTACTAAATTATGTTTTACGGATTGTCAGAGATATTGTATAATTACCTAAATAAAATGCACATATAGTGGTTTCTGTATTGTACGGGCGTTTGAATAGATCGTAGTCGAATGAGTAGTATTCGCGATTGCCTATCAGTTGCTGCAACTGTTCTAGCACTGTAATGTGCTCCTCAAATATCGTTTCAACGTAATGCGACCAATTTCATATAACCTTGATCGCTTCTTCGTTAGTTAGATTTTTGCTTGTTTTGTTTCCATTATTAATATAATAAACAGGTTAAAAATTACAGATACTTTTACGGGTAAAAATTATTTAACGCGCTTGTTTCCTCGACTGTTTTATATGCAGCTCCAGTTTGGTGCCTAAGACACCTCCCTGACCTAGAAATGGTTCAAAATAAATTTTTCAAGAAGCTCCTTGCTTTGTCCTGCAATACACCTCGCTATGTGGTATGAAAAGAGTTGAATTTAGACAAAGTTGAACTAATATGTTTTAAACTAATCCTAAATTACACACAACAAATTTTTGAAATGGAAGATAGTAGATACCCAAAAATTTGCTTTAATAAACTAAAAAAATTGTCAGAATATGATCTTTCATCTCCAAAATTTAACTGGTTTGTACAAGTGAACGAATATTTTTTCAAAAAAAAATAAATGAAGCTTATATGTGGCTTAATATAAAATTGACAAAAAAAAAAAAAAAATAATCTACTTACAAAAATGAAAAATTACTTGTTAATAAAAGACCAAGAACTCTACGAAAACTCTAAATCTTTAATATTTCACCCTAGCTTACTAAATAATGGAATAAAATCAGGTTACCTGAATGTACAAAGAATACTTCTAAAAGAATATCTTCAAGAATATCAGTGGCCATCTTCATAAATCCAAAGTCATGTCAGATCAAATAGTAGTCGTCAAATTATTGGAACCCGACGCTTTTCGCTTAGCCAAAAAGAGAAAAATCCAAATTAGCTAGACGCTAAATAGAATGAGACTTCTGGGGAAAGCTAAGCCCTCTTTCAAATGTACAGGTTATGATAATAAATATATTTATAATATAGAGACTTTATAGGGTCAATATACCGGCGAAGACATACGCAGTAGGGCTGACCATAAGTTAGCAGAATATCAAATATTAAGGACAAAAATTTTGTTTTTTTGTTTTTTAAGAATATTTCGGAAATGGTTGAAGATATTGAAAAATATCACGTATAAGAAAATGAAACCGAGAAAATTTTACAAAAAATATGTTCTGATACATTTTTTTCGTAAAATTAACATTTTCCGTGGAAAGTGAAAATAAAGATGGAAAATAGCGAGGAAAATAGACAAAAGAAGTTACAAAAATGCTTTGGTTTACTTACTTTTGAGATGGATATTCTAGGAACCATGTGCCATACGTATATTTAAATGAAAATTTTTTTCGTTTCCAAGTATAAAAAAGAATGTCTAGAGTAATTTGTCATATTTAGAAACGTTATTGGGTTCTTTTCAAAGATTGCATGGTAGTATCATTTTTGTTAAGACGAAAAAAAAATGACAAATTATGGATGACCGATTGCTTTCTTACAAAACCTAAGAATTTATCTCTTCAAAATTCAAATAACTTATTAAAGCAAAGAGACGTGGTTAGTAATATTGTTGCAAAAACAAAGTTTTGACAGTGGTTAGATATCAAACAAAATAACTTTCTACGCCAATAACCTTTTGGGAGGTAAAGTCGAATCATAAATAGTAGTATATTATTAAAAAAAAAAAGTAGAGAAAAATTTTGTTCATATATAGTTTTTTATAAAAAATTTCATAACGTATTCAATTAAGATTACATAAACTGTCGCGTGAATCTTTTTGTCTTTATAAATACATACTCTCTCTGTTATTTTAATCACAACATATTCATCAACAAGATATTACACAAGCAGTTATATTATTAAAAAGAAAAAAACTTCCTTTTTCCTTAATAGAAATGATTTTACAAATATAAATAAACATGACCTATAAGAGCAACAAAAAACTAGGATAAAAAAATAAGTATATCATTACTTTGTTAAAAAATTATTTTACGTAATATTGATAATAAAAATACGGAAAAAGCAGGTGCTAAACCATTCGTGCATTTCCGGTATACGCTCATGTCTAAGATATTATTATTACTTTTGCGGTAATTTTTGCAAAATGTTAATTAGACCGTGATCTGTAAAAAAGTTATTTGCGAGCTCATATACAAAAATGCCGTAAAATTCTTTATTATTCAAATATATATAGATTTTTTAAGATAATCTTATTTAAGAAAGTGGAAACATATACATTTTTTTAAAATTATTTCCACCCACGCGTATCATAATGTGAATGTGTCTGTTTTTGTTAATGAATGTTATTAAATATACCGGTTATTTTTTAGTACTAAAACACTGTATTTATTTAAAATTCGTATTATTTAGTAGATAGTAGCACACTTTTAATAATATTTATTTAACGATTATTTGTTTTAAATTTGTATTACAATATCATTACATAAATATTGACTAATAAATTTTTTTCATACCTATTTTGGTAATCTAGTCTTTTAGACTAAACGATTTATTACAACAATCTTATTTTTTGCTTGAATACCAGTTTTTTTTTCATTCATTTAATTTAAAATCATGTAAAATTACATAATTTTTGTTTTTTTGATGAAACTTGAGAATTTTTTACTATTTAAAAGAGGTAATTTGTTACTTGTTTTTCGAATTAATTAAAATTTAATTGTATAGAATACAAGCTGTTAAATAAGATTTATTAATTCTGGGATAAAATTAAATTTTGTACAAATTTGTCACAAAATTACTGTATTCAATAAGAAGTCAATTTTTCTTAATTCTCCTACTAAAATTTATAGGTCAATTTGAATTATTCTTGTAACATAAGGAAGTAAACATTTCTATCTAAACAATAGAAATTTATAACATTTCCTTCTACAAACTTTATTTTCATTGAATACACAAAAAAAAATTAATGATTATGAAAAATAAGATTTAATACTATTATTATTTAAAATTATTAGTTTTATTTAAATGAAAAATGTCATACATAAATAAAATCATAAATTATGTGTTGATGTTAAAAATATTCTATTCAATATTTCTCTAGAATCAATTTACAAAATCACAATTTGATTTTACTACTTTTTTTTTACAGTTAGAGTATACTTTTACTTTGAAGATTTTGTGGAAAAAAATAATTCTATATAACAATTATATAAATTGTGTAGGTTGAGTTCGATTGATATTAAACGAGGAAATGGTTATAGTAAATCTTAAAGAAAATTATTTTTACCTGTAGTTTAAATTCATTATGTTTACACTGGGTATTTGCGTTTTTTGGGTCACTGAACACGAATGATACATCATTTTTTATCAAAAGTGGCCTGTAATAAGTAACTTTAGGTTATTTTTTGAGATTTTTTTAGTATTTTATTCACTCAGGAACCCTAAAAATACAAGTAACACATAAAATTGTCGAAAAAATTGCCAAAGTTATGGCTATAATTTACGCAAGGACCGAATTTAAGAGCGGAAATTAGGACCTGTTGAGATTTTCTTTTGAGGAAGGGGGTGTAGAAAAAACAAGCCCTCTGTCATAATTAAAAGTAAATCAGGTAAACTTTCACGGAAAAAGGGTGTCTAGGCGCCAGCAATGTTAAAAGCACCCAAAAATTTTAAATGGAGTAAAACGGATCCCCCTCACATATTTTTAGTCTTTGAAAACGATGTTGATGGTTCCATTTGTTTTCCGATGACCAGTTATGAATAATTGATATTTAGCACAAGTAAGACAAAAATGCAAACTTTTGAAAAATTCTAAAATCAGATGCCATTTTAAGTCCTCTACTTAAAATTTAAAAAAATCTAATTTAATAAAAGTGCCCCAATTCTGATCCCCGTTTCCCCTTTTTCTTTTTAAAAAGGGGCCATTCGTGCCTGAAAGGGCAAATCCTATATTTTATCCATTTTAAAAAGTTCTTGAGTTAATTAGAGAAGGCTTGGTTACTTTGTTATTACTAGTAAAAAAATCTCATTTGTTATCAAAACAGAAATTGATGTAATTTTTGAATTAAATTCCAAGGAAGTAATATTTTAAAATATTAACAATTACTTCCGATTATAATTTTATAAATATCAATTGTCAGAATTTAAATTTGTTTTAATACATACAACATATCATCTTCAAGTATGTGCCTAAATAAATAAATAAGACACTTTAGTATTTATTTTTATATAGAAAGATAATGCATTAAAGACACGTGACAAAATATAAATACAATTTATCAAGGCCAAAATATAAATGTAGAATTGGACGTTGACCTGCAAAATGTGTATAACGTGCTAAAAGAAATTCTTTAGATGAAATTTTAACGAAACTTGTCTTGAAAGCCCTAAAAATAAAATTTTTTAACTTCTAAGAATGTCAGATGAATGTCGTTATAGATTAAGTTTACGTGTACCGATTATTCAATTCATGGAAGTAAATGTTTTTTAGACATTTCTTTAAAATTAGCAGAACGGAGAATCCAAAAATGTAATATTCAGTGTTATGAACCCTAGTGATAACCAAATTTCAATTCGATATAAAAATTAATTTTACAAGTACCCAGCTTAAAATATCTAAAAATATTTCTTACATTAAAAATCCAAAATTCATCTCATCATGTAAATTAAAAGCATTTTTGCAAATTTACAGTTTTTTTTATAAAAATAACTGACTGAATAAAATCTTTAAAAATTCTTAAAAGTATCTAAAAATAAAATAAAATTTCACGTTAATAAACAAGCAAATAAAAATATTTTATATATTTGCAAATTAAATTTTATATATTTTTGACATGCATTATTTCTCGAAGCTCTAAAAGCTTAGTTTTAAAAATAGAATTCAAAAGTTTATTCACTTTATAAAAATAGATTGATTTCTCAATTTAAATTCAATACACGTAATAAAAAATAGAATTAACAATATTTGATTAAAATAAAATTATCAGAGATTTATAATAAAATTACTATAACCGTATTTCATTTCTATTATGTCATAATATGCGTTCAGCCTGCGTGCAATACATAAATTATACAGTATGATGTCAGTTTATTGTATACATGTTGTTAAATTAAAATAAACTACTACTGCTATTACTCGAGGACGATTTAAAAAAAAAATCTTACGATGCATCTTTTTGTGATAGCAAATGTTGCGTTCTAATGTATGAATATTCTCATAAACAAAGAGAATACATACGTGCTTATTTGACACAAATGCATAAAAGACGATGCAGTAAATATTATAGTACAAAAAAAGATTGCTTGAATACTTAAATATGAATGACAGGTTGTATACGTGAAGCAATTGCAAAGAGAGTATCTACTGTGAAACTACGTCCGTTATTTTTTTTTTTAATCCTGCGCGATTTGTATTTTTGCTTGGTTGACGATCTGTGGAAGAAGAGATCTCGACAATAATACCTAACTTTTTTAAAAAACAATTTTTTGTTGTTGTTGCATAATGCAAATAAAATATGCAAAATTATATATTATGATAAATTATGTAGTGTTAAACAAAATTATTATTTTTCTTTTATTTGTCTGCTAACGATTTATTGTTTTAAATCAGCTAGCATGTCCTATTATTTTTGTTTTTTTGTAAAAGCCCTAAGAGATTAAGCAGAATATTAAAATGTAGATTACTATGCTCTAAGGATGTTTAAATAATATTTTTTGTTTAATCTGCTTTGTTACTTGAAATTTGTCTCTTAGAATCACTTGAAAATTCAAGTACATCAATCTGGCAATGTACTATTATCATAATGGCTTTAGAAACAGAAAATTCGTGTTGCAGGAAAGAGTAGTTACATGAAAATTTTTTGCTCTCTTCTTATAAAAGCTACTCCTGAATAAGTATATAGTTGTTTAGAAAAATACCTAACTTAAGTAGTAGTATCCGAAAAGTTATCAACGGTTATCAAAATACAAAAACCTTATAACCGGTTTGTGTGTACACAACCTAAATGCATGGAACATGTTTACTTACAGCTGAGTTGTAGGTATAATGCAAATGTTACGCAACGTTACAATACAATTTTCTAATTTTATAATTTGTAATTTACACCTTTACTAGATGTTAACATTCTAAACCCAAAATTTGATTCAAAACATTCTGATTTCCTAAACTCTAGGTCCCTAAATGGCAATTATTCTAAGTACCTACACCCGGATTATTCTGTGCCTCAAAATTGAAATTATTCTAAGCCCCATTTGACCCCCTCCCTTAAATCGGACATATTTGATTCCTCCCTGATTTTCAGATTTCCAAGATACTCCCTATAAATATGTTCCATGTAAAAACTTACTGATCCCGTAGACGAGCCCCCAAATAACTAAAAAACTCGTTTTTTGTGAATTTTCTTATATTTTATTTAATTTCTCTGACCCATAAACAGATTATATCTGCTCATTGGCTATAAAACTTAACATTCTACCAAATTACAAGAAAAATTTTTTTTCGGCTTTTAGGACCCCTTTGAGACCCAGAAATATAGTTTTGAATTTTTTGAAAATCGGTTTTTTGAGCATAATTTTTTTTTATACTTTCGGTAAGGTGCAAAACATAATTTTTGATTTTTTATAAAACCTCCTGGAGAGGGTGAACAGCTTTTTAATACCCGAAAATTCAACATCATCTATCGCCGTGACGTACAGGTCTAATTCCAACGGGAATCAGTGAGTTTTTTGATAACTTTTTGGATGCTTTTACTTAATTTAGCCATGGTTCCAAGGGCCACAGCTCTATACTTATCCGGGAAGAGTCTTTAGGGAACTTTTAGCCTTGTCCCTTAAATTAAGATCAATTTAGCATTAATTTGTTAATAATAACTAATTTGTCACTTTTAGGTCTAAATGAACCTCAATATCGGTTTCAGTAGATCAAGAAACATAATTACCAGAAATTTTTATCCATTCAGGACTTTAGTGTACGAACGATGAATTCGGCGAAACGATTAAAATTAACCTGAAAATTAACGAGTTTTATACTATTACGAGATTTTAAAATTTGCTTAAAATTCCTGTTAAAATTACTATCTCGTAATATGCATTAACAAAAAAATATTTTGAAAAAAACATGTAAAACTAATTTACGTAACAATTATTATCTCATCCATAAATATTATATGTTTACACGATTCAAAAATTTAAATTGAATTTAAATTTTAAATATATTCTTTAGAAATGAAGATATTAAATAACAGCGAATTACTTAACATTGAATATCATTTAATAGCTCTTTAAATTAAATTATTATTATTTTGACTTAATAAGATTAATTATAAGAAATTAAAAAAAAAGAGTCGAGCATTTAATTGCTTATCATAATCTGTCAGGAAGTGCACGTCTCAGTATAAAATGCATCTCTAGACGCATCTTTATTAATGGATTGGCATATTTAATTTATTTATATACAAACATGTTTCTATTTTTAAAATGACCTGTTAGTGAATTGCGACAATTGATAACGCGACGTTTATGTTAATAAGGGTTTAAAGATTTAAATTTAAAAAATTTTTTTTAATTAATTGTGCAGAATTTATAACAAGCATAATTTTTTAATTATTAATAACTGTATTATTCCAAATCTTATGAAGCAATCTTAAAAAAACAATTAGGATAGTTTTGTCAAATTATTCTATACTTGCTAATGTCATGCTAATTCATGAGATCACCTTTGCACGTTTATCTCGATGTTTGACAATCAATTTAAACGTATCTAAAAATAATGCCAATAGATTTTGCTAGTCATTAAAAAAATATATTTTTCTGCAGTCATTTTGTGCTGCTGTACCTTAAAGGATCTTAGCAGATTTTTAGGAAAAGTTGTATGTAGCTGAAATTATTATAAATTGGCAGCGATAATTACTCAATGACTGTTTAATATTAAAGAAACAAAAAGTACCATTCAAAAGTTTGTTTCGATGAAAACAATTTTGATTGATCGCTTCGTTATACACATCACGATGGTGCAGAAATGCCTTGACAAGTGTTCCGGCGCGTCGTGCTCTGACGCCCGTGTTATTAGTTAAATAAAAAAAAAATCGTGATTTTTAAATCTTGTATTATACAAACCAGAACTTATTTTAATTTAATTAGATTGAATGTATAAAACTTTACACTAACATTTTAAATCCCACGTTAACAATATACCGAACTGTACACAATTATTGAGTTTGCCCATAAATAATTTTCAATTAAGCAAACGCATCAGATGGTTTATTCAAAATGAAAAACTCGTGTGATATAATTAGTGTAAAATAAAGCTACAATTAGGCTCATAGTGAATTCTTATTTTCTGTGGGGAAAAAAGTTCAGAGTACTGAAAATTAAAATTTCTTTAAAATTTTTAAACCTAACTTGGTATTGAAAATGCCAATTTTGGAATGAGAAAATAATTTTTTTTAAACTTTACTAACACTGGTGTCATTTGGGCAAAATGTGTTTTGTTAATTTTTACTGCTAATAAAATTTCAATTTTTTATTATGTAGATACTGCCCGATTTGAATCCGATTAAAATACTTGACTTTTAGACTTCATTTTCTAAAAATTTACAACCCTGTTATCAAAGCCCACAATTTAAAAAAATTAGACTAATTTAATACGATTAATAATTTTTATCTATTGAAAGCACACTTAAAAATCTAAATAATACAATAAATTTGTATTAATAATAATACTTTGAGTCAGAGAAATTTTAAGGGTGAATAAGAATATGACATAATGCTTAGGGGGGTTGTTGATAATATATTTATAAACATAAATGTGGGTATTAAAGAAAATTTTTATGAGTATTCACGTAGACAAATCTGCTATAACAAATAAAGAAGAAATATTATGAAGAGAATATCATCGTAAAAAAGGGAGTCGAGAGTTTATTCTCTGTGTGTATGAAGGCTTTTTTGTCTCTTATTATGTTTTTTTCAAAAGGGTGACATACAGAAAATACTCTTTTTTTTGCTTTTTGCAACATCATAAACAGAACATTTTTAATTTTATTTTTCAATTTAAATAATAATAATGCTTCATCACAATAAATGCGTTTCTGCATTAATTTACAAAATCCATTAGACAAATAATAATGAGTAAAAATATTGAATAATTAATTATTTTTAAATTTCAGAGTTCACAAAACCGTTTATTAATAAAAAATGGAAAAGTTGTCAACGCCGATTCCATTGACGATTTGGACATATACGTTGAAGACGGTGTTATCAAGTAAGTTAAAATTAAAAATATGCAGTGCAAGTAAAACAGCACATAATAAAAAAAAATTAATTGCAGAGAGGTAGGTCGTAACTTAATAATACCAGGTGGCACACGTACGATAGATGCACGTGGTAAATATGTAATGCCTGGTGGTATAGATCCACATACACATTTTGAATTGGAAATGATGGGTGCAAAAAGTGTCGATGATTTTTATCAAGGTACTAAAGCTGCTGTTTCTGGTGGTACAACAATGATCATAGATTTTGTTATACCTAAAAAAGAAGAAGATTTATTAGAAGCATACGAAAGGTACAGGATAACAGCCGATGATAAAGTTTGCTGTGATTATTCATTACATGTTGCTATTACTTCCTGGAAGAAAAAGGTAAGTCCCTCTGGATTTTTCTTATTTTTTCCTTGTTTCGAGATTTATCAAGGGACACACAAGATTTGAATTGAAAAAAAATACCAATTTTTATTCATAAATAATTGAATTTATTTAAAATAAAATATTCAACTTGACTCTAATAAGTGCAGTCCATATCAATTTAACGAGTTCACGACGTTTTTATTTCCTCGAGGTCATCGTGCCTGTTTTTTTTTTCTTTCAATACTTTACTTGCTTACTATAATAATAATATTAGAAATTTCACACGATATTAAATTTATTATTTTATTTCTTTGTGTAAAAAATGCATGTGTGTGTGTTTTTTTTTTTAGAAAAAATGATGATTTTTGCATTTTCTTACAATTTTATGTCTTTTGAATTATTTTTAATGCGAAAGAGGAAGTTGAAAAAATTTTTAATTTATTTATTGATTAAAATCTAGAATGAATAAAAAAAATGATTTTCTCTTAATTAGAATTTAATTGAAATTACATTTTTATCAAATAAATCAATCTTCTTTATTTTTGTTTTGACTAAAATGTGTAATAAACTTGTAGTGATTCTTTCTTTAAAAAAAATTTATACACACAAACACTGACACATAATACAGGCTAATATACTTTTTTTAAAAGTGTATTGAATTACTGGCCTAATTCTTTGAACATAAAAAATGAGAGAAAAAAAATAAATAAAATTAAACATGTGTAAAAAATTGTGATGTGAGAAAGAGATTTTTTTTTGAATATATAAATCAATTAATTAAAGAAATTATTTTTAATTATTTTTTTGTAAATAAAATTTTTATTATGTTGTTTAATTAAAAATGATGATTATTAAATAGTATCAATTAAATTATCTTAATTAGGTTAAAATCAATTATTTTTCTATAAAAATTGAAACAATTGAGAGTATGCAAGAAACAGCAGCAAGATGTTCTATTAAACTCATTAGAATTATATTTCTAGCAAATCTTAATTTAGTTTCTTACATGACATTGAAATATACTTTTTTTTTTCACATAATCTTGAAAATATTATTATTACTGTAAATTAGCTTATGCGAGGCTCGAAAAATTTATATAAATAATGAACTTGGAAGTTTACCATAATCACTAGTTACGTCTATTTATACATTTGTTAATGACCATAATAAATGTAGACGAAAAAAATATTTCACTTTTATATAAATTATTGTTGGAAAATTAAATGTAGCATAAAGATGAGGGAGATATAAAAATTAAATTATATACCAGTTTCATTTAATCATATGGATTAATTGCTGGGAATTTTTACTCCTATGTTTCTGCACTTACTTTACTTTAATTTCTGTATTTTATCCTGGATTCGAATTTAACAAAGAATAAATGAGAAATCTTGCATCAATTAGGCTAGAATGATCTCGGAAGTTATAAATACCCAAGAAGGTATCGTATAGTATCCACTTAAAAATTACCATTTTTAGCCAAAAAATATTGGTTATTTGAAATTTTATTTATCAAAATAAGAGAATTAATGATAAAAATTCAATTGCAATTATCCAGAAAAAACATCAAAAGCAGGCCTTAAGATGAAAAAAAAATAAGGCCAACTAGGAGATAATTTTATAACATTAAAATTAGTCTCCCTGTATCCAGGAAGCCTGAGGCACCTTGTACTACTGATAACCCTTGTCTCAAATTTTTTAAGTTTACGAATCTTAAAAATATTATACTAGGCAAGACGCCAGCAATTTTAAATGCATCCAAAATTTCTAAATGGAGTAAAATGAATTTGCTTCAATAATTTTAGTCACTAAAAACGATTTTAAAAGTTTCATTCCAATGTCCAGTTTCAAGCAATTGATCATATTACGCCCAAAAAGTAAAAATTCTTAAAATATATTGTCGGTTGACTCAAATTTTGAGGCACCTTCAAAGATTTTCGGCTCGGTTTTCGAAATCTCTGATCACGATTCTAAAATCAAAATTTTTTAAATTCAAAAGTGCAGACACTAAATGATTTCGAACTTCTATATTTTAAATTATCTGCATTTTAAAGTTTTCTAGAATTTGGCTCAAACGGCAATTTTTTTTTAATTTTTATTTTTTGCAATTATTTGCTTATTTTGGGGGAAATATTTTTCTTAGGAAAATGGATAAAATCTATAGTTATCAAAAATACGTTAAATTCATTTGCTTTATTCAAATTTCTTGGGTATACATTTAAGATTGCTGAAGTCTTGATTATTATCTTCAACTGTTTATTCAGTTAATATTTTCCAAGTTTTAGCAATTTACTTACTTTAGATGACATAATGCAGTACAATTTTGTTAACTGTTCTTTAAAAAAAAAAAATTTTATGAAAAAATGCTTACATTTATTTTTACATATTCGTGATAATTGGAAAACTTAAAGTTCATGGTGTTGAATTCCGTTATTTTGTTTGCAATATTTGGACTTTTTACCTTACAAAAAAAATAGCATTTATATTATAAATTATTTATAATAATTATGATAATAACAATGATTATTATTATTATTATACAGACACCAGAGGAAATGGCGACTTTAGTACAACATCATGGAATCAACAGTTTTAAAATGTTTATGGCTTATCGTGATCTTTTCATGCTTAGAGATCCCGAGTTAATCGAAGCGTTTAAAGCATGCAAAAAATTAGGCGCAGTTGCTATGGTGCATGCCGAAAATGGTGATATTATTGCTGAGGTATGTTGCTCAAACTAATTAATTAATTATAATCGATGGGAAAAAATTAATGAATTATTTATAAATTATTTACCTACCTGGGCTCGAATTCCGTGCACTCATTTTTCACGATTCGCTAATATTTTATTATATTTTGCGTGAAAAATGAAGAATCGTGAATCGTGAATGACGACGTGCATAGCCATCATTAACGATTCGTGTTTCATTCATTTTCTTGTGAAAATGTATCATTGGAATTCGACCCCTGCTGCTTACTTTTATTTTTCACACCGGAAATTTTACTTTTATTGTTATGTTTTTTTATCAATTTTATCATCACAGCTCTTTTATGTCTGAAACAATAAATTTTTAACAAAAAGCTTTTTTTTCGGAATTATTAATTTTTTTAATCTAATCTCTCATATAGAACACAGAAAAATTATTGGCTGCGGGTGTGACCGGACCTGAAGGCCATGAGTTGTCCCGACCAGAGGAAGTTGAAGCGGAAGCAGTCAATCGAGCTTGCGTCATTGCAAATCAGGTGCATTTTTTATTTTTGTTATTATTATTATTTTAATAAATTATTTAAATCATGTAAAAATTTTAATTCATATAAGTACGTGAAATTATGCAGGTTTTTGATATTTTGCGATTATTCCCTTTTTTTTTGTAAATTTAATACGATTTAATGTTATAAATATTTATTTTTTTTTTTTAGAGTATGCATGTACTTTTTTTTTAATCTTGTAAATTAGTATACACATTGTTGTTTTTTGAATGTATTTAATGTTGTAATTTCAGATTAAACCATTAGATTTCTTCCTCTTTTTTCTTAATTTTTTAGAATATCAAATTAAGTAATTTATTGCTCTGTAATTTAGTACTTTTTTTTTATTTTTGCTGAGAAAAAGGAAACATTATTTTTTTTGCATATTATCGTTATTATCAGTACAGCGAACGTAGTTAATTGAGTAGTTAAGTTTATAATTTTTAATTGGCGTATGAGTATGAAAGAAAAATATTAATTTTATTCCTGTAAAAGTTTTTCTTGGACAAAATGCTATTATATTAGTACTCCTGATTTTTTTTGGAAATATTAAGTTTTCTAGATCACTAATTGCATGACTTTTTGATGATTATACTTTTATGCCGGCTGGATTTTGAAAAATAGCCTGAAACAAATAAATTAAACAAATATCAACTTTAAAATAGCTATTTTTTAAACAAGGGACCAAATAATTTTTAACTTTAAAATACAAATTTTCAAATTTTGAAATAAGTATATACCTAAATCTCGAGTAAATCTCGGTACCTAGCAGACTGAAAATTGTATAAAATACTTCCGATGCACAAGCATGCCGAAAAAATATGAATAAAATCAAGAAATTAAACCTTCGTCAGGAAAGTAATTAGCCTTCGAAAAGCACGTCTATTACACATATTTAAAAAAATTGCATGTATTAAATGAACACATGATAAATTCTAATTACATTGTCAATAATTTTGATGAGGGCATATATGAATTTGATATTATTACATTGTAAATTCAAAATTTATTTTTTTTCATGCGGAGATATCACGTGTGTATAAGTTCATTATGTTTACTCACGCGAAACAAAGTAATGTTATATTATGGTTAACTCGTAATTGATGCTGATATATCTATAGTATGTAAGTGATTTGAAATTGATCTTGAATAAGCTCGTGAATAAGCATATTATTTTTTTTTTTTTTAATGTATGAATGAATAAATCAATATAACACATTTAAAGCGAATACGTGTGTAGTGTGTTTCAATTTTTTTTAATTCGATTTCTCATTACTATAACCATTAAAAAAGAAAAAATAAATTATTAATTCTTTAAAAACAGATTATTCTATACTCCTCAAATTATTGACCGTAAATTCGGATTCAGCGGCCCAAAATACCTACTTGATACTTTCAAAATTGTAATAAAGGTTATTTTTAACTTTTTAGGTTAATGGGGGGGGGGGTTAAAGGTGATTTTTACTCCATTATAATGAAAAAATTATTTTTACCCTGCTTTTTCCTTTAGGTCTTCCTGATAAGATTCCACTAGGTTTCACATAAAAAAATTCTATTTCGTAGACTTTTTAGTGGTTTCATATGGGAAACCCGACTATATAATAAGTTAAACCCAAATTATTCTATAAAGTCTTTAAATCTATCGAAATTATTAGTCCATTTGAACCCCCCCTATATTTTGAGAAACTTTTACTGTTACCCCTTCCTATGAACATGTTCCAAGTTAAAACATCAAAATTACCTTTCAAGTTGTTAACTCAAAAAAATACACATATCCCCAATTTTGCCCCCCCCGTGTCATCGAAAAAATTAAATTAATTCACAAAAATAATAGATATACATACACATATACACTTACTCAAATTATTGAAAGAATGTTTTGTGTTACCTGAGAATTGTGTGAATAAACTACTTTATATGTGCGACATAAATATTTGAATTAATTAAAATATAAAATTTATTTTTGTTAATTTATTTTATCAAGAAGTTGATGAAAATTTGAGAATCCCATACTAAATATTTTTTACAGTGTACATTACGACTATTTTTAATTTTAAATTATTTAAAGACTGAAATTAAGAATAATATTAAGGTGTAAAAAATGTATTTTTTGGTTCATAAATATTAATGCTGTTAGCAGCCATAAAAGAAGATATATTATTTGCACCTTGTTATAATCTCGATTAAATTTTTTATTTTCTTTTTTAGCATAATACATTAATTTAATTATACAAAGTATGATACATTTTTATTAGATTACCATAAAACGCGTTTATTTTTTATTCTTTAAAAGGGGTATTAAAGCGATAATAATCTAAAGCATAATACAAAATCCGTTTGATAAATTTTTTAAAAAATCAAATTATAAAAAAAACATAAAATGTATACTAGGTCGAGTGTCCATTATACATAGTGCATATTATGAGTCGACAAGCTGCTGATGCAATAGATCAAGCACGTAAAAGAGATGTTTGTGTATGGGGTGAAACATTAGCTGCAACAATTGGTACTGATGGTACACATTATTGTCATCAAAATTGGAGGCATGCTGCTGGACATGTATTGAGTCCACCCTTGAGGCCTGATCCTTATACGCCTGATTATATTATCAAGAAATTAGCTTCGTGAGTTTTTTCCATTTTTTTACTGGATGCTGGTGGTGGTTTTTTTTTGGATTTAAGGCCTTGGAGTTTTAATTATGGTGTTGGATTTCTTGTTTTTGTTTTAACCACACATTTTAATAATTCCAAATATTAATACAATAATCTATAATAGCTTTTAGTTTTGTCAATAATCAAAGATAATTTTTTAATAATAGTATATTTATGGCTCGTATCCAAAAAAGTAAAGAATGGCCAAAATCGCAAGTAAATTACCTTCCGAGGCGAAACCGAGGATGGTAAACTGAGATTTGGTTCATTCTTTATTTATGGACAAGGGCCGTATACAATTTTTCTGCGTCTGTGGCGAGAAAACACGTCTTTGCCAAATGCGCAGCGTTCGGAAAATACGTGCTTTCGGGCCGCAGACCAGAAAATTATATAATATTTTTTCAAAGATGTGCGCGAGTTGGATCACCCAGATCATAAGAAAACTTAGGAAAGCATTTTCTTATGTGGAAAAATCATCCATTGAACCTTCAATTCAATCTTATAAACAATTTAGGCCTGTACATTTAAAAAAATTCCGAATAACGTTACCGGAATTCCGATTTTGTCAGCCGGAATATTTTTTTTAGTCCCGTAATTCTATACAGTGTTCGCATTTTAAACGAGTGAAACTCATAATTTAAAATTTTCTTTACGTTTTAAGCCGTTTGAAAAAAAAGCTCGGTGTTGATATAATTTTTTAAGGGCTATTTTAAAATTTTTAATATGCATTGGAAGATCAATATTAAATGTTTTTTGGTCATTTTCAATAAAAATTTTAATGATTTAAAAGGGGGGGAGGGGGCGAAAACTATCAATATAGACAGATAATAAAATGCCTGTACTTAATAAAAATCTACAAAAGAATATTTAAATTATTTGCAAAATTACATTGAAATTACAATATTTTTGTGGAATTTACGTGTTTATAAAATATTCATTAACTCGTCTCATAATCTCTAATGTCATGGAAACGTGGTCCTGCAAGTTCTGAAGTCCCAATTAAAAATGTGTGCAAACTATTAATTGCAGTCTAGCTAATTATCCTAAACCTGATTTCAAAATTGACTGAAAGTACTACAGTGTATTTTAAACAAATAAAAAGTATACAAAAATTGGTCAGAATCTGGTGATCCACAACTCGTACACTCACCTTGTTAAACGCCCACAATAATATTGATGTTTAATAAAATACATTTAAATGCTTTTTTTTTGTGTTATCTACTGTGAATAGCTATTAAAATTTGTCAGTTTAATAAAAAAAATTTGTTTTAACGTCTGTCGCGATAGAAATATAAAATCATGTCAGAAAGAAAAAGTAGTATAAATAAATTTATTATTAGAAAAAAACATACTTGTGACATGATAGACTTGTTGTTGTTGAGTCCTAGTATAGGTTTAAGTAAAAGTAGATAATACTTTATTAAATTTTTTTTTTAAATTTGAATCAAACATGAAAATTTTCAAAAATAAATTTTATTTTAATTTTACTAAATTTTACTAATTTTAAATATGGTGTTTACTAATATGGTCTTTTAGATACGAATCAATTAACCAAATTAACCCATTTGATAAAATTTAATTATTTTTACAGTGAGAAAATCATAAAAAATTAAAAAATTTCCGATGCCATTTATGGCTTATAATTACTTTATTTTGATCTTTTCTTTGATCTTCTTTCTACTGACAAAGAGATTACAAAGTATTTAACTGGAACAAGTTTCAATGAAATAAATTCCTATTTAATTTTATAATACAATGATTGCAACAAATTTTAAAATATTTTATAATTTGTTGTCGTTTTTAATCCCTTGAAGGCCGCGGTGAAGGTATGGTGGGTTTGCTAGACATTTTCTGCATTTTCAGTTTTTGCCAATATGACGAAAAAAAATTTTCACAAATATCTAAGTAACTCCGAATGATTACAGGCAAAAAAGTCTTTTCAAGTTCAGTTTTTTGCCCAAAAAAATAACAACTCAACCTGAAATTAACATTACTTTTTAATCTAAAATCGATGATCGTTCGAAAAAATTTGCAATTAAGAAAAAGGTTAAAAAAATAGACCCTGACTAAAATTCGAAATTCGGTTTAATTAAAGACTTTTACCATTTTTTCAGAATAAAACTTTTAATCAGATTAAAAAAAAAAATTCAAATACTAATCCATTTCTTAAAAATTTTCAATATCCCAAAATTATTCAAATTTTTAATCGAGGTTTTTTTTAAATTCGCAACCCGACTAAAAATTTTAGGTTCTTTTAGGTTGGGTTCGGGGTAAACCTAAAATTTTTTGAAAAAGGTTTGCAGATTCAGCTTTGAATTGGAAATGTATCTAGTCATAAAATTCTATAAAAAAGACATAAATAAAAAATCAAAAATATGTATAAAGTCCGGATAAACAGTTTAATAACTACTATATGCCTTTTTACATTTTTGGCACAATAATAATTTGTTTCACATAAAAATTTTATGGCAGTTTTAAATCTCCAGGAGATTGTTTAAAAAGTTAAAAAATATGGTTTTCCAACCTACCATGACTACAAAAAAAATTGAAGGATGGTACATTTTTTGTATGCTCAAAAAACCAATTTTCGAAAAGTTCAAAATTGTATTTCGGGGTCTGAAAGGGACCCTAAAGACCCAAAAAAAAGTTTTCTTGAAAAGTAGTGAAATGTCAAGTTTTCTAGCCAATGAGTATTATCCTTCTATGGGTCAGAGAAATTAAATAAAATTTCAAAAACCTTTACCTTCATACGTTTTTTTGAAAATTTTTGGATGCTACTACTTAGGTTAGGCATGATTCTGGGGGCCAATCCACTATACTTATCCGGGAATAGCCTTTCTTCAAATTTTAGTTTCCTAAATATAAAAAAACGTTCAAAATAAAAAAAAATACAAATCCGTAATTCAAAAAATTTCTAAAATAAAATAAATTAAAATCATTTTCCAAAAATATCTCATGTTGAAAAAAATCAATGTTCGTGTAATTTAATAGCGAAAACTCATAAAGTACTGTAGAATCTATAGAAAGATAAATGCTCGTGCCAATTACACAAAATTGATATAACTTTTTAAAAATAAAAACTCTAAAGATAAAATTTAGGTCAAAGTTACAAAAGCCTACAACTCTAAAGTTTAATGAACGTGTTAGTGAATTTCAAAAAACATAATTAAATTAAATACACATTATTTAAAAAAGAAAAAGACATAAAAAAAATTCTTGTAAATAAATAATTAAAAAAGAAAAAAAAACATAATAAATCTGTCACATTACATTTCTAATTAAAAGAAATTAAATCATAATAAAAAGCAAGTTAAAAAAAAACTGTCTCTTTTTCCATAAAAACAATAATTAGTATATCATTTAAAGAAAATCTTGAATAAAAAAACTCGTAGTAAATAATTTTCTTGAGGCTTAAATCAAGTATAGAAAAACTTTCTTTGATTATTGTTATTATTGCAACAAAATATCTACACACACACTCTCTCTCGTATAAAGAGATCTTCATTTTGATGAATTTAATTTTTCTCAATGAATTTTTTATTATACCAGGTCAAGTTTCTTCTACCTTTTTTAAATTGATGGGTGTAAAGTGCACTATATATTGCGGCGAACTAACCGGACGTGTTATTTTTTTTATACAGCCATTATTGGAGGTAAAATAAAAAATAAATTGTTTTAGATTTCTAGTTTTGTTAAATAGAGAGAAAACTGTAATATTTCATAAATACTTAATTTTTTTTTTAAACTTTCTGTTTAAAAAAATCATTGCTTATTATCTTCTCTGTATTTTTTATTAAGTTATTAAAATAAATTTAATATACTCATTTATAAATATTTTTAATTTTTATTATCTTTTGTATGAGCCTTTTTTTTCAGTGTACATAAAGTATACGTAATATTGATTGAAAAAAAAATATTTTTTATTTTACGTAATAAAAAAAGTCATAAAATAAACGCGAATAGAAAAATATGTGTGATAAGCAATTATAGAAATTAAAAAATTGTTATTTAATTTTCCATTAATATTGAATAATATTTTATTTTCAATTTGCATCAAGTTGTATATGGGTGAAAATCCCAAAAAGGTTTTGCAAAATATTGTTTAAAAATTATAAATTTTCGTAATTTAAAAAAAATTTTTTTTTAAATAATATATTATTGTCCGAGAAAGCAATCTTTCCTAGGCCTTGCCAAAGCAGTCTATGAAACTTCCTTTGTTGGTTAAAATGGTTTTCCATTAAGAGAAATTTAGAAACCCTTACCCTTTTCATCATCCTAATGTAAAAAATTTTGATTTTTTTTATGGCTAAGAACTGCCACTCCTCGCTTATTGTCTTGAATTGAAGGTATTGAGTGCGTCACATGGTATTCCGTTTACACTCTATCATAAAGTTAAAATTAACAGGACTTGAAGTAGTGAACAGGGCAGTGCAGGAGAAAACCCTGCGTATAGAAAAAGCTGATGAGAATTTTAATTGAAATTTAAGTCACGGAGCAACATTTATTTTTTCTAGGAAACTTCCCATCCCCACTTATTTTCTTCGTAGTATTTAATTTTTTGAAATTAAATTCTATGCTGGAAATAAGTTCCTATAAGTCAGCCTAAGTAATATAAGAAAAATTATTCTGACAAAAATTTCTGCCATACGAGGGAATAGAATTAACCCAGGATCGACCTTTCGCTTAGAAGGCGAATGAGCGCTATTCCCTGGACTACGACCAGCTATTTTTCATACATTTTGATGGTGATTTGGTGGTCTTTATATAGAAAATATAACCTTCAGAAATCATTTCATTTGTGAGGAATAAATTTTTTTGTCAGTAGCCCATGCAAAGGAATTTTTTTTTTGACAATGACGAAGAAAAATAATGTACGATACTTGGCTTCGCCCCGGAAAGTAACTTACGTGCAATTTGGACCATTCTTTATGTTTCTATCCATAGATCGTAATGTACTATTATTAAAAAATCGTCACACAAACAAATCGTCACACAAACAAATCGTCAAACGATTTCTACGGATTTCATAAAAATGATGTACCACAAATACTAGCTGTTACTTGGGGATAGGCAAAATACTTAATTTATACATAAGGAATTAAGGAAAATCTTCTAAGGCCGTAATGATTTGATGACAGATTTCAGAAAAGTTTTAACTCCTATACCAGCGGCCAATTCAGAAATTTTCTCTAAGAGAGGCGAATTCACTAAAAATTTGCGAGTTTAAAAAAAATTTTATGAAATTATACAAAATTTTATTAAAAAACAAGTACATTTTTGGTTCTTAGAAGGGGATGATTGATTCCGCCGTTGCCTGTTACACCGAAAAGTTTGCAATAAATGTTAAAAATAGTCCTCTAAAATTAAATAAAAAATTTCAAAATTCTAATAAAATAAGGAAATGAGCATAGAAGAGGTCATTCGATCATCTTCCGTGTATTTTCACAATAAATTAATGAATTTAAATAAAATATAGAGTACAGTTAAAAAACTATAAAAGGTAATAATATAATGAATTATTATCTGCTATTATTATTACAGACGTTCCATAATACGAGCATCAAGTTCAAATTTATTTTTATTTTACATGCTTGTATGAATTTACATCCATAAAATATTAAATTTTTTTTTCTTCTCTTTTTTATCAACAAAATATTTACATAATTAAGTGCAACATGTAACCTAAATAAAAAATTTTTTTTAAGGTATTTTGAATTATTAGATGAAAAATTTATAATAAATTATTTTTGCATGGTACAGAAAAATAAGTAGATTGAAAACCTGCCTTGATAAATTTATTAAATTAAATTTTTTTATTGTAAATTATATTTTTTTCTAAAATAAGTTTTATTTTTATGATTTCCGTAAAATAGAGGAAAGAATAAAAAACCGTTAAGTTTTTTTTTTGTGCGTAACCACAAAACTTTCTTTCAAATGAATTTTGCATATAAATAATAATTTTAAAATGTAATTTATTGATAATTTTTACGTCTTAATAGAACGAAATTAATTTATTTGAATGTTTTCATGTATGCTGCGAATTCTGTTATTTAGAAAAGGAAATATTTTATTTTGTTAATTTAAAAACACGCGAAACTCACAAAGTTAATTGCACTTACGTTTAGAAATTATGTCTTAATGAAATTGCATGTTTTTTTAAAAAGAAATTTGTAGTTACAAAATTTTTCGTATTTATGAGAAGAAAAATCTTAAACTCGCATAATAGCAAGTACTGTTTTGAATATTTTTTTATGTGATTTCGAAAAAAGAACTTTTTTGTTTAATTTGAATCAAAATTTTAAAAAATAGACTAGTGTTTGATTGATTCTTTTTGAAATCATTGTAATTTCTGAGAATCAAATAATTCAAGTAAATAAAAGAGAGAATATTTCTTTAAGGTAAAATATTTCTTTTGTTACAATTTCGAATAAAAAAAAAATAGGTCAACTGTCCATTATATATAACGGCCGTGTCTGGAAAATCAGTAGCTGACATCATATCAACAAAACGTAGCTCTGATACAATAGATCCAATTTACGGCGAAACACTAGCATGTTACATTGGAATCGATGGTTCGGATCAGTATGGAAAAGATGTCGTTAAGGCAAGAAATTTAATTACATGCCCACCGATAAGACCAGATCCAACGACACCCGCGTATCTGCTTGAACAATTGGCTGAGTAAGTATAAACTGTTAGTCCGATAATCGATTTTTTTAATTGGAAATAAAAAAATTAATTAAAATTATTTATCATTAAGCTTTCTTTTTAAATATTTTATGGAGATTTAGCTAAATCGTCACGTTTAGAGACGAGTTTTTTTTATGATACCGAGACTCGTTTATTTATTTTTAATGATCGTTTATTTATAAAAATACCTTTTTATAGTAAGGTATAGTAAATTGATTTTCTCTCTGTTGTTGTTGTACAGTTAAATTTTTAACGAGGGTGATGGTATTTAGTTTATTTACTAATAAAACTAACAATCAAATAAATTAACCGTAATTGAAATATAACAATTTACTTGGATTTACTCATAAAAACATTTTTTTCTATTATTTAGCGACGGTTTACAAGTAACAGCAAGTGATAATTGCACGTTTAATACAGAACAAAAGGCATTAGGAAAAGATGATTTTACAAAAATACCAAATGGTGTTAATGGCGTTGAAGATCGTATGTCTATTGTGTGGGATAAAGCCGTGCATTCTGGTATTATGGATCCAATGAGATTTGTTGCTATAACAAGTACGAATGCTGCTAAAATATTCAATTTGTATCCAAAAAAAGGTGTTATCGCTGTTGGTAGTGATGCCGATATCGTTGTTTGGGATCCAAATAAGAAAAAAATTATTTCTGCTGATACTCATCATCAAGCTGTAGACTTCAATATCTTTGAGGTAACTTTATGGACTATTCAGTTGTAAATTATAAGAAACTTCATTTTAAAATTCCTTCAAGCTTTAAATAATTTGGCTACCCTGGTGTAAAATTTAGTTTTGGACAAACCTAACTCATTTTAAATTATAAAAAATTTTTTTTGCTCATTACAGAAAAACAAATTAATATTTTAAGAAAATAATATCATATTTAAACAATCCAGAAAATTCCAATAAAAAAAAAATCTAGTGACCAGAATTTTCAATAAAAATATTCACAAAAATAAAAATTTTACTTACATTTGTTCTTTGCATAAAAATATAAATAATTATTAGGTATCGATTTTTTTTATCAAATATTTCATCTTAAAAGATTAAAGAAAATTTTTGTCCCTGACATTATTTACAGAAATAATACTTAGCGTGCATTTGCATAATTTATATAATAATTATTTAATTGTATATAACTGTATTTGATGTATTCCATGCTTGCTTGGTCTAATTTGTTCTTACTGAGGTTAAAATATTTACCCTCAAAAAAATAACTAAAAAAAAAATAATTTTCTATATGACCAAAAATTAGTTCCAATTTTTCATTTCAACTATAATTTTAGATTTTTTTACAATTTTTTCATCATAGTCTGAAACATTCTTGTTTTTTCTCGTAATTAGTTATTTTTTTGTAAAAATATTATTCTATTAAGGATCAATATGAAAATTTATGCAGATTTTTATACTGTAATTCAAAAATTTATTTCAACCTCTTCGGCACGAAACATTACTCAGTTCAGTCAAACCATAAAATTTCTAATAAGCTTGGAATATGTTAGTATTATTATAGGCCTTATTATAAAAGTAATTTTGTAAATATAGAGAAAAAAAAAAAATTCCTCTTTTCTGAAAATTAGTTAATAATGAAAAATAGAGTTGCGAATTCACAAAAATTGAATTACTCTTGCAAGTAAAATAATTGAATTACGAAAAAAAATTAGAAACTTTGAACAGCTTGTAAAAAATGTTTTAAAGAATAGTGCCCAGAATTGAGGATAGGAGAGAGGAAATTATATTTTGTACCAAAATTTTGACATCGAATCTTGTTATCATTTAGTTTAAATTAAACCCAATTAACATGGAATATAGTCTATATGCAAAGCGATTTAAATAATCAGATAAATTTAGTTATTTTCTAACATAAATTTAAAGATTTATTTTTTTTTATTTTTACAGGGAATGGAAGTGCAAGGTGTACCAGAATACGTAGTAGTAAATGGACGCGTATGCGTTGATGAATTTGCACTTAAAGCTGTGCAAGGATATGGTAAATTTATTGAATGCCCACAATATCCAGCATATGTTTATGAAGCATTGGAAGAAAAGAAAGATCGATTACGCGGTTTGGCTAGAACTGAAGCGGAAGCCAAAAAATACACTACTGATGATTTAGCATATGCTAAAATAAGAGAAGCTGCTAGAGCTAAAAAAGCTGCCGAAGAATTAAATTATAAACATAATAATGGACATACTAATGGTAACTATTATGAACCACTAAGACCAGCTGTACGTAATACGTGTACGCCAACACTACCACATTCTGTCATTGCTACACCATCAGTTAAAGGACCAAGACTCGAAGGACAAAGAAACCTTCAAGATTCGACATTTTCTATTAGTGGTAAGATTAATATCTTTCAATTTACTGATTTTATTCCCTTAAAATACCTTTACCTGAATTTTTTTTTCTTCTAATTTTACAGAAGACATAGCTGAAGAAAGACGAAGCAGTATTCGAGTTAATAATCCACCAGGTGGTCGCAGTGCTGGAGGTTTCTGGTAAAAAAATACACAAAAAAATTTGTAAATATTAATCATCATCATGAAAATGAATTTTTTTATGGACAAGAAAAATCAAAACAAAATATAAACATATAAGTTACCTGCAGCCTTTTATTGCTTAAAAAATAATAAATATTTTTTTTTGCAATATATACCTTAATATAGAGAGCAAAATAAAATCTATTGTATTTATATATTCTGATAAAAAGATAATGAACTTGATATTTCTTCTATCTATATATTACTAAAATTTATATGCATAAATTTATACTTCACAATTATAAATATTTATAACTATTAATTAATTTAATATTTTAGATTTTTTTTTTAATGAATCATTGATTAAAAATAAATTTTAAAATTTAGATTTATTTTTCTTTTCGATAAAAAAAATTTTTCATTATAAACTTTAGACATATTACTTAATATAGACTGATCGAGCATATATAATAAATATAAAAACATTTTATAATCATTAAAAAGAATATTTGTAGCTTTGCTATATTATAATATCACCATTTGTATTAACGAAGAAAATGTAAATGTAGCGATGACATACTATAATATTATTATTTAAATATTTTTAACTTTTAATTTATAATTGTATATTTTTGAAAAACATAGCAAAAGAATAAATAATTTTTTATTTACTGATATGTAATAGGTTACTCTGCTTGAATTTCTCAAAAATTAAAGCAGAATAATCTTAAAGCATTTTACGAGTACTAAATTTTATTAATTAACAAATAAATTATTATTTTTATATAATAATAATAAAAAAAAAAATATTATTTATAATATTATAATGATATTTTACATAATTGTATTAATTGTTATATGTATAAAAAAAAATAATTAACATTATATACGTTACCAATATAAGAAGCAATATTTTTTTTTTTAACTATGAATGAATGATATAAATATTTATAGTAAATGTCAAAAATTAATAATAAACTAATAATTCATAAACATAATTAATTAAATATTAAATTTTTTTACATGCGGTGGAAAGTATTGTGAGTACATTTATATATATTCTAAATAATAATAAATTAAATTTTAATTGTTCACACATATGTGTTCATTATATAAAATTATTAGGAAAAAAAAATTGGGAAACAAAATTGCCTTATTTTTAAAGTTTGTAAAAAATTTTTTTGATTAAATTATAGTCATTTTTATTGGTAACTCACATTAAATTGTTTATTATATTTAATACAACTTGAAATTTTGCTGTTAAAATTATAACAAATTGTATGGAAAAAACGATTTTTAAGAATAAATTTAATTATTCATTTTAAAATTTTAAGCTAAAATTTTATTTTATATTATATAAAATGTATGTCTGTTATATATAATAATAAATAATCAATAATATTATTTATTAAGAATTTTTATTATCATTTTCCTTAACATCTATTTTAATATTCGAAAATAATATTTTTTCTTTGGATTGATTTAATTACAAAACTATATAATTGAATTTCCAATATTAGTAAATTTAAAACAAAACTGAAATTTCCCGCTTCAAAGTCAGATGATTAATATCATGTTTCTCATTGGTTGAATAAGAGTGCAATATGGTGCATCACATAGTGAGTTGTTGAGTAATAAAAAGATTTTTCCTGCGTTTATTTATTAATACTTGAACAAAAATAAACTATTTATTAAATAATTAATGAAACTTTAAACCTTTGAATTTTTTAACAAATAAATTAGTATCAATTTTAATTTATAATCATGCGGAAACCTTTATTACGTTTGATGCAAATCAACACTAAAAAAGTGTGAAATCTTACTGGATGAGCCGGAAGTTTTAAGTGATTAAAAACGATTAATTAATTAATTTTTGTTTAATTTTAGTTTATGTATTAAATTTAATAAACATAAAATAAATAATGGACTTGACCTGGGGTAACCCTTACGGTAATGGACTTCTTTATGCTGCTTTCAATCAAGATCAAGGTAATTTAACTCAAGTTATAATCATTGTCGTTATCATATATGATAATATATAAATAATTTGATAGCTCAACATTCTACATATTTGCATTTTAAATCTTTTAAATCCTTTACATTAGTACTTTTATAGTTTTTGCCTTTAAGTTATAGTTTAACCTTATTTTCAATTATCATAAATTTAATTAATCTTAACTTAAATTGCAACTGCAGGTTGTTTTGCTTGTGGAATGGAAAATGGATACAGAGTTTATAGTTGTAATCCTTTAAAAGAAAGGGAGCGTCATGATTTTTCTGACGGAGGATTGGGTTATATTGAAATGTTATTTCGATGCAATTACTTGGCATTTGTAGGTGGAGGATCCAATCCTCTTTATCCATCAAATAGAGGTAAATATTGTTTAAATTTTTCTAATAAATGTATGCATAATAATTAAATTTTTATTTGTGTTATGCAGTTGTAGTTTGGGATGATTTAAAAAAAGAACCAGCAATTACACTAGATTTTAATGCTCCAGTAAAAGGAGTAAAATTAAGAAGAGACAGAATAGTTGTAATTTTAGAAGGGGTTATAAAAGTTTATACATTTACACAAAATCCACAACAGTTGCATGTGTTTGAAACAAATTTAAATCCAAAAGGACTTTGTGTACTTTGTCCTAATAGTAACAATTCATTGCTTGCTTTTCCTGGTAGAAAAAATGGACATGTTCAAGGTAAGCAAAATTTTTTTTTAATTCTTATGAACTCTAATAATAAAATAAACATATTTTAGTTGTAGACTTGGCTAACACAGAAAAACAACCCTTGAATATTGGAGCACATGAAACTCCTTTATCCTGTTTAGCTTTAAATTCACAAGGGACAAGATTAGCAACAGCATCAGAAAAAGGAACCTTAATCAGAGTTTTTGATTCTCTCACAGGAAATATGATTAATGAATTGCGAAGAGGAACACAGCATGCCAATATTTATTGGTAAGAAAATTCTTAATTTTATTTACAATTAAATCATGACTTGAAGTAACCACAAAACAAACTTTTTTGTTAAAGCATAAATTTTAATCATGACTCAACATGGTTATGCGTAGCTAGTGATCATGGCACAGTTCATGTATTTTCTGTTGAAGATCAAAAATTAAACAAACAATCAAGTTTAGCATCAGCAACATTTTTGCCAAAGTACTTTAGTTCTAATTGGAGTTTTTGTAAATTTGAGGTGCCTGGAGGACCTCAATGTATATGTGCCTTTGGCACGCAAAGTAACAGCATAATTGGTAAGATTACATAGTATTTTAAATTTAATACCTTTGTTGTAATACAGATTTTATTATTTAAATTTAATAGTACATTTTTAACCAAGGGCGTAAAAATAAAAAAAGTCCCAAATCACAACTAAGTATTCTCGGCTTTGCTTTACTTATGATCTGGGGTATTTTTTTTATGCCCATGAACAAAATGTATAGAGCTAAGCCTTTCACTGAGTAGAAATAAAATATTACTTGAATCAAATGATACATTAGTTAATTGTTGATTAGTAAATATTGATTTCCCAATTGTTTACTAGGTCACCAATCTTCCTGTATCTGGTGATTAATTCTTAGTTTTGGACTTGAATGTATATTTTTTTAAATACTTGATGTGCAATATTTGAGGGTTGAATAATTTATTGTATTATGTTTGAAGTAGAAGTTTTTATTGTTATCAAATTAAGTTTGTGTTAACTGTGTTTATGTTCATAGCAAAAAAATTGTCAATTGCAAAAAAAATTGTTCTGATTAATTAATGGGCTTTTTTAAATTAAACAATAAGTTTTTAATTTACCCCTAATTTTGTTTTCAGTTGTTTGTGCTGATGGAAGTTATTACAGATTTGTTTTCAATCATAAAGGTGAGTGTATGAGAGACTTTTATGCACAGTTCCTGGAAATAACAGATGATAAAATGTGATTGAATTTAAAAAAGTTAAATAAGACTACTTTAATTGTGATTTAATATTGTGCGCTTAGAAATATATTTGATTTAACGAAAATGTTTTTCGATTATACAAAAAATTATTTATAGGGTAAGAGTTCTTACTATGACAAATTTAAAATTTTTGTTAAAAAATCTTTTTAAATGGTAAGGATAGAAAAATATAATTATTGATTAAAAAATATTTAAAATTTTGAATCTCAAAATAGGTATTTGTAAATAATTAAAAATAAGAATAAAAATATTTAAAAAGATTGTTGGACATATCAGTCGTTAAAAGTGTCAGTGCCACAAAGTAAAATAATAAAATTAAGAAAAAATTTTCTGATTTTAATAAATTTTTATGTTTTATTTTAAAATGTTCTTACCATATTATTAAGGTATTTTTGAATGAGTTATTTAAAACATGATTTTTTTTTCAGAAAATTAAATAGCATTAATTAATTTATATCTTTATATTTGATCAAAAAGATCTATTAAGTTTAAATAAATATTATTCAAGTGAATGAGTTAAAATACTCATAAATGCAACCAATTTCCATGAATATTTTTAAAAAGTAATATTTATATCAAGTATACGTCTATTAAATTAAATTATATTGATTTATAAGTTAAGATTTATATATATGATTTTTGAAAGATATTTATTATAACATATCAAAATAATCAATTTTTTTATAAAACATAAAGGGTAAGCTGGTCACTGAGTGACAAAAAAACTAATCTATGAGTCAATACATTTATAAAATTAATGTTTTCATTAAAAATGTATATAAATAAATTTATGTTTAAAAAATTTTAAAATATAATTTTAATACTTTACTGTCAGTAAACCATTTTTGTGTATATAATAAAAAGTATTTAAAAAAATACGATTCAAAATAATATTACATGTAATTTTATTTATTTAAGGATTTCAAATTACAGTATCGAATAATTGTTTTTAATTAAGAGGTATTTTTTTCGATTGTAACATTTTATTTATTTTTCTTTTGATTCTTTTAAATATTTTGTACACACTTATCACACTTAAATTTTTTTTTTTTTTTATAATTTAAATTTAAATACAATATAAAGCTAAACTTTTTTTTAATAATTCATATAATTTTTAATAATTCACATTTTGAAACAAATTTTGAAATGTCGAAAAAAATTTGTTTTTATTTTTATCAGTTAATTCGAACTTTATTTTTAAATCAAACCTAATTATAATTAAATATAACAGTGCACATGAGAAAAATATTTATAAAATTTATATGAGTATTTTAATTTATCGAGAACAAAATTAAATGCATCTACAATTACAATTAATATTTTATTTTGTAATATATAAGTGTAAATGTAGTAATTTACTTATTCTTAGCCCAAAATGTAGATTATAAATTTAGTATTTTAAAAATATTCATTCTGTGCGTTATTATCATTATTTATGGAATATATTATTATTGTTTATCTTTAAAAAAATATTATTATAATCGTTATAAAAAAAATCTAATTAAATAAAATATAATAAAGAAATATATTTACACTTATTTCTGAAAATCACAGTTTTTTTTAGCAAATAAATTCTAAACATGGAAGCTTAAAAAACAAATGTATAATACATGTTTAAACATTATACGGTTGGGGCGATGAAATTTTAGGATTCCAATTTTTTTTATTACATTTTTTTGTTTTTAATGGTTTTTTAACATTATGTATTTCATGTATTAAGCCTTTTTTTACTTCTAATGATCTATAATTACTGTAAACTATCGACCACATGTATATGCAAATACAAGTAAGCACAGATATCATTATTCTATCAATTAAATCTGCTTTGCCACCAATTTTAGCTATAAATGGACAATCTTCTTCAACGAGAAATAGTGATATTATTAATGCTACAATTATTGTCATCATAACCATCATCCAAGGTGCCATGAAATATCGATTGTTCTGTAAAAAATATTTATTTTTTTAAAAACCTATAAAAGAATTATTTTCTAAAAATTTATAATTTATTAATTATACCATAAGTGCACCATACAGTAATAACATAGTTGATATAAAATGCACTACAATAACAACTAAATTGCAATACATCATATAGATTTCTTCAGCAGCATTATGGTGAGCTACTTCCATTCTATGACTATTTATATGTTTTGATGTTATTTCTTCTAATGCTTCTCTTTCGAGTGCATCTTCGGTATCTCTTGCTATCATTTCTTCTATACTGGCGACATGTGTTAATCCAAGAATAAAAAATATAAATATGTAACCAGACAATACCAATTGAAGGATGGCAACAAGAATTGTACTTTGCCTCAGATTAAAGTAATGAAGAACATTTTTTAATAAATTAATCTTCATTTTTAATGATTATATATTTTCTTTTATACCTATAAAGAATAAAATTAATTATTAACCAAAAAAAAAATGAATTAATTTTTTATTTTTTAAAATAATTGGAGCATTGTTAACATATTTTTTATTGTATCTGCTTAATTTTCTTACAAAATCCAATCAAATCTTTTAGATATTACAGTTATTTTTTTTTACAGTTATTAATTAATGCATTTTAATTAAGAAATTATGAATTTGATTCTAAAAGGTTTAATAAATTCTTATATATTGTTATAAAACAATCGTTTTAATTATATTCATAAAATAAAAAAATTCTTTTATTGCAAATTGCTAGAAATTCAAGTAAATCTTTAATTTGCAAGCACTATACAAGCAAACTTTAATCAGAGAAAGCTTGCAGTGATGTACATAAAATAGTTAAGTGTAATTTTGCAATTTGATATGAGAAAATTAAATTTGATTTTAAAAAGATTCCTAAAGATTACTCTGAAAATTGAGCCAAAAATAATTAAAAGAAAATAAAAAAAAAATTTTCTTACTTCATTTTCTAATTACATACATAGCTTATATATTATAATAAACGAGAAATAATGCTTCAAAAAATTATGGAAAAGAAATTACGGGATTATAGGTAACAGTAATTTTTTCATTTTCTCTAAAATTCAAAATTAGCAAATGGTATAGCTATTGGCAGATTTTCTTTTCATCTCGCAAGAATAATACTTCAAGTTTTTTATGTAATACTCTAAAAAGTCAAAAAATAATATTTTAGTGCATGATACCCTGCTAATGTTATTTTTTTGGATTATGCAGTTAATACAATTTTTTTCCTCACCTCCACAAATATTGCACAAAATTAAAGCAAAAAAAATATCAAATAATAGTAACGAGTTACCTGTTATATACTTACGAAAAAATTGCAGAAAAAAATTAAAAAATTAATTTTTTGTTTGTAAAAAAGTAATAAATGTTTATCACAAATGTTGTCCAGTTATTCTATATGTATATAAATCGATAACGCAATTCCACTATATATAAAAGAGATTTATAAATTTGATAAAACTTCTTTGTTACCAAAATTTACCTCAAAAATTGAATACAGAAATAATTTTATTTTATCACACTTAAACCCCCCCTCCCCCACTTAAAATTTTATATTTTTTATAAAAAGTAAGAAATAATTTATTTATTTTAATAAAATTTTTAATAAATAGACGAGGTATAAGGTAACACACCCTCGTTCTATATGCAACTAAAAGGAAAATTTTCAACTGCGCCGAAGCATTTCCTTGTTTGTTATGAAGTTGAATCAGTGGGGGTGTAAATTTACCTCATTTTTTTAATTAAAAACTTCATTATTAATGTTTACAATTTTTTAAAATCTTTACCTTTTTTTAAAAAAAATTTCAATAAAATGAATATTTTTTTAATTAAAAAGACAACCAGTTTTTCGATTTATTTTTTTAAGAGACGAAAAAAAATTGAGTGACAAATAGGTGTATTTATTTAACCTATTTAAAAATTATTTATTTGGATAATATTTTTATCAATTCTGTCGTACAAAAGCTAAAGCGCTAATAAAACATAAAACTAGGCGAAACTTAAAAAAAAATTTTTTCTAAATTGATTTTATGCAAAGAGAAATCACATTTTGTCATGTTTCAAATCTATAAATTAAATAATACATTTAGAACACTCAAAACAATTTGCATAAATAATTAAATCAATAATAATAGTGATAAAATGAAATAACCTGATTTTTTTCTGTAACATCCAAAAAATTTTAGTTGCTATAATAATATCATACAATAAAAATTCGTTTATTTACATTTGTAGTCATAGAAACTAATATACCCTCTTATATAAAATTTAACTTAAAAAAAGCCACGAGTTTTCGTGATGCATTCATTTATGAATATTAAACCAGTTGAATGATCTATATGAATTTAATATTAATGGACAAGTTAACATTTTTATGATAATAAAAAGAAAAATTTTTTAATTTTATTTCAGAGTTTTAGGTCAGTGTTGTATAATAAAATAAAATATTAAATATGCAAGGAAAATTACAACGTGTTGGTATGGGTGAAGGGGTTTTTCATAATCCACCGAGAGGAAGATATAGTGAAGATACTAAAAATTTAATTAAATGTAAGGTCATTTTTATTCAATTATTTTCAAAAAATTTAAATTGAACGATTTTTTAGTGCTCATGGAAGAATCAAAAGTTAGTATGATGCAAAGGAAAACCATCGAAAAAGCGATAAATAATGGTGAATCTTTACCTCCACCATCAACTCCTTTGTTAAAATCGTATAGGAAACAGAATGATAATGTTCAGGTGAAAATTTGATTGAAATTAAAATTTTTTTTCTTATTTTTTATTTTAATTTTTATTTTAGGTGATGTATCCAACGGTTTGGAAAAAGAGATCAAGAGATATGATTGTTAACAGTGGTGCTTATGAAAGAGAACCATTTCGAAGAACAACGTCTTTACGTAAGGAATTACTTTTCTGATAACCTTAGAGTACCCTCCCTTAATTTCATTTTGAAATTTTTTCCCTTTTGTTTCTTAAAAATGATAAGAGTAAGCAATTTATACCCTCTTTTTTACTAAGGCTGGCTGTTGCTATCCTTCACGTGCCTTTAATAAAAGCTTATTATCTTTTAAAACAGCGAAAATGCAAAAAAAAATTAGGGTGGTTATTCCAGGGTTAATAATAACTTTTTTTAAAACTATATAAAGAAAAAAGAAATTGTATTCATTTTATTTTAGCTGATAAGGATCATCAAAAAAGGCATTTAGCATGCATAATGGCTTATGGAAAAGAAATGCCTCCAACACCCCGAGAGCCATTAATTTATCAAAAACCTCGTCGTGCACGTACAGCAAAAGAAGATGACGATCCTTTGAAAGATCGTAAGATTAACATATTTAATTTTAAAACAATGTCAATAAAAATATTTTAAAATTATTAAACATTTTAGTTGTTCAAGGAATTCGTGAAAGAATAGAATTTTTACAAGATATGGAATGCTTAGGACTGGGTAAAAAATATAAATCAATGATACATCAAGAAATAGCACAAAAGATACGTTTGATTGAATCAATCGATAAAAATAAAGCATTTGAAACGAATAAAGAATTAGAAAAATATAATTATAAGTATCCATTACCAAAACCATATCCACTTGGCGATTTAGAAGATCATCAATAGATATTATTTTATAATGATAAATATGTATATTTTTAATAAAATCAATTATAACTAAAATAAAATTATATTGACTTTATTATTTACCTCTTTATTAAGTTAAGCATAATGCTGTCATGCATAATTAAATCAAAGTCAAGGCGACAGCAATGTTAAATATCTAAAAGTTGTAAATGAATCCGACTTATTTTTGGTAAATAAAAACATTTAAAGGTTTAATCCATTTTCTGATGGCCAGTTTTGAGTAATTTAAGCTGGATCGCCCAAAATAAATAAACAATTTGAAAATATACAAATTTTTTAAAAATATTGTTTTGTTGATTAAGAGTACTGAGTGCGTGCCATTTAAAGTAAAAAAAAATTTATTAATTTTTTATTTTCATTTGAAAATTTTGGGGATCAGAGGAAAGAACGTTGCTGGACAAAATTTCAAATAGTCAAAAATTGTGTCCAACAGCATAGGGCCTTTTTTAATAAATTTAAAAACATTTTATGCCTAAAAATTGTATTCTAAATTAATTAAAGAAAGTAGAAAATCTTTCTTCTGATCACCAAAAAATGTTCAAAACCCAATAAAAATAAAAAGATTTTCAGGTTTGAAATTTAGGAATACCCTGTTTTCTGAATTATAAAAAAATATTTTTTAGACACCTGATTACTGATCATTGATCAGAAAGCCTATTAGGGGTGTAAAAAAATTGACTAAATCAGCTATTTTGTTTATTAAATGAACCCTTGTTGTAGGTTAAATTTTTATTTTCGATTTTTTTGCATGTTTTATGAGCCCCAGATGCTAAAAAACCGTATGTTTCTGTGTGTATGTGTGTGTTTGCATGTTCTCAAGATTTACTCCAATTCTAGAAAGTATTTCAAAAATATTTTCTCAAAAAATTTTTTCACCAAAAAATACAGTACAATTTTTTTTTCAATTCGGATATATCTTTTATTTTTCAATGGAAGTACTAGTTTTGGGAAATTCGTAACATTCAATTTTTCGGATCTCATACCTAATTTTTTGAAAATTTTTTTCCTAATTATTTTGCATTAAAATTAAAAAAAAAAAAAACACCATCATTTTTGATACTTATATTTGTAAAAACTTTTTTTTTTTATTATTTTCGCCAAAAAATAAGTTAACCCTGCGTTATTTTTTTTATTTTTTACATATGTATTACCTAATTTCTTTTGTATGAAAGTACTAGTTTCAGAAAGTTCGTTATAGTTGGATTTTCTGGAACCGATACCCAAATTAAAAAAAAATTTTGTTTTCTAATTAAAAAAAAAAAAAATGCTAATAATTTCTTATTTTTGGCTGTTCTAACTACAAATTGTTATACGTTCTTGTAGCTCCTCTTCAAGGAAATATATTTTAATTTTTTGAGGAATCTCAGTGCCAATGGTTTGGCAGCGTTTTTTTTCTTTTTGATTGTATTTTTTGTAAATTTTTTGCTTGTTTTAAATAGTTTAACGTTAGTTACATAGTAAAAAATGATGTAAACAATATTACTACAGAAAAATGACTGATCGGATTTTGAACCCTGATGCCTTGAATATGATTGCAAATTAAATTTTGACAGAAATATATTTATATTTGCAAATTATTTTTATATTTTTATATCTGGAATACGTTGATTAATTATTGACAAGGAATAAGTGGGATAAGGAATTCAATTAATAAGACATTAAAATAATAAATATAATTAAGTTTTAAATAATTTTTTTTATTTAAAAAGCATAATTTGTTATACTAATTTACATACATAAATAAATTATTATTAGATTAACTTATTGTTTCGGAATCAAATAGTATACAATCATTATTTCCACTAATTGTAATTATTATATACTTTTAATTAAATAAAGCATGTTTATTTATATTTTAACTCAAATCATAATTTTAATTTAATCATTGTAAAAAACATAGGATATTTTATTTCATTTTTGTTTTAATTATAATATTAAAAAATAATTATTAATTAAGCAAGTGTTTTATATTGTTATTCATGATTAATAAATTATAGTTTTTAATAATAAATTAATAAATTAAAATAAAAAAAATTTTGAAAGTAGGCTTATTTCAACAAGTTTCATAATATAAAATAAATCTAAAAAAGGCAAGAAAAGACAAGATTTTGTACGAAATTGAATAGTATCACTCAAGAAGAGATTCAAAAACTAGATAAATCCTGTTGTCAGATATATTCAAAGAATCGGAATAATATAAAAGAAAATACAAGAACGGCTATGAAATCCTGATTGTTTACTTTTCTAGATTTACCAAAAATGTAATACGAACAATGACGATGATTTGATGAAAAAAATACCAATAAAACAAATTTCAGCACAGGATACAGATTCAAGGTGTAATTAAAATTTGCAGGTGTAGACAGTGGGGCATTATCACAACCATAAATACTATTACCAAATGCAGCTACAAATGTATTCCAAAAGAAAATACTGTATTTTTGCAATAAAGTATGATTCTATGGCTACTAAATTGGGGTCGTTGAAGAATGCGCCACATAAGGCTGAAAAGGCGGAGTCCTTGGAAAATTGGCACCTTGAAGGGATGATCCTCAAATATGACCCTGGACCTGGGTTAATGGAGGTAAGAAAATGTATTCCACTGGACGCAGTAGATTGTTTTGTGGAGGACACCGGAGTTCCTTCGCGAGCACAACTCTATTATTTTACCATGGTCCAAAATCCTAAAGATCTGGTGTTTACTTTTCCAGGGGTAACCCATTAGATAATAAACACCAACCAAGCCAATAGTGTGTGAAACGAGAAATATAATGCCTCTAACTTTCTCATTTGATGGTACGAGTGATCTTTTACATACGAGTGATTTTTTATTTTTAAATGAAATTTTGTGAATAAATTTTAATCATAATTTAGTTTTTTTTTAATAAATAAGGTTCATATAGATAGTGATTATATATTAATTTTAAAAAAATATATATTTTTTGCCAATAAAAAATTGATATTACTTTGTTATTACTTTCAAAATATTTTGATTAATTATTAATAGAATTATAATCAAATCTTCGTATAGAAGACATCGTTTTTGAAAAATAAGATTTAACTTAGATAATAAAATAATTATAATTAATTGTATTATTGAATTAAAACTTCTTATGGAAGTCATCGTTTTTGAAAAATAAGATTTAACCTAGATAATATTAAAATAGTTATAATTAATTTAATTATTATTAAATTGAAATTTTTTTATCGATTGGGAGTAACAATTTTAGATCAGATATTCTACTTTTTTTTATGTTTTTCAAATTTTAATTATTATTTAACAATGAGAAAAATAATGTCTTTAAAATATATGATTAAAACATAAAACTAATATAATATTAATAAAATTAATAAGATTAAAAAAATACAAAACATAATTCGCGTTAAAAATTTTTATCGTATGAAAGTAAAATGTACTAATTAATAAATTATTAATATTAAATACTTAAAATTACATTAAAAATAAATTAAATTTATATAATTATTAATTTTTTAACATTTTAGTAAACTCTTTTAAGTTTTTTTTGTATTTGAAAAGTATGTTTAAACCATATTTGAGGTTTAATATATATTTTAACCTAGTTTAATTAATAGACCAAAACCGATGCAAAATTGCTCTTTCGCTAATTTTTATACAACTAATAATTTAAAATAAAACTGCCATTTTGTGAAGTCAGATATTTTAGTGCATACGGAGTGAATTTGGATAAAAAGGTAAGTAATTTTTGTATAAGAAACACAGCCAATCGTTCCTTTGACGGACCACCAAAAGTCATGCAAATAACCAGTATTAATAAAGGCAACAGAGCGTAAAAGATAAGCTTTTAACGTTTTAAAATGATTTACCACGATTGTTTTTGAGAAGTACGATTATTTCAGCAATTTAGACCAAACAAACCTTATATAGAAGAGAAATTTATTTTACAGAGAGTTTTAGCCTATTAGAAAGGAATCACTTTATAAATTATATTGGATACTAACTTTAGCAATTGAAATTCATGTAATAAGTGATAAATATCAGATGACGAGAAAATCACTTCTTTATAAATATTTTTTCCTGACTCATTTAATCAGTAATAAGTTATTGATCAAGATTTTCTAAATAAATTAAGATCTAGAAACTTCATATTTTATAAAAATTGTCAACTTTGAATAAGGGTTAATTCAACGAAAAATCGTATTACAATACTTAATTATAGATCTTATCGATAATATAAAGTACAAAATACTTTACTTATCATGACAGTTGCTATAACGATAATAAATTTAAAAGTAGGTTTTTTTGCAGTTTACGTTTATTTTATGTTGGTTCCCAATCTTTGAATACCCGTATAGGTAACAGCATTAAAGGCAGTCGTATCTAAATATATGGAACAAAGCGGAGCCAAAAAGCAACCTTACATAAAAATTTAGTGAATGAAGTAACCAGAACTTGAAAATATTTTCCATTAAAGCAGGATGTAAAAACTACCAAAGTAGTAAGTAATACTTTACTTATCATGAAAGTTTCTATAACGATAATAAATTTAAAAATAGGTTTTTTTGCAGTTTACGTTTATTTATAGTTGGTTCTCAATCTTTGAAAACCCGTATAGGTAACAGCATTAAAGGCAGTCGTATCCAAATATATGGAAGAAAAGGGAGCAAAAAAGCAACCTTACATAAAAATTTAGTGAATGAAGTAACCAGAACTTGAAAATATTTTCCATTAAAGCAGGATGTAAAAACTACCAAAGTAGTAAGTAATACTTTACTTATCATGAAAGTTTATATAACGATAATAAATTTAAAAATAGGTTTTTTTGCAGTTTACGTTTATTTATAGTTGGTTCTCAATCTTTGAAAACCCGTATAGGTAACAGCATTAAAGGCAGTCGTATCCAAATATATGGAAGAAAAGGGAGCAAAAAAGCAACCTTATGTAAAGGTATATAGAGGGAAATAAAATTTGAAAAAATTGAAATTTTTTATCAAATTCATGATGGGTGGACCAAATGATTACTTGCAGGTGGCGCGGAAAGCAGAAGTTCCTTTAAACTTCTGAAGAATTCCTCTGCATCATCAACGAAACCTGAGCAGAAGAACGCCACTGCTAAGGTACCAAAAAACATTGAAGACTTTATTAAAACGCCAGGTGAATGACGCGCTGTAGTGACGAAGCTTTTGGAAGAAAAAATAAAACAAAACAGACGCAAACTTTCTAAGCGTAGAGAGTTATATCTTTGTTGAATATTATCATATACACGATAACACTGTGTTATGTTGGCCTAGCAATAGGCGACTCTGAACTAGTTCACCGCACTTCAGGAGGACACGCTCGCCCGTTTTACGTTTTATCAGCGACAACTAATAAGACTGTAGACCTAATATTAACTAGTTCTGGGTCATTACTATACAGTGGGAATGATACCATATCAATTTCTTCAAATAAGTCAAACTTGAAGGAGAACGAGTACTTAAAAACATATATGTTCTTAAGGGATATCTCTGTAGTAGGATTTTTTGCAGTTTACGGTTATTTATAGTTGGTTCCCAACCTTTGAAAACCCGTATAGGTAACAGCATTAAAGGCAGTCGTATCTAAATATATGGATATTAAAAGACGAGGAAGACTGTAAATAAATTTAAAAAAAGAAGGAAATTGACTCCATCAATTTCCTCGGAAGATAGCGAGATTGAGAATGTTACTGGTCATTCAGATGTTAAGATAAAAAAGGGGACGAAAGCAAAAACCCCTGAAATTTCAGAAGATGATGAAGGATTGTCAAAAAATAACGTTGATTCAGAGGATTCTGACCCGATTGAAATACGCAGTAGGAAGAAAATTATGAGAAGAATGAGATCTACATCATTAGAAGAAATTTTAAGTGAAAAAAAGATGGTCAACCTCGTCAGAAGATGAAAATCGGGAAGATGGACAGGAACACTGCCCTACAGATGGTATGATTTTATTATATTTTTAAATAATTTTTTTCTTTTTGGCTTATTACTTTATTATAGCATAGTATTTGTTAGAAAATATATTATTTTATTTATATAATGTATTAATGAAAATATTTAATTTTTTCTATTTTTAATTAATCTCATATAAATTTATTATAAATCAATATCAAATAAATATTCGAATGTGCTTGGAATGTTCCATTTCTGAAAAAAGAGTCTAAAACAAGGAAAAAAAAAGAAAACTGAAAAAAGTGAAATCAAAATTTACTGAATCTACATAATTAGGAAACTCTATTTAACCACTTGCGAATAGCATGACTAGAATGCGTGAAGAAAAAATTATTAAATAATTTATATATATATAGGATCAGATATGATATATATATTTCTTCTTATATATATTATATTTAAAATTGAATGTTTTAGAAACCAAAAAAAAAGAAAAATATACCACAATCACTACATGTTAAATCACCTCAAAAGAAGGAGGGTATTGAAAATAACCGATTCAAACAACCTAACTAATAAAATAGATCAACCTAGTAATAAAAAAAAGGTTTTATTTACGGAAGATTCATCTGCGGTAAGAATATAAATATATATTATATCCTTTCATCTTTTTCGTATTTGCTAATGCTCAAAATTTTTATTTCAGGAAGTAGATGTTTCTTTACAAGAAAATAAAGGGGGAAATAAGGTTAGCCCTGACACTAAATATTTAGCGAAAATTTGTAGCTTAAAAATACCATGCGTCGATTTAGAAAGAGTAAGCGTATCACCTAACACAGAAAATAAATGCGGAGAAAAATCGCCCACTGATCAGTCCATGGAGAACCATAACCACAAAATTCAGGCTGCATTACAGACAATAAGGAAAAAAATCAGAGCGAAAAAGTCTCAGCAGCCACATCTATTTAAAAAAAACTGTAAAACTGTAAAAACTGCTAAAGTAATAAATAATACTTCTGAAGTTTTCGATTCCTTAAACCTCGATATTTTCGCAATCGAAATTTTTTTATGCTTTATTCGCATAATGCCTACTGCTCAATCATGCTTTTTTTAAATATGTTTTTTTAAACTAGCCTTAATAAGAAGTTTTTAATATATTATGAAACTGGTTACTTAAGTTAATCAAATAATAAGAATAAATTGCTTTGAGTTTGTTTCATTTAAAAAAAGTTCCAGATTTGGGGCGTAATATTATCATAGATCTGCATTATTTATAAGATCAGAATTTTAGTAATTGATTATTTTTTATGTATACTTATAATATATTAATCACTAATAACTTTGAAATTGAAAGTAAAATAACATTTTAACATAAATAATAAACTTCATTAAATTTTTGAGTTATTAACATACCAGTTGGTACAAGTTATCTTGAATTTTCTGGATTATGAAAATATGAAACTTTATTTCAGTTGAGCTTCATCAGGCGGTTAATAATCATGGAACGAAAACTTGTCTTTTATAATTGACAGAAAAAGCTTATCTGTAATAAAAAAATTTTATATTAATTATAATAAATTTGACTAATTTATAAGTGGTTAATATTTATGAAGACTGTTTTGTCAGGTATTCAATCTGATGTCTTTAAAATACACACGGGTAGGCTGCTTTGCTTAAAATTTCAAGCAGTTTTTGGAGGTCTCTCGAAGTTTGAAAAAAATGACAGACCTTGAAATACAAGAGCCGTAGTGTAGTAGGCCGGAGTGTAGTAGGCAAAAAAGTTACAATTTCTATGAAAAGTGAAAAGATACACTAAAGTATTTTAAGGAGGCTCTTTAGTGAAAAATTATAAATAGTGAGATATATCCCCCGATTCGAATGGCATAGAGCATACGTTCGATAACCGCCCAAAATTTTGAAATTTTAGGAAATTATTGCTCCCCCTCTCATAGTAGGTATCCGGGCCGTTTTTCAAAACGATTCTCTAAAAAAGATTTAAGTTGGTACTAAAGGGGGGAGGTATTATTTTTCAGATTTTTAAACGAATTTGGGTATTCGATCAAACTAGGGCTATTTTTTATGTTTTTGTGTTAAATTCAAAAAAAAGGTTATATATTGTAAAATAAACAAGTTAAAATTAATTAATAAACAAATTGTTTAAAAAATTTTGTGTATCATAGAGGTGGTTATGAAAATGATTGCAAGAATATTAGCTAATAAGTAATAATAAATTAAAATTAATTAATTATAATTTATTAATGAATATTTATGATCTAGTTACACGAGGTTAAGATAGTATAAACAAATTTTTCAAAACGAATACCCAAATTCGTTTAAAAATCTGAAAAATAATACCTCCCCCCTATAGTTCCAACTTAAATCTTTTTGAGAGAATCGTTTTGAAAAACGGCCCCGTATTTTATTTTGAGTAATTAAACTCCAAAAAATTAGTAAACAAGATTTTAGAGAGAAAGCAGCTATGTTACTATACTATAAAAGCGCGCACGCTTATTTGTATATGTTATGTATTTATCAATATTATTTATTTAATTTAGTTTTAAAAATAAAAAATCTTATAATTACTTGTAAACAATAATTCTTATATTTATTTGATAAATAATGAAAGTTATTTAATGCTTTATAATAAGGTAAATATAAATTCTAATATCTACATTCCGAATAATAAATTAAATTTTACACTGAGTGCGCCTTGAGTTATTTGTATATAACGTAAACTTTTTGTCATCGCTATATACGTAAATGAAAAGAATATTTGTTATTTTATTAAAATTTAATAATTAATAAAATTAAGAAATGATTTTTCATAGTCATTTTCACATAAATTTACAATATTAATAAAATTTTTTAATAGATCATGACTAGCTTGTACTCTAAAGAGCCTCCTTAATCTTATTTTTGAAATAATATTTTAAACCACTTGACCATTTAATTAAGAACAATTTATTTTTTTCTATCACAACTACCAACTTAATTTTAAGCAACTTTTCCTTGTAGAATATATCCTTAACTATATTTATACATGAACAGCAGAAAACTTAAAAGTTTTGATAATAAAAGGATTATCAACAAAAATTTTCAATTTTATATTTTTAAAATGCTCAAACAAAATAAAAATGTCCAAACCATCCAGGTCATTTTCTCAAAGTGTATGCAATATTTCACTTAATGCATCTTGTTCAGTAACGCGCATTGATGAAAAAATAAGGTACCCAAAGTATGAGAAAATTTGATGGCTTCAATCAATAGCTATTAGCTATATTAGACTCAAAATGTCCCAACCGTCTGCATAAATAAAAAATCCCATTAGAGTAACTTGTGGAATTTTTTTGTTTAAATTTATAGCAGTACCATTGAAAATTATAAACATACAAAAAAAATTGAAAAAAAAACATGATAAGTGTTGTGGCGTAAACAATAAAAAAAATATAATTTCCCTGGAAAAGCACCCATATATATATGTTTAATGTATTGAAAGTTTGAATTATAACCAGTAATCTAAGGAAGTTCCTGGGAATATATAAATGACAGAACTGAATGAAATTGTATAACTAATACAGTTTAATATTTTTAATTAAAAAAAAAAAAAAAAAAAAAATTAATAAATAAATTGGACAATTTATGAAGTGTTGGTTTCTATATGAACCATGTTAATAAATGCAAATGATCAAAGACTATTCTATAAAAAAGCCACTTTGTTACCCAGGGGTTTACTACATGTGTTGTCCTTGTTATTTATTTTATGAAATTTCCTTAACGCAATCCTAAAACTGTTCGAATCTGTCTATGTTTTTTTTTGTTGCTAACAAAGTATATTGAAAAATTGTATGCCTCGTATCAAAAAAATTTTTTAATTCAGTACAGCACCAAGGGACTGTAGTCGCATTATTTCTGTAAAACAAGTTTATTGACAAATAAAGGGTCAATAATGACAGCCTCTAAAAATTTATAAAATATTAAGTATCCCGCCATATTACCAAAAATGCTCCATATAACTCTATATAAATTTCTGATGTAACATAGCTAATTAATTTCAGAATATCCAGAAACCTGAATACTCTGGAAAAGCTCAATTTTATAATACTGAATTAGTTACTATTCGGTATATATAATAAAATATTAGAATGGTCAATAAAAATAATAACTAATAAATTGGTACATTGAATGTTATTTTTTCTTAGTTTAAATTAGCAATATTTATCACTTACCAACAATTAAATACGCCTGAATTTAACTTTCAACATGGATACTGTAATGACATCAATCATCTCATATTGTTAAATTTTACATAGCTGCAGGAACATTTTATATGATCATGATGACTACTTTAATGGACATTATTGCGAAATTATTATTATTCCAGTCTACCAATTGTTAAAATCCAAATAGCAGATAGATAACTAAAAAATTTGTAGCAACTAATTAGATTGAAAATTAAACTTCATTTCAAGAAGAGAAAGATATGCTATTATTCAAATTTCACCAACAAATTTTGGTTTAATTTTATAACTTACCATTTTATCTTGTTGAAAAACATATCCATGTCCCTCGTCTTTCCAGATTTTTCCAGAGGATGAACACACCATGTATTTGAATTTAGATTTCATGGTTATTTATCGTTAATAATTTTTTTTTTTCATGATCTGCGAAGCATTTGCATCAAAACTCGTGTTATGCCGGCATTTCTAGAAAGTTATTGAGATATTTGAGATCGAATATTTCTTCACTGAAATATAAACAATGTATATTAAAAATTAAATTAATAATTTTACAGTGCTTTAAATATTTAAAAATTAAACTATTAAATTATATTCAACAAAAAAAACTTACTTATATGAAAATGCCGGTTACTTATAAAATAATGCTCAGAAGCACATGGTGTAAAAGTTTTAACGTCATTTTATCAAGAATCTGGAAAAAGCGTTTATACCAGTTTACACCCCACTTCTAAAAAGAAAAAAAAGCGGGCTCAGAAGGTACTACTTGCTCCATCTTGTGGGATACTCATAAGTTTATAAGCCTTCTTGGTAGGTATTAAAGTAATCTATGTTATTGCTTGAATCAAAAAATTTTCAGCGGCGTATTCGAATTCGCAGAAAAGTGTCCAAAAATCTTTTTTAGTGGAGAAAGATTAGTCGAAAATTATGTTTTAATTATGTTTATGTTATTTTTTTAATCTTTTCAATTGGCTGGTTACGTTTTAACCATATATGGTTTTAACCTATTAATGCCCAACTGACAGTTCTTGGACTCTTGAAATTTTTGGTAATGAAAACTATATTTTAGGCTCACCTATTAGGTAAAAAGGGACTCCAGAAATAAAAAGAGAGACTCAAATTACATACTAGGGGAAATTTTTAGCCCAAAATATTCAATCTTTTATTTAGTTGTAAAACTTACCCCTTTGCTTAATAGAGACACTCAAAGAGAAGGTTGTAATGGCAAATACTCGCGTATTTGATTTTTTATCATCTTTTGATAAAAGTCACTAATCTAGAATTGAAAAATCAAGAAAAGGGGGTGTTTTTGGTATTTTCGCTTTTTTGAGCGACCAGAGTAGGCCCTTACAGGTTCTTTGGGTCGCTGATCAAGAATTTGTGGGAATTTTTGATAAATAATTAATATTTCACTCTTAAATTAGCAAAAACAACCCCTAAAATAGGTGTTTTTTTTGCTATTTTCGCACTTTGAGCGACCAGATTAGGTCCTATAGGGTATGTGGGTCGCTCATCAAGAATTTGGAGGAGTTTTTTGTGAATAATCAATATTTCACTCTTAATTTAGCAAAAGCAACCCCTTATATTCTCACTTTGAGCGACCAAATTAAGTTCCAACGAGTTTTTTGGGTCTCTGATCAAGGATTTGGGGGATTTATGTATTTTATGCAATTTTTTGCCAATATACAAAAACTCCTATTGTTTGGGAGAATTTTAGTAATATAAATATGAAATATTTATTTAACCTAAAAAATTCTCCCAAATTTTTGATCAGCGACCCAAAAACCCTTAAGAACCTAATTTGGTCGCTCAAAGTTCAGAAATAGCCAAAACACCACTTTTAGGGGTTGTTTTTGCTAAATTAAGGGTGAAATATTAATTATTCACAAAAAATTCCACCAAATTCTTGATCAGTGGCCCAAAGAACCCGTTAGAACTTAATTTGGTCGCTCAAAGTGCAGAAATAGAAAAAACACCCTTTTAACATGGAACATGTTCATTGGATGGGGTATTTGAAAAAGTCCGACTCGACAGGGGTGGGGGGTCAAAAATTGACGTTGTTAGGGGGGGGGGTGAAATGGACTTAGAATATTTTCGATTCAGGGACCTTTGGTGCAGAAGTACCTAGGGACCTTTAGTGCAGAAGTACCTAGGGATTATTGGTGCAGAAGTTCCTAAAGACCTTTGGTGCAGAAGTCCCTAAAGACTTTTGGTGCAAAAGTACCTATAGGGAGCATTGGTGCAGAAGTACCTAGAAACCTATGGTGCAGAAATCTTTAAAGACCTTTGGTGCAGAAGTACCTAGGGACTATTGGTGCAGAAGTCCCTAAAGACCTTTGGTACAGAAGTACCTAGGGACCTATGGTGCAGAAGTCCCTAAAGACCTTTGGTGCAGAAGTACCTAGGAACCTTTGGTGCAGAAGTACCTAGGGAGCATTGGGGCAGAAGTCCCTAAAGACCTTTGGTGCAGAAGTACCTAGGAACCTTTGGTGCAGAAGTACCTAGAGAGCATTGGGGCAGAAGTCCCTAAAGACCTTTGGTGCAGAAGTACCTAGGAACCTTTGGTGCAGAAGTATCTAGGAACCTTTGGTGCAGAAGTCCCTAAAGACCTTTGGTGCAAAATTACCTAGGGAGCATTGGTCCAGAAGTACCTAGAAACCTATGGTGCAGAAGTCCCTAAAGACCTTTGGTGCAGAAGTACCTAGGAACCTTTGGCGCAGAAGTCCCTAAAGACCTTTGGTGCAGAAGTACCTAGGGACCATTGGTGCAGAATTTTTAAAGAATTTATTGTAAAAATTAATAAAAAATAAATTCATATTATTTAAAAAACTATAATAATTTGAAAATTTAATTAATTTTGTTCACTTTGAAAAATCTAAATATAAATATTTGGATATAAATATTTATATTATGAACACAATAAATACTTTATTATCAGTGTTAAAAGTGAAAATGTTCCAAACTCGTTGGTTGTATAGTTATACAAACCGGTTATAAATTTTTTTAGGGGTTGTTTTTGCTAATTGAAGGGTGAAACATTAATTATTTATCAAAAATTCCAACATACTCTTGATCAGCGACCCAAAAAACCCGTATGGATATAATCTGGTCGCTTAAAGTGCGAAAATGGCAAAAATACCCCCTTTTAGAGGTAATTTTTGCAAATTTAAGGGTGTTCCGAAAATATCTCCCGGAAAAGACCCCGATTTTCGTGATCAGTGACCCAAAAAACATATAGTAGAGCAAATCTCATGTCAGTAGGAGAAAATACACCCTAAACCGCGTTTTGACTGGAGTACATAAAATAATTTAGGTTCCGAGTTAAGTTCTAAGTAAAATTTATCCCTGAAGCAAAAAAATCTGCCGCCCCCTTAAGGACAGCGAACCTCGAAATTTTCTAGTTAAAAACAAAGAATTAAATATTTTATTTTTTTTATTACACGCTTTTTATTATTACACGCTTTTATTTAACTTGACTTGTCTGTCGCGTTAATAAATATAAATTGATTTTTGGGACACTTCCGGTAAACTTTTTTGTTTTCTGATCTAGTATAGTTTTAGCGCACTAAAACGTAAAAAATAAATTTATAATGAGAGTATTTTTGATTTTTAATAAAGTTTTCTGATAATTAAAAATTTACCAAAAATTTATTCCTTTTGCTCAAATATGAAAAATTTTATAGTACATACGTATGTGATAATGAAAAAAATTAAAAGCGTGGGTGCCAAGCATGCAGAAAGAAAATTAAAAACTGGCACCCACGCTTTTAATTTTTTTCATTATCACATACGTATGTACTATAAAATTTTTCATATTTGAGCAAAAGGAATAAATTTTTGATAAATTTTTAATTATCAGAAAACTTTATTAAAAATCAAAAATACTCTCATTACAAATTTATTTTTTACGTTTTAGTGCGCTAAAACTATAATACTAGATAACGCATAAATAAAAGCGTGTTTAAAAAAATTTTTTTTATTAATTTAAATTTAAAATATAGATAAGTTTAAAAGACTATTAAAACTGTGTATCAGTGATAATTTTACTCGTAATTTTATAACTTGGAAATGGTCTCGTTTTTTTCAAATAAGGGTTTACTTTTGAACTCCGTAAACTGCGCAGATTTATCAATAATTGTTTCTCCTTAACAGGCCAAAAATAAACAATTTTTATCAAAAACTGCCTCTCCATAATATTGGATAAAAATTACTAGTTCTTAAATTGATGTGAAAATTACAATAATAACATTTTGCACAAGCTCCAAGTTTCCAAAAATTTATATATCAATCTCAAACTATTTGTAAGTTAATATAATTTAAAGTCAGACCACAATTTAAATTTTCCTAAGAATGGTAAAAAAAATACTTTGCAATTTCTTCGGATGTACATCACCGAAACAACTGAAGAAAAAGGGAAAAAAAAGATTTTTCGTAAATTTTTGGAAAATTTGGGATGTACAGAATTTTTGAAACTATCTAGTGAATTCAATAATAGAACTTAGTTGAAAAAAATGAGACCAACTGGAATGTATTTGGTTAAGCAACTTTCTTTTAGAATTCGGATTGAAAAGATAGTAATCTTAAGATAGTAATCTTTTAATATAGTAATCTTAAAAGCTCTGATCCTGTATTTTTTAGCCCAGTGGTATATTCAAGTAAACTGAGGATGTTATTTTAACTACCTCAATCTATCCTTAACGTTATAAGCAATTCAGCATTCCAAATAGTAGTTGATACTCCCCTTGTTAGTAAAAATTTATAGTTCCTTTTTAATACAAAGAAAAATTAAATTTGTAAATAACAGTTCTATGATTTCTTCCTTTCTTTTAATTTTCCATTTAAAATAAAATAAAATTTTTCGTCCTCATAAAAATTAAATATTTTGCCACCCCTAAACTTTGCCACCTGAAGCAATTGCTTCACGGTAAAAAATAACTCCTGTGATTTTACGACAAAATGAGTAAATTTACGATTTATTTTTTCGTAAATTTTCGACAAAATCGTAAATATACAACTAAGTCGTAATTTTACGATTTTCGTCGAAAAATTGCGAATTTTAATCGAAAATTTGCGATAAACAGTTGTGAAATTACAAGACATATTTTGCGCCAAAAAACGCACAGTAATATCCACATTACTCTTTTTTTACATAACTAGGGGGCAAGCCCCCTGCGCGCTAAAGCGCGCCAACCCCCTCAGATCATATTTTATGTTTAATCGAAAAGTGTTTTAATTCACAAATAAAAACAATTGTACAGTGAGATGTCAATTTCAAATAATGAACTTTTTTCATAATTTTAATAAACCTTTTATTTTTATTTTCAAAATTTATCTCAAAAAAAAAAATTGCATTATTGTCCCTCGGTGCTACGCACCTCGGGCCAGAATCCTTTTCATCACTCAAAATAAATTTTTCTTCTGTTCTGGACGACGAAATTTTTTAATAGGATGACGAAATACTCGAATTAATTTTCATATGTTATTATACAAATATATAATTAATTTTCTATTAGTTTAATCATTTTTCATTAAAATTTATAATTATTTTTACTGTTTATATTATATAAATTAAAAAATGAATATTTACAATTGTCTACAAATTTGCATACAGCGCGCTGCTAACACTAACTACAGAGCATCAATGAAACGATCAAATAGATAAAGATGACAAAATTTTTAGGAGATTGTGTAATAAAATAATTATTGTATTTCTTATTTCCGTATTTTTTACAGAAAATTTTATTAATAATTAAGTATTTTAAATGATAATAAAAATTAGAACTTAGAACTAATGAAATAAATAATGAAATAATCAGCGCAACCAATCACAATAACACGAATAAATTAGACGAAAAATTATGTCACATGAGTTTTTTAGAGATAGATAGAAATTTACCTCAAGAAAAAAATATTTAATATCGCATCTGAATGTAAATACTAATATTACTATCCGTCGAAATAAATTTTTCTTTTGTCCTGGACGGAGAAATTTTACACTTGGATGACGAAATACTGGAATGAGTTTTCATATATTATCATAAATGATGAAAACCAATATTATTTTCAAAATTTATTTCAAGAAAAAAATATGTATCGTATCTGAATGCAAATATTGATTACTGTCCGGTGCTACGCACCTCGGGCCAGAGCCCTTTTCAACTCTTGACATTAATTTTTCTTTATAGGATTTTAATATATTATTTATGTCGCATCTACAGATGTAATGTTTTATTATAGTTTAAACATTTTTTATTAAAATTTATAATTATTTTGACAGTTTATAATAATAAATTAAAAAATTAATGAAATCAATCATAATCAATGAAATCAAAATAATAATATATATATAAAAAATTAATATTTAAAATTGTTTTTCAAATTTTTTATACAGCGCGCGGCTGACACTGCAGAGAAAAAATGAATCGATTAATTAGATGAAATCGAAGACGAAATTTTTAAAAGATTGTATAATAAAATGAGAAAATTATTATATTTCTTATTTATATTTAATTATAATGAAAAATACCCAAAATTTTATTAATAATTAATAAAAGATTCAATAATAATAAAATTTATTTAACGCGCGAGAGTATAGTGCTGTTAAAACATTACAGCGCGTGCGCCAGAGTAAATCGATGACAGACATTTCAGTTTTATAGAGAAAGATTAAAAAAATTTTTTATTCTTAAAATATTAATAATTATATGTTCATTTCTACGAGAAAATACGTCTTATAAGCACCAAAAATGAATAAAAAAATGGACGACCTGGATTTTCTGGTAGTTTGGACCCTATAGAATGCAAAAAAACGTGAACACGAAATCGGACATGGATGCCAAAAAGATTTTGCCACTTTTATGTGAAAACCCGTGTTTTTCGTATCTGAGCTACCCTAAATTTTCAAAATAACTTTTTAGATAAATAAAATTTTTAAAAAATAGATAAAAAATAGATAAAATCTGATTGCGAGGGAAAAAATCAATCTAGAAGAAAAAAATCTTTTCTTTCTCGGATAAAATTTAGCCAAGTTATTGTCAATTTAAGATTTTACTCAAATTCGTCTTTAAAAAAATTGAAGCCCTATATTGAAAAAAGCCCACGGCTAGCATGAAAGATCGGATTATACAAAAGTCGGGCACTTCGGATTTTATAGCGAAAAATGAGTGTTCAACCTATAAGAAGATCGTACTTTTTTGGATTTAAATCTTTCATCTAGCTTCTTTCGAGTTATTTGATAAAACGTGTCTCTCGTGGAAGGTGAAAATAAGCCAAAATTTTCCCAGCTTGGACCGGGCTAAATTTTCAGGAAAGTTTGCTTTTTCGGTCCCCAGAAACATGATCAAACTCGTTTTTCAAAATCAGTCATCCTCTTCGAGATATTTATTAATATGTCTCCCATTTAAAATATATGGAAAAAGCCATTTAGTAGCGATTTCCTTATACCCCAGTCAAATCACGGGGGGGGAGGGGGTGGTATTCTTTGTGGCCGCCACCAGATGTGATCTATTAATGGTTTTTTATACCTGTCTACTACAGGTTTTTTGGGTCGCTGACACGAAAATCGGGGTCTTTTCTATGAGAAACTGGGGCTTGACCCTTAGTCCTTAAGGGGTAGTTTTGGCTAATTTAAGGGCGAAGAGTTAAGTTTTAATTGAAAAGACATCGGTTTTTGTGATCAGCGACCCGAAAAACCCTGTTAGACCAAATCTTGAAGGGCTAGAGTGAAAGTAGCGAAAACACCCCTTTAGGGGTAGTTTTGGCCAATTAAGGGTTAAGCCCCAATTTCTCATAGAAAACACCCCGATTTTCGTGTTCAGCGACTCGATAAACTATAGTAGACCAAATCTGGTAGCGGCCACAAACAATACCACCAAAACCGTGATTTGACTGGAGTATATTTACCTTCACAATTTTAGTTTGACCAAGCACCAAACCAACGAGAAAAGTTTTTTTTGACATTCAATTTAAATAAATGATAAAATATTCATTCAAATGCCTGCTTCATTATAAAGAGATTTGGTCATGGCCATTTAATTTAAATTGAATGTCAAAAAAAAACTTCAAACTTTCAAAAGAAAACACGGGTTTTCACATAAAAGTGGCAAAATCTTTTTGGCATCCATGTCCGATTTCGTGTTCACGTTTTTTTGCATTCTATAGGGTCCAAACTACCAGAAAATCAGGGTAATCCATTTTTTTTTAATTTTTGGTGCTTATAAAACGTATTTTCTCGTAGAAATGCAAATATAATTATTAATATTTTAAGAATAAAAAATGTTTTTAATTATTATGTAAAAAAAGGGTAATAGGGATATTACTATGCATTTTTAGGCGCAAAAATATGTCTTGTAATTTCACAACTGTTTATCGCAAATTTTCGATTAAAATTCGCAATTTTTCGACGAAAATCGTAAAATTACGACTTAGTTGTATATTTACGATTTTGTCGAAAATTTAAGAAAAAATAAATCGTAAATTTACTATTTCTCGCAAATTTACAAATATTAATAAATGTATAATTTTTGTCGAAAAATTGCGAATTTTTTCGAAAACTTAATAAATTTTCGTAAATTTACTAATTTTGTCGTAAAATCACAGGAGTTATTTTTTACAGTGTTCGTTTGCTTCAACATGTTCCACATGCTCGTTGGTCATGTTAATACACATAAACCAGCTATAAGTTTTTTTGAATAGAATTTGAATATTTTTTGGGATTAAAAATATCAAAATTAAGCAAGAATAAAAAAAGTATATTGACATTCTAGAGGTAACTTATGCTAAAAAATGGTATATAAATCGCAGATAAAATGAAAATTCATACTTTTTAATTAAAGTGTCAGTTAACTTTTAAATATTTATGGAAGTTAAAAAAAAATGTTTTATTAGAAATGATAACAAAAAAATAAAAATAACGCATAATGTAATTCTTTTGACATTTCAAAAAAATAAAAATATTTATGTAAAACTAAATAAAAACTAAATAAAAAAGCCAAAAAATAATACAACTTAATTAAACATTCTAAAAGCACGTTAATTGAATTTCGATACATGGCCAAAGACAAGTATTATTGACAATATATGTCTATCTACATATTTATAGAATAGCTTTTACACGTATAATCATTCGATGATTTGTTGAGTGTATTCAATTTTGAATAAAGAGGTACAAGTTCTATTCAATCAAAATCCGGCTTGTATATTCCTCTCTCAATTTTCAGAACCCTTATATTCCTTCAAACCAAAACTATATATTCAATAAATAAATTCAAATATATTTTTTTTTAACTTTTTTTTTATATGTATATACCACAATAAACCATGACTAGTGTAAAATCAAAATGAAAATAGATTCTGATGTTGTATGTACAAAAAAACTTGGGGTGTGACGATCGTATGCTGAGGTACTTTTATGAATAGGTGGATTTTTTTTTTTTTATACAAAAGAAATTTTATTTTATTCTATCCAATAAAATTTACATTTCTTTGTACCTACTCAATAGATATTGACATTTTCAAGTGGTCATCCATTACATTGATTTGTATAAACTGATAATTTAAATTCTTTCCATTAAATAAATATGCAAATGTATTGTATGGAAAATAGGCTTATTTTTACACTTATTTTAGATGAGATTTTTAATTATACTAAAGTATATTTTTATTTGGTATTTTAAGTGGCTTCTTAATAATTGACTTTCTAATAGAACTTGTAATTTTTATTTCCTCAAAGAGGAACCATTGTGATAGGTCAAATTTCGATTTTTGATTTTTTGGCATATAAGCACGTTTTGAGACACCAGGAAGCTAAAAACCGGTTTATAAAAAAAGTTTGTGTGTGTGTGTGTGTGTGTGTGTGTGTGTGTGTGTGTGTGTGTGTGTATGTATGTATGTATGTATGTAATTAGTGATATTTCACAAACATTATGAAGTTAAGACCTAATTTTTTTTTCAAAAATTTTTTCACCAAAAAAGCTCTAGATAATTTTTTTTTTTTTAATTTGGATGTAGTACCTCATTTATTTCCACGAAAGTACTTATATTTGACAGTATGGTTTTTACTCTAGATCTCGAATCTGATACTTAATTTTTAGAAAATTTTTTTCACGAAAAAATACAAAAAACAACAATTTTTTTTTTCTTTTTGGACGTAGTACCTAATTTATTTCTATGAAAGCACTAGTTTTAGAAAGTTTGTTTATAGTCATTTTTTGGATCTGATACCGAATTTTTAAAAAATTTTTTTCTCTAAATTAAAAAAACAAAAAAATTAAAAAACCTGCAATATTTTTTTTAGTGTAATACCTCATTTAATTCCATTAAAGTACTAATATCTGAAAATATTGTAACCGGTGATATTTCACAACCATTATGGAATTAAGACCTAATTTTTTTTTTCAAAAATTTTTTCATTAAAAAATCTCAAACTACTTTTTTTTTTTTTAATTTGAATATAATTCCTAATTTATTTCCATGAAAGTACTTATATTTGAAAGTACGATTTTTACTCGATATCTCGAATCTAATAGATAATTTTTAGAAAATTTTTTCCCCAAAATTTTCGCCACAAAAAAATACAAAAAACACCAAATTTTTTTTCTCTTTGGACGTAGTACCTAATTTATTTTTATGAGAGTACTAGTTTTAGAAAGTTGGTTTATAGTAATTTTTTTTTTTTTTTTTGGTCTAATAATTCATTTAATTCCATGAAAGTACTTATATTTGAAAGTATGGTTTTTACTCGATATCTCGAATCTGGTAATTAATTTTTTGAAAATTTGTTCCAAAATTTTTGATCATTAAAAAAAACTTTTAAAAGTTAATAGAAATTTATGTATGATTGCATGCTTGTAATCGGTGATATCTGTGGCAAATTGAAGTATTTAGCTCATTGTTTGAGGAACCTTAGTGCCAGCTAGTTGGCAGGGTATTTTCCGAGGTATTTTCTATTGTAAAGCAATTCAACTTTTTTTACCAACAATTACTATATTAATAGGATTTATTACTAGACGGGTAAAATGGATAAAAATATTAGCAGTTATTTTCGCGTTTCAGACTATTTTGAATAATATCAGCCCTATTTGAAAAATATTTTGGAACCAATATTTTCTATATTTCTAGGATCCCTATCTATAGTCAGGCAAACTAGAAGGGTAAAATTAAAAAAAAAATTTCAATTATTTTCAAAAAAACAAAATTAATTTTGTTTTATCATAAAATACATACATACAAATATTATATATTATATTAAAGAGCATAAAATTTCAAAACTACAAAATTATTGCAATCATATTAAGTTACTCAAAGCTGCTTTCTATATCCTTTTTTTTACTATTGTGTTGATTATATTAAATATTGTTATTTAATATATCATATAAATTATTTATTAATTATTTAAAAATTACATATTTATTTATGAAATTTTTTAATAAGGGGAGTTAAATGCATTTGGAACATCAAATCACATCGAATGTTTACGGATCAATTTAATATGTTGAAAAAACGTACAAGGTATCCTCCGTTCATGCAAATTGGCCTTCTGGGCTTAGGAACACCAGGGCTCAATTTTATTAAATACGGTTTTGGTAATATTAAAAATAATGTTACCCTATTTCAAATTAATCAAAACACTTCTGTTTGGTCTCCTATTTTTGGTGAAAGTTTTAATTTTTAATTCCCGTAAACCGCAATTTTTAATAACTAATTCTCTCCTTGCTATAGCCAATTAACAAAATACCCATTTTTGATTCAATATGACTAATTTTTAAATTGCTACTAAAATTGTATTTTTGACGAAAATGTATTTTATAGGTCTCAACAATTAAGCTCAATATTTCCGAAAATTCTTTACTCACTTCTCTACAATTTTTTTTTGCAAGATATGATAATTGAAAGTGAGAGAATTTTAAGTGTTTTAAACAATGTCTATTTTTATCTTTATCTTTGTAGAGCCACATTTCAAAAATAACTCAAGGAAATGAATTGAAAATTACAATTTTAGCAGCAATTTAAATATTGGTCATTTTGGTTTGAAAATGGGCTTTTGGTTTATTGACTATAACGGTAAGAGAACTTTTCATAAAAATTTCGATTTATGGAGATATAAAGTTAAAACTTACAATAAAAAAATGTGGCCAACCGGAAATGGATAGGTTAAGAAACTAGGTTATAGGGTAAATTTTGAGTATAGCTTTAAAACCCCTATCTTGCAACTTGGAGTCCCGTGTTTCTAGGTTCAAAATAAAAAATTCCATTAGCAAGAAAGTTGGGCATATAACATGTTTTTTCAACATAATAAGCTGATTCATAATTATTTGATGTGATTTGATGTTCCAAAAATATTCGACTTTCCTTGTGATTTGTTTCGTTAAATTTTGTCTTTTGTTATATTTTCGTGTAATTATATCTTTAAAATGTTATTTTGTTAAATTTTAAATAAATCAAATTAATTATAATTTACATAGAATTTCTTTGATATTTTATTCCAATTTAACCCCTAATGATACATTTTAAATATTTGTTTTTAACTTTTATTTTGAATTTTGATTTCATACGAAATATAATGCAGATAAATATTTACCCAGGTAAATAAACAATTAACCAAAACAGAGTATAATTAAAGGAAACATTAAAAATAATAGTAAATATTTGCACTAATTAGAAAATTTTTTTAATAGTATTTTAACCTTTCTAACAAAGCTTTCAATTTATGAAAAATTGAATTATAGGAAATTCCTATTTTTTGGCTTTTAAAATAATTACAAGACCCCAATCAAATATTTTATTCTGCTTAAAATCTAAGAATTTTATCTGTTTTTAGAGAAACTAATTACAGTATTCTGTATGTAAAGAAGTAATAACAAACATAGAACTTATAGCTACTGGCATTAATGACAAGTACTGGTTCCTCTCATAGAGGAATCATTGTTTTAGATGAATATTTATACTTTTTATTTTTTTAATTAAGTCCGTACTATTCTTTAAATGCGATTTGGTTTATTGCAATAACTGCTTAATATATCAAGTATAAACTTCGATATGAAATAAAAGGGTGTGTTTATACAGGCTACTACCGGCGCGGTCGTACCGGAAAACCTTCCTTGTGTATTTTTATTAATTCATAAAAAAGCGCTAATATTCTATCCTCCGATTGTGTTAAATAAAAATAATTAAATTTTCTTGGAAGATAATTTTTTTCATTCCAAAATTCTGAAATTTCTTTTGCAATGGTTTGCAAATTATCCAATAAAGTTTTTGTTTTTGTAATTCTTCAGAAATTTTTTTATAATTAATTTGTCTCAAAATTTTTGTCACCAAAAAATACAAAAAATACCAATTTTTTTTCTTTTTGGACGTAGTATCTAATTTTTTTCTATGGGATTACTAGTCTTAGTAATATCACTTATAGTCAGTTTTTAGATCTGATAAGTAAGTAATTTTTTGAAAATTTTTTTCTCAAAATTTTTTACATTGAGGTGGCACACGGTATTAGGTCCGTATATTTTAGGGGGGCAAAACTAATTGAGTAAATTTTATTATTTATTTTTTAGATGTGTGAATATTTAGAAGTTATTATTAATAATAATACATTTTATTATATAATGAGTGCAGTGTAAACAAAATTTTTAAAATACAAAACATTTTATTGAATAGGGGCCGTAACTAAAATTATGTGTTTATAATTTATTGTATTGTAACTATTGTATTTTTTTCTTGGAAAAGTTTCTATTTTTGTTAAATAAAACTTGTGTTCAATTTTATCTAAAAAGATTCGCTATTGAATTAGTACAAAATAAAACAATATCTACTCCCATAAGAACGCGGCGTTAACCTTAAAAATTTTCAGTTACTTCTTTCTTTCTTAATTGATCGGGGACCTGAGTATTTTTTGGGATCAATGGATTTGTTTTTTAATTATCTTCATCTCCAGTAAATTTTACTTCATATTATTCGTTTTTCATAAACTCCGTGAGCCACCTTAAAAAGTAAAAAAAAAATATATAAAAAATATTTTTTTTCTTCTTGAACGTTGTTTCATTTTTTTCTATGAAATTTCTAATATCTATAGAATTATATCTCCAACCTGATACTTAATTTTATGAAAATGTATATGTCTTAAAATTTTTGCCGCCAATTACTTGGCAGCGTTTTTTTTTTAAAGGCATTTATTTATATAAATAAAGTAAATATTAAAAAAAATTTTTATAATTAGTTGTATTCATAGAGGGCATTAAAGTACAGATGTAAAAATTGTATTGGGTCCATGGCTGACAGCTAATCTCAGGATTGGCATGACCGAAACCAAAAAATCAAAAACTTATAACCGGTTTGTATAAACACAACCAAAATGCATGGAAAATGTTTACTTATAGCTGAGGGTATAGTGCATAAATGTAACGGAACATTACAATACAATATTTGATACTTCTTATAATTTGTAATTATCATCTTTACTGGATGTTAAAATACTAAACCCAAAATATTCTGATTCCCTTAGTCCGGGGCTACCCGTGAAACCACCTATGCCTAATTATGAATATGGTCAAATCGACCTGAAACCTTTTGCATTCGCTTCGGGAAGATGTTAAGACAAAAACGTCGGAAGGAAATTTTGTGGAAATGAAGGGGGCATTTTCACCCCATTTTCCCCCCGATTTTTCCGACAAATTTAAGAATTGATTTTTTTTCGATTTTGGCGAGTGCCTATCGGTTTTTGGGTCGTAGAATACAAATATGAAGTCAGAAATACTATTTTATGCCTTCCCGGGGGTGATTTTGGCCTTTTTTACCCCTTTACCCACTAAATATGTCATTCTTTAAATGTACCGTTCTTTAAAATTTTAAAATATCTTTATAGGTTTTTTAGGTCGTAATAAAGCCCTATGGTTTTTTGATTGATTGAATGATTCATAACTTTATTTATACAGAATTGTACAAAAATATTGATTTACAAAATTAATATGTATATACATTTTATTGCGCGGGCACGTTATTTACAAAAATTTATATATATATTTTATAAAAAAATTAAAAAAAGGAGTTTATATAATATTTAACAAATTTAAAATGAAAATAAGAAAAAAAAAAAAAAAAAAATGTAATCTAAAAATATTTGAAGAATTATAAGAATATAAACTAAAAAGGAATTGTTGTATTGGGGGCTTTTGGATGTTGGGATTGAGAGATGGATTCGCAAGTGAGGACGAAGGTCTCTTGTAGGAATGTAGATGTTAATTTTTTCCTTCAGGTATGTGGGTAGCTGGGTATTCAGGACATTGTATATATGAACTGCACATAAGTATTTTTGACGTAGCCTCACGTTAAGCCAACCTAATTTCAGTCTAGCAGGAGAGGTCCTATTTGGGAATTGAATATCAGATACGTATCTGACTGCAGCGTTTTGGAGTTTTTGAAGCCGATCGTATTGATACCCTAGAAGTTTGCCCACTGGGAAGGCGCCATAGTCGAAGAGGGGAAAAATTAGGGAAGTGACTAAGCGTCTACGGAGCAAAGGAGAGATAAAGTTTTTAAAATATCTTAATCTGTAGAGTACATAGTTTATGGGTTTGATCATGTGGTTGATTTGGATGTTCCAGCCCATATCTGAATCAAGGAATAGACCAAGGTTTTTTACGGATTTTGAAATAGGAATACGAATGCCGCTAAAATAAAAGGTAGTATTGTTAATGTAAAAATCCTGTGTTTTATTGCCAAAAATTATGAATTTGGTTTTCTCTTTGTTGAAGTGGAATTGTTTTGTGAGGCCCAGAGTTCTATGTTTTTTAGATCGCTTTAAAGGAGAGAGATGCCTAGATTGTAGTCTTTCTTTGGGACTTGAATATAGATTTGGAGATCATCGGCGAAGAGTAATCGTTTGGCGTAAGAAATATGGGAGCCAATATCATTCATGTAGATGAGAAATAGTAAGGGGCCTATTACTGAGCCTTGGGGGACACCGCTTTTTACTGGTTCTGCCGAAGAGAGTTTATCTCCTACAATGACAGATTGAGTTCTATTTGAGAGGTAGCTCGTGAACTAATCTACTGTGTTTTTGGATAAACCAATGCTTGTTAATTTTGCCAAGAGAAGTTTATGAGAAACTGTATCAAAAGCCTTTGATAGGTCCAGCATTAATTAGATGGTGAGGTTTCCATCGTGATAACCTCTGCAGATATCGTCAGCAAGGGTCGTTAATAAGGCTTGAGTGCTGTGTATTTTTTGAAATCCAGATTGAAAACAGTCGAGGATTTTGTGTTGGGCTAAATATTGTGAGAGTTGATTATCTAGGATTTTCTCGAAAATTCTTGATAATATAGATAGTAGTGAGATGGGGCGATAATCACTTAGGGAAAGAGGATTTGGTGTTTTGTTTACTGGTAAGATGTGGCTGTGTTTCCAAGCGATCGGGAATTTGTTTAGAATTATTGATTTATTAAATAAGGAAAGAAAAACTTTAGATAATGCAGGAAGACAGAGTTTTAATACTTCTAGGGAAATATCATCCGGGCCTTTGGACTTGGTTGAAAATTGCTTGAAGGTCCAATTTAAATTATCTAAAGTAATTTTTGTAAATTTGAAAAGAGGGCGATTTAAGTCTGTTGGTGGGTTTATTGGGTGGGGAGGGGGGCGGTGTTTTGAGTGGACCGAAAGTAGCTACTGTGTTCATTTGGGGAGAATCGAGGTGTTGAGATGGTTGTTGGGCTGGTGAGACCTAAGTGTTCTAGTTCATTCCAAATTATAGCTGGGGGATTATTTGTGGACAATTTATTTGAGAAAAAATTAATTTTTGCTGTTGAGATTTTATCATTTAGAGAGTCTCTGAAATCCCGATAGGCGTTGAGGCGAGGCTGCATGCGATTACGTTTAAATCTACGATAGAGGTAGTCTAAATGCCGAGATTCATGTTTTAGTTTGGGGGTTAGTGGGATGGAAGTGATTTTTTTGTGGTTTTGTAGGTTTTAAAGGAGCTGTTGAATCAAGAACGGAGGTGATGTTTTTAGCAGTAGTGTCCCAGATGTGGTCAATATCAAGACTTCTAAAAGCAAAAAATCAATCAAACTGGCGAAGACGGATGGTAAATTCCTCTGGGTTGATAGATTTGATATTTCGAAAAGATTGGGTGGTTTCAGGGGAGTTGGGGGTAAAGATGTCTATGGTAGCGGTGGGTGAGGTAATGGTTGTTAATAAATAGTTTTTTGTCAAACGAGAGAATTTTTTCATTCTCGTCAGTGATCATTAGGTCAATAAATGAATTTGAAAGAGGATGGTTGCAGTGCTATTATTCTTGCAATACCTATATCTTTTATTCTTTAGTTACTTTCAACTGATAAATTTCTTTCTAGTTATACTGTATTGTCACATAATTATTGTATAATTATTGTATATAGATAATTATTGTACTAATTACAAATTCCTCTTATTTTTAAAATTATTTAATAAATATAAATAATATCAATAAATATAAAACAAAAAATACCTGATAATATATTTATGAAAAACCCAAAATAATTGAATCCGAGGAAAAATAAAATTAAGTTGTCATTTATAACTCTGATAAGGATAAAAAATGATTATATTTTTAGGATAATATGAAAATGTATATTTAATAAAATTTGTCAAATAATTATATTTTAAACTACATAATTGTAAATATTGATATGCAAATTACATGAATATATAATTATCTAATTTCCATCTCGTATATATAAACGAGTTCTTAATTAATATTGAAGCATCATTAAGTTCTATTTATTATCTATATAGTTATATATATTATATGTATATATATAAATATATATGGGCACGTCCAGGGAAGCACGACCAGCTGAAAAATAAAAAAAAAAAAAAATATTTTTTTTGGGTCATTTTTTACCTGGGATTTGTGAAATCACTCATACTTTACACTCCCTAATGCATTATTTTGAGATACGGCTGCTCCAAAGTTGAATTTTTCAATTTTTTTGATTTCAGCTGTCCAGTTCAACCTGAAATAACTCAGAACCATTCAACTTTTTATATATACATATGATTGGGAAAAACTTTTATTTTTACCTGAACTACCTAAAAAAAAAAAAATTTTTCCATTTTGACTTATTTCACTTTTTTTTCTCCTCGACGGTAGCTTTCAAACATCCAGAAAATTTGTTTCGCCATGATTTTTTTCCCTTTTTTTTTTCTTAAAATTTCCTCCAAAGTGTCCCATTTATGCCCTGAAAATCCTGGGATGTGATATGCCATGATCGGTCCACAATCTTAAAACTTGGTTCTTCCGTTTACCTAAAAATCCATAAAAATGTTAAATATTAGAGTGTAAAATTATTAAAATACTAAATTTAACCTTACCAAATTGTTTCTTCTGTTAAATCTTCACTTTCAGGACCACATAAACATGTTGTAACATATAAATAAGATCTTCTAACATTTCTGATGCTAAAACACCCAAGATCAGCCTCGCGTCAGCATCCAAAAATAGAAAAAAACTGGAAAAAAAATGATTTTGGTTAAAAATAACTACAAAAATAATTATAAACTATTAAAAAAGACTTAAAAATACTTAAATTAACTTACCAAATATGTTTATAAGCAAATTAGAACTTTAAAACTCCATACTGACAAAATCTGGAACCTGGAAAAAAAGTAAAAAAAAGAGAATAATTCTTAAATTTTTAAAAAAAGTTACATAAAAAAGTTTTATACTTATCTGATCTCTATTTTCCTGGTGCAACTTCATCTTCTTCATATAAATTAGTACCTAAAAAAAATAATTAACAATAATCAACAAAAATATGTGTACCTTATGTGATGATAGCAGACCAAAAAAAATATTACAATAAAAGTGTCCTCATCATGGGCATGCTGAAAGAAACCAAAAAGAAACTACTTTATCATTTGTTGGTTTCATATTTTTTTTTCTATGATGCATTATTCTCATGATGAGGACACTTTTATTGTAATATTTTTTTTGGTCTGCTATCATCACTTTTATATAAACAATTGGTATAAGGTACACATGTTTTTGTTAATTATTGTTAATTATTTTTTTTAGGTACTAATTTATATGAAGAAGATGAAGTTGCACCAGGAAAATAGAGATCAGATAAGTATAAAACTTTTTTATGTAACTTTCTTTAAAAATTTAAGAATTATTCTCTTTTTTTTACTTTTTTTCCAGGTTCCAGATTTTGTCAGTATGGAGTTTTAAAGTTCTAATTTGCTGATAAACATATTTGGTAAGTTAATTTAAGTATTTTTCAGTCTTTTTTAATAGTTTATAATTATTTTTGTACTTATTTTTAACCAAAATCATTTTTTTTCCAGTTTTTTTCTATTTTTGGATGCTGACGCGAGGCTGATCTTGGGTGTTTTAGCATCAGAAATGTTAGAAGATCTTATTTATATGTTACAACATGTTTATGTGGTCCTGAAAGTGAAGATTTAACAGAAGAAACAATTTGGTAAGGTTAAATTTAGTATTTTAATAATTTTACACTCTAACATTTAACATTTTTATGGATTTTTAGGTAAACGGAAGAACCAAGTTTTAAGATTGTGGACCGATCATGGCATATCACATCCCAGGATTTTCAGGGCATAAATGGGACACTTTGGAGGAAATTTTAAGAAAAAAAAAAGGGAAAAAAATCATGGCGAAACAAATTTTCTGGATGTTTGAAAGCTACCGTCGAGGAGAAAAAAAAGTGAAATAAGTCAAAATGGAAAAATTTTTTTTTTTTTAGGTAGTTCAGGTAAAAATAAAAGTTTTTCCCAATCATATGTATATATAAAAAGTTGAATGGTTCTGAGTTATTTCAGGTTGAACTGGACAGCTGAAATCAAAAAAATTGAAAAATTCAACTTTGGAGCAGCCGTATCTCAAAATAATGCATCAGGAAGTGTAAAGTATGAGTGATTTCACAAATCCCAGGTAAAAAATGACCCAAAAAAAATATTTTTTTTTTTTTTTATTTTTCAGCTGGTCGTGCTTCCCTGGACGTGCCCATATATATATGTAAGTTAAAGTGAATCTTCAATGGTTAACCATAGATTAATAGAGTAAATGTAAATTAGGTAACGGAATGCAAAACAGGAAATAACGTCATTCTATAGTATGTGTACTGTATAAATACATTTCCATTGTCCATATATAACAATTTATTCTTTAATCAAATTTATATATTCTCTCACTCTAAATATATATATAATATCTAGCACTCTCTATTGGGTTTAATCTATTCCAAATTAATTACAAAAATATCTATATATACTGTCAAAGTATATGTAGGATTTGATTTTGAATTATATGTGCATAAAAATTTAATTTACATTTTTTTTTAAATATAAAAATTAAACTAATTAAATAATTTTTTTTACCATTATATATATTTATGCTCGTTAATTATTATAAATTTTATAATTATAAAGTATTGAATTACATACAAAACATTGGTGCACATAAAACATATATATATATATATATATGATTTTGGTCATTGCTTTTAAATTAAAATATATTCTTTTATGTATACAAATATTGTTTACATTTAATTTTGTTAATTGACTATATATATATATATATTTTATTTACCTAAAAAAGTAAATACGTGTATGCATATATAATTATGCGTATACATATATGCATAAAATTATTTTTCTAGATTTTTTTAATTTTTAATGTTTTAATTATACTTTTGGTACTTTGAAAACTAAAAATTAAAAAACTTAAATTAATATAATAGAATATAATTGTGCTAAAAATTTTAATTTATTAAATAAATTAAAAATTAACCTATGTATTTGGTATATTTAGTATACAAGCTGATTTAACTCATTCGAATCCATTGTACATTGGATTGTATGTACCTATATTGGATTGTGATGTACATTGGATTGCATCATATTTTTTAATATTTCTCTGCTTCTATATAAGATAAAATAAATTTTAAGTACTATTTTAAGACCTAAAATTTCTCTGGCTATCCGTTGGTGTCATTATTTATTATTTCCTTTTCAAACATCCGCCAAAAGCAAAACATTGAAAAAAATTTTTTCATAATTTTTAATACATAAAATTCCAAAATTTTAGACATTTAGATCATTTTGGGCTAATAAAAAAATTCAGGTGTAGAAGAGTTAATGTAAAATAAAGTTATTATCGGGGAATCCCAATGGATCGTATTATTATACACTAACTTTTAAAATTTATTAAAAGGTAATGATTGTATATTCAATCAGCTTATGTATATCTTACCGTTATAGCTAGCTAAACTTAACTTTAACTGAACCCGATAAAATTAGTTTTTAACAACAATTTAAAATTAATATAAAAAAGGGGCGTACGGTTACCTGACCTGAAGCTTCGGATCAGTCTTGGAATTTTTCGGTTGGATCGAGAAAAGCTTTGAAAGTCCGCAGATACAGTTTAGAATCGGAAATTTCCCTGGCTTTACGATACCAGGAAAGCGATTTTTACATTTTTTCGTTAATTTCAGCTAATTAGTTATTAATTTCTTAATTGTGTTAGTTAATTTTTTACTATTTTCCCTCTTTTTTAATCCAAATCAAAAATTTTTCAAAATAAAAATATTTTTATAATCTTAATGCTACGAAAATTTCTAAACAACTGTACCTGCGGACCTCTGAAGTTTTTCAGGTATACTTGAAAACGGCAAGGGATCTGATCAACACAAAATTATTCGACACATCAATAATTCTACACAAAAAAGTTTTGCGGAATCGTTCTACACCGAAAATCCTTGTGTCGAAAAGATCAACATAAATTTTTTCTAATCAAAATATTCAACACACTGTGTTAAGTGATATTTAATTATGCTAGTATACGAAAGAAATAAGTTATTTAATATTTAAAATGGCGTGTTGAATACTTTGACTAAAAAAAATTTGTGTTGAACCTTTCAACACAACGGTTTTTGGTGTAGAACGATTCCGCACAACTTTTTTGTGTAGAATCATTGATGCGTCGAATAATTTTGTGTTGAACAGATCCCTTGCCCTTGAAAACCGACCTGACCCGAAAAAAGATCGAACTGTCGGGTTGGGTAACAAAAAATGCAGCTAACCACACACCCCTAATAACAATATAAAGTAAAAAATGTGAAAAAGTAAAATACATTTATGGTAGATTAGGTTAAGGTAACCCTAAATAAATAGACAGTAACTGCAAGGTGGACTTACACGGTAACATATTTATATATCGGTAATTCTTAGCTATTTTTACCCAAGTCTGAGGTCGATGTCTTAGATTTAAAAAATACCAATTGCACTGTGTTTGGTATGTAAATATATGGTTACTGGCCAATTTTTAAGGCTCTAGGTGGCTTGGTTCCGATTTGGCAGCTGTTTTTCCAATTTTGATTTTTTTCAAATTCTCAGCCACCTGTTTGATTTTTATTTTCTGGTCACTCTAAATAAAGGTAGGTAGGAAAAATTCCCGCCCAATCCGAATCTGACCATATTTTTTCTGAAAAACCTCAGGAAACCCGGAAAATTGGAAAAACTAAAGAAAACTTTAAAATTCAAATTTTTCAAAAAGCGTCACTTTTTTTTTTTGATTTTTTTTACATGTTTTCCCATACTTTTCATGCTGATAAACTCCTTTTTTGACACATTTGCCTTTTAAGTACTTAAAAATCAATTTTAGGCTAAAAAAATGATTTTGAAAATTGTTCATTTTCTGAATTTTCAAATTTTCTTGCTTTTCCTGATAGAAAATAAAAAAAATTTGTAACCGGTTTGTGTAACTACACAACCAACGAGCATGGAACATGTTCATGTCACTCATAACAGTAATAAATCCAAAGACCAAAATTACAATAAATCCTGAAATATAAATTATGCTAAGTCCATAAACTTAAAGTATTCTAAGTTTTTGATGTTATCATGGCCTGACTCCCACTTCAAATTATTCTAAGTCCCTAAATCGAAAATATTACATTTCACCCCCCCCCCCACTCTAAAAACGTCAATTTTTCAACCCCCCTGCCGAGCCAAACAAAAGTTTTGATGGGGTGTTTTTCAAACACCCCATCCAATGAACATGTTCCATGTTAAAAAAAATGAATAAATCAGGCCTCTGTGACGCTGTAAAAAAAAGAAAAACCAAGTAACCTGCTAAAATCAAAAAACTAAACAGAATAAAAAAATAGAAAAATTTAATTATGTTCTATTATGTTTGATTTTTTCTAATACCCCTTCCAATGAACATGTTCCATGTTAAAATTAGTCATAAAAAATTGCCGTTAATTGGAGTTTAAAATAAGATCCTCTCAAGTGATTTGGTGAAAAAATAAGGTTGTAATGTTATTTAAATATTTTCTGTGATCTTAAGAAGCTTTATCTTATATGGATACCTCTATTTTGTAGTCCAGGACTCATTTAACTGAGTTATAGGTATGGGGGATGTTTTTTCAACTATTTCAGCTTCCCTCAAAGCCTCGAGCAAATTCTGTACTCAATGTCTATAGAACTTCCTTGCCAGACTTTCAGTAGGGTGGAAAATTAGAATAGTTAGTAAATTTGAAAATAAATGTAATTGCATTTGAAATAACGTCCAATATATTTGAGTTATGATAAATGTTTAAGCAATCAGGACGTAAATATAAATTTATTTTTTCTAAGAATTTATAATTTTTTTTTTATTTACTGTAAAATATATGTATCTTCAAACGCTGTAAAATTATAAATTCTGAATAATAATAAAAAAATTTGAAAAAAATTCATTTTATATATTCTTGAATAATATTAAAAAAAATTAAAAAAAAATGATAATCTAAAACGAAATGTTTATTCTTTTATATATTATAAAAAAGCAAAAAAAAGAAGAAAAAAATGTAATCATATCGTCATATAGTGTAAACATAAACTCTGAAGTGTAAATTAAGTATACGTGTATAATAAAAACGATGAAGTTACATTTTTTGTTATGCATGTTTAAGTAGATCCAATATTTTTCTCATTAAAATGAAAATCCTTATACATTCACGTTTTTGATATATAATTTATATTTCACAACTTGTATAATATAAAATAAACTTTTTTTTAAAAGGTTTTAACACTCTTTTGGTTAAAAGAAGAATATTTTATATATAACGAAGAGGGGTAGAAAAAAAAATTTATATTTGAGTATTTTAAGGGTGTCCATAAGAGGGTAAATACTAATAATACTTTTATAAATTGAAGATCAGTTCTTATGACAGATTTTTTTTATAATTTGATATAATCTTTTGAATAAATATTTATCAAATTATTTTAAAAAAATTGATTAAAATTTATTTTATTTATATTGATACAACCACTTTTGCTGGTAATTTAAGAAGGTATTATATATACATATAGATTTGGATTTAAATAAATATTACCGTTGCATAGGATAAAATATTGGTAAAAAATCGTTGAAATCGTGTAGTATAAATATAAAATTGCAGTTACAAAAAAACAAAAAAAATACGTAGTATATAAAAAAAAAACAAAATAAACAAAACAAAAGGAATATATAAAATAAAAAAAATGCGCTTGGATAATACTAGAAAAAAATATATAAACTGAATATACATGGATGCAGCAGAAAAAATAATAGAGCAAGAAACAGAGGGCGAGAAAGAGATTAACGGCAACAATAACGTTACCAACCATAAATCCGCATAAGATTTGACGCTTCCACCTCACTATGTTATAAAATGCAATAATATAGCTTTTCTTTATTCAATGCTTTTTTTTGCTATACATTTTTTCATTCTTGTTTTGTTTTATGTTAAAAGAGAGAATAAAAAAATATATGATATTGAAATTTTTATAAAAATGAATAATCAATGATTATTTAAGCTTCAGTTTATTGTCATTTTAATGCACTTTTTTCTTATTAGACACATTAATAATTTTTTTTTATTTTAATTATTTCAAAATTATTATTTTAGACAAAATACCAAGTATGTTGTGTAGAGTACTTTAATGAGTATTACAGATCGTTGAAATCGTATTGTCAAACTTTTTCCAATTTATTTGCTAAATAAAAAAAAGTTGTAAGGTTTTTTATTTTGTAATTAAAATCATTGTTGTGCAAAACAAAAACTTTTATCTACGGTTCTGTCAAAGCAATGATTAAAAAAAACCTTGATATTTCAAAATTTTAGTTACGCCACTAATATAGATAATTTTAATTTGAAGTAAAAAAAATTTTTACACAATTGAATTAAGAATTTTAATATTTTTTATTTATTTCATTTAACTATTTTTCTGCTAATCGTAAAGTCCTCCATTACATGCCAGTTATCCGCTCTTGCTCTCAGACCTTCAGTTGCAAAAGAAACTAAGGTGTAGTCTGTGTGTGATTGGATCATTTCCAGAGTCAGTCCAATCCCTTTTGCGTTCAAGTCTAACACTACGATTAGGTTGTTTCCGGCATCCATGGTAAAGACATCTAACTTATTATGCTTCGCATGAAAGTTCTGAATGGGTTTATAAATTTAACATTTTTACACTTTATCCATACCAAGTCCCTTCTTTCCCTTACTGGAATTTTTTCAAGATCCATATTACTAATGAGCACAAGCCGTGTGACCTTTTCGGGAAGATCCCCGAGGCTAGACACGCGCTAAACATGCCCAACAGGATACCAGGGATTATCTTTGCTGCACGCTTGAGTGCTTCCACTGGTATCCCATTCGGTCCCGGTGCCTTCTTATTTTTCATAGATTTAATAGCTTCGAGCATCTTTGCCTCTGTGGAATCTTATCCCTCGATGATCAGGGAACAGAGAATCCACTATTCTTTTATTCACGTCCGCATCCATTGTGCTGTTGGATCTCGAGTTAAGTTTGCCCATTACAACTTTTTACCCAAGACCCTAGGGATCATCGTTGACTTCCTCACGTAGTGAACTTAAGCAGCACGCCTTGCTGAGGCGGATGGATTTTGCGAGCTTGTGCTTAGTGCCCTTAAATGGCTGAGAGAGCTCGGTAACTTCCAGCCGATTTCGCACTCTCTGCGCAATCCTGAAGGCCCAGTGGCACTTCTGCAATTTCCTGCGTCCACCAGTGAACCGGGTTTCTTTCTTTCCATTGCTTCTTCCGAAGCATAGGCCGTCACTTTCTTTATGAACACCTCAATGTCGTGAGTACTAGTAGTTGTACGCCTGCCATGCCAGGTCAGGACGGAGGAGGATTCCTTTCGAAGGCATGCTTCGATGAGTTCCTCGTCCATCTTTGCCACATTTCATCCCAGGGGTCGCTTTCTGTACAGGACTCGATATTGTTGCTGATTCCGTACCTGGAAGGTTATGTGTCTGTGATCGCTTCCGTTAAAAGCGAACAACACCTTCCAGTTTACGACCCTTCCAGATATTGCCTCACTGGTCAGGGTTGCGTCGAGGATCGACCAGCCATAATTGCTATAAACTAGCAATTAGTCTTTTATTTTTAAAAATTGGGCTTTTTTCGAAAAAAAATAGTTTAATTTTGGATTTTGAAATTTGATTGTTGGATTTTCAGAACCCTGACATATGCCCATGTACAGTCTCTAGCTTTATTCTACTCATATAAAAATTTGCCGTTTTTTCGAAAAAATTGGCCTATTCCAGGTTTCCCATTTTGAAATTGGATATTTTGTTTGAATTATGTTTAACTTTTGAAAGTACCGAGTGATTTAGAATTTTAAACCCTCTCCGCCCTCCCCTAAAAAATTTTGAATTAATTTTTTTTGGCCCAAAATTGGCACTAAATTTAATCTTTAGCGCTCCATTTTCTATCAGTCTTATGCAAGTTTAATTATTCCAGTAAAAGTACTTCCTACAAATAAATTTTTTTTGGGAGCCCTTTAGGATTATTAGATTTGAATAAAACTGATAGAAAATGAATTTAGTACCATATTAAATAAATTTCCGGCGTTAGATTTGAATTTGAAAATTATGAACATGTTCCATTTCAAAACTTTTGTCAATATTTGATGAAATTTGGAGTGAATAATTTTGAGCAACTATTTCAATTACTACGATGCTCCGCAACAATAGTATATTACGAGCCCGTGTCTAGAAAAGTAAACAAAAAATAAACTCGGCTTCGCTTCGGATGGTAAATTACGTGTGATTTGGGCCATTCTTTATGTATGTGCAAGGGTCATATACGATTTTTCTTCGTCAGTGCCAAGAAAACACATCTTTTCGGATCGCGCAGCGGCCGGGATATACGTGATTTCTGGCCGCTAACAAGAAAATATTTTCACATAACAATAATAGTGAAATTCTTAAGTCTTTAAAAATTTAGACGATTCACATTAAATATAAAAACTTATTTTTTTTAAACAAGAGTTATGGAGCCTTTGAATTCCATAGAAGCTGAAATACTGATTGTGAAGTATCAGTGATAACTAAAACGACTAAGTATGCGGTTACTCTTTGGTAATTTTCAAATTATCTCTGGATTTTGATGAGGCTATGTACAAGTTAACAAGATAGATATACATTTTCAATAAGCAATAAAACAATAATTACTTGAATAAAAATATAATGATAAAATAACTTTATCAGAAGAGTTTAGTTTAAAGTAATGATGAATTTCACATATACGTACATATTGTAGTATATATATATATAAATAATCGTATATAGTAAATCGATTTTATTCAGTCGTCGCATTGGTAATTGCATTTCACTCAGGAAACTATAGAAATGTAGGAAATGACATTTATTTAAATTATGAGTGTACACATTGTAAAAAAAAAAAATATATATAAAATAAAAAAAAAAAATATATATTCTCTATTGGTTTTGACCATTAAATGAACACACATATACTATGCATATTATGACACGATTTATACATACAGAAAGTCATTAAAATACAAAAGAACTCTTGATAAATTTTTATTTTTTTTTATTTTTTTTTTTTTTTTTGGTAAAATTAAATTATTTTCAAACAATTATTAATTTTCAATGTATTTCAGAGAGTATATTTAACTTTTGCTCAGTGATTTATAATATATTTACTGAATAGTTCAAGTACTTTTTAAATTCTGTTTGCTGTTATACATTTTTTTAAAATGTTTAACAAATTTTATTTTAATAATCTAAAAAATGTATTAATATCAAATTTTTTGCAATATATGAGTGATTTTTTATTAAGGTGGTACATTACTAAATCCGCCACTTTGTTTGTATTTTTTTCGATTTCTGAATTATCGACGCTACATACATATGTAAAATCGTATATGTATTAGTATAATATCAGGTTATTTACATACTTTTTATTTAATTATTTAATAATTATGCAATGAAACAAGTAAAACTAATTGGAAATATAATCTTTGAGCTTTTATTTACCATATTATTTAAGGATCATTAATCTGTGTAATCGCAATCATACTTTTCACAAGCTCCAAAGATGATTTTCCATAAGAGCAATGTTAAACTACCTACACCTTTTTCTTGATTAAATAATAATTAGGCAACCAAAGTTGTAAAAGAAAGTTTATTTCATTTTTTAAAGACTTCATCTTTATATTTTATAAGTTTCATTCATTTCTGTTATCATAAATTTTTAGTAATGTAACACCTTAAATCAGTTTTTATTTTTTGTAAAAATTAACTGAATTCAAAAGACCTCAAATATGGAAAAATTTCCACTTATTTTTAAGCTCAATCTCTCTTCTTTAATTTTTTTAGATTGTGTGCTCAAAATAGAGGTGTTCACCAGTTAAAAAATTACACTTTTCAATATCCTGCTTCAGTATTTGTTTTTACTTAAAACAAAGGGTATAAGATCATTAAGTTGTTCTGAATTCAATTCTCCTGAAATTTAATTACTTAAATTTAAAAAATTCGATCGGGAATACAAATATATACAATGAATCAATTGTGGTGCTGCATAAAGAAGGGAAAATGGTTATTTACCAATGAGTTTAACTTGCTACAGTAACATTCAGTCATTATTCTGTATAAACTTTTTTCAAATTTCCGACCAAGTATTCTCTAGGCTGTGGAATTACAAGATTTTTAAAGAATTTTGCGTGAACTTTAGTGATTTTGGCGGTTATTATTACAGAATATAAAAGAAGATTTGCAAAAGTTTTTAATTTTTGATTAGGTTTTATAAGATGTATACCAAATAATAAATTTTCTTATTATTTTTAATTTAGAAATTTAAAAAAATTGATTGATAACTTATTTTTATTTTAATTATGAGTTGCCAACTGTTAATTCCTAGCCAATATGGTATTTGAATTTCAATAAAATTATCCATATATAAAAATATAAATTGGAATTTTTTTTAATAATATGATGTTTAATAAAAATATAAAAATATAAAAATATTATATTCTATATTTTGAAAAAACATATTTTCCAGTGCAAAAAAAATGTAAAGTATAAAAAAAATTTTGTCAGCAAATTTAAAAAAAGGTAATAATAATATATATATGTATATGGTACTTGTTAAAAATTTTTTTGTATAAAAAAGAAAATCAATTTTTTCTTTCAACTATTTCATAGTCATATAGTATATATATATATATATATATATATATATATCAGCATCAAAGAAAGATTTTTATTCTTTTTTTTACTGCTCCAGATGTGATAGTATAAATTCAAAGTATCTGTAGGATAATTTGGTAGGATGTTAGATGCTATAAGCGTTTCTATGGTTACTATCATACACACATGACTATTATAAACATGAATAAGATTTTGATCAGCTTGCACACGCGTATTTCAAACGTTTACATACTTATATAAAATATTTTATGTACAGTAAATCTCACATGAAAGCTTTGAATTCTTGTACTTTTGCATCTGAGAGTCACGTGCTCTTACCTAGAAATGCACAAATAGATTTTATGTATAATGGAAGGTATGCGAATAAACTTGGATGAGATTTTTTTATTTCTGAGTGTATGAATCATGATAGACGAGTGGACCCTCTGGCAAATTAAGGGGTTTTCAGGGTTTTAGAAACATTAACTACTATTACATAATTTATATACAGACAAATATAAATATACACTATCTAGCTAATCAGTAGCTACATTGAAGTTAGTATATATATATTTGATCGCATGATCGAAACCTTTTGAAATGCTTAAAGCTTATTTAAAATTAGAATATTTAATATTTTAAGAGTATTAACAAGTACACAAATATTTGTTGTATAGTGATTATATAATATTTGTATATGATTTGCTTGCTGTTTTTAAAATATATATATAGTTAAAGTTCTGACTTTTGAAATTATGAAATATATTTTGAATGTTAAAAACTCCCCCAATTTGAGAACAAAATGTTGTTTTAAAAACTTATAACTGTAACAATTTTAACTTATATTCTGAATTCTTTTAGGTCATACAGCTAAACTACTATAAGCCCATTGAAATTATTTTAACGCCTTGGGCTTTTCCAAGTACCACTTCCTATGAATATGTCTTAAGTTAAAATGGTATTAAGTACTACACGCATACAAAAAATTAGTGAATATAACCAAAATCACGATTTTTTTACTAAAGTCAAATTCGCATCTCTATTTAAGGGAGGAGAGGAATCAAATGGGACTTAGAATAATTTCGATTTAGGCACTTACAATTAGAGTAATACCGATTTACGGATTCAGAATAATTTGGGTTTACAATCTTAAGATCTATTAAAGGTGATAATTACAAATTTTAAAAATAGCAAATTTTATTGTAATGTTGCGCATTTAAACCCAGCCCTCAGCTGCAACTAAACATGTTCCATGCATTTTGGTTGTGTTTACACAAATTGGTTATTAGTTTTTTATAATTTTTATTCATTTCCTTTACCAGATGTTAAGATTTTAAAACCAAATTTTTTAAAGAAGAGAGAAGACCTTTGGTGCAGAAGTACCTAGGGAGCATCGGTGCAGAACCTAGGGACTTATGGTGCAGAAGTCCCTCAAGACCTTTGGTGCAGAAGTACCTAGGGAGCATTGGTGCAGATGTACCTAGGGACTTATGGTGCTGAAAGTCCTAAAGACCTTTGGTGCAGAAGTACCTAGGGAGCATTGGTGCAGAAGTACCTTGGGACTTATGGTGCTGAAAGCCCTAAAGACCTTTGGTGCAGAAGTCCCTAAAGCCCTTTGGTGCAGAAGTACCTAGGGAGCATTGGTGCAGATGTACCTAGGGACTTATGGTGCTGAAAGTCCTAAAGACCTTTGGTGCAGAAGTACCTAGGGAGCATTGGTGCAGAAGTACCTTGGGACTTATGGTGCTGAAAGCCCTAAAGACCTTTGGTGCAGAAGTCCCTAAAGCCCTTTGGTGCAGAAGTACCTAGGGAGCATTGGTGCAGATGTACCTAGGGACTTATGGTGCTGAAAGTCCTAAAGACCTTTGGTGCAGAAGTACCTAGGGAGCATTGGTGCAGAAGTACCTTGGGACTTATGGTGCTGAAAGCCCTAAAGACCTTTGGTGCAGAAGTCCCTAAAGCCCTTTGGTGCAGAAGTACCTAGGGAGCATTGGTGCAGATGTACCTAGGGACTTATGGTGCTGAAAGTCCTAAAGACCTTTGGTGCAGAAGTACCTAGGGAGCATTGGTGCAGATGTACCTAGGGACTTATGGTGCTGAAAGTCTTAAAGACCTTTGGTGCAGAAGTACCTAGGGAGCATTGGTGCAGAAGTACCTTGGGACTTATGGTGCTGAAAGCCCTAAAGACCTTTGGTGCAGAAGTCCCTAAAGCCCTTTGGTGCAGAAGTACCTAGGGAGCATTGGTGCAGATGTACCTAGGGACTTATGGTGCTGAAAGTCCTAAAGACCTTTGGTGCAGAAGTACCTAGGGAGCATTGGTGCAGAAGTACCTTGGGACTTATGGTGCTGAAAGCCCTAAAGACCTTTGGTGCAGAAGTCCCTAAAGCCCTTTGGTGCAGAAGTACCTAGGGAGCATTGGTGCAGAAGTACCTTGGGACTTATGGTGCTGAAAGCCCTAAAGACCTTTGGTGCAGAAGTACCTAGGGACCATTGGTGCAGAATTTTTAAAGAATTTATTGTAAAATATAATAAAAAATAAATCCATATTATTTAAAAAACTATAATAATTTGAAAATTTAATTAATTTTGTTCACTTTGATGTCTAAGCAGCATGATTTCTATAATAAAAATCTAAATACAAATATTTGCATATAAATATTTATATTATGAACACAATAAATACTTTATTATCAATGTTATAAGTGAACATGTTCCATGCTCGTTGGTTGTGTAACCGGTTATAAATTTTTTTTTTTTTTATATGGCAAGAGGTCATTTTTTCTTTTTTTCATCAATAAAACCATATCTCGATAACTTTGACTAACATCGACATCAATTTATGCTTACAGTAACGAAATATTCTTAAAATATTTTCAATTTATTTAATATCACCAAATAAAAGTTTTTAGAAGCCTAAGTGCTCTTGTGTTTAAAACGTCGTTCAAAATAAATGCATTAACTTTTTACTTTCTACTTGGGACATGTTCATAGGGAGAGATACTTGAAAAAGGCTCCAAATTCAAGGGGCTGATTCAAACAGAATAAGAATAATTTGGGTTTAGGAGCTTTCAATAATTTCTATGAGAAGGCTTATAATAATTAAGAACTTAAAATAATTTGGCATAAAACTCTTAATGGTTAACCCATGCTCGTCGGTTATTTTAAACCCAAAAAACAGTTACTTTTTTAATTCGGTCTCACATGTCAAGAAGCACAACCTTAATTAGTGTACTGTGAAAGGGATTGCAAGCTTGAAAGACTTATTATGTTGTGTGTAAGGCATTTATAAATCTATCTTTGAATCCAACTCTCTTCTTTGTATGACAGTTTATTAAAATACTTCCTTATTCATAAGGTAATATTTTTATTCAAAAATTCTTTAGTATCTATGTTTATATAAAGAAATATAGTAGTATCCTTTACTGACGACAGCTCGTACTACTGAGCCGAAATAAACCATTTTAAATGTTATGAAATATTTTAGGTCAGTAATAAGACTGAAAAAAATTGCATTAATTTTAAGCAATAATTATATTAACCAAGTTAATATCTGAATTAAATTCTTAGTATACATGGATTATTTTCTAACTGCTATCAATTTTATAATAACTGATATGAATTTTTATAAATGCATGATGGGACAAATACTCATATGTTATATTATAATATCTGTTATTTCATAATCCTGTTTTAAAAATTAGCTAAAATTTTGACAGATTAGGTAAACTCTCATTCCTTTTAGTAGGTCGCTGAAGAAAAAATTTTTTTTGAAATATTTATTTCATTTTTTAGTAACTACATTTTTTAATAAAGATATTAGTTTACTTGACAATATTTATTGCTTTTTTTCAAAAACATACATGAAAAATAAATAGAATTTTCGTAGAAAATTTTTTTCATAAATTATATAGATTCTGAATTGAGTTATCAGATAAATAAAAAAAAATAATAAAAGAATACTGAAAAGTGTGAAACGATTTGTTTTTTATACCTGTAAATTTAAATTAAAATTTATAAACAAATTGGATTGATTTTTTTAAATATATCTAATAAAAATACGAAGAAAAAAGATAATTTAATTTTATTTTTTATTTGCAAAAACTGTGTTTTTCCTAGTATTTAAAAAAAAATAACGTTAAATTACGATTTTCTTAAAAGATCTTCGATATTTTTACAAAAATGTAATTTGTTAAATGAATTGAAATCGATACTTTAAATTTTATGCTAAATTTTTTTAAAAAATAAATACAACATAAAAATATATCGCTTCAATTTTTATTCATATAATATAAATAGGGACCCTAGGAATATAGAAACTATTGATTTCAAAATATTTTGCAAATAAGGCTCCTTTGTTTAAAAATTTCAGAATCGCGAAAATAACTGCAAAATTTTTTTTTCATTTTACCCGCCTAGTTTGATTTTCTATAGATAGGGATCCTAGTAATATAGAAATCATTGGTAAAAAATTTTTATTTATATAAGGCTAATATTGTTCAAAATGGTCTGAAACGAGAAAATTACTGCTAATATTTTTTTATATTTTATCCTTTTATTTTGATTTTCTATAGAAAGGAGCTCTGGATATATTTAGAAATTGTTAATACAAAATTTTTTTTTGTAAATAAGGCTCATATTGTTCAAATAGAAAATACGACTATTTTTATACTACCAAGGACTGATAATATATAATACATGTTCCAAGAGTTATTTAGTTTTCTCAATACCTTTTACGCATAGGGAGTAAAAATTTTATTTAGATGGATATAATATTATGTTAAGAAATAATTTTTTTTTTCATGGTAACTTCACGGTAGAGCTGCTTTGGTTGAATATTCAACCAATTGGTTGAATTTCGCAGTTTTTGGTTGAATTTTCAACCAATTGGTTGAATATTAAACCAAACACTGCGATTTTCAACCAAAAACTGCGATATTCAACCAAAAACTGCGATATTCAACCAAAAAATGCGAAATTCAACCAATTGGTTGAATATTCAACCAATTGGTTGAATTTTCAACCAAATCTGGTTTAATTTTCAACCAAAAGCTAAAATACAAAATTTATAACCGGTTTGTGTAACTACACAACCAACGAGCATGGAACATGTTCATTTATAACATTGATAATAAAGTATTTATTGTGTTCATAATATAAATATTTATATGCAAATATTTATATTTAGATTTTTATTATAGAAATCATGCTGCTTAGACATCAAAATGAACTAAATTAATTAAATTTTCAAATTATTATAGTTTTTTAAATAATATGAATATGAATTTATTTTTTATTAATTTTTATAATGAATTCTTAAAAATTCTGCACCAATGGTCCCTAGGTACTTCTGCACCAATACTCCATAGGTACTTCTGCACCAAAGGTCTTTAGGGACTTCTGCACCAAAGGTCTTTAGGGACTTCTGCACCAAAACTTCCTAGGTACTTCTGCACCAAATGTCTTTAGCGACTTCTGCACCATAGGTCCCTAAGTACTTCTGCACCAATGCTCCCTAGGTACTTCTGCACCAAAGGTCTTTAGGGACTTCTGCACCAAAGGTTCCTAGGTACTTCTGCACCAAAGGTCTTTAGGGACTTCTGCACCAATAGTCCCTAGGTACTTCTGCACCAATGCTCCCTAGGTACTTCTGCACCAAAGGTTCCTAGGTACTTCTGCACCAAAGGTCTTTAGGGACTTCTGCACCAATAGTCCCTAGGTACTTCTGCACCAAAGGTCCCTAGGTACTTCTGCACCATAGGTCCCTAGGTACTTCTGCACCAAAAGTCCCTGAATCGAAAATATTCTAAGTCCATTTGACCCCCCCCCTAAAAACGTCAATTTTTGACCCCCCCCCCTAAAAGCGTCAATTTTTGACCCCCCCCCCCCTAAAAACGTCAATTTTTGATCCCCCCCTAAAAACGTCAATTTTTGACCCCCCCCCCTAAAAGCGTCAATTTTTGACCCCCCCCCTAAAAACGTCAATTTTTGACCCCCCCCCCCTAAAAGCGTCAATTTTTGACCCCCCCCCTAAAAGCGTCACTTTTTCACCCCCCCCCCTGCCGAGCCGGACTTTTTCAAATACCCCATCCAATGAACATGTTCCATGTTAAAATAAAAACGATGTTTTTATAGTACAGGGTATAAGAAATGATCAGGGCATCCATTAAAAGTGAATGAATTTTATTATATTATTGTAATTAGTAATTTTTTATGTACTACTTCTTTTGGCTTTGAAACTGAGGAATTACTAATTAAAAAGGTTATCATACGATATAGAATAACAAAATGGCGGCTACCTAGAGAAAGTTAAAATGAAATAAAAAGCCTTTAATTTTCGAGCAAAAGTAGCTGTAAAATTTTTTTTAAAACATAAAAATACTAAAACTCGACAACATCCCGAAATTAGTGCATTCATTAAGTTGCTTAGTAAGTTTAAAGTAAATTGGTGCAGATTTTATCGCGCAATCGTGTGCATTACTTTTCAAAAACGTTGTTTCGAGTAAAATGGCTTTAAAGTTTTCGATGAATTTTTTCGGTACTTTTAGTTATTAAATTATTTATTTTAATGCAAGAGATCTGATCAACACAAAATTATTCGACACATCAATGATTCTACACAAAAAAGTTTTTCGGAATCGTTCTACATCAAAAATCGTTGTGCTAAAAAGATCAACACAAATTTTTTTTAGTCAAAGTATTCAACACTTATTTCTTTCGTATGCTAGCATAAATAAATGCCACTTAAAAAGCGTATTGAATATTTCGATTAGAAAAAATTTGTGTTGATCTTTTCGGTACAAGGATTTTCGGTGTAGAACGATTCCGCAAAACTTTCTTGTGTAGAATTATTGATTTGTCGAATAATTTTGTGATGATCAGATCCCTTGCCTATTTTAACATAGAACATGTTCGTTAGATAGGGTATTTGGAAAGTTTGGCTAGGCAGGGGGTGGGGTGTGAAATAGACTTAGAATATTTTTGATTTAGGGACTTAGAATAATTTGAAGTGGAAGCCTGATCAGGCTCTGATAAGAACAAGAACTTAGAGGATTACTTTATGTTTATGGACTTACGATAATTTGTATTTCAGGATTTATTGTAATTTCGGTTTTTGGATTTATTACTGTTATGAGGGACATGAACATGTTCCATGCTCGTTGGTTGTCTAGTTGCACAAGCCGGTTATAAATTTTTTTATTCGTTAGAGAAATTTATAACAGAAAACTCTATATCAAAAAAATTAAAATCGGTCACGTAGTTTTAGAGAAATCTTAATTAGAAGGTGTAAAAACATAGTTTTATAAAAATATTTTATAAGAATACAAAATTTTTTTTTGTATTTTTAAGTATAGACTTATAAGTTATCAGTTATTTTTTAGCCATAAAGTTATCTTTTTGGTTTTCATACTGAACCTGTAGCTGATTTTACCCCTGCTGCTTGTCTGATTTGGCATTTTTTACCATTTTGGCACGGCTAAATTTGGCGTCATAAACAATCGCGAATATTAGCAAAATTTGCTCATAATTTCTATCAATGACCAGTTCCGACATAATTTATAACTATATTTAACAAGAAGGATTTGAAAATAAATTTTTTTTACATACTCTTGAGACATATATAAAGTAATTAATAAAAAAAAATATTTTGATTATTAAAAAAAAAATTAGGTAAAACGACAGGAAGTTAAAGCATACAATATTAAGTTTAAAAAAATTTATCCATACTATGTACAGAGCCAATAGAAGTAGTACATAAAAAATTACTAATTACAATAATATAATAAAATTCATTCACTTTTAATGGATGCCCTGAACATTTCTTACCCTGTACTATAAAAACATCGTTTTTATTTTGTATTTTAGCTTTTGGTTGAAAATTAAACCAGTTTTGGTTGAATATCGCAGTTTTTGGTTGAAAATCGCAGTGTTTGGTTTAATATTCAACCAATTGGTTGAAAATTCAACCAAAAACTGCGAAATTCAACCAATTGGTTGAATATTCAACCAAAGCAGCTCTACCGTGTTGCACTTAAAATAATTTTTTCTATTCTATAGCTAAGTGAGTAATTTCAAAATTTTTATTAACCACTCATCCTAAGATATGTATAAAAATTGGAAACATTAATAGTAGAATCAATGAAATATTCTTGATCCAATTGAAACCTATAATTCACAGCCATGCTACGTTATATACTGTATTTTTGCCAATAACCTGTATATATTACATTCGTATGAAATTAATTCTAATGCATATTATTGTACAAACATAATTTGTCTTCTATAAATCAATAATTGTTAATATTATGCATGGAAATGTTAATTTATTATCAATATATAAATATCATCAATCAAATTTGACCCAATAAAAGTAAATTCAATTTCCCTACTGTATAATGACAACTTAATGCATTTAAATAAAGATAAAAATCATAAAATTATTTATTAAACAAGGAAAAATTTGAGTAATGTAAAAAATTTACTATTTGGATATTAAATATTTTGATAGGAAGGATTTTTTGCAGTGAAAATAAAAATAAAGGATATATATGAATAAATTTGACTCTGCTGTTCATTGTAGACACATTTATTGGGCTATTTTTTGGCAGTTTATTTAACATTTTCCATCGTAGGCTACATCAAAAAACGTAGGTAACATTCTTAAGTTAGTAAAAAAACCCACTTGAAAAGGTCATTTTTTAATTTTTATTAATCATTACAAGTTTTGGCATAAGATTTGAGGTTACAGATTCTGAACCTGGAAATTATTAGTGTACCCTTAATTAGTGCAAGAGAACTCCATGAGCGAAACCACGATTTTCATAATAAGCGATTTGAAAAATGAATAGCAGATCTTTTGTCTATTTGTTTTCAAAAAAGATCTGCAAAACTGAGATTTGATTGAAGTATAAAAGGCTTTTTGGATAATGTAAGTAAATTTGATTTAGCTACTCTCAATTATTAAGCTCATCTATAATTAATTAGATCATAAAATTCTCTATAACGAGCAAATTTTATGTGTTACAGGTGCAGTTAAAATGGCTAATATATGGCAGAGTTTAATAAATAACATATCTATAGTAAATAAAAGACATTTGAAATAATTTTAACATGGAACATGTTTATAAGCAGGGGGGGTATTTGGAGCAGTCAAATGGACTTAGCATAATTTTGATGTAGGGACTTAAAATAATTTCGATAAAGGGGTATAGAATAACAAGGATTTTAAGAGCATAAAAATATTTTTTTGGCTTCTGGAGTTAAAATTATAAAGGCTTCAAGGACTTAAATAATTTTATTTTAATAACTTAGAATTATAATGGTTACAAAATACTAGTGGAAATTTAAAATATAAATTTAAACATGTTCCTTGTTCGATGGTTATGAGTTCTCAAATTTAAGTTATAAGTTTTTTTATTAGTATTTAAAAAACAGAAAACTCGAAAAAAGCTACTAAAGCTATTTATAAATTAAACATTGGATAAGTGAAAAAAAAAAGTAATTCAATATAAAATTTATCGATTAAGGTATTGATTTTAATAGTTTATTTCAACATAGCACAAACGTAATTTTATCTTTTTAAGTATTTATATAAACAAAAAAAAAAAAAAAAAGAAGAAGAAAAAGCAAGAAACGTACATAAAATCTTTTGCAACTTTTTACTAGCAGGTAAAAGTTTGTTTATAGCTGCCTCATAAAATATGAAAATCATCTTGGGAGATACTATCATCCTAATTTTTTTTTTGTGTTTTCTTTTGGTTTCGCTTTCTGTATATAAAGATAAAGTGCATTGATGTAAGAAAATCGTGTTTGTACCAACCAACTATATCAGGCAGAATCTTGTTTTTTTTTTTATTTTATTATCTTGTTAAATAAAAAGGAATTAAAATTAAAAATACAGTATCTAGATACTATTTATATAATTGCAGAAAATGGAAATTTTGGAATAAATAAAAATAAAACAGAACAAAAAAAATTTTAATTTTTAATTTTTTTTAATTAATCTATGGATTGATCCAAGGAATAAAGATAAATTAAAATTTTTTTAGGTTTCGAATTTAGATATTTGTAATTTGATTCAGAAAAAAAGTTTACTTTGACGTAATGGTAGTTCATACCACTTTCGGAACACCAAATTAAAATCAATAGTTACGGATGACTTTCATGTGTTGAAAAAACACCCCCGATACCCTCCATTTATTCCAACGGGTCTTCTGGTTTTAGAAACAAAGGGGTTAATGTTATTAAATAGATTTTTTTGGTAATTTTTAATGTTGCAACTTCGACAATTAACTAAAACATTTTTGGTTAGTCTCATTTTTTTTGGTGTAAGTGATAACTTTCATGCATCGCAAACTGCATTTTTTTATCAGTAACTCTCTTGTTGTTATAGTTAATAAATTTTACAATTTACTTCTATTTTTTATAGGTCTCAAAAATTTTCTATAAGCATCATGTTTCTAAAAATCTTTTCTCGACCCTTTGATTTTATACTAGTTTCCAAGATATCGCTTTTTAAATGTAATAATAAAAATTGATTTTTTAAAAATTCTGAAATAGGGTCTCTCACTTTAAATTATCATGTCTAGCAAATAGATAATTGAAAAAAGATGAGAAATTTTTTTTTGAAAATTTGAAACTTGTAGAAAACTTTTGAGACTTATAAAATCCAATTTTGTCAAAAATTACAATTTTGGCAGAAATTAATTAAAATTTGTCATTTTGGATAAAAATAGCCATTTTGTTCATTTGGTACAGCAATGAAATAATTAGTAAAATAAAATTCCAGTTTAGGGAGTTTGAAAGGTGACCATTTCGCCAAAAAAATGAGACAAACCAGAAGTGTTTTGATTAACTTGCGACAGGATAGCGTTATATTAAAAATTACCGGAAAATCCTATTTGATATAAAGTTGAGCCCTGCGCTTCTAAGCCCAGAAACCTCATTGGAAAAAATAAACGATATTGGGAGTGTTATTATAACATAACATATTAAAGTCATTCATAACTATAGATTATAATTTGGTTCCTTAAAGGTAGTGGTTTTCCCTTGTTAGTACAAATCTGGTGCAGTTTTTTATATTTTGTATTTCATGGGTAATAAGAAATTTAATGAAAATAAACATGATAATCATCTATAGATATATCCAGGGAAATATCCAGGGAAATTATTGATGATTAAACAGAACTTAAAAATTTTAAGAAACTTTCAACTTTTAAAATGAAATTAAGAAAATGGTCACATTTCTAGTCAGCTATTAAGAAATAATACTTTATTGTATTTTTTCGATTGAGGTACAAATTTCGTATTTGAGGTACAAATCCTAAAATATATTTTTACCCTGGAATCTTGTATATTTTTTTCTGTTTAAAATTAGATTAGATTAGATTAGATTGTATATTTGCAAAATTACAAAATTTGTACATTCATGTATAAATAATAGCGTATAATAATGTACATAAAATTGATAATTCTTAAATTCAAGTGATTAATACAATAAATAGAATTTTAGTAAAATAATTAAGTATATATAATAAAAATAGACAGTAAATAGAATTTCAGTATTATAATTAAAATTACATTGGACTAGTTAATTACAATTAGACTATAGTTAATTAATCACTATGAGAACAGAAAAAATATATATATCTTTGTAATATGTGATTAAACAATTTATCACAGTCAACAGTATAAATAATATTAATAACAATATTAAAGTCTATAAAGTCTATAATTTATAGTATAAAGTATATAAAATGGAAATAAATTTGTATATTATAAATATTTATATGTATATATATATATGTATTAGATATATAAAAATATATAGGCAGGTATATTTACATGTATAAGGTAGAGGCATAAATAACAATTAACTAAGGATCAACCAGTGCCAGACAGTCAGTTTTCATAAGATGTTTGTATAGGGCTGCTTTGAAACTGTTAAGGGATGGTAAAAATCGGATAGTGGATGGTAAGGAGTTCCAATATTTAGCACCCAGTACTTGAAAGCTTTTGTTACCACGACCTTTAAAAATATTAGGTATCTTAAATTCCTGGGTAATGAGTTTTCCTCTGGCTGTTGACTTTGGTTTGTGTCGGATAAAGAGACTAGTCAAATAGTTTGGTTGGTTCAAACGTATAATTTTATATATAATAATGTTGCAAAAGTAGAATCTTCGCGCATCAGTTGTTAGCCAATTGAGCTTTTTCCTGTACGGGGTTACATGAACATCCCTTTTAATACCAAAGATATATCTGATGCCAATATTACTAAGCCTGTGAAGTCTCTCTTTTAATATATTATTAAGGTCAAGAAAAACAGTACTACAATAATCTAGGTGAGGTGTGACTAGAGCTTGTATAAGGCGTAATCGAAGATTTTCTGACGTACAGTGCCTGATGAATCTCAGGGTATAGAGTACTTTATTAACTTTTTTCCCCACAGATGTAACATGGGGTTCCTAGGAAAGTTTGCTGTCTAGTATAACACCAAGACTTTTAACTTCGTGTACGAAAGGAACGATAACGTTATCACCCATGTCAATACCAGGGAGATTTTGTTTATCAAGTTGATCAACAAAATACCCCGAGCCAAAATATATAGCTTTCGTCTTGTCAGGATTCAGATGAAGTGAAACCTTTTTAGTCCATTGTGTAACATTTCTAGCCACTGCATTCATTGTATTAATTCCTTCAAGTATATCTTCAGGCTTTACCTGAATATACACTTGTAGGTCATCAGCATATAATAGACGAAAGATATTAGGATCTAGAAAGTCTTTCAAGTCATTCATGTATAAGCAGAAGAGGAGGGGGCCAAGAACCGAGCCTCGAGGCACACCTAGGTTAATTTTACGAGAATCAGAAGATGTAGTTTTGGAAACAACTTTTAACTGCCTGTCTTCAAGATAGGATTTTATCCACTTAAGTGCACTTTTTGAAAATCCCAAATCCTTAAGCTTCAGTAAGAGTTTCATCGGGGAGACTGTATCAAATGCTTTACTGAAGTCAAATTGAAGCAAGATGGTAACGAGTCTTTTGCTCATCCCCAGCTTAATATCTTCACCTAACTTCAGCACAGCTGTTTCAGTACTGCTATACTTTCTAAAGCCAGTTTGCATGGGATCAAGAGAACATCTATCCTTAAAGAATAGAGTGATTTGTTCATGCACCAGTCTTTCCAAGACCTTAGAAAGAAAGCATAGTAAAGCTATAGGTCTAAAGTGAGATGGTAAGGTAGGGATAGGAATTTTCTTTAAAGCAACAAGCAGTGAAGTTTTCCAGGTCTTAGGGAAAACACCTTTCATCAGGGAATCATTGAAGATGTGAACAAGGTAGGGACCTATAGTTGGTAAGGATTTAGCGACCACATTATGGGGAATGCCGTCAGTAACAGTTGCTTGCGTTTTAAAATGAGCTACGGCTAAAATAACATCATTAAGTGTGACCTCACGGAATTTAAAACCTTTATCTGTAGCAGACATGATTACCTCTTCTATAGCATCAGTATTTTCTGTATCAGAGAAAGATACTTTAGAGAAATGATCATTAATCTCATCTGGTGAGAAACCGTGTAGATCACTCTTAGGATTAGGTAGCAAGCCTAGATGTTTAAGTTCACGCCAAAAGTCTTGCCCATTTGTGAGTGCTTCATCCAGGCGGTCATGTATAAAAGTCTTCCTGGAAGTTTCAGTCAGTAACTCGGTTTGTTCGTTGAGTTGTAGTAGTTCAGTCAAGAGTTGTTTATCTTTGGTTCTGATATATTTTTTCTCTGTTGCCTTGCGTTTGTTAATTAGATGTTGTAGCTCAGGGTTTACCCATGGTAATTTTTTCTTTTTAGGGTTGATGGTTTTTAAGGGTGCCAGCTCATCAATGGCAAGCTGCAAGTTAGAATTGAGGCAGTCAAGTAAGTTTTCTGTGCTTGATTCAGAATTCTGTAAGGGAGTCCAGTCACAGTTAATCAGAAACCTATTAATATCTTCGGGAGTTATATTTTTAAACTGTCTATAGGAAAAGGTGTGTTGAGGAGGCTTAGGCACAAATAAAGTAATTTTTACGTCAATGATGTTATGGTCGTTACTAAAATTAGGTGGAAAGTTGTTATAATTAAGGATTTTATCATTGTTATCAACGTATATATGATCTATCCAGGTTCGCGTTTCCGTCTCTCCTAGTGATCTATGAGTAGCATCATGCTTTACAATTTGTAGTGAAAGTTCTCGTGAGAGTCGTAATAAGTAACGTGAGTCAGGTTTGTTAAGTAAAAGGTCAGCATTAAAGTCGCCAAGAATGATTTTATGGCTAAAATTAGGGCTAAAATCACGAAGGTTAGTTATAAACGTTGGATCAGCTTTAAATAGAATATTAGGTGGCCTATAAACTAGGCAAAATTAAAATTCCAAATGCATAGTTTCTACTTGTTAATAAATGTTTATTTAAAATGTTTATTTTAACCTTCTTTTCTATAAATTTTCAGGTTTTAAAGGAGTTATTTTGAAACGAAAAAACGTCGCAATTTTTTGTGCGCTGATTGGATTACAAGTAGTTACAGAGTTAAGTGAAAAAATTCAGTAAAAAGCATCTAATTTGGAATTGATACTTTAAGTTCGTAAATTTGGACTGTATCTATCGTTAAACGCCAAAAATAATCATTTTAGTTAGTAAAACAGTTACTAGTTAAAAATCTTATACAGGGTGAGTCATTTTAAACGATACATTCAAACCTCGAAAAAAAGGAAAATAACGAAAAATGTTTTAAACAAAATTTATTAGGTTTGCAGGAGACCATCTGATGGAGGGAATTGGATTTAGGTCTTAGGGCCCCAACGGGCTCAGCAGGACCTAACTTAGGAATTCTAAATAGAAAGTATACTTTTTTATTTTATATTCATATTATGCAGAAAATTTTAGGTCCAGATACGATTTTGGTTTAAAAAAAAATACAAGGCCCATTTTCCAGACCAAAAAACAGCTTTTACACGGCTCTAAATTAAACAAAAAGATGTTTTTGGTAGTTACTACTTTTATTATTGTACGTTTCTTGTGGGGGAAGACTTTTGGTGATTATTTGAGATTTTGGGTCTTAAAGACCTTAATGGGCCCAATTTGTCTTTTCTTAAAGCTCGAAATGAACAATAAGATATTTTGGTAGTTACTATCATTTTAATTCTGCATTTTTTGTAAGACTGTTTTAGTGATTGTTTAAGATTTTCGGTCCTACAAACCTAAATGGACCTTTAGAGGTTCCTGTTTCAGGTTAATGCTAAAAGTAGACGTAAAATAGGTCTTTTGGACTCAAAATCTCAAATAATCAGTCACCCAACACAACAAACTTGGAATAAAATTGATAGTAAAAACCAAAAACATTTTTTTTAATTCATTTTGAGCTTGAAAAAAATCCCAATTTGCCCTATTAAGGTCTGTAGGACCCAAAATCTCAAATAATCATTAGTAATTTTTTTTGTTTTCGAGATATTTGAGTGTATCGTTTAAAATGACTTTGTTATCTTAGATGTATGCATTTTTAAAGTTTGCACATGGGTACTCATATGGTTACTTAAATTTTTAGGTTCCGGTCCTGTAAATTTAGCCCTGATACCAAAAATGCCATATTTTACGGTCGATTTAAAGGTTTTTTTTTGACATATTTGATGAAAAATGTTTCATAAAAAATAATATTTTGATCTATTAAAACCTTCAAAATCTATCGAAAAAAAATCCACTTTACAGTGTTAGGGCTAACTTTTTGGGGTTTTGAGCTATAGATTTAGAATCAGTGACACCGAAAAAATAAATTTTGTCAAGTTTATGAAATTTAAGTAGTATTTTTATAAAATACGTAGAAAAAAGGTAAAAAACGGTAAGATACGTAGAAAAGGTAAGAAAAAGGTAAGATTCCGATAGAACTAATTTTTTGGGGCAAAACTACAAAATTTGAAATTGGCTTATGGAAAAATTTGCCAGGCACATATTACTAATATTAACCCTCCGCGTGTCCACTAGGTCGATATCGTCCACCAACTTTTTACGACATACCTGTAACTCGCGCATGCGCAATGGGCGATGGTTGGTGACCCCTCCTAAAAAAACTTTGACCCATTTTATGAACCTCTGCCAAGCCGCGTTAGTTTTGGTTTAGCCGTTTAGTCATACTGTGGGTGCCAAGTTGGACCGTGGACGATATCGACCTAGTGGACACGCGACGTCAGTTTTTTTTGGACTTTTGGTAAGTAAAAATTTTTTTCAAATATGCTCCAAAATAATAAATTTTGACAAATATATGCCTTTTTTTCATAAAAAAAAATATTTTACATGGTAAGGAAGGATTTCCTTAGGAAACTAGGTATTGACCTAATAAAACCTCACTTGCTGACGCGTTTACAAGTCCCGACGTTGAGAATAGTCAATCGGGAAATGATACGGAATATTCTACAATTAGAAACAGAACATAGCAATAAGCAAATACGTTTCGAAGATCAAAAGAGGCACTTCTGCAGTTGTTGCCCACCAAATGATAAAAAAAAACAGTATGGTGCTGTTCGCATTGTCTAAGAGGTGCTTCTAAGAGGTGCGACGAACATCGTCTCCATACGTGTTACAAGTGTAGAAATTGATGTATTGAAATTTTTTTGTACCATTTTACTTTTATATAATTCATGTCAATATTTTTTATACAAAAAAATAATAAAAACAAATTAAAAAAAATAATAAAATGTTTCAAAAAATTTTTTTCCTAAAAATTTTCAAAAAAAAATCCATTTTTTTTCTCTCCCAAATTAGATTCTGACCAACACCTTAATTTTTTTTTATGAAATTTTTTTTGTTCACTTACAAAAAGGTTATACTTCATCTCAAAACAACTTTTTTGGCCATTAAATGCCCCTGGGGGGCTGTTTATCCATTAAAACCTTCAATTTTCATAAATTTTAAAAATCGAAAAAAGGCCAATTTTCATTTCGCAAAATAATTATGGTTTTTTGGACGGAGCCAAATTTGGGCCGAGTTTTTCGAAAGACATATACATGAAGCTCAAAACCCTAAATTATTTCCCCTTAATATCAATTAGGGTCGGAGATATGAATTTTCGCCCAAAATTTGAAAGAATGCCCGTTTACGACTGTTCCGGATTTTTTTGCGCAAAACTGAGTGAACATTTTGGCCAAAACACTTTTTTTTCCTAAAGTTGAAATGTTTATCTAAAACCTAAAAAAAAAATTTTGGCCAAAAATTAATTTTTAATTACTTTAAAAATGGCCTGGACGATATCGACCTAGTGGACACGGCGCGTAGGTAAAAACGGAGTGGACACGCGGAGGGTTAAAAGTACTGTATCCTGGTTGCTCAAAGTGCCCAAATAGCAAAAACACCGCCTTGTTGGGGGTAATTTTAGCCAATTTAGGGGTGAAATTTTAATTATTTATGAAAAATAAGTCGAAATTCTTAATCAGCGACCCAAAAAACCCGTATGGTGCAAATCTGAGCGCTCAAAGTGCATCTATGTAAAAAGCACCCCATTTTGGGGTAGTTTTTTGCAAATTTAGGGGTGAAGTCCCCATTTCTTTACGAAATGACCCCGATTTTCGGGTTCAGCGACCCAAAAAACATATAGCAAAGCAAATCTCATGTTCGCCAGTAAAAATACAACCCCCCCTCCCCCGTATTTTGACTGGAGTATAGTCTTGCACAAACTTTAGGAAACAGTGCATACATCTAACATGTACTGCTTACAAACTAAATAAAACTTATTAAAAAAGCATATAATTTTGTTCAGTAATTGATAATCCAAAATCCTAAATTTTTTCCTGTACCATTTATTAAATATTAAAAATCATGGCAAACCAGCTAATAAGGTATTTTGTGTTGACATTTTTTAAAGAAAAAATTGCCAATCGTGGCTAAAAATATTCGATTTTTTGTAACCTATTATATAAAAAAATATATATATTAAAAATTTAACTTAATTTTAAGAAAGCAAACAATTTAAGAAATTTTATTAAATTACAAAAAAAATTAATCAACATGTCACTTGACAGCGAAAATCCATCCTTGTATTCACAAAAATTGATTTTCACAGCTACTTTATTTATATTTGTTTACTTATTTAGGTTAAAAAATTTTGCTTTAAAAATGTTCAGTACAAAATAAATAAAACTTAATTTAAAAAAATCAAAAATTCATTGATGAAAAAACTTACTAATTGCATGAAAAAAATAGTTAAAATTACCTGAATCAACCCATATATTTTAATTAAAAAGAGTACATTTCAGGTAAGCAATAAAAATTTATTATAATACATTAATTTTTGTGTTTTTATTTTTTCCTGTAATTATGTATACTTTGAATAAAAATTGTACATAATAGGGTTGTATCATGAAAAAAATTTTGAAATTCTATTTGGTTGGTTTTGTAGTATGTAAAAAAATATTGGATACGTATTTTTTTATTTTTTATTTAAACAAAATTTAACCGGTTAAATAAAGAGTTTAATAAATTACCTGTGACGTCACAACTCAGATTCCCTATACTTTTAACATTGCGTTTTTGAGTTGTGACGTCACGGTTCCCCCCACTACCAGTATTTTCACTACTTTAATTATTAATTACTCAGTCATTTTTAATTTTTATGAAAAATAAAAAAATACGTATCGAATATTTTTTTATATATTTTCAGAATATCAAAAAACCTCAATAGCGTTGCACAACCCTATTACGTATAGAATAATTACTGAAAGTAATCAATACATATAATCACCATCAATTTTATACATATATATGGGGTAAACTTATTTAAATACCCTGTAATGCTTGAGTGTACGTAAGTATTTTTATTCAAAATAATTAGCAATTCCATATTCAAGTACATACATATTTATTTATTTTTTTTTTTCAAAAGATTTCTATATACACAAAGAAAAGTAATTTAAAAAACCTCAAAAAAAAAAAAAGAAACCTTTAGACACATCCTCACAAAAGGGGGTAAAATACGTCTATAAAAAGGGTCGAAAAAATAGTATATATCCAATGTAGCAAAAAGATGTACGTAAAGTATGTATAGGGACTAAACCATCAGAAAGAATCTCTCTAGAAGGGCGTATAAAATGTTTGTCTATATAGAGAACCGGCATTTTCAATGTAATACCGGCACATTTTGATGCTGTTCTCTGTTGCTTTCGCATATATATTTCCTATATACTTCTTCTCTTCTCTCGTCGCGTTGACGCAGCTTCGTTGTCAGAAAAGTAGTGGTGGAAAGATATTCCCTTGAAAAACCGGACTCGTTGCAGAACATTCAACTCAGTTACGTACTACGAGTCCAATTCGCGAGGACTACTATAGTACTTTTCGTATTTGCTTCAATATTTTAATGTTTATTATTTTTTATGAATGACCCTCTCTTTTTTTTTTCTTTTTCTCTTAAGTGTGTGCGTTTTTTTTATTTAAATTTAATTTTCTTTTGGGTTTACTAAATAAACAAAAAAGTTTTATAAAAAAAAAAAATTTATTTCTTTTGTTTGTGGCTGATTTTGTTGTTATCTTTTGATCTGTGTGATTATATTGAAAATATTCGTCAAGTGATGTTTTAATGGTTTGTGTGTAAAAGAAAATTTTTTTTGAATTAAATAATAAAATTAAACGATAAAAGAAATGTAAAATACGTGCTTGAAAATTTTTTGAGTTAAATTTATTTCTTATCAATTGAAGATTTACATAAAAATACATGAGATGCAAAATATATTTTTTACAATGATATTCTCTCTGATATTACATTTTTACTTTCCCATGTAAACTTGACTGTCACGCCCCACTCAAAACTAAATTCACTTTTTTTTTCATATAAAATAAAAAATAAAATAAAATATGCATGCTTTTTTAACCCATTGCCAAAAAAATGCAGATTTTTTAAAATTACTATAAAATTCAATATTTTGATTTATAAATTTTAGATAAATAAAATGCTTTTGATTTAAAGTACGTACTCGAGATAAAATAAAAGAAAAAAAGGTTTTATTTGAGGACCCTTTTATTTAAGATGCTTTAATTTGGTAGAACACGCACGTTTAGTAAATATTTGTCACTTGAGTTTAGTATATATGATTGTATATTATGCTGGTCGTTATTTTCAAATTTTTTTATTTTCTTTCAAAAGAATTGCAATTGAGTTCGTTTGAGATTCGCGATTTGCTAATTTATTAGGGTAATAAAATTGATAATCGTACATTAAGAGTGACGAACAATGAAAAATTAAACATAATTAGTAGTATTATTTTCAAAGATTTTTACCATAATTTCTGAAATTCATAAAATATGTATACTACTAAATCATTTTTTTAGTCATATGGTTTTGCTAATTGGAATTTTTTATGAGTTAAACAGTTGTAATTTGACTCCAATGTAAAAAAATTTGAATGTTATTATTAATGGAGAATTCAAAGCTACCTTGAATTTTGCTTGAATTGTCTGGCAAATAAAATATTGTAAAATTTTTTAGCATTGATAATGAAGACTAAAAGTCTTCAAAACTTGGGCGATTTATTGCACAAAGAAAATATCGTTAGCTCAAGAATCGAATATTTTTATTAAATTAAAAAAAAATCTATTCTGAAAAAAAATGTTCAGCCTGATATATACATGGATAAAGTATTTTAAAAGCATACAAAATCAAAAGGAGCTTATAACTTTAGTAAACATAAATAAAAGCAAGAAAAATTTGTGATTTTTGACGTTTAACCCCCTGTATTACTTTTAATTAAATTTTATAAAAAGAAAATTTTTAATTGATGCACTTGAAAAAATAGAACAAGTATTTAAAAAAAAAAAAATTGAATATTACGATGCTCATTTTATATTTAAAAAAAATCTCTGTACAGCTAATGTAGGTTATTAGATTCCACCTTTTTACATAAAATATGAAGAGTAATTAATACGTGATTTTCAAGTAGATTTTTTTTTTAGTCATATTTCACAACACAACTTTGGTAAAAAAAAAAATAGGAAGTCAAAGGGAAATTTTTATATAATATTATAAGGCTTCAAAAAAAAAAGAAGAAAATTACTAACTCATAGTTAATTTTTTTTTACTTTCATGATATAATTTAAACACACAGAAAATGCAAGTAATCAATTTAAAAGCATCGTCGAATAAAATATTTATTATTATTTTTTTTTTAATGAAAATGATTTATGTGAATTTTCTACTTAAAAAGTGTTAGACGTAAGCTACTTAGAAATATTGTGATTTTTAATTAAATAAATTTTTCGATAAATAAACTTTTTGAGATTATATTTATTTTGACCACGTGTTTTTTATTTTTTTTAAATAAATAATTAAATCGAATTAAATTTACAGAACATAAATCCATGTGGTTAATTAATTAAACTTTTCAACCAACAATTTATTGGATTTTAACTAAAGTTTAATTTTGATGTATCGATTTGTCAAAAGTTAGAAAAAAATTATTTTTATAATTCAACACACAATTTTTTTTACGGTCTATTTTTTGCAAGATAAAAAGAAGTGATAATTTTAATTGTAATTAAATTTAAACTCTTTTTTTTTTTTAAATACATAAAAAGTTTATACGTTATCAACTTAAATACTTTATTTTTTTAATGGCTTATAATATATAAAAGTACATAATTTTTCCCTTTTTTTCATTGCCAAGATTCAAGTTCGTCATCAAATAAAAAAAAAAAAGCAGTGTATTTTTTAAATAAAAATGTGAAGGAAAAAAAGCGTATATGGTATTTTATTTTGTCTCTTTTCGACTCTTATCCTAAAGTATCTGGCTAAAACGTCAAGTTTAAAAAGTAATAAAATCCCCATAACTCAGAAACACAGTAAATTTAAAAAGCTCGTGAAGAGCGTTTTCTATCTCTCTTTCTTTCATACCGAATACTGTAGATTTTAATTACGCATGCCGATGATCATTCACGTGAGTTTTTGATGGTACTTTTTAAAACCACAAGCTTAAACTTTTATATCTCACACACACGCACGTACCTACAAAATAACGTGAAAATTGTGAAAAATTTAATGTTATAATATTGACTCTCTCGCTCTCTCCCCTTTATTATATATTTTATGTTATCTTGAAGATTTCTTTTTTTCAACCCCCTTGTTTTACTACCGGAAATTATGGGAATTTAACGCGACTGATGATAAGGAAGTTGCAATATAGTACAGTAAAATTTACTATCCCTTTTTTTTGATAACATTTTTTTTTTCTTCTCTCATAGGTAATTTTATTATTATTACTATTATTATTATTCTTGAGAAAAAAAAAAAGGTTCTTGACTAAAAAAAGAAAAAAATTTAAGGGAAATAGGAAAGGGAGTGGTCGTAAAGTAAGTAGAATAAAAAAGAAAAGTAAAAGTATATATAGACGACAAGTTTTTCAGAGGAAAATGCTGAGAAATGGGAATTAAGGTTTTTTTAATCGTAAAAAAAGAAAGAAAAAGAATGAATGATTGAACTTGTCGTTTATTTTTATGATTTATAAAAGACTATTTGAATATATTAGATTGTTCAATGAAAATACTGTCTAAATTTTCTTTTTTAAAGTAACAATTTTTTTCATTTATCAGTAATAAAATTCAGATTAATCATAAAACAGAGAAAACACGAATTTATCATTGTTAAATAAATATTATTTTTGCAAATGATCGATTAGACTAATTCGTTTAATAAAATTTAAAAAAAAGCACGTATTATTATTTTTCTTTTACTAATATTACCTTTAATTTTATTTTCATTTCCCAAAGGATAAATAAAATAAAATGATATTCTTCTATTATATCACTGATAATATTTTAACCAACATTTTTAAGTGTTAAAAAAATACAATTGTGTTATTTTGTGATAAATAAAAAAAAGAAAAAATGTGTGTTATGGAAATAATAAATAATTTGAAGAAAAATTTTAAAATCTATAATATTCTAGAAAAACTTTATTATAATAAATAAAAAAAAAAATGTTTAATCCCATGTGTAAAACTCTCAAGAGTCTAATTTTATTTATTATTATTACATCTTGAAAATTACTATAAAAAAAAAACCTGAAAAAAAAAATTGTTTAGTGAAAAAAAAAGTAGAAGAAAAATCATATGAAAATAAATGAATAATTAAAGTTGTGTAATGACGTAGTAATGGGGCAAAGTTCAAGGTCCTTATTTATAAATATGTTAATGGTGGGTGCATTAATATATTTTTTAGGATTTTTAGATCAAACATCTGCAGTATCACGTAAGTTGAGATTTTTGTACTATGTTTTTTTTTTCGTCGGTTAAAATGCCATTGATCCCTTTTATTCAGGAACGAAGGGAGATTTTTACTTTGTTGACGTGATTTCTCCCTACATGTTTGTATATTCACTTAAACTTTTATAGCAATATCTGTTTTTTAAGTTTTGAGTAAACGACCAGAGTTTTAGATTAAATTTATACTTTTTCAAATATTTAATAATCAAAAAAGTAAACCGAGACTAAAGGTTGACAAAATATTTAATTTTATATTTAAGAGGATGTAATTAAAGTATTTATTGTACATGAAAATTCGTATTAAATATTAAATTTAATAATGAAAGAACTATGTTTGTAGTAATCAGCTTATAATATTATTTGTTTTTTATTTATAAGGAGAGGCTTTCATATTTGGACCTTAGTTTTTGATAAAAGAATTTTTCTAGTATACTGTCAGTTTGATTAAATCTATTAGAAACTACTGATTTCCATAATAGACCTTGTATTAATTTTTTTTAATTTTGGGCCCTGAAAAATAAGCATAATAAATTTTTTTTTCATATCTGCTTAAAAATATAAACAAAGTTGCAATTTTCAACGTTTTTCCATGAACTAAATATTCGGAATTCTATATAATATCTCATAAAATTACCATTACTATCCATAATTTTGGTTTTTGTAAATATTAGTAATGAGAATCCAGATAAGACTTAATTTTGCTCTTGCTAGAAAACAACTTTTAAAACCATTTGGTGTATTGAAATATCGAAACTTCTCCTTGTTATAATATAGTGGAAATGAGTTATTAATATCTTGTGTCGTTCCTGTCAAAATATATTATATATACATTATATATACATGTATATAATTGTACGTAGGATTGGTTTTTCATTATATAGAAATTTTCAAACAAAATTATTTATATTCATTATTACTATTTTATTATTTATTTAAATATGTTACAAAAGGCATGAATTTTCATGCATTAACATGCGGAATTTATTATTAATATTTTTAATTGCAATTCATAATTAATGACCAAATTTGTTTTATAAATTTTTAATACGTCGCATTAGTTTCCATATATTGGAAAAAATAGTTGAAAAAATTTTAGTTTTTAGTGCCCTTAAATTCTGCGAGGATAAAACTGGATGAAATTAATATCTTTTGATCACTTGGAAACCGAATCTGGGATTTATTTTTATCTAAAACAATCAGATTATGTTATTAAGAAATTATTGTTAAACTTACCATAGCTTAAAGGCTGAAGTCACCAATTTTCAAAGTTTTAAAAAGAGACCAAAAAGTTTTTATGTTACTTAACCTGCAAAATCCGAATTTTCTATTTTTGAAGTCATTATTTGATTTAGCCATATAATTTAAATATTTTACCAAAAAAATAAAAAGTTATTAGTTATTTACTAATTATTACAAAATTGGCTTGAAGTAAAGCTGTTAAAAGAGATATGCTAAATATCGCAATAAGGATGCGCTGTGGCAGCCCGACAATCAGAAGTTTAATCTTCTTTTATTTGCCAAAAACCAATTTACTCAATATTTGTTCTGAAATACAATAAATTTCTATTCTATCGTTATAAATTAGGGTGTTACATACTTATTTACCAAAGGGGATGTGTGGAATAAATTACTTCAAAAGAAGAAAATTCTACATTAGTATTATAATTCATTGTATCGATTGGAAAATCAAAATTAGAATTCATGCGTTTACTTGTATTTACAGTCGATCTTTATTTTCGACAATTCGGGCATTAAGTTAGATAGTTATATAATTTTGTCAAAAAAAATTGTCCAATGCTATTAAGTATTGAATACATTCAGTTATACCATTAGTACTAATTATCAGCACTAATCTCTTAATATAATCTTTAAAAATCATTTAGTTTGTAACAAATTTTTGAATCCGAAATAGAAAAAAGATTGGTTGATGGTAACAATAATAGTTCAGTGCCAATCAGATCTTGTATTTGACCGGATAATATTCATTAATTTCCTTCTCTTAGGCATAGAAATCTAGTAATATGCTGACTATTGTCGTATTTCTTTTTTAATAACCATGTGGGTATGAAAATTATATAAAGCAGCATTTGCAGTTCGCAAATTTATTTTTTTTATTTGTCATTCTCTTAAATGTTATTAGCCCTGATAATAATATTTAAAACAAATAATATGCAGTCAGGTCATCAATAACACACAAATTCAAATGAATAAATTTTTTTAAAATAAATTCACTGTCAGATTAAAATATGTATAAATTTTTAATGGAAAAATGATGTTAACTGTTTTACTTTTAACCCCTCCGTTGTACCGCATTTCAATCCATATATATTTGAAAAAAATCAAATGTAGCATTTTTAGAGCTTTTAAAGACTTTTTTTGTGGCAATATATAAGTTTCGCTTTTCATTAACCACAGTTTTTTAAGTGAAAAATTTGCATATGGGCGATTCTTTCTCAAGCCAGCCACTCCTCTGTGTCTAAAAATGGTGACAAATTAAAAGGATTTTGAAGAATTAACGGGAAAATTGTCTAGTTTTGTCTTTTTATTAGCCTTTTTAACTCTATAAATCAAAGTGTCTATTTTAGGTTGAAATTTAAAAATCAGAAAAATCAAAATAAAATTCCTGTTTGAATTTTTTTTTAAAGTTGCTATTTATTATTCTAAGTCCCTAAATCGAGATTAATTTAAGTCCCATTGGACCCCCTCCCATTGTTTTTCGGGTTTTTATAGTACCCTTCCATATAAACATGTTAAAAACGAGACCCTTTTACCGTGAATTTGAGAAAATCAAAATTCTTTTAACCTGCCAACAATTTAGTGGATGACTGGCTTGAGAAAAAATCGTCCATATATAAAAACTGCCAAAACTACAACTTGTATATAAAAATTTATCTAAAATAAATAAACTTGGTGTTAAAAAAATAGTATTTTAAAATATATATAATTTTATTAATGAAAATTTGCACTACATGGAGTATTTAACTAATAAGTTACAATGAGTTTTAATGTAATATCATTTGTGGTTCAATAATATGCTATCTTGATAAATTTACATTTAATTAAATAATAGCTATGAGTATTCTGATTTAACACTTTAAATAAACAATAAATATATTACAAATAAATATTTGCTCTTTAAATTCTCTGTTTCATACCGGCTATAAAATAAAATATTTATTTTTCCCATTAAAAATAACCACAAAATTTAATCTCGCATACATTGATACGCGATATTATGAATAGTAAATAAAAAAAAACATCAAATTTAGTCTAGGTCATCTACCTTTTTTTTAAAAAAGAAAAACACTATCAAGCCTATTATTAACATTATTGTATGATATAAAAAAGTTTATTCAAACTTATTGTTAATTTATTCACCCTAACAGGAAAATATACCAAATGTTCTATTAAAGGTTTTATAGACATAAATACGTGTGATGTACTGATGTCAAAATGAAATGTTTACTAGTATAATGTTTTTTACTCTCTTAGTTATGTTTAAAATATATTTAGCATAACAAAAATTTAGGGTGCAGTGTGTATTAAATGAGTTTTGGTTGGGATTAAATTAAGGATGACACAAATCAGAATCTGATAAAGGGATTGATAAAATTTTGGATAAATTGACAGGGATAAAGTTGTGTGTATTTAAATTTAGAAAATTTAATATTATTATTGAACTTCATAAGAATAATTTATATTTTGGCTAATTGAACTTTCCAAGATTTTAACGCATTCAAGATTTCTTAGATACAGAGATGTTCAAACAAGTATAGATATTCGCAGACAGTTAAATCTAACCGTCGGAAATATTTTACTAAAATTTTATGCTTATTGCACTCTATGGTGTAGTTAAACTATACTTGAAAGAAATTTATATATTTTTTTGATTTGCGGATCGATTTCAATATAAAAAAAATGTTAAAGTACTCCTAAGGGGAGATTCAGTCAAAAGCTATTGTCCAACGGGAAATGTATCCCCTTTTGTGAGGTAATTTTTTTCGATTTTCAGAATTTGATACTCTATCTATATGATTACGTTGTAATTTAATTTATGTATTTAGGGGAAAGTATCCTTAGAGCAGAAAATACAATTTTATTGTGTTTTAAATTTTTTAGCTTATTGCAATTTTTTTAACAATTTAAAAATTAATTATTTTGAGACAAAAATAACCGTTTAGTTAATTAGCTATAGCAATAAGAAAATTAGTGATAAGAAATTGTAGTTTATAGAATTTGAAAGATGACGACTGCACCAAAAATATGAGACCAAACGGAAGTGTTTTGGTTAACTTGCAACAGGGTAGCGTTTTGTTTAAAATTACCAAAAAACCCTATTTAATGATACTGAATTTCCGTGTTTCTAAACCCAGAAGGCCCATTGGAATAAACGGAGGGTATCGAGGGTATTTTTTCAATATGTTAAAGTCATCTATAACAATCGATTGTAATTTGGTTTCCTAAAAGTAGCTGTCTTCCTTTGTGAGTCAAAAAATTTTTAACATAAACAAATTTTAACATGGAACATGTTCATTGGATGTGGTATTTGAAAAAGTTTGGCTCGGCAGGGGGGGGAGGGTAAAAAGTGACGTTTTTAGGGGGGGAAAGAAATGGACTTAAAATAATTTGAAGTGGGAGACAGGGCATGATCAGGCCCTGATAACAACAACAACTTAGAATACTTTAAGTTTATGGACTTAGGATAATTTTTATTTCAGGATTTATTGTAATTTCGGTTTTTGAATTTATTGCTGTTATGAATATTTATAATATGTTCCATGCTCGTTGATTGTGTAGTTACATACACCGGAAATTTTTTTTTTATAATTACTTGCATTTGTTTTTTAAATTTTGTTCAAAATTACTTTTACAATTTAAAAAAAAGTAAAAAAACCAGCATGTATATAGTGAGATTGATTAATACAGTAAACTTTAATCTATCTAGATAAAAAATTTTATGTAAAAAAAATGTCGTTAAAATTGTGAATTTCCTAAAATACATAAGAAATAGGTACATAAAGAGTGTCAAAGAAAAATGTACAAAGGAAATACTCTTATATTGTACATATTTATTTTATAAAATTATTCTATTCCTATTATTCAAATAAATTTAAGATTAGCAGCACGATAAAATTTAAGTTTAAAAAAAAAAATTCTTTTAACGATTGATTGAATTATTTGAAAATTTTTTTCAAATACTGATGAACTAAAAATAGAGAAAAAATAAAACTATGTGTTGAAAAATTGAAAAATTTTTAACTCACTCTTTCATATACGGGTCTTGGCAAATATTTGATTTATATAAAAAACTATGATAGATGTAGAAGGAAATATCGTTTAATTTTATTTTTTTTTGTCAAAAAAAAAAATTTATATTTTTAAGAGATATTATTTACTTAGTGTTAACGCCTCAATTAACTCTAGTTTTGAAAATCAGTGTCTTTTATATTGCACTTGACGTTTTAAATATACAAGAAAGAGAAAGAGAGAGTAAAAAAAATAGAGTCTTGTTTGAAGCTAAATAACTTTGATGGAAATTAATGGGACAGTAAAACTTGGCAGGAATAAGTTTTAATTAAAGTTTTCAATGAATATACAAAAAAGCATAGAGAAAATATACTCTATTTATTATTTAATTAACTTAATGAAATATTATACGTAAATTAACAGCTAAAATACATTTTTTTATTCTTACTTAATGACAAATTTTATTTACTAACAACTTAAAATTTTATTATTTTTTTAAGATCCACCAAAAGAAAATAAAGTTGTAAAATTTTAAACAGAAGAAATAATTTTTCTTTGCTTTCTTTTTTTTTTAACATAAAAAAGATAAAATGATAATGTAAAGATATAGAATAAAATAAAAAAGTTTGATATAAAGAAATGAAACCTCATTATCCAGAGCAACTCTAAGAAAGGAGAATAGAAATATTAAAGAATAAGTTACCTTTTTTTTTTTTAACGTCTTCTCTAGAAAATGATATAAGTTTAAAATAAAAAAATGATCATAATTTTTTACATCATTTTCCTGAATAAAGTTGTTATTTAAAAAAAATTTTCTTTTTTTTTTAATTTATAATATACTTAATTTACGTTTTTCAAACTTTAAAAATAGTTTTACAGTAGTTTTTTTAGTACAGAGATTATTCAAAATGTAAATGAATTTGTAATTTTTCTTTAACTTTTTGTTTATATTACGGAAAATGGTAATTTTGTAAAAACTGTTTAAACTTAAAGTTACACTGATAAAATTTTCTTGGTAAAAATTACTCTTTTGATTATTAAAATAATTTTAATTCTCAAAATAGCGTTTTATGTTATTTTCACCAACTTATATTTTATAAACTATCGCCATGGAAAAAAAATACTCTTGATTTTAGTACAAATTATTTATACATCGGTAGTTCTTAGCTATTTTTACCCAAGTCTGAGGTCGATGTCTTGGATTTAAAAAATACTAATTGCACTGTGTTTGGTATGTAAAAATATGGTTACTGGCCAATTTTTAAGGCTCTAGGTGGCTTGGTTGCGATTTGGCAGTTGTTTTTCCAATTTTGATTTTTTTCGAATTCTCAGCCACCCGTTTGCTTTTTATTTTCTGGACGCCCTAAATAAGCCTAAAAAATATTTTCTATATAAAGGTAGGTAGTAAAAATTCCCGCTCTATCCGAATCTGACTATATTTTTTCGGAAAAACCTCAGGTCGGAAAAAAAAAAAAAAAAGTCGGAAAATCGGAAAAACTAAAGGAAACTTTCAAATACAAATTTCTCAAAAAGAGTCACTTTTTTTACATGTGTTTTCCCATACTTTTCATGCTGGTAAACTCCTTTTTTGACACATTTGCCTTTTAAGTACTTAAAAATCAATTTTAGGCTAAAAAAATGATTTTGAAAATTGTTCATTTTCAGAATTTTCCAATTTTCTCGCTTTTCCTAATAGAAAATGAAAAATCTGATTTAATTTTCGGATTCCTCGGGAAATTTTACATTGAAAACCTTCCTGGGTAAAATTTTAGACGCCTCTGTGACGCTGTAAAAAAAAGAAAAACAAAGTAACCTGCTAAAATCAAAAAAATAAACAGAAAAAAAAAATAGCACAATTTAATTATGTTTAATTATGTTTAAAATGTAATATTTTCAATTCTTCAGATAAATTTACTAAAGTGAATAGTAAATTAGCTATTTTAAAATCTTCCAGTTGCAACAGTACATTTTACTCAACATTTTTTCTTAGTGTACTTAAAGATTTTTCACTCTTTTATTTCAGTTAGAAAAAAGTTAATTAGAGACTTAAAAAAAAAATTCTTTAAAGTTTTCTTATAAATTCATTAAATCTGATTAAATAAGAACCAATTTAATTAAAACATTCGTAATTGCATTTCAAAAAAAAAAAAATTCTTTCTAGTAATTTGTTAATTCTGTATTTATTTTATTTAAGCAAAGTTCGATGTGCACTTTGCACCTACTTTTTTTATATTACCTTTTATTATACAAAAAAAAAACTTTTGTCAACTACTTTGCTAGTGCATTTGCCATTTTTGGCTTTGTTCTTTATTTTAAAAAAAAGTAAGTGAAACACCAAAAGAGTGAAAAAAGATTCTTTTATATAATATATACTTTTGTTCAATCTTTTATACTTTCTTATGCACAACTTATTTATATTATATAATAGTTTCCTCAACTTTATACTTTTTTTCTTGTTGACTTTGTGTTTTTTATAATACTAGAAAGAATCGCATTTTTATAAATACTTATTTTGTAACTCTCTTACATACCAAACTTACTTTTCTGCATAGATTAATCATTTCAACTGGACTACAAAAGGCAATAAATTTCAACATGATGATCTTTAGAAATTTCAGTTTGAGAAAAATAATGGGCGATTTCTTGGAATATTAGTGTTGAAACAATTAAACTTTAGTGACTATTACCAAAAATCTAGAAAAATCCTGCTCCATGCAATCGATTCTTTGAGGATTTCACTAATTTTTTGGTGATAATTACTAAAATTTAATTATTTTATACACTAGTGTTCCCAAAAATCTTCTCCATGAAATCGCTCTAAGTGTTATAACCTTACTAGAAGCCTCGTATACGCTGATAGTAAAAGAGCAATAGTCTTCATTGTTCCCTGTGTTCTGTATTCTTCTTAACTTACTCATAAAGAAGGACAATTTAAACATAAAATCAAAATTGTCGTATAAATTTCTCTTATTTTCATCTTATTGGAGGCCCATAGTTTTTTTTCGTGAAATAGGACAGGTTCTTTCTCATCAAAATTAGGAGAGTATAACTGGTATACAGCAAATTAATAATAAGGTATCATTATTTTATCGATAAATATAGTTTTATTAGACCGCGTTTTAGTTAGCTTAATTTGAAGATCAATTGCCTGATTATTGCCGATTTCTTCTTCTTGATTTATTAATGCCATTGCTGGTACTAGTTTTACGTTTTGGTCCCTCTATTTCTGTTTCTTTTTAACCTTAATAATTTCCAGGGTTTTGTTGTTACTTCTTCTTTATTTTCTTCTTTTCATTTGTCACTTTGAATGCCAGAGAGTGTCTCCCATCAAAGTCTCTATATTTTGGTACCATACACTCCAGTTAACTGGTTTGAAACCCATCTACTTATTCCTCGTCACAGTCAACGAGCTCAAACACATTATTTCCTAAATTCCAAGACTAATGTAATTACCACGAAACTAAGAAGAAAATGATATTTTTAATTAATTAAATTAAAATAACTTTTATTTTAATTTATTTATTCATCCTTCTTTTTACAACTTTATTTTTAATATAATAATTAGACGACCAGTTTCAGGAATAAATTCCTATCATCAGGTCCATATTATACTTACAAGGGGAGTTCAATACATTTGGAACACCAAATTACACCAAATGGTTATGGATGAGTTTCTTATGTTGAAAAAACATGCCGACTACCTTCCGTTCCTTCCAATGGGCCTTCTGAGCCTAGAAATGCGGGGCTTAATGTTATAAAATAGGATTTTTTGGTAATTTTCAAAGAAACGCCAAAACCTCGCAAGTTAACCAAAACTCTTCTGGTTGGTCTCATTTTTTTGGTTTAAGTATCACCTTTCATACGCCGTAAACCGCAATTTATTATCACTAATTCTCTTATCACTATAGCCAATTAACCAAACGGTCATTTTTAGCTAAAAATGATCAATTTTTAAAATGCTGCAAAATTTGTAATTTCTGACGAAAATGGGTTTTATAGGTCTGAAAAAATTTTTACAAGCTTCAAATTTCCAAAAATTTTTCGCTCGTCTCATTTCCTTGATTCGTTTTTAAGAAATGGCTCTTCAAAGTTAGCATTAAAAATGAGCTTTTTTAAAAAATCGTAAAATTGGGACTGTGACTTCAAATTATCATATCTGGTTAACAAATAATTGCAAATGGTAAAATCAAGAAGTTTTGGAAACTTAAAGCTTGTACAAATTTTTTCAGACCTATAAAACCCATTTTCGTCAGAAATTACAAATTTGGCAGCATTTTAAAAATTGGTCATTTTTAGCTAAAAATGACCGTTTGGTTAATTGGCTATAGTGATGAGAGAATTAGTGATAATAAATTGCGGTTTACGGCGTATGAAAGGTGATACTTAAACCAAAAAAATGAGACCATCCAGAAGAGTTTTGGTAAACTTGCGAGGTTTTGGCGTTTCTTTGAAAATTACTAAAAAATCCTATTTTATAATATTGAGCCCTGCGTTTCTAGGCCCAGAAGGCCCATTGGAAGGAACGGAGGATAAACGGCATGTTTTTTCAACATAACAAACTCATCCATAACCATTTGGTATAATTCGGTGTTCCAAATGTATTGAACTCCCCTTGTTAATTAAATTTATTTTTTTTATTTTTTATTTTTTATTATATAATATGCTGTTTTTGAACTTTCTCAAATAAGTTTTTATATAGTAATTTATCATTAAGTAATTTATCTGCATATGTTTTTATGTATTTATAAATCTTAAATTCTTCTAGTGTGTCTAAAAATTTTCCTTTATTGCAAAAATATATTGGTTTTAAATTTTTATGTATATTACTTATTTTATTGTTCGTGTAAGCTGCTTTAAACAATACAATATTCTTGACCAATACTAAGTCTTCTACTTCAAAATCATGTGTTCTTCTTCTCCGATTATTGTATTTTGCTTGTCTATTAGTATTTTCTTTCTTGTTTATTTTAATTACTTTCTTGTATCACCTTATTCGCATAGTATTCAGTCCTTCTGTATCTTCCAAATTTTTCTTTTCTTTCAAGCTTTCTTCTGATTATAATTTTATTTCAAGGACTTACAATGAATAGAGAGTTTAAGTTTAAACTGTTATAAGTCAACATGTTCCATGCTCGTTGGTTGTGTTAAAACTTCAACCATTTATATAATTTTTTATTTTTTGGAAAATAGCAAATAATTTCACTCATGTTCAAAACTCCAAACAAATTTTTAATCATTATTAAAATATTTAAAAAAATACTTTTATTGTTTAGAAAAAATTTCTTTGTCACAAAATTGCAAATTTTAATGCATATGATATTTTAGATTAAATTAACACACGATTGTAAAAAAACTGTAATTTATTTTCCATCTATTTTACAGCTTATTTAATATTATAAGGACTACGCTTTTTGGAAATAAGTTACCATCATCAGGTCACTTCTTAATCTCAATTAATACATGAGAAGTCATATTAAAAATATATAAAAAAACTTTTAAAAAATTTTAATAATTTATTCAGTATACGTGCTTACTGTTTTGATACTCATGTAAGACTAAATTATTTTGTTATTATTTATATATTTAGTTAAAAGTTTAATTTATACATATAGTTTATGAACTTTGCAATATTTATATTTGGCTGTTGGCAATTATTCCATCGAATAGTCATTTAATAATTTATTTTTATCAATTTTTGTTTGCTTATGAATTTCATATTTTTCTAACGTATCTAAGTTTAGTATTTTAAACAACTTTTTAAATTAACATCCAAGCTAGTATATATTGTACATACTCAAGTATTCTTTTATTTTAAAATTAATTTAAGAAATATTAAATAAATTAGGTATTACTATTGTTGTAATCGTCCATAATTTACTATGTATTTATGTTATAATATAAATAACAGTATATAAGCATTACAACCCAATTTAAGGCCATGGCCCAGTTAAAAACAAAACTAATTCCAGAACCATAATAATTATCGAAAAATAAGTGAAATATTAAAAAAAAATTTTAATTTATTTTACATTATTGACACTATACTCCAGTCAAATCACGGGGGGGGGGGGGTGGTATTGTTTGTGGCCGCCACCAGATTTGGTCTACTATAGGTTTTATGGGTCGCTGAACACGAAAATCGGAGTTATTTCTATGAGAAATTGGGGCTTGACCCTTAAATTAGCCAAAACTACCCCTAAAAGGGGTGATTTTGCCACTTTTGCTCTAACCCTCCAAGATTTGGTCTAATAAGAGTTTTTGGGGTCGCTGATCACGAATATTGAAGTTATAACTATGAAAAATTACCCCTTCACCCTTAAATTAGCCAAAACTACCCCTAAAAGTGGCGTTTTCTCTACTTTCGCTCTAGCCCTCCAAGATTTGGTCTACAAGGGTTTTTTAGGTCGCTGATCACGAAAATCACGGGTTTTTCAATTAAAAATTAATAACCCCTCAAGGGCTGTTTATTTAGATCAGCGACCTAAAAATCCCTATTAGACCAAATTTTAGAAGGCTAGAACGAATAATGCGAAAGTGCCCCTTTTAGGATTAGTTTTGGATAATCTAAGGTTGAAAAGTTAAATTTTAATTGAAAGGACATCAATTTTTGTTATCAGCGACCCAATAAACCCTATTAGACCAAATCTTGAAGGGCTAGAGTGAAAGTAACGAAAACACCCCTTTTAGGGGTAGTTTTGGCTACTTTAAGGGCGAAGAGTAAAGTTTTAATTGAAAAGACATTAATTTTTGTGATCAGCGACCCAAAAAACCCTAATAGATCGAACCTTGGAGGGCTAGAGTGAAAGTAGCGAAAACACCCCTTTTAGGGTTGTTTTGGCCACTTTAAGGGTGAAAAGTTAAGTTTTAATTGAAAACACATCAATTTTTGTGATCAGCAACCCAAAAGACCCTATTAGATCGAATCTTTAAGGGCTAGAGCGAAAGTAGCGAAAACACCCCTTTTAGGGGTAGTTTTGGCCACTTTAAGGGTGAAGGGGTAATTTTTCGTAGTTATAACTTCAATATTCGTGATCAGCGACCCCAAAAACCCTTATTAGACCAAATTTTGGAGGGCTAGGGCAAAATTTGCAAAAACACCCCTTTTTAGGGGTAGATTTGGCTAATTTAAGGGTCAAGCCCCAATTTCTCATAGAAATAACCCCGATTTTCGTGTTCAGCGACTCAAAAAACCTATAGTAGACCAAATCTGGTAGCGGCCACAAACAATACCACCAAAACCGTGATTTGACTGGAGTACTAGCATGCTCGAACATAATATTAAATAAATACATATAAAGTTTATAAGCAAACTTATAATCTTATTCAATTTTTTTTTGCATGCATCCTAAAAGCTGCTGCTTGAAATCTAGTAAATTCTAGTAGTTTTATTAAAAACTTTTTTTTGCATCTAGTATTATACTCAACCCTTTGGGCATTTACTTTTTTACTTTAGGACATGTATGTACGTATATATAAAAACTTGAGTAGTTTTGTAATATTTTTATTTTGAATGCATGCTATACATTTTAATTATTTTTTTCTTTCATTCTTTTATGAAAATTTTTTTTATGATTAAAATTTAAGACGAAAAACTAATTCTCTTTTATAACTTTAATATATATTATTTGCATAAATAAATAAATGTGAGTATAAGCTCCGGGTGAGAGTGTGACAATAAAAAGATAAAAAATTTCATAAGAAATAATAATTTATTTAATTTTTATTAAAATTTAATGTAAAGTTATTCACATTATATTGCAATAACTTTCAACTCGATAATATCTGAATTACGAATTTATCATAAACAATAAACGGTCCACGAAATGACAAATTACATGTTGATATGAAGAAATTTTGAAATTCATCAAAATTTACTCACGTCAGTTACGGTTCAAGTATTTGAGTTAGTATGTGTGTGCAAATATATATTTTTTCATATTTAATTCATCATTTTAAAATATTTTTTCACTCAAAGGGTTGTAATTTATTTTAACTACTTATATGTAATTTATTTTAACTCTTTCCTGAGGAATTGCCCCCACCACAAGTCACGTGATACACGCTTTCCGCAGTTTATTTTACTTTATTTATTTAATATATTAATTTATTTAAAATAAAATACTTGATAAATCATTTGTAAATAACTAATATTTTTATATTTAATGAATAAAATATAAAAATAATTTTAAACGTTACTAAATAGTTGTAGTACTACTCCATACACGGATACTAACGTGAGTCACACAGAGAACGATTTAGGGAGATTCCTCAGGAAATTGTTAAAAATGATTTTTGATGCACATTAAGATTTTATATATCATCATATTACTAATATAAATACTGCTTTTCATCAATCCTGCACTCTGAAAAATCTGACTTAGTTTATTTATTATTTTGATTAATATAAAATTTTCTAGGATATTCCTTTGAAATACTTAGAATTTTTTTACTATCGTAATAGTTGGCAGTAAATTTACTATTGGATGGGTGATTTTACACAGCGTAGTTGTTTCAATGTACTGGAAAATTAAAATAATTTGGAGTATAAAGTCGAAAAACTTTGTCGATAAATTTTTTAGCTAGAAATTTTTTCCAATTTAGTAGTATAAAGTAATTCTGACCAAAAGAGTTTTTTCTGAAACGTCAATAATTTCATACGTATGCGATTCCCTTAAATGGATCGCTCTATCCAATTCTAGAAATATTGTTAAATTTGGAAAACTATCTAATCCAGTTTTAACTTTTAATCTTCGGAAAGTAGATAACTGTCCATTTATTTTTATTGATAAAGCTGATTAAAGAGATAATAGATTTCATAATCAAAATTTTAATCAATCATATTTGAAACCATAAACCATAAAACTTTGATTTATGTATTAGCTCTATTTTATGGTTCATTTTCTCATCAAAAATATATAATAGATAGTCAAAGAAACAAAGATTTGTTTATATTTGAGATTACATCCGCATGTTGTTAGTACGGTTTATCTTTATTTATTATTAATAAGTTTTAAATTAGTTTCAAAAAAATTTTCATACTCGAATATAACTTAGGTATATGCGATTTGAATAATATAATTAAAAGCCCATTTAAATGAATAAATAGATTAATTTACAAAATTTAAATTTAATATCCTGTTGAATTATATATCAGTACATATGTTATAAATATATATTGAAATAATCATAAAACCGCATTACATATACAACAAATCTTTGCTCATGTGTGCGTGTAAAATTTAGGTCAATGCTGATAGAGCTAGTTCGTTTGTGCTTACAGTAGGTTTTGACAATCTTCTATATCCTATATAAACGTTAAAGTATCCTAAATACTATACCTATATTTATGTAAAATATATAAATTATGCTTACAAGGGGAGAACACTATATTTGGGATGCCAAATTACAATCTATAGCTATGGCTAAGTTTATTATGTTTTAGTATCCTATTAATATGCAAATTATACTAACAAGGGAACACCAGAATTTTTGTATCAGTATTTCTTTTTAAGTTTCGTAAACCGTAAGTATTTATCACTAATTCTCTCGTTTTTATAGTCAATAAACCAAGTGCCCTTTTATGGTCCAAAGTGATCAATTTTCAAAATGCTGCCAAAAATACAATTATTGATGAAAAATGGGTTCTATATACAGTTGTCAGATATTTTTTAAAATATATACAAAAATATTTTTGAAATACAAAACTCTATAAAATGATAAAAATGGAATTTTTTTAACAAACCTAAAATTGAGACCTTGACTTAAATATCAAATTATGGCAAAAAAAATTGTAAAAAGGAATTTACGAGAAAGGAGTTTTTGAAAAATTGAAACTTGTAGAAAATTTTGGAAACTAATGCTTTTACGTGAAAAACTATCATTATGGCAGAAATTTAAAGTTGGTCATTTTACGCCAAAAATAGGCATATTTGAGAGAATTAGTAATAAAATGTCACTTTTTACAAAGCTTAAAATGTAGCTTTTATAAAAAATAAATTTTTCGCGAATAATTCTAAACTTATAATGAATTCATCGCTAACTGCAAATTGTAATTTGGTGTCCCAAATATGGTGGTATCTCCTTGTTAGAGTGTACGTATATTACTTGAAAGCTCTGTATCATTTTTCATTTTTCCATTAAAATCCATGCAGAAAGCAAACTAACCTCTATACTGTTGTTGTTTTGGTCTCGTTTGCCAATCTAGTGTAAAATCAATTTATTGAAATTTTACTATACGTATATATACACCTACAATCTACAATATATATATATATATATATTTTGATGCGTCGGGTACCATTAATCGATAATCAATCGTTAAAATACACGTGTATATAATATTGAATTCACTGCGGGTTCATTTGAGCGGTAAAATGACATTTTCACAATATTTTTATTTTAATTTTGTTTTAACTCTAAAATGTTTGCATGTATTTATGCATAATTAAAATAATGAGGCATTTACTGTTAAAAATATAAACTAAGCGTTTTAATTAAATATTAAAAATTAAAATTGATTTTTTTTGGTTTAATAAATTATTTAGTTAGTACATAAAAAAATGTTGTCAGCATTTTAATATTATAGCATTAAAAATTTTTTTATTGGTGTTGTTTATTTTCGAATTTATTTATTATTATATTATTCAATAACTTACAAAAATTGATTATTATTTAAATATTTAGTGTATAGTTCGTCAGTTATTTTAAAAACTTATGCCTTTATTGATTTTATTACTGGGTAAAATTAGACTACCAAATTATTAGTTTATTTAATCTTTTTTAAGAACCCCCCTCCCTTCAAAACGTCAATTTTTTACCCCTCCCCTTCTGAGAGGGTCTTTTTTGGGTACCCCTCCATATGGACATTTTCCATTAGGGTGTTTCTTATTTCCCAAACTGACTACAGAGATAAATACCGTCCCGAATATAATAATTCAGGTCATAAAACTCTTCTTTAAAAAAAAATTTTTTACATACAGATTAATGTAATGTGCCGTTTTGCAAATAAAAATCCGTAAAAATCAGGAAAAAGGTTTTAAAAACGTTTTAGAAAGCTTTTGAAAATGCTAAAAACTTATTACCTCTAAAATGTTATAAAAGCTTGTTTGGTAACCAAAATATCTAAAAAAAGTGTAAGTTATAACATAAGCGGTAATTTTTAGGTATTTTGAGCAGTTATAAAAGCTGATTTTTGATTGACTCTTTACTAAAATTAGATTTATTTATTTTTTTCAAAAAATCAATGAATAAAACAGTCAAACTGCAGTCGGCATGGATATTTGCTTTGTAGATGACTGTAAATTTTCAATTTTCAAGTTCAAATATCATAAAATATGTTATAATACAGTTTTTTTAGATATTTTGTTACTATCATGGTTTTAGAACATTTCACTGGTAAAAAGTTTTTAGTAAGCTTTCTAAAAGCTTTCCAAAATGTTTTTAAAACATTTTTCCTGATTTTTACCAAATTTCGTTTGCAAATCGGCACACTACATTAACCTTTAGGTAAACATTTCATTTTTAGAAAATAGTTTTCTTACTTGAAGTATCTTATTCGAGCCAGTATTTTCCTCTACAGTCAATTTGGGAAAAAGAAACACCCTAATGTTAATATGTAATTCCGTTTTTGTAGTTTTTTTCAATTTTTTAAGATTATTTTCAGATTTGCGCTTTTGGCAATTTTAAAATCATATCAACCTCCAAAAAGTAATGTTTTTAATTATTGATAACCACGTTGGTTTATATAATATTTAGTTATTTATAATTTTCGTCCAAAGTTTTAATAGTTATTTAGAAAATTTATCAAAATTCAATTGTATAAAACAAAAGAAGAGCTTAATTAAAATTGTTTAAATTTTTAAATTCAATTTTATCTATAAAGTACTGTTCATTTATTATTGAATAACAGTTTCTAAAAATATTTTTTTTATTTTATTCGATCATTTTATATATTAATAATAAAAAGTATATAATAACATAAGTTACGTACATTAAAAAAATAAAATAAGTATATAATATATAGATATAACCTAAAAGCGTAAATTTCTACAATAAATATATATATTTTTATTTCAACATTTTAAAACGATATTGTGTTTATAAACGTAAAAACCCCTTAATAAAAAAAATATATATACAGGGTGAGTAAATTTAATCGATGCACTTAAAAAAACTCTTTTATTTTTAAAATAAAGCAAAGTAATGAAAAATGGTTCATATAAAAGTTTTTAGGTTGGGAGGGGACCATCTGATGAGGGACATTATATTTGGGCCTTGGGGCTCCATCGGGACCAGCAAGACCCAACTTAGGAATTTTAAATGGGAAGTATACTTTTTATTTCAAATTTAGATTCTGCAGCAAATTTTAGGTCCAGATACGATTTTGGTTTAAAAAAAAATACAAGGCCCATTTTTTAACCAATAAAAGCTTTTATGGATCAAAATGAAAATAAAGGTGTTTTTGGTAGCCACTATATTTGGTAGTTTGTTTGTTGTAGGGAAACACTTGATGAGTATTTGAGATTTTGGGTCCTAAAGACCTTAATGGACCCAATTTGGCTTTTTCTAAAGTTTGAAATGAATAAAAAAATTTTTTTGGTAGCTAATACCATTTTTATTGTATACTTATTGTGGGGGACTATTTTTGGTGATTATTTGAGATTTTCGGTCCTACATACTAAAATCTCAAATAATTACAAAAGTCTTCCCCCACAACAAAGATACAATAAAAATGGTACTAAATGGTATTAAATACACATTTATGAAAATATTAAATAATTAAAAACTAAAAATACTATTTTGTTTGTAGCTTCATGAAAGCATAATTTGGCCCTAAGAGGCCCATTAAAGTCTGCAGGACCCAAAATCTCAAATAATCACCAAAAATCTTCCCCCACAATAAAAATACAATAAAAATGGTAGTAAATACCAAAAAAATCTTATTTTTTTCTTTTAGAGCCAAAAGCTTTTTTGGGTCTAAAAAATGAGCCTTGTATTTCCTTAAAGCTCAAATCGTATCTGGACCTAAAATTTGCTGCAAAATTTGAATTTGAAATAAAAAAGTGTAATTTCTATTTAAAATTCTTAAGTTGGGTCCTGTAGGGCCCGATGGGGCCCTAAAATCGAAATCTAATGCCCCTCATCAGATGGCCCCCTTCAAACCTAACAACTTTTATAGGAAACATTTTTCTTTATTTTGCTTTGTTTTCGAGATATTTCAGTGCATTGTTTAAAATGATTCACCCTGTATATAAAGGTATATCGAAAAGTCGTATTTAATACAAGTTTGTTCTTAAGTATGCCATTACATATTATCGAAAAAAATTGTCGATTTTATATATATATGTGTATAGGTAAAGTACATAATTTTTACTTACTTTTTTTATATTTTCTCAGCTTTTAATAATAATAGTACGTTGCCAATACTTTATAGTACTACTGTGTATAGTATTAAAAAAAATAATAAAAAAAAAGCGTTTATTTTTTTGCAATTTTTAATCTATAAAGTCTTTTAATTTTCAGTGTATTACTTTATTTATGCCATAAATTTATAATAAATTGGAACAATTTTATTTTATATTCCCTTTTTTTTTATTACAAAAATTATATTTTATTAGAAAAGTAAAGAAATATTTAATTTTTATTATTACTTATCACATTAAAAATAAATTTTTTAAATATTAGACTGGGTATAAAGAAAATATTTTGGAAATTTAATGTTGTAGCAAAGAATGCCACAGGTCACAATATAATTCTGTTCTGTCTTGGTTGTTAATTTAAGTAGACAATTTTTTACATTTATATGGACTGAGTTTTAGATATTCCAACATTCATTACAACCGACTGGGGCCTTAACTCATTCCAAGTTAAGTATGCCCACTTCTGGACCTTCACTCTTTTTCAAAATTTAGGAAGGGTATCAGGCAGTACCTTTGTAGGTCAGACGATACTGACTTGCAAGTCAAAAGACTTATCAGATTTGACTGATTGATTGACTAGATTTTATTGACTGTTTTGACTGATTGTAGCTAACCTACTATATTATTTTTAATGATATTTTCTTTATAACTATATTTTCTCTTTTATTGTGTAATTCTTTAAATTTTGAATTTAATTGCATTGGTATAAGTTGTATATATTTGAAATTTATTGTATATTTTAATTTTTGTATGTATATTTTAATTTATAAGTAAACAGTGTATCATATTTCTTGTCTTGGCAGAATAAATACTATTATAATTCCAAAATCAGGATGAAAATAAAAATTTTCAAAAATAATTTATTCTGTCGAATCTTCAATATTTATAATCACTTTACATTGTCTCAGCAAGTTATGAATACTTTATAGAAAATAAAATCTTTTGAAACTTAAAATATTGAAAATTAAATTTTTCTAAGTTCAAGGCTAATATATATTCATATAATATAAACCAAAATACACCTGCAACTTTTTAATCTCGGATGAAATCCAATATTTCGAGTAAATAATTAAACTTTACTGCTCAAATACTAAATTTTATGATAAAAGTTACAAAGTAAATATTTAAAATAACGTGTAAAAAAAAATTTTCTTTTTTTTAAATATTTTATTAAACTTTTCTTTTTAAAGTTATTTAACTCGTTAATCGTTTCATAATTAAAAAGAAAAAAAATTTGTTGCTTAGTTTAGAATATAATTAAAGAGTTATAAAAAAAGTTTTTTTCTTCATGAGTTACTTGATTATTATCAAATTTTTTTTTTAAATTGATATTTTTAGTATCAGATATCAGCAGAATATGATTATAGAGTGGCTAATAATGACCTACTCTGGTAGCAACAAAATTAACTGCGTTTCTGTGAAGCCTAATTTGGTACTTAAACTGAAAAATGTCAGATCAATTTAAAGTAAAAAATGATAACTGTTTCATGTAATTACAAACAAAGCAATCTAATTCTCTTACCCCAAATTATTCCTAGTCAAAATAAAAATTATTTTAAGTCCCTAAAAACTTATTATTAGTCCATAAACTTAATTTAATTAAGTTTTTTTTCACCTCCCCACCACCTTAATTTTCACCAACTCTCCATCTCTGTGTTTGCAAATTATTTTCAAATACTTTTTCCTATAAACGTGTTCTAAGTTAAAAATTTTAACCGGTTTGCGATTTAATACAACCATAACGCGCTTGTTTCCCCTAACAGGTCAATATCCTAAGTTATTCAAAGTGACCAATTCTAAATTATTTTAACCTATTGATCGATTTTTATAACGTGAGGTTAAAAATTGATCTTGGGTAATTCCATGGATAATTTAAAATTTTGTTTTATTCGATAAACTAACTTAAAATTAGATGGTTCTCCAAATCTAAAGGTTTTATTTTATTTTCAAAGAATGTTTTGCCGTTTTGCCGTGTTATGGTAAAACTGCTTCCCTAATCAGTCACTAATTTTTTAAAGTTCCGTAAAATATAGCTCTAGAAAACGTAAAAAAAGAAAGATTTTTCGTATTGAAACTATTTGTAATGGATAAAATTTTGAATTCTGATATTTTTGCATATAAAAAAACGATTTTTAAGAACACGTGTGTCACATTTTTCTCTAATTTTAGGACGTATTCCGAAAATATTTTTGTTACAAAAGAGTTTTCGCAAATTCTAAATTCTCGATTTTCCGGATCAGATACTTAAAATTTCAAATATTTTTGTCTAAAAATTTGTGCTATCAAAAAATAAAATAACAGCATTATTTATTTTTTTTTGGTAGTGCTACCTCATTTTTTCTTTATGAATTTTAGAAAATTCGCTGTTACACTTACTGGATTTTTCAGATTTGATACTTAAAAAACTTCAGTACCAATTGGAAGCGTTTTTGGTTTCTGAAAAACATTTTTTAATATAATTGTTTGTTTATCACTGATTAATATTTTGGAACCAAAGCTTTGTCATATGAGGCGTAAATTAAATGAATTTCTTTTAATTTCGCAAAACAGAATCCTATGCAAGTCATAAAATTTCTCTCGTTTTCTTGGTCTTTAGATTTAGAAAGTCAATTTTATCCCCTATAGATTCTCGTTTTTTATTTATTTATTTTATTTGTTGAAAGATTTTAATAAATAGGTTATATTAAATGAATTTCACCCACATAAATTATACTGATTTAAACGACTGAATTATGAATAATTTTATTAATTATATGGTTTCTAGAAAATATTTGATTGATTTGAGACCAGTATTGAAAAAAAACTAATTGTTAATATATTACTCACGAGTTGAAAAAAAGTTTATTTTAGTAAACTTAATTAAGATATTTTATAATGGGCAAAAATGACGCACCGTTCTGGTTAGAAAATAGTATTTTTATGCCCTAAATATATAAAATAATTAAAAATTTAGTTTTAAGAACTATAGCGAATCCTGTTGATTAATTATGATTTTTTATCTTTTGAGAATAAATATGTCAATTTGTTAACAAAGATTAAATGAGAAATAAGCAAAAAAATAAACGATTATGAAAAAAAAAGCATGGAAAAATGATTAGAAATAAAAGTTTGTCAAAATATGAAGTAACTAATAGTAAAAATTAAAAAAAAAGCTTTATATCATCCTTTAAAAAGTTATTAGAAAGCAATGCAGAACAAAAGTCCTCTCTCAAGGGTAAAATACAAACTGTCTAGTATATTATACTCTTTGGATGATTCATGGTCTTTCAAGTAAGTTTTTAATATAAAAGAGCAATTGCATAAACGTTCTATATTTTTCTCTCTTCCAATAAAAAAAAAATAAACTTTTTAGAAAAAAAAAAAAAAATTACAAAAATCTTATACACTACTGTTAAGAGATAAAAAATGAAAATTATGATGAAATGTACTTTAGTTGTAAAATATATAAACTTGTTTAAAAAAAAAATTAGGAAATGCAGTTGTGTACTTGAATTCTTTGCCAATGGATAAAAAATATATATATTTTCTTTTTAAAAAGTTTAGATGAAAATTTTTTTTATATTTCATATTAAATACATATAAATGTACAAAATAGATTTATGTTCTTTGAGAAATATTATAATATGAACAAGTATTTATATGGAAATAAATGGTTTTATAATGTTAAGTAACTTTAGAGTAATTTTTTTTTTACTCACTTTTTTCTTTGAATATATTAAAATTTATATTTATTATGATATTTGTCATATTATATTTTTAAATATTTTCATCATTTTCAGAAAAAAATTTATTCATATAAGCTTTTACTAATGTGCTTTTAGTGCATTTAAGTAAATGATGTAAGAGAAGTTATTTTATGGTCTTAAAAAATAGTCTAAATATTACTTAAAAGTATAAAATATTTAGCGTTTATTAATTAATTTTAAGGCTTTAACGATGATTAACCGAACAAATGAAATCAATTTTTGATTTATTTAACTCAACACTGATAGGTGTACGAATTAATCGTATCTTTTTTTATTAAACCTAACATGTAGTATTTAGTTAACGATTTTTTCAAATCATTATATCAAATATTAATTTTTTTAAAAATTTTAATTTTCAAGAAATTAAATTTTTAATTTATAGAAAGATGTTAGATTGAACTGCTGATCTTAAAAAAAGCAGAAAAAATTTTTTATTTGAGATAAAAAAACGGGCCCTGGGAGGGATTTGAACCCACGATCTCCAGTTCTGTACACTGGTGTTTTAACCAACTAGACTACCAGGGGGACCGCAGATTCTCAGCCTCCAGTGTTGAGTTAAATAAATCAAAAATTGATTTCATTTGTTCGGTTAATCATCGTTAAAGCCTTAAAATTAATTAATTTCATCAATTCGAACGATAAATTCATAAAAAATAATTATAAATTCAGCTTGGATGCGTAACAGCTGTATTTGAGATAACAAAGCGTTCCTGGAGGCTGAGAATCTGCGGTCCCCCTGGTAGTCTAGTTGGTTAAAACACCAGTGTACAGAACTGGAGATCGTGGGTTCAAATCCCTCCCAGGGCCCGTTTTTTTATCTCAAATAAAAAATTTTTTCTGCTTTTTTTAAGATCAGCAGTTCAATCTAACATCTTTCTATAAAAAAAAAAAAAAAAAAAATTTTTTCTGCTTTTTTAAAAAAACAAAAAAAAAAAAAAAAAAAAAAAAATTTTTCTGCTTTTTTTAAGATCAGCAGTTCAATCTAACATCTTTCTATAAATTAAAAATTTAATTTCTTGAAAATTAAAATTTTTAAAAAAATTAATATTTGATATAATGATTTGAAAAAATCGTTAACTAAATACTACATGTTAGGTTTAATAAAAAAAGATACGATTAATTCGTACACCTATCAGTGTTGAGTTAAATAAATCAAAAATTGATTTCATTTGTTCGGTTAATCATCGTTAAAGCCTTAAAATTAATTAATTTCATCAATTCGAACGATAAATTCATAAAAAATAATTATTTAGCGTTTATTTGGCGAATCTTTTGATATTATTAACTAACTTTTAATTTTATTTAAATAAGTTTTAATGTTATTAACTTTTGACTCTTTGCAAAATTTACAAACTTGATAAGATGGTTACAACAAGGCAGTCGTATTATCAAGGTCTCAGCTTTTTCTAAAAATCCGAAGCTTATAACTGATTTGATAATGTAAATTAACTAAATATATTATTTTTTGAACCCAATAAACTGATTCTTACCTTACCAAAATCAAAAAAAAAAAAAAAATTCTCAGCAGCATCGTATCTCTGCATAAAAAATATCTCAAACAGAATAAAAACTAGCTTACTGACTTAGCAAATAAAATATGAGTTTGTAAATATTTAATTTAAAAAGTTATACATATAAACTTTGATGTTTTTGTAACATTAGTATGTAAATAATTCGAAATTGTTATTATTATTAAAATTTTATAAAAAAGAAAAAAAGAAAATAAGTTTCTCTTCCATACACCCTCTGGAGAATTAACCCTAAAATACGTTTGCTTATCTAGATTCACACTTTTATACATTATAGTATTTCCTCGGTGAATAATGCGTAAAACGCACACATCTGTCATGATCTTCGTGTGAATACATTTTATATTATATTATATGTACTTTTTCTAACTTGATTTTCTTTTTCATTCTAATATATATATATATGTATATTTTTTTTTTCTTATACTACTTTATACGTTTTTCTGACTTAGATAGTTTAATTTTCAAGTTGTAATTTATAACAGAAAAGTATATGTATTTAAAAAAAAGTTTTTCATATGTAATAAATTATGTAATATGTTAAATTTATTATATTTTAAGTTACATTTTTCTTTTAAAACCATTTTTTACCCTTTTTTTTAAAAAAAAATTTTTTGATATTAATAATAATTTGCATGCAGAATTTCAATGATTTATGTTTATTATAGGTAGTTTACTGAAATTTATAATTTTGACCCCCTAGAAAAACCAAATTTAGTAAAATTTTCATGAAATTGCTTTTTGGGTCTTTTAGAGAATAGATTGTTTGTTAGAATTTCTCTGAATTTTCTTTGTGTTTGCAGTTAGCTTTAGATCAAGCTTTTTGATTTTAAAGAGGAAATAGTCAAAGAAAACAAAACACATCCGTTAGTTAGCTGCAGTTTACAGAGCAATAAGCTGTATAACATTGGCTTGTTTCTTATAGTTGTAGATGCACTTTTTGACATGTTTTGTGGTTTTTGTAGACAGAACTAAAATGAGTACTTTAAGATGAGCACTTTTTATTTTTGTATATCTAATTACCAAAAGAAATTATACACACAAAAAATAGTATGTTTGTGAATTTTAAATTATATTAGTGGCAATTGGTTCATGATTGAAGCTAAATTAATTTTTAAGCGCCAAACAACGAATTTTATAAGAAAATTTTTATTCAAATAATGCGTATGGAGTTATGAATTATAAGTTTCAAAAGAGTACATATGAAATATAGAGTATGTTTTTAAAGAAAAGGTTTTTAAGCCATTTCTAAAGTAGATTAATTTTTTTTTAATATTATGTGCTTTAAATATTGTCAAAGCATATTGAATTAAGAAAAATTGATCTAATGTAAAAAGGGTTTTATTATACATTTTTGCAAAAGATTTGCCATAAACCGGATTAATTTGCGAAAATCTTTAGATTTTGCATAATTATAAAGATACAGAAAAATTTAATCTGAATCTATAGATTGTTTAGTTTAAAATGCCACTAGTTTTATTTATGCACTCTTTGGTTTTCAAGAATCTCTCCCATCAGAACACATGTATTTTTTTGAAACTTTGACCTTGTTTTTCTCGAAAATTTGGATGTTTGGAGGCTAAAAGTTTGATATCATCATTATTGTGAATATAAGTGTCATAGCTACACTCCTCAATGAAAGAACTAACCTTAAGGTCTCTATAGTTGAAGAAATAAAAAGAATTTTTTTATAGAATACTAAATTATCGATGCTACATACATATGTGAAATTATGTAAAGGTTGCTTTTCATAGGAACGTTATACATAGTACCCCTCTCACATATCCGAAAAGAAAGCTCTTTTGCACTTTTTTTTCTTTTAATAAGTTGATAAATAACATTTTTTTAAAATCACAACCTACTGTGCATTTTTAACTAAGTTATGCGCAGTTTACAACAATTTTAGATCCTAGTAATTTTACGGGAAACTTTATATTGGAATTTAAGAAGAAATAATTTTTAATGATAAAATACGCGTTTAAAATAAAATAAGAAAATCCATCTGTAAAAAAAAATTATCAAAAAATGGGAATTCAACTAAAGTGCTAAAAATGCATAGGGGCGGGCTTATTTTTAGTAGTTCTTTCGGGATAAAATACTTTAGAACCGATTCAAAGACCCAATCATTAGTTTGAAACACGTTTGATTTGAATTTACCCATATAGAAAATCTTGTAATTTATTCTAAGGCATCTTTTGAATCTATACTATTAAAGAAACTTACTAATTTAGTAGTAATGTGTCAGAGTAACTTGTGTATTTTTTTAAGAGTCTGTATCTGTTTTTGGAAGAAGAAAAAACAGTCACCAATTCCAATAGTATCACATAAGTACAGACAATAAATCTAAAAAAAAAAAAATAATCTGACACACGCAGTAAACGCTCTAGCGAACACCTGACAATGATACTGTGGGGGTTTTATATGGAAATAATGAGGATAAAAATGGAAGAATGGTACATTAACACACAAACAAATAAATAATAATGTAATTTACAAAAAAAAGGATGATACAGGGAAATAAAGTAAGGGTAAATGACATTGAATAAAACTAGGGATTGAAAAAAAAGTTTGAACTAAAAGACACAACATATATGCGGATTTTGAAATATTAAAAAGTAATTATTAGTTTAAAATTTCTCAGTAAATATTTGTTTTGTGAATAATTTATGTTACTGAGTGCATGGATAATTTATGTATGACGATAAAAAATGATTAATTAATTTATATGCAAACAGAATATTATAACATATTTTTAAGTATATACGCTTTGATATTGACGCATATTGAGCGTAAAATTTACTCTTTTCGATATATTATATAGATTGTTTTTGTCTTCTTGAACAATTTCATCTACACCCACATATAAAGAAGAATCGATGAATCGCTCGTCATATTATCGTTCTGCTCACGGTTGGTCAGTCACGTACAATGGTTTTCGTAAACGAGGTCTGAATTATTGTATATTTTTTCTTTATCTCTTTTTTTTTTACCATGTTTCTATCTCCGTTTTTTTATCTCCATCTCATTTTATTTATTATATTATGTGTAAAATATAACATATACGAATGTATCAAAAGACTCAGTCTTTTACCAGCTCATCAAAATCTGCACCCTATTCAAAATACACATTGTAGTATAATACACATATTATAAATATAACTATGCCTTAGTCAAACTGTTAGAGCAGGAATTTCGCGTGGTTAATTTCAAAAAAATATTTATATTTATATATATAACTATATTAGACTGTCATTAAAAAAAAAATATTTCGATATTTTTCGATATTTCGAAAAAAGTTTACATTCATTTAAAAAAAATTTATAATTGGAGCCAGGCAAACAGATGGACTCTTATGGAAAAAATTATCTAATCTTATAAGATCTTCGGTTATTAGGTCTCTAAAGATCTCTAGATATCGAAGATTATTTAGATTTATTTTGATTTCCTTGATTTCTTTTGATGGTCTGTGGAGTAGTTTTAGAAATTTTATTTTTTAGGAAATGTAGACTTTTTTATTCAGAGCTTTTAAGAATAATTAATTTTTTTTTTAAGTTATGGCCTAATATACATATATATGCGAAGTATTTTATTTGTCAATTAATATTTTAACTTTTTTTTTCTTAATTTTTTTAATAAGTAATAAAAAATCCAAAGTCTTAAAAAATTAAAAACAATTAAAAACAAAATTGGATTATCTTTTAGATTTTCAAGTTTAAAGTTATATATGCAATTATTTATTTATATTTATTTCGAAATATTTTAAATTATATTTCAAAAAGTTTCACATAAAATTTAAAGTGTCGATTTCAATTCATTTAACAAATTACATTTTTGTAAAAATATCGAAAATCTTGTTATTTTTTTTAAATACTAGGAAATACACAGTTTTTGCAATTAAAAAATAAAATTAAATTATCTTTTTTCTTCGTATTTTTATTAGATATATTTAACAAAATCAATCCAATTTGTTTATAAAATTTAAATTAAATTTCCAGGAATAAAAAACAAATCGTTTCACACTTTTCAGTATTCTTTTATTATTTTTTTTTATTTATCTGATAACTCAATTCAGAATTTATATAACTTATATAAAATGCTGCAAGTAATTGGCACTATAACAAAATATTTTTAATGGTTTATTTTACCTAGTAAAAACAATAATTCTAGATATTAGTACTTTCATAAAAAAAAACTTAACTACGTACAAAAAGAAAAAAAAATATGATGTTTTTTCAATTTTTTTATATAAAAAAATTTGAAGAAAAAAAATTTCGAAAAATTACGTATCAAATAGACAAATCCTTTAAAAACGATAATTCTAGATATCAGTACTCTCATAGAAAGAAATTAAGCACTACGTTCTAAAAAAAAAAAATGGCGTTTTTTGTATTTTTTGGCAGCAAAAATTTTATGAGAAAAATTTTCAAAAAATTACGTATCAGATCCAAAAATTGACTATAAACGATATTTCTAAAACTAGTACTCTCATAGAAAAAAATTAAGTACTAGGTCCGAAAAGAAAAAAAAAATTGTTATTTTTTGTATTTTTTGGTGAAAAAAATTTTGAGAAAAAAATTTTCAAAAAATAAATTATAAGATTCAAGATATCGAGTAAAAACGATATTTCTAGATATCAGTACTTTCATGGAAAATAATGGGGTATTACATCTAAATTAAAAAAAAAAAAGTACCTCGAGATTTTTTGGTAAAAAAAATTTTAATAAAAAAATTAGGTCTTAATGTTATACTGGTTGTGAAATATCACCGGTTGCACTCCAACATACATACATACATACATACATACACGGTTTTTTAGCTTCCTGAGGTTTCAAAATGTGCCCTATGAAAAAAATCTTTGATCTGCGCAGATCTGTAATTTTTATTTTTCATATCTGTACAGATCTGTATTTTGCCACTTTCTGCGCATATCTGTACAGATCTGTAAAATTAAAAAATTGGCTATCCACGGTAAATAGGGAATTCATGGAACGCATTCCTATAAAAAAATGGTTTATTATAAGGGATTTTATGAAATTCCATCCTGTAAAGAAAAGTTTCAGGGCTTTTAATAACAACTTTTAAAAACGCCTAATTTGATTATTCTTAATATTTCAACGACTTATTACGAGTTATCATAAACTGTATTACTTATAAATATATCCAATATTAAAAAGGTACCCAAATTATACAAAAAAAACGCTGCCAAGTAATTGGCACTATGGTTCCTCATTAACAATTTTTTTTATGGTCTCTTTTACCTAGTAAAAACAATAATTCTAGATATTAGTACTATTAGAAAAAAATTAAGTACTACGTCCAAAAAGAAAAAAAATACTGCTGTTTTTGTTATTTTGTTTATGCAAAAAATTTTGAGAAAAAAATTTTCAAAAAATTGAATATCAGATTCGAGATATAGAGTATAAAAACCATATTTTCAGATATTATTACATAGAATTAAATGAGATATTACACACAAAAAAATATATATATATATATTGCAGCTTTTTTTATTTTCTTTTTAATTTTGAGAAATAATTTTTGAAAAAATTAAGTATCAGATCCAAAAAATTCCTATAAACGAGGTTATTAGAACTACCATAGAAATAAATTAGGTGTTACGTCCAAAGAGAAAACAAATTTGGTGTTTTTTGTATTTTTTTGTGACAAAAATTTTGAGAAAAGCTAATTATAAAATTCAAGGTATCGAGTAAAAGCGATACTTCTAGATATTTGTACTTCCGCGGAAAAAAATGAGGTATTACATCCAAATTAAAAAAAAAGCAGTTTGAGATTTTTTGATGAAAAAATTTTTGAAAAAAAAATTAGGTCTGGATTTGAATGGATTTAAATGGATTTGGGTTTAAATTGGATTTAAATATTATTTTAATTTGGATTTAAATTCACAATGGTTTTGAAATATCACCGATTACATACACTCACACACACACACATACAGACTTTTTTTAAAAACCGGTTTTTTAGCTTCCTGGGGTCTCAAAACGTTCTTATATGCCAAAAAATCGAAAATCAAAATTTCATCTATCACAATGGTTCCCCTATGAGGAACCAAAATTACAATGATTAGAAATTTAATAAAAATTAAAAAAACATCTTTCATAATTATTTGGTGAGATAAATTTAAGATATTTCATCTATGAAAAAGAAAATCTATATTTCTATGAGAGTGATTCTTAGTGAATTCAGCAAAAGTTTCCAGGTCGGGTCGCTGAAACCGGCTAAAAACTTTTTTTTGCCAATTACCTATCCAAAATGGACTATGTCCCCAAATTTTAGCCCTTAATATTGAAAACTAAGCCCAGGGCGAATTTTTGAAAAAAAAAGACGTTTTCATCTTTCCTCAGCCACCCATTCTTCTTTTATGTGCCATTCCTTCTGGAAATCATTAAAAATAATGAAAAAAGAGGTACTATAGTAAAATTTCCTCAGGAATCCAGTCATGCCATTAGTTTTTGAAAATTCCTACACGGGGAGCCAGAAAATCGATAAATTCACAGGGTATATTACGCAAACTACAGAAAAATTGTATATCCGAATTTTTTATTGAGCTTCTCAGGAAAAGCGTGTTTTTATATATATTTTCGGATGCCTTATCAACCTAGATGCGATCGAACTTCCTAGACCCTAAAATAACCGAAAAATCGTGAATTTTTCTCAATTTTTCTCATTTTTTAGCAGTTTTTTTGAATTTACCCGCTCTAAATGACTCCGAACGATTTAAACAAGGTAAGATTCAGATTTCCAGGGAAATTTCACATACTTTCTATATTTAAATAATTTTTAGGCTTCGACGTAAACGAGCTCACACCAAATGCCTTAAATACAAAATTTTGATTTTTATCGTTTTTTAGCAGTTTTTTTGAATTTTCCCGCTCTAAATGACTCCGAACGATTTAAACAAAGTGAGATTCGGATTCCCAGGGAAATTTTACATATTTTCTTAATTTAAATAATTTTTAGGCTTTGATGTAAACGAGCTCACACCAAATGCTTTAAATACAAAATTTTGATTTTTATCGTTTTTTAGCAGTTTTCTTGAATTTTCCCGCTCTAAATAACTCCGAACGATTTAAACAAGGTGAGATTCGGATTCCCAGGGAAATTTTACATATTTTCTTTATTTAAATAATTTTTAGGCTTTGATGTAAACGAGCTCACACCAAATGCCTTAATACAAAATTTTGATTTTTATCGTTTTTTAGCAGTATTTTGGAATTTTGCCGCACTACATGACTCCGAACGATTTAAACAAGGTGAGATTCGGATTCCCAGGAAAATTTTACATATTTTCTTTATTTAAATAATTTTTAGGCTTTGATGTAAACGAGCTCACACCAAATGCCTTAAATACAAAATTTTGATTTTTATCGTTTTTTAGCAGTTTTGTGTGTACTTTTTCTGTTTAAGGTTCCTAATAAGATTTATTATATCGTATATAATAACAACTTAATAAATATTATATTATTAAAGATGTAAACTACTAATAATCTTATTTCCGAAAAAAATTTTAAATAATTTATATTTAGCGCTAAAAATAATAAACATTGTATATAAAAAATTTAAAGCTATGTGGCGTGGCAATCGTCAATGTTTAGAAGATTTATTAGTAAATAAATGAGTTACATTAAAAACATTTTTATTGTATTCATATTATTCATTAAAACATTAAGCTACGTAAATTGTAAACATGACGTAGTAGCAGTTAAGGTTTTTCAAAAATATATTGTAAGGTAACTTGCCTCAAATTAAGAAAATTGAGTATGTTAGCGATGGTTGTCCGGGACAATACAAAAATTGTTCCAACCTATACAATTTATGTCAACATAAAAAGAATTTTGGTATTGATGCTAAGTGGGTATTTTTTGCAACTTCTCACGGTAAATCAACTTGTGATATCATTGGGGGTACGATAAAAAGAGATACAAGCAAAGAAAGTTTACATAGTGAATTTGATAATCAAATAATGAATATAAGCCGCATTCATGAATTTTGTGAACATCATTTACCTACAATAAAAACAATAATAATAAGCAGAGAGGAGTTAAGCCTGGAACGTGACACAACGTCATCAATTGCGCATACCATTCCAGGAACACGAAATTATCACGACTTTACTCCATTATCAAATACAATAATTGGCTGTAAATATTTAAGTTCAGATGAAAGTTATTTCTTAAGATTTAATTTGTTGAAAAAATAGCTTATAAATGGTCAGCAAATACTTATGTCTCTTTCGTAATCTCAAATACTTGGGCGGTAGGTTTTATTACAGATATAATTAAAAAGATGAATTAATAGCTGAAATATCTGTATTACAAAGTTTTTCAAAAAATATCTACAAATGGCCTGGTACTGAGACCCGTGTTAAAGTAGGCTTTAATGAAATTTTATACAATGTATCAAACTACATTGTATAAATGAAAATGAAAATGATTCAATTCATCACTCATTCCAAATACACTCAACATCTAAAGAATTTGGATTCTATTTGTGAATAAATTATCTAAATTATAAAAATATTTTCTGAATATTATGTAAATATCAATAAAATTTTTTTAATAGAATAATTTTCTCCTTTTTAAAAAACTCATTCTTTTAAAGATTATCAAAATATGTAATTCATTAATTATTATTTAAAAAATTTTTTTTCTCTAAAGAATAGCTATATTTTATAGAATGTAACTCCGAATTCTACCTAGTGACCAATATAGAGCTAAAAAATAATTTAAATTTATACAATTTTCTATGAACTCTTTTACACTAAAGCCAAAAAATTATTAAAGTATAGAAAAAGTTTAAAATTTTACTGGAAACCCGAATTTGACATTAATTAAATCATACAGGGTCATGTAGTACGGCAAAATTCCAAAATACTGCTAAAAAACGATAAAAATCAAAATTTTGTATTTAAGGCATTTGGTGTGAGCTCGTTTACATCAAAGCCTAAAAATTATTTATATAAAGAAAATATGTAAAATTTCCCTGGGAATCCGAATCTCACCTTGTTTAAATTGTTCGGAGTCATTTAGAGCGGGAAAATTCAAAAAAAATGCTAAAAAAGGATAAAAATCAAAATTTTGTATTTAAGGCATTTGGTGTGAGCTTGTTTACATTAAAGCCTAAAAATGATTTAAATAAAGAAAATATGTAAAATTTCCCTGGGAATCCGAATCTCACCTTGTTTAAATCGTTCGGAGTCATTTAGAGCGGGGAAATTCAAAAAAACTGCTAAAAAATGAGAAAAATTGAGAAAAATTCACGATTTTTCAGTTATTTTAGGGTCTAGGAAGTTCGATCGCATCTAGGTTGATAAAGCATCCGAAAATATATATAAAAACACGCTTTTCCTGAGAAGCTCAATAAAAAATTCGGATATACAATTTTTCTGTAGTTTGCGTAATATACCCTGTGAATTTATCGATTTTCTGGCTCCCCGTGTAGGAATTTTCAAAAACTAATGGCATGACTGGATTCCTGAGGAAATTTTACTATAGTACCTCTTTTTTCATTATTTTTAATGATTTCCAGAAGGAATGGCACATAAAAGAAGAATGGGTGGCTGAGGAAAGATGAAAACGTCTTTTTTTTTCAAAAATTCGCCCTGGGCTTAGTTTTCAATATTAAGGGCTAAAATTTGGGGACATAGTCCATTTTGGATAGGTAATTGGCAAAAAAAAGTTTTTAGCCGGTTTCAGCGACCCGACCTGGAAACTTTTGCTGAATTCACTAAGAATCACTCATGAAAAAGAAAAGTTATTTTTTCATGTATTTTATATTTTATTTACCAGAGATTATTCTTAGGGTTTTTTAAAACTTCCCAAAATGATGTCATTTTGCCATATGGCACCCCCCTCGCTCCTGAAATTACATGTATGTTTAAAACTTTTGTATTAAAATAATTTTGATTCACCCCCTTTTACCCCCAAAATATTTAATTTATTAAAAGCACTGTTTTTTCCAATTTTAAAATGTCTTCATGGGTTTTTTGGGTCGCAAAATTCAATAATGCTTTAAAAAAAGATAATTAAGGTATTTCTGGAGGAAAATTAGCTCCATTTTCACCCCTTTCACGTCCTAAATATTTAAATTTAATAAAAACTTTGATTATTAATTTCAAAGTTTCCAAAAATAAAAAATGAAAAGTAAAAAAAGGGTGTTAAGATATTACTGGTGATAAATTCGCCGTTTTTTAACCCTTTTTATCATCCTAATATTTAATACTTATAAAAACTTTTTTTTTTAATTTTAAAATGTCTATACGGGTTTTTTGAGTCGTAGAATTCAAATAATGTTAGAAATGTCATTCAATGCATTGCTGGGGGTAAATTAACCTCTTTTAGTTCTTAAATAATCTCCTTATTATAATATTAAATGAAATGTATGGTTAAAATCTGGTTTATTTTATTTAAAAAGACATTATCAGTTACCAAAAGAAAATATAAAATTAAGAAATAAAAATTTTTCAAGTATTTTTAAGAATTAATATTTGGAGAAATAGAGGTGAAAAAATAGCAAATTCACCCCTAAGCAATGCGTTAAATTTCGGACATCATATTTGAATTCTATATGACTAAAAAAACTTGAAAAAACCCGTATAGACGTTATTAAATTAAAAAATATAGTTTTCTCAAATATTAAATTTGGGGTGAAAATGGAGCTAATTTACCTACAGAAATGCCTTAATTACCTTTTTTTAAGGCATTATTGAATTTTGTGGCCCGAATAACCCTTAAAGACATTTTAAAATTGAAGTGGATTTATTGTCTATTCAGTAAATTGGGAAAAATTAATGAATGAAGAAGACCTTTTTAATTTTTAGTGAAGCCAAAATTAATGAAAATTTTTCATATCTGAATTATACAAAAAAATTAAAACCAATGATTTTACAGACAAAATTACAATAAATGATGGTAGTCAATGTTATGCTTCGATCAAATATTATTTTCAATATAGCAATGATCTATGTAGCATTTTATAATTATGAGATTGTAGAAGACAGGCGAATTATAATTCAAAAGTTCAGTTTATTAGTTTCAAATATTTTACCAGCTGAAAAAAGTAATGTTTTAAATATTTTTAAAATTCCAGATATTAGCTCAATTACTAATGTTTTTCTAAATAATAATTATTTATTGAATGTTTTTATGTAAAAATATATTGTATCTGATTCTTTTAACTCGTGAATTACATTTAAAAGAGTATTATTTTTTTATATATTTATAGATTTTTTTGTTACTGTTTTTTTTTAAATTTAAATCTAGCATAAAAAATATTTATAAAATTTATAAATTTAAAAATATTTTCTTTTTAACATAAAAGTTCAAACATAATCGTTTTTCTTTACAGGATGGAAATTCATTAAATCCCTTATAATAAACCATTTTTTTATAGGAATGCGTTCCATGAATTCCCTATGTACCGTGGATAGCCAATTTTTTAATTTTACAGATCTGTACAGATATGCGCAGAAAGTGGCAAAATACAGATCTGTACAGATATGAAAAATAAAAATTACAGATCTGCGCAGATCAAAGATTTTTTTCATAGGGTGCTTATATGCCAAAAAATTGGAAATCAAAATTTCATCTAAAACAATGCTTCCTCTATGAGGAACCAAAAAATTTTCTACGGAAATTGTATTTATTTTTTATGTATATTTTTGAAAAAAAGCAATAAATATTGTCAAGTAAACTAATATTTTTATTAAAAAATGTAGTTTCTGAAAAATGAAATAAATAAATAATTTAAAAAAGTTTTTCTTTAGTGAGTTACTAAAAGGATTTTTTTGTTAATGTGACGTCATGAATGAAATCACTTCAGATTAGAAACCCTGCAACTAGATCAAATTTCAAAAAAATTGCTCTAGGAAAAATTTTATTCATAAAGTAGTTACTGAGATCGCGAGGATACACCTTTTCATACATACATCCCTACACACATCAAGGTTTTTTGAAAACACACCTTTAATTTAAAAGGTAATATAAGCATTTGATGGCATCGAAATGACTTGGGGACCAAATTTCTCCACGAATTGGATAATTTAAAGACTTTTCTGTGTTTTGACCTGACAAACTTATAAGGCACGATTTTATCTATATGTATTGCATACATAGGGTGATCGTACCTAAAAACTCGAAGAAATCCTTAAACATGTACATTTTTGGAACTGCCCAGCAACTTTAAAGTAAATCAGTATAATAGTTATCGGGCAATCGTGCATGAAATATTTAAAAATCCTGTTTCGAATTGGATAGTAAATTTACTACCCAGATAGTAATTATCCGGACAAAAATTTTTACATTTTTATTTATCAGCAAATATAAGAAAATTTTGAAAAATTGAGGTTTAGGAATTATTTAAAGTTGCACTTTCGAGAAAAAATATTTTGGGACGATTTTTGTGGGCCCTAAGTCCAACTTAGGCTCAGTTGTCGTGAAAACTTTTGTATTCTGATGAATAAAAACTAATTGAAATATTGAAAATTTTCAGCTAAAATTTTCAATAATAAATAACCAAAACTATAAAATAACTTCCGATCTAGTATATAAATAAATATATCATTACACTTCTATTTATAACCCATTATATTTTTCTTTTTTACGACCTCATTGTGTACCTGTTGGTTTCTCACATTTTTGCAATAATAAACCAAAAGCACACTTCATAAAATGTAATAAAATCGTGTTAAAAAATAATAACGATAAAAAAAAAAGTTGTCATAAAGTGATACAAGGTAAAAAAAATAGTAAGGTATTAAATTATGTTAAAATTTATGTGTATTTGTGTCTATAACATATATTAAAGTAGGAACGTTTGATGGTATTTACCCTAATTGTAATTGGGATTGTAGAGGGATCGTTTTTCCGAACCCTCATGTTTGAAAAGTTAAAATTTCATGCAAAATATATAAATATGATGGTTTATCTAAAGTATTAAAAGAGAAAAAAAAAGATAAAAAAAACCATCGAGACTTCTTTGAAGCAAACGATAATTTATTCAAGAGTCTCTTTCTCTTTGAGAATGGTTAGACATTGAAGAAAACGAGAGACATAGAATGAATAAAAAAAAGAAAAGAAAGCACACTGATTGAAAGGAAGTTCGTAGGAGAGGAAGGAAATGAAAACACCATGATGATAAGAGATAAGAGCTAGGAAAAGATTTTTTTTTTTAAGAAGAAAATTTTCATTTTAATATACATTTTAATTATATATACTTTGTCACTTCAATAGAACTATGGCATTTCATATAAAATTTTATCTCTTTTGTGCATCTTTTAAGAAAAGACTTAAAATTTATTTTTATAATGAAACATTAAAAAAAAAAATATTAATGTATTAAGATTTTAAATAAGTATGCAGCTATGGGTAACAATCAAATATTAGCATCCACAATATTTTTAATTTTTGAATTTTGAAAAATTTGCAGAAAAATCCTAATAGTAAATGAAATTACAGGACATTGTAAAATACAAGACATTTTCTGCTTAGTCAAGTAGAAATCAGAAAATTTTATACTTTAAATTCAATTTCAAAGCACCAATTCAATTGGATTTTAATAATTTCAGAGAATTTGCTAAAGTTTTCTGCAATAAATAAAAGTTTTAGGTTTGATATTTTTTAAATTACTATTTTTTTGAATTTTTCGTAATTTAAGAAGGAAAAAGTTCTCACGCATGTGCAGTCTAAATAAAATTTTGAACCTTTGTATCAAACCGGGAAATTCTGTATAAGCACCCAAAAGGAAAACATATTTTTCACGGCAAAATAAGCATTTGACATCAAGAATAAGAATATTTTTAGTCAATAAACCACAGTAGGCCAAAAACAGAAAATCAGCTGCCAAAAATCAAGGATTTAACCTAAAAAGATAAAATTAAATTCCGAAAAAAAATAGTTTTGGCCGATTTCTAAAACCCTTGAGTTCAATTTGGACTCATTTGGAGTGAAACACCTCACATACACAAACGGCTTACATTTTTAACCTTGCCATTAGAGAAAAGGTCCCTCAGAAAAAAATTTAAACATATAAATGGATAATAGGACAAATCAGTAGTTTAAAGCTGTTCAAACAGCTTGAGAAAAAATTTTGAGCAAAAGTTCAAAAAAAATTTTTTTAGACAAAAGGGTTTGTAATGTAACCAGCAATTGACATTGTTAATTTAGTTATAATTAAAAGTACCTTGTTTTTTCCACGAAAGTTTCAGTTCATTATTTTTCAATTTCTTGTAAAATCTCATTTTTTGCGGCATTTTTTTTTATTTTTGATAAAAAAAAACGTGTATAAATTTAATCAGATCGGAGAAATAAATTGATACCAAGTCTCATATTTATTCTTTCAAAGCTTTTACAGTGGAGCTCTTTCTGGTGAGTATTTATGGACTGCTCTTGGATTAATTTTTAGCAGTGCCATGCATATTGGTACTTTTTACATGTCCAAAGAGTTATCGAAATTTCCTTCTCGAGATTTAAGCTAGAAATAAAAACCAAATTAAATCCAGCAATTTAAATACCTTATTCCCTTTAATCCACTAGACAAAAAGGGTTCCATAAAATCAATAGAGTTAGTATTATTTAATTAATTGAAATTAAAATTAAATAAATGTATTTTTAAAATTTATTTCCAAGAGAAATTTTAATTATTTTAAGTTTATTTTAATAAATTTTTATTATTCCAATTAAATCTATTCCTTTTTATTCTAATTAAAAAAAAAGAATCACAAAATGATTGATTTTAATTAATATTATTCTCAATTATTTTCATTTGTACTATTTATTTTACAAAATTGATTTTTCTCTTTTATTATTTTGTGGGTTTAATATTTTGCTCTAAATAATAATAATTAGACATGTTAGTTTTCTTTTAATTTTTAGAGTTTATGTAATTAAGTTTAAAAAAATTTGGTATTTTAAAATCGGTATCTGTGATGACGACATAACTCCCACCTATTAAAAATATATTTTATAAACGTAGCAGAATCCTGATTCTAAAATTTTGAAAATTATTTTCATTTAATTTATTACTTATATTGATATTTTTCTAAATTTTATTTTAAGTTTTAAAATAGCTTTATCAATGTCTGATGATGATATTTTCTAAATAGTAGTCTAATAGATACATGCAACACGTAATTTCTTTTACTCTTCTGTAATCTATTTAACGCTTTTCTTATTTCTTCTTTAACTTGAAAGATAAGATCATTATTTGAACCGTGAAATCAGCTACGTGAAAATGTATAGAAGAATTTCCTGCAAGTTATGTTGCACTACACTAATCACTATGAATGTATACAAGTTTTTTTCTTCTAAATTCCTAAGAAATAAAATAAATTTTTAGATAACTTTGTTTGTATTTTTATTAATACAACTAAGTAATTGATATAAAAACAATCAACAAGTTAATTATCAAATTAATTTTTTTTACAATGTGCATTTATATGGACATTGAACTTATGATCACAAACATTTACGGTTATAACCATAGACCAACCAATTTGATCTCACTACCAATTAAACATAATAAATCATTTCCTATACCCATATCAAATAAATTTTCAACGTTTTTTTCTTGTAAATAAAACCATATAATAAAAATGCTTAGAATTCCTGAAGTCCTGAAACCCCTTTTTGCGTTTGGTAATTGCCTTGTGTATAACTTCCCCTGTGTTAAATTACAATTTATTTGAGCTATTTTTCGTTTACTACTAGCGTGAGTAAAATTGTATTAAAACAAGCCTATAAACGTTTCTAAACGAACGATAATATAAAGTTTTTTGATAAAGTCAAATCTATTTCATAGAATAATACTTGATTCATATTATATTTAAATGTAGCATATAATAGCAAGAGGGTAAAATCCGGAAATTAAATTAAAATTCTTAGTATCAATTGTATTAAACAATTTCCTTATGTAATTGCTATGTAAATTAGCATTTATATTAAATAATATAATTTTAACAATACTTTATATATACAAAGTATTAAAAAGATTTTCAAGTATTTGATAGACTCGTAGGGTGACACGTTGATAGAACGCTAAAGAATTTCGATTAGTATAATGTATAAAAAATTTCAATTGCAAAAATTAAATAAAAAATTGAGTCATACTTTTTTTTAATTAAGAACAATTTTAGAAAGTAAATAATAATTAAAATTAATTTAAATGTTTATTTTAAAATTTTTTAATTACTTAATAAAAAGATAAAAAAAATATAAATTTTATTTAAGTACATTTAAAAGGGAATAATTATTTAAGAATATAGCGTAACATAAATATAACCTATGCAAATTTTACATTTTAACATTTTATCTTATTCGTCATATATATGCAGAATAAAATACAGAGAGAGGTAGAGATAGGTTAACGTTTTATTTCTAGATTTTTAATGAGAGAACATTTTATTATGGAAATTCTTAATTGATTTTTTATATATTAATTATTTATGTAAAATAATATTAAAGTATAGGAATAACTTATATATGAACTTATCTCATACTTTTTTTTCGAATATTTATGGGCGAGTGATTTTTCGTAAAATATTTTTGTAGATGATCAATTTTAGAAAAACGAAATAGGTGTTTAAGTAAAATATTTTACGAAAAAAATCATCTGGGTTAGGAAATAAATATATTTTTATCTTTATTTTAAAATCAGTTTTTCAAAGCAGGTTTCTTATAATGAACAGACTTTATCAAATCAATAATAGTTTGAAAAATGCGACGCAGCTTCTTTATTTAAAATAAAATCATTTAAAGCAAGTAGTAATTAAATGGATTTTTGATAGATGAGAATAATAAAAATTAATGTTGAAGATTAAATAAAGAAATGATAAGAATTAAAATAAGATCAACTTTGGGCAGTATAAAAAGGAGGATGATCATGTATTCCTCAGCATAAGATAAATACCGAAGCCGGAAAGTATACTGGTAGGGAGAGAGGGAGAGAGAGTGCAAGTTAGGGGACTAGGCCCTGCCTGGTGGTGTAGGACTAGGCAGTCGTGGTGTAGGACATGGGGGCGGTAAAAAGAAAAAAATCTCGCACAAAAAGAACCATAATGGTTTTCCATATGATAATCCAAATGGTTAACCATAAGGTATATTATTGACCCAAAAAGGTTATTTAAATATTTTCCGATTTTCCAAGATGGCGGACCTAAAAGCATCAAAAAAGCAAGTTTCTGCATTACCTGGGGGGTTTTTGAGGTTGAGAAAAACGTTTTTATGGATGAAAATATTCATTTTTTCACCCCACTATATTTTCCGATTTTCCAATATGGCGGACCAAATAATATAATAGAATGAACTTTTTACATTACTTGGGGATTTTTGAGGATGAGAGAAACGTTTTCATAGAGGAAAATTTTTATTTTTTTACCCCCATATTTTCCAATTTTCCAAGATGGCAGACTAAAAATCATTTAATAAGCAACTTTCTACATTACCTGAGGATTTCTGAGGTTGAGAGAAACGTTTTCAAGAGAAAAATTTTTATTTTTTTTTCCGAACATATTTTCCGATTTTCCAAAATGGTGGACCAAAAAATACAAAAAAATTGAATTTTCTGCATTTAATTCTCTATTGAAATTTTTACATTTAAAATGAAGAAAATTCACTTTTTTGTATTTTTTGGTCCACCATTTTGGAAAATCGGAAAATATGTTCGGAAAAAAAAATAAAAATTTTTCTCTTGAAAACGTTTCTCTCATCCTCAGAAATCCTCAGGTAATGTAGAAAGTTGCTTATTAAATGATTTTTAGTCCGCCATCTTGGAAAATTGGAAAATATGTTGGGGTAAAAAAATTAAAATTTTCCTCTATGAAAACGTTTCTCTCATCCTCAAAAATCCCCAAGTAATGTAAAAAGTTCATTCTATTATATTATTTGGTCCGCCATATTGGAAAATCGGAAAATATAGTGGGGTGAAAAAATGAATATTTTCATCCATAAAAACGTTTTTCTCAACCTCAAAAACCCTCCAGGTAATGCAGAAACTTGCTTTGTTAATGCTTTTAGGTCCGCCATCTTGGAAAATAGGAAAATATTTAAATAACCTTTTTGGGTCAATAATATACCTTATGGTTAACCATTTGGATTATCATATGGAAATCCATTATGGTTCTTTTTGTGCGAGATTTTTTTCTTTTTACCGCCCCCATGTCCTACACCACCAGAGCCTAGTCCCCTAATTTGCTCTCTCTCCCTCTCTCCCTACCAGTATACCTTCCGGCTTCGGTAGATAAAAGTACAAAAAATTTATAGTAGATGGAAAAGTATATACGTATGGAGCGAAGAAGAAGAAAATATGGCATTCATGAAAACGTAGTTGAAAATAGAAAAATCAAAATAATAATAAGGAATATAAGTAATGTTTGACTTTTTTGTATGAAAAGAAAAATAGAGTTTGAAAGAAAATTTTTTGAGAAAGAAAATCGTGTATGTATTTAACGTATTGTGCGATCCTTGATTTTTCTCTCTTCACCATTTTGAATATGATTTTTATTTTCGTGCGAAGAAGATGATTTGAATATTGGCTTACATTTTCTAAAATCTGTTTGGATGTCATTAATGAATTTCTGTGATTTTGTTTTTAAACTGCTTGATACGTCAGACATGTGTCTCGATGCTACGTACAGTGAAGGAAAATGGACAAAAATCGCTCTTGGACTGAGTTTTTGAACTATCGACTATAAGTCTGCTTTCGTGTCTTACTGCGGATTTTTCATATTTATTAATTTTTATTTAGCCTATTTACTAAAAATGCATTTTATGCGAGATTCTAAAGTATGCAAAAATTATGATTAAATATTTTTTGACTTCAAAATGTTTTTTAATTTTTATGTATATAATGCAGGATTAACACAAAAAAATTTCCCGTTTATTTTAGAGAGCAAAAATGTAGGAAGTGAAAATTTCGATAAAGGAATAGGTTGAAGTAGTGATAATAGGCTATTTAAAAATAAAAAATTTGAAAAATCCGCAGTGATGCACGAAAGCCGGGTTATTTTAAAGCCGTTCAAAACAGGTTTCAAGACGACCCGGTGATGAAAAATAGTCAAAAAATAGTCTAATATATGTTCATCGAAGGTTGCACGCTATGTAAAAAATAGTCGATTTTTTATAGATTGACTATTTTTCATCACCGGGGATAGTTCAAAAACTCAGTCCAAGAGCGATTTTTGTCCATTTTGCCACACTGTGCTACGCCTGTGAATTGCATATTTACTCCAGTTATAACAGGGTTTTGGTTGTAAGGTTACTAGGAATCACCAAATTAGATCAAGTATAGGTTTCTTGGATCACTGATCACAAATTTTGGGGTCATTTGGTAAAGAAATTGGCCCCAAAATGGGGCATAATTAATACATTCGCTCTTTGAGTGCCCAAATTTTGCACCTAGGGGTTTTTTGGGTCGTTGATTAAGAATTTCTGTGATTTTTTTATGAAACATTAATATTCGACCTATAAATTAAGCAAAATTACCCCTAACAGGGGTAGTTTTGCTATTTTCGCATTTCAAGCTAATTTAAAGGTGAAATATTAATTATACCTCAAAAAATCACTGAAATTCTTGAAAAGTGACTCAAAAAGACCCTAGGCCAAACCCAAGCACTCAAAGAGTGAAAAATACTTTTTGTTGGGTAAAGCCCCAATTTCTTTATCAAACGATCCCGAAATTCATGATCAGTGACCCGAAAAACCTATACTAGACACCAACTTTGATGTTTGTCAATAACTATACAACCAAACCCGTATTATGACTGGAGCAATTCATAAAATAGTATTAAATATTAAAATTAAATAAAAACGTGATTTCTGACATTGCAAAAATAAATTAAATTTAATTAAACTAAAGAAAACTAAGAGGCTTTTGTTTTACTGTTTAATAAAGTTCATCTTTGATAAATTTTGCTTAGCTTTTGTAAAGCAAAGAACAGGATGAAAGTGTGAAAATAATCAGTAATTATTAACACTTATAATTAATTAAAATTTTAATTCTCTGATACTATTTTGTCTTGTTATTGGTATTTTTAGCCGAATGTTTGTTAAAAAATGTAATTAAATTTTTAAAAAAAGTTACGGACAAGCTCATTTAAAAATAAAGAGTTGAAAAATATTTGCAAACTTATTGAAGATTAAATATAATACATGAATTGGTACTTTAAATTAAAAGTGAAAGAGAAAATTTAACCTTGTAATTTGATTTTATATTACCTAACATCAATTTGAAGATTATACTTAAATTTTCTTCAATTATATTATAACGTTAAAAGAAATTTTTAGCATTGAAATTTATTCATGCTTAAAAATTGAAATCTCTTTTTATTATATATTAAAAGACACTTGTATTATTTTATTATATAGAAAAATTAATTTGAATAAAAAAAAAGAAAGAAAAGTAAGTTTTTAATTTTAATGAGATTTTAATTCGTTTATTTGCGGTCGTTATTCAAAGTTGTAATTTGCTGTACTTTAGATTTTTAAAATTAAGGGGTTCTAAGGATCTTATTAACACCTCTTTTTATTTTTATTCTTATATTTTTTTTTTCTAACGAGAAAGAGAGAGAGAGAGAGAAAGAAAAAAGGTCTTGAAAACTTTGACAGTATTCAACTAATTGCTTTTCTAAAGCTTCTTTCTTTTTTCCTATGTATAACAAGGCATAAATTATACATAAAAAAGCTTTTTTAGTTGTGTCGATAAACAAAAGAAAATTAGGTATTCTTTGTATCGAGTTGTTAGGAACTTAATTTTTCTTTCCTCTCTCTTCTTTTTTTTATTTTTTATCTACTATTTATATTTTAGTTTTTAGTATAAAAAAGTATATAACGAATTGTTTGTAATTTGTTGTACGACAAAGTTAATTTAAAAAAAAAAGGAACTTTTTTACCCAACTGTTTTGCATACGAAAGCAATAAACTTTTAGATTCTTGATTGTCCATCAAGTTTACTTTTTTTTTAGAAACTTTTTTGTGTACTTAAAATCAAATACAGAAAGAATTATCATGTAAATTTTTAAACTGATATTTATTTATTTAAGGTAATACATTTTAATTATTTTTTTTTAAATATTTGCAATAAAAATGGAATTTTATTTATATGAAAATTTATCCAGGATAAATATGCTTTAAAGAGCACTTTATTTCAGAGATTTTTTTTATTTATCTGACTAATGAAAGATTTTTTTTTGCTGCTTTTATTAAAAAAAAGTATAGATCAAGTGGCTAATGCAGTATTTAGCGGTATGGATTTGATAAACGATATTATACATATGAATAAAAAAGTAGTAAAATTATGAGAATAAAAAGATTACTTGTATAATTTTCAGATTTTTAAGAGCATTCATGTAGATAGGATAAGAGATATTCGATATTGTTTTTAATATGTTTTTTCTTTTTCCTTTATTTTTATAGAAATTGTGTATGAAAAGGTAATTAGATATTTACACTACTTGGTGAAGAGTCAAGTCAAATTATTCTTTTTAGGAAGAAAGTCTCAAAAAATTATCTCTAAATTATAGCAGTCAATAATGTCTATTATTGAAGACTTTGAAATAAAAAAAATTACAATAATCCTAGTGCGGAATCCCAATAGACTTAAAAAGGCGTTTAGTTAGAGATAATTAAGTGTAGGGCTTGATAATTTTGAGACCATACAGAGTACACTCAGCGACTTTTGGTATGGTGGCAGCACCAATAGCGCTTGTATTGTCATAAGTCAATAGTTGGTATCGTGAGAGTGCCAACTATTACTTTCTGAGTAAAGACGTTAAAAACCGGTTGTCTCATAATCATTATAATTATTGATAAATACTTCATTGTTTTGTAAAAAAACAATTTTATTAAAAAATACGCATACAAAATATTATTAATTAAATTATATGGTCGGTATTATAAGATTTGAAAAAATAAACATATATTTTAAAATATACTATAGGTTAGGAACACAGATATTATTATTGTAATATTATTATTGTACAAAATTATTATTGTATTATTTTCATATTTAAATATTTAAAAATATAAATATTTTATCATCTGAAAAGGATTTTTTTCCTTATCTTCATATTTTTCGATCAAAATACATTTTCAAAATATATGTATATTTTTAGTATATTAGTTTTGCATATCTAATATACTAAAAATATTATTTTACCTAAAATATTAAAAACAATTAATATACAAACAAAATTATAACGTTAATAAAATCATTTTTTATCATGAAAAAACATGTTACTTTAAGCATACAAAATAAACTTTGAAAATCGCTAGAGATGATTTCACGTAATTCACCGAGTTGGTAGCGTCACACGACCAACTTTGTTTCTCTATAATACCGGGTATATTGTACACGCCAACACTGCACTGGTGCTGCCACTATACAAAAAGTCGCTGAGTGTACTTTATTCACATTTTTATTGACTCTATGAACTTATAGTCGCTAGGTGAGTATACTATCAAGGATAACTCCTATACTGGTAATTTTATCTATAAAAGAAACACAATCATCATTAAAATTGATGGACGTCTTTTTTATTTCTAACTCTTTTCAAAATTTAAAGGTGTGAAAGGAGTCAAAGACTATTGGGAAGTAACCTGATCGATGCGACGCCAAGTGGTTTAATAAATAACTAAAGCTGGAGTGTAAAAGAATAAAATTAACGTTTAGGAGATAGGAAGATTTTAAAACTTTTTATTTTTTCTATTAATTTTTAATGCTGAAAATTAAATATTTTTATAAAAAATAATGGAAAAAGAAAAAAACAAAAAGAATTACCAAAACAATTATTGTATCATTCCAAATTGTCCTAGTAAAATCGAAAAAAATGATGATAATATAGGGGAGAACCCCCATGTATGGCGCGGCTTATTTCTAAGCTCTGTAGTAAAAATATTATTTAATTTTTAAAACTTTTTTTTATTGATATGTATTCAGTAAGGACTCAAAAATATTTTTATTAATGATTTTTAACTCTAAAATAATTTTTAAAGTTGTATTAATTAAAATAAGACGAACTCTTTAAACTCCGATTTTTACGCGAGTGTTCATAAAACGGCGCAGTGTGTTCCTAAGCGGCGCAGTGTTTATAAATGTACATTAATTTCAAAATTTTTATTCTATAGGTAAATTAAGTTGTTTGATATTTTATTCAATTACGAAATATTACCAATTAAGTTAATTTATTTGTTATTTATGTTAGTTAAAAATAAATAAAGTATTTTCATTAGTACCCGTACGAAAATTTATTGTTTTACTTGAATATCCTAAATTATTATTTTTTATGAATAAAAATTATTTAAAACTGCCTAAAATATGTTTTGAATAGAGTTTATAAACAATTTTTATTTATAAACACTGCCTATCGCTCGAAAAACAATGCGCACTATAAAGAACATCGGCCGCGCCGTAATAGGAAAATAAGTATCTTTTCGGAATATTTAATTTTTATAGCGAATAATATATTTTTTTAAATAAAAATTTTTTAGTTTATTGTGAAATAGCCCACTTTATAAATTAACAGAAAAAATTTTGTTCAAAACTAATTTTATTAGATTTTTATACCTAAAAACAATGCGAAAAAAATAGTAACAAAACCCTTGAAAAATTTTTTTCTTAAATAAAAAAATAAAGAATGGCTGATGATGAAATTTTTTTCCGCGAATAAATTTATTACTTATTTATATATAAAACTCAATTGGAATTTTAAAAAAATAATGAATCTGTTAATAAATATTACGGTTTGGCGCATTAGGTACCGCGCCATACAACGGCGCTCTCCCCTAATGTATCATAAGTGTTCTGCTAGAAAACAAATATGGAACTTTAGAAAAAGGAGACAAATTTTATGCATGGAAAAAAGTTTTAAGGCTGGAAATAGATAATCTTAAAGGAAAACGAGTATGTTCTCTTCATTTTGATGCAAAAAATTATATAAGTAAGTAATTATGTAAGGTATTTCGGAGTCAGCTGTTTTGAATGTTGAAGCTAATGATTATAAATTAAAATATTTAATAAAAAAAAATATTTTTGAAAAAAAAAAATATTAAATCGTGTTAACTTTTCTTTCGATTAATATTATTTGAAAATTCCACGTAAGTTTATTGTCGAATTTCGCCTCCAGAGTATATGATCACTTTCCATTTGAACAGGATCTGTATATTTCTACCCAAGCCATTTTTCAGGTCATTAAATTGAATAAGAGGAACTAAAATTTTCGAAGAAAAGGGTGTTATTGCTTACTAAGAATTCTTGTATTTTGCAGTATCAATCAGGTGGAAATTATATCGATTATAGAAAATATTAACACTCCCAATGCATTAGATAAAATATAGTTTTGAATAAACATAATAAAGCTAAAAATATAAAAGGAAAATAATTAATTGAGTGAATAATAAATTAATTAGCTATATTCTGAACTAAATTTATGCTAATAGTTAATAACATTAAAAAAGCTTTAAAAAACTTTTATCAAAATTATATTTAAAATCTTTTTTTATATTTTTATATAAGTATCACTTGGCCATCATCTAAAACTTTTTTTATTTAAAGTTTAAAAATAATATACACACACACACACACATATATATGTATACTAAATACATTTATAATTTGAAACTTTTCGACAAACCACCTGAGAGCATCGTAGCACTTGAACGATATAAAATAAAAAAAATAGAGTACTAAAACTCAACATGTCTATTGACCTGATTTTTCAATTACTTTTCATAAATTGTTTTGTTTTTTAAAATAGTTTTTCTTTATTTTATGTGTTTATACTTGCATATCTATTTATTCATACAAAAAAATAGAAGAAAATATTTTTAAATAATGAAGAGTCAACAGAATTTTTTTTTTTATGTACTTAATATTTTAAAAGATTTTTTTCAAATAAAATAAAAAGGATTTAAGAAAACAATTTGTTTGTTTTTATTTTTGTTTTTATTTTATAATAAAAAGATTCTTATAATAGACATATGAAAAAAAGAAGCTTTATTCAAATAGCACATTTAAATAAGTGAAAATTTCCAATTTAAGATATTGTTACGTTTTTTTCTGGCTTTTATGGAAAATAGGTTTACCCAAATATTTTAGTTTATTTCTTATCACGAAATATGTAGGGTAAGAGTGCTGAAAGTTGACCATAAAAAAATTTTTGTATTTTCAGATATTTAAACTCGTATTTAAAAATTCATTTTTTTTAATGGGAGTTTGGGATGTTTATAGTTTACTAAAGATGATATCTAAATTTTTTTGTCAATTTCATTAAAAAGATGAAAAATTTTTACTTGTTGAAATTTTTTCTGATATTATTTATAATATATTAAGTTCTAAAGAACCTCTTAAACGAAATAAGGTAAAAACTGATTATTTTTTTATTACTTTTTTAATATATTCAACTATTTTAATAAAATTAAATTACTTTACTCAGTAAAATTGTAAAAATAAGTCTTTTCATATTTTTTCTAAAAGAGTACAATTTTACATTAAACATGTACTTTATGCTATAACTTTATAATTAAAATGAATTTTTGTCTTTCTTAAATATACTTTATGCTATAAATTTATAATTAAAATTAATTTTTGTCTCTATTCAGCACAAGATTCTATATTTTTTTGCTGAAAATAGGACTTCATAATTTTCTAACAGGATGTAAAATTAATAAAATATCTCATAGAATTGAAGAAAGTTTAAATTTATACGGTAACGCTGCTTTATAAATGGATTGAATTTTCAGCTATTGACTGTCAAACAATTTGGTTTAAATTGTAACCAAAAACTATATTAAACATAATTGATATAAATCCCTTTGCTCAGTTAGGTTCCTTTGCTTGAAATTTCAAGCTTATAATTTTCTTCGGATAATTCAAGCAATTTCATATGATTGCAAAAAATTTTGTTTAAATAATTGGCCTGAATGGCTAATTAATATTCTATATAATTCTAAAAATTCTTACTTAAAATTCACAGCTGTTAAAATAGTTTATTGCTTCTAAAGAAATGGGTTAAGCAGTTGAAATACTGGTAATTTTACCCTAAATTTTTATGTAGTTAAATTTAATATTTATCTTATATAATCTAAGACTCAGTTTTTTCTAGACTTAAATGAAATTTTTATAGTTAATAGACGTTTATGATAATATCGTAAAGAGTATTGGAATTAAATTGTAAAAGTATGTAGATACTTTTTGCACATAAATTTTCTACATATATTTCGTTGTGTGAACTGTTAGGATAGAAAAAATATATACAAACACACGTACATGCACGTAGATATTATTCATGCATACGTGTATGAAAAAAAATGCAATAATCGTTTTGGTAACATAACGATTTTGTATTCTAGATCGTCGACGGTGAATATTTTTTGGAAGAAAATAAGCGAAACGAGCGAACGTGCTACTCTTTAGGTCTTTTTGCTGTATATATATACTTTTTTATATCTTTTTTTTAGGGAAAGAAGAACTCTAATATTCAACCTCTATTGGTGGGTTCAAATTGTCGGATTTGTAACTTTTTATATCTGATTATGCTGTCGTTCGATTTGACTATTACATTATGGAAACATTTATATGCTAAATTTAGCCTTAAATCAAGACTAACCTTGTCTGCAGATAATAACAATAGACAGCAAATATAAATTTATACGTTAAAAAATACATGTAAATTTCAGAAAAATGTATACTGTTAAAAGAAACTTCTGTAAATTTACAAAAAAATTGTTTATTTGTAAAAATTAGTATAAATTATACATTTTCAATAAATAATAATTTTACTAATTAAGTAAATTTACGAAAACCTGAAAAATTCTGGATTTTTTTTTGAATTTGCAAAAACAGTAGTAAATTCGCAATTATTTAGCACGAATTAGCGAAAAATAATTGTAAATTAATGAAAAATGGTTGTAAATTTGCAACTTTTGTCGAAAATTAACTCATTTTTCGTATATAAACTATACCTTGTAAAATAGGAGTTACTTCTAACAGTATAGAGGTGAAGTTATTACCAATTTTTTTAATTTTTGCATTTTGTAAATTGATTACTTTTTCGAACTCGTTAAACAATACAGTAGTCCCTCCGTATACGCGGGGATTCGGTTCCAGCAGATTACCGCGTATACAGAAACCGCGTATACGGAAGCATTAGTCTTATGGGAAAATGGGGGTTAGGGGAATCCAAAAATGCAAAAGACCAAAAATGACTCAAACTTACACTTTTTTTATCAATAATCAATTTATTTACAAAAAGAAATCAGTAATTTGCGTTTGTTTTATTTTTCTGCGATACTCTTTAAATAAATCTTCATAAATTTGCACTGCGATATTACAATTATGTTGGAAATGTAGACTTCGCGTCATCACGGGATCGAAACGAATTGCTTCTTCAATAGCATCTTGGAGGGAGTCCATAATTTTTTTAAGAGAAACTGAATGAAAATGTTTGCTTAATTCGTCATTATCATCACCTTCATCATCTGAACTCGAAGTTTTTTCTTCAATCACCATCTCGGCAACTTCTGCCACCGTTAACTCTTCATTTTCTGGAGAAACAAGCTCTAGAATTTCTGATTCTCTTAAATCATGGAATCCTTCACCGCTAACTTCTTGCGACAAATTTATGACGTTCTGTATAGCAATTTGATGGTCGAGTAACTGTGATTGATTTTGTGATTCTTTTGAGGTGACTAGCTCTGGTAAAAGTTTTGACCAACTTGCATTAAGCGTTGAATTAGAAATTTCTTGCCACGATTTTTCGATGAGGCCTAAGCAATCCAAAATTGAAAATTTTTTCCAAAAGCTTCGCACAACATTCTCATAAAAATAAAAACAAAAAACAAAAAAACATCAAAACCGCGTATAAGCGAGGGAAAAGACCGCGTAAATCGAGGGATGTCTACAATTAATGAACCGCGTATAAGCGAATCCGCGTATACCGAGGGACTACTGTATTGAAGTTAATTTTTTTTTTTGATTTCATAAGTTAGCCAGGAAGTTAGCTCTACCCTATTTGTCCTTGAGTCTACACTTCTTTCTTTTCAAGGTAAAAAGTTTAACTTGAGGTTAACACCTTGTGCTTTGAAAGAAAAAATAGTAGAAAAACCTATTGTCTTATAAATAAGTTCAATGCCAGAAGAATTAAACGAATACCTCTAATAGAGGTTGTTAGAAATGAATCCACTATACAAGGGAAAATTAATATGACTATTAATTTTAGTCTTAAATTCAAGAAATGTGTTTTTTAACTTTTTCTAACATTTTCTTTTATTACAAAAGGTAGTATAGGAAAATATTTAAAAGTTTATTAGTTTTCGGTTCAAAAACTACCCCAATTAAAATTATAAATTAAAAAATAACACGCATTTAATAAAATATTAACATATAAATAAAAAAATTAAAAAAATGTTTTTTTAACAATCTTTCATTTTATCTAATCTTTTCGTAAATATACATGCACGTTATTTTAGAAAATTTCTCAATTTCGTTAGAGCAGCAAAAAAAAAGTAAAAAAGATGTTTTACGTTTAAACATTCAACATTTCTCTTTTATCTAGAAAATTGCTAGACGATGTTATCTTTCGTATACACACTACTTTTTAGAAAATAAATACACACACACACATAGAAATATTAAAATTACATACCGTATATAACGTTTAAAATTTAAACCAAATTGAATAGGATGTCGTGTATGAATTTTTATTATGCTTGAAATAATGTTATTAAATTTTTTTTCCCAAATAAAATTGATTATTTTCAATTATCTAACGTAAATTAAAATATAAAAAAAAAGTCGTTTAACTGATAATTTGATTAAGTTTTTTTATTTGGTTTTCTCTATTGTTTATTTACATATTATGGTTGAATCGTTTTAATGACAAGAATATCATTTGTATTCAATTGATGATTTTGTGTATTTTATTGAAGATTAAACATAAAAGTTTATATTGAATCAGCATTTATATGTTTACGTTGTAAATTAAATATTTAAATGACAAAATTTTATATATGCATATAATTATTTTTAAATTTATAAAAAAAATAAAATGAAAATTTATTATTCCTTTTTTTTTAAATAAAATACTTTATCTCGTTTAAATAAAAGTAAATTTTATCTAAAGAGAAATAAATCTAGACCATTTAACCAGATAGTTGTCGAAATAACTCACGCTATGTTTTCTTGTTACTACTACATACATAAAACTATATACACTTTTTTTTTAAACCTTTCACAAAACCACTTTACAAAATATTTGTTTATCTATGGTATTTTTTATTCAAAAAGAAAAGTGGCTAATCTAAAATTACAAAATATAATTAAGATAAAAGAAATTTATTTAATTTTTTTTTTTTCATTTTCAAGATAAAAGTTTAAACTAATTAATACATTTAAAAAGATTTTTTTTTTATAATTTTGATAAATTAAGTAAACATGTTTTAATCATTTAAATTAAATTTAAATTATAAAAGCAACATTTTTAGATTTTTTTACAAAAATTGAATTCAATATTTTTAATAAAATCAAAAAAGCTCGGTTCAAAAAATTATTCAAACTTATAAGATATATTTATAGAATCTATTGGACGTTCTGAGCATGTGCAAGAATTACACTTTTTTCATGATATACCATCATGCAATTAAAATTTTTGTAAACTCGCGGGTTTTTCTAAAGCAATGTAGAAAACTACATTGTTGATGTTTCGTTAAACCTGTTATCTCTCTCTTACTCATCAGATTGGCTTTTTAGAGATAACAGGCCAAAGCCAATGACATCAGATTTTGTTAGTCGAGACTTTCTTTATATACAGAATGGAAGTGTATTTTGTCACTTACGAGAGCGACAGCTGAAGTATAGCCATCTGCTATTGTTGTTATTGGTTGATTTTTTGTCCTATCCAACCATTACTTAGATTTAGGCCTATGATTTGGGAAGGCGAACCTCCAAATATTCCGATTTAACCTAAAATCCCCTAACGCTCAGCCTATTATAGACCCCGTTAGTCCACCATGGTATCATTGCAAAACTTAGTCCTAAGATATTAATCAGATAGTTACAACTTTGTACTAGCTTGTAGGTTTTTAGTAATGTAGAACCAGAAGACAAAGTAATTATCCTATGAATCTATTCTTAAAGATCCAGCCCCAAGACACACCAATTAGGGACATTAATCAATGTACTTTAGCACCATTAAAGGCAGGATCATTATCTAAGTGGCCTTGAACCCTTACATTTATTTCGAGGATTCTAGATGCAGACTACTTTAGGCTTCATTCTCAGAAGGTCTCCAAAAAGAGAATAAATTTATAAAGTTTATCAGACTTAAGAATTTGATAATGGTCATTATTTACTCCTTTTCAAGATAAATATATTAACAGTATAAACTGCTGTTAAAATAAAAATTGATCGTTATCTTCAATTCACCCTCTCCTCCCCTAGTTATAATCGTTCGATATCAAATACAATCTATACATGCAATCATATATTTAAAAATAACTAAATAATCCTTTTACTCCAGTCAAAATACGGGTTTGGTTGTATTTTTACTGGCGAACATGAGATTTGCTTTACTATATGTTTTTTGGGTCGCTGAACACGAAAATCGGGGTCATTTCGTAAAGAAATGGGGGCTTCACCCCTAAATTTGCAAAAAACTACCCCAAAATGGGGTGTTTTTTACATAGTTGCACTTTGAGCGCTCAGATTCGCACCATACGGGTTTTTTGGGTTGCTGATCAAGAATTTCGACTTCTTTTTCTTAAATAATTAAAATTTCACCCCTAAATTGGCTAAAAATACCCCCTAAAAGGGGTGTTTTTGCTATTTGGGCACTTTGAGCAACCAGGATAGGTCCATATAGGTTTTTCGGGTCGCTAATTAAGAATTTCGACTTATTTTTCATAAATATACAATATTTCACCCTTAAAATAGCTAAAACTACCCCTAATAGGGGTTTTTTTGCTAATTGTTCACTTTGAGCATCCAGTCTATGTCCATATAGGTTTTTTCCGTCGCTACTCAAGAATTTCGACTTATTTTTCTTAAGTATTTCTTGAGCATGCATTATAAAAAAAAAAATATTAAGTTTTATTTATTCATTTTTACGTTCACTATAATAATTTATTTTTCAGGTAAGTATTAATTTTTTATAAAAAAAATAACAAATTTTTATTCATCAGCGGCCCAGGGACCTGAATGGACATAATCGGGATGCTCAAAGTGTGAAAATAGCAAAAACACACCTTTTAGGAGTAGTTTTATGTGTGAAACATTCAATATTTATGAAAAAAGAGTCAAAATTCTTGATTAAAGACCCACAAAACCTATATATACATATCCTGGATGCACAAAGTGCGAAAATAGCAAAAACACCCTTTTCAGGGGTAGTTTTAGCTAATTTAAGGGTGAAATATTGAATTTTTATGAAAAATAACTCGAAATTCTTGATTAGCGACCCAAAAAACCTATATGGACATATCCTGGTTGCTCAAAGTGCCCAAATAGCAAAAACACCCCCTTTTCGGGGTAATTTTAGCCAATTTAGGGGTGAAATTTGAATTATTTATGAAAAACAAGTCGAAATTCTTAATTAGCGACTCAAAAAACCTATATGGACATATCCTGGTTGCTCAAAGTGCGAAAGTAGCAAAATCACCCCCTTTTGGGGGGTAATTTTAGCTAATTTAGGGGTGAAATATTAATTATTTATGAAAAAGAAGTCGAAATTCTTGATCAGCGACCCAAAAAACCCATATGGTGCAAATCTGAGCGCTCAAAGTGCAACTATGTAAAAAACACCCCATTTTGGGGTAGTTTTTTGCAAATTTAGGGGTGAAGCCCCCATTTCTTTACGAAATGACCCCGATTTTCGTGTTCAGCGACCCAAAAAACATATAGTAAAGCAAATCTCATGTTCGCCAGTAAAAATACAACCCCCCCCCCCCGTATTTTGACTGGAGTATTTATTCTATGAAATAATTAAAAGTATTTTTCTCTCGTCTGACTAAACTCGTATTAAACTACTTGAAATGGATGTTTAATATTTATTATATTTTTAGCAAGCGTTTTAATACGTTTTTAATTAAAAATTAATAAATATAAAATATAAAAGTTATTTATTATTTTCTTTGAATATGACTACATTATTAGAGTGAAATTATTACGTATAATATTATGTCATTATTTCGATGTTTCAATGAACTTTTACGTAACGAACAATAGTACTTGACGTAACAGACAACATAATTTACCTAAAGTAAGTTTCTTGAGAATATAGTAGCGAATGAGCTATAATAGTCTGAAATTTTAGCTTTGAAATAATTATATAAACAAGATTTTCAATTCCCTTTCTAAATATCTCTTATAACAAAATATATAGCTGTATCACTTATTAAAGCATTTACATTGTATTGCTGCATCAATTTCGTTTGATGTATACTTATAATTAACTCTACAACTTTATGGATCATTATTATTTCTTTTACAAAATATATATACATGTTTACATATGGTAAACTTAAATTAATCTTCATTTATTCATCAGTTTTTATACAAAACGGATGTAATTATCGATTTTTTTTAAATCTGTATTCAAAGGAAATAGTTTTATTCAAAAAGTTTAATCGCTTACCAGGAATTTTAATTTTATCAAAATTTTAATTACATTTTAAAATGGCTGTTACTTTAATTCCTATTACCACTACCGGAATAACGATTGTGGCAGTTGGAAATTTTTTTTAATTAAAAATTGTTGAAAATAACATAAAACCTAAAAAAAATTTTTTTAAAACTGTGCTGAATAACTCGCATTTTAAATAAATGAAAATCACTTTTTTTTTAATTTTCTCTTAAGCTGCTTCAACTGAAATTTTGTTTCAGTGTATAATTAAAAGAAAATAAATATTAATGATTTGTTATTCAATAATAACTTTAAATATAGTATATATTAAGTATCAAGGGCGTAAAAGTTTTGGCACTAGCGTGAGCACTAGCACGAGTGCTCGGCAAAGCCGGACACGAGTGATATGTGTTCACGCTAGTGTCTAAAGTATTTCGCCCATGGTGTTTACAATATTTTTTGCCTACCTAGGCGTAGAATAAGTGCAGAAAATTTTACGTGCGAGTTTTACGCCCGGGAGGGCAAAAAAATATTTGTTGATTCAATAAAAGCTATAAAATAAAAAAGTGTTTTATTAATTTAAAGAAGATTTACTTCAAAGTATTACCTGTGCATCCATGTATCGATAAATTCATTTAGTCTTTGGCTCTCATTTCACTTGCGAGAAAAAATTTGTGCAAATAATGTCAGATGACAGATGATAGAACCAGAGAAAGTTTAATTTGAGTGGCAATAACGATTCCTGTTACTTATAATTAGAAGGCTAATAGCGTCCCATGTATTTTTTATGGGATTAGTTATTCGAATAATAGCGACATAGAGTCTATTGCATAACTCTCTTGACCCACTCTGGGTAGATCAAGCCTTATTGTTTAGTTCATTTTTGGCTGATTTTTGGTTCAATTTTTGAAAATTTGTCCTAATAAGACCTACATTACGTTTTTGCTATTTTAACGTGGAACATGTTCATTGGATGGAGCATTTAAAAAAGTCTGGCTTGGCAGGGGGGGGGGGGTGAAAAATTTAAATTTTTAGGGGGGGCGGTGAAATATTGACGTTCTAAGGAGGGGGGTGAAATTAATATTTTCTATTTAGGTATTTAGAATAATTTCAAATTGGAGTCAGAACATAAGAACCAGAACTTAGAATACTTTAGGTTTATAGACTTAGGATAATTAATATTTCGGGATTTATTGTAATTAGGACTTATAATAATTAGGGAGAATAGAAAATAGAAAAAAAAACTTATAACCGGTTTGTGTAAACACAACCTAAATGCATGGAATATGTTTACTTCCAGCTGAGGACTAGGTATAATACAAATGTTACTCAACATTACAATACTATTTTCTAATTTTATAATTTGTAATTATCACCTTACTTGCTGTTATTCTAAACCCAAACTATTTTGATTATTATTATTTAATTTAAAAAGAAAAATACAGTGCACTCTTGTTCTTACATTTGTCAAATTATTGCAAGTTAATATTAAATAAATTTTAAAATTAGAATTAAAATTAGTCAACAATAGTTAATATAATATAAGTAAATTTATTCTTTAAAAGAGTCAACATTAATAAATATAGTAAATAAGTATATAAATAAGTTCTATGTGTATAAATATATGTATGTGAGTATATAAATAAATTAAATTGACTTTGACAGCTTAGTGACAATAATACTGATTAGAAGCAATAAAATTTATGATTGATAAAATAAAATAAAATGAGTAAAATATAAATTAATCAATTATCTAATTTTGTGAAAAAATATGTTTTCATTGCTTTTTTGAATTGAGAAAATGACGGCAAGGCTCGATAACAGGGAGGTAGCGAGTTCCAGAAATTAGCGTATTTGATTTGGAAAGAGTTTCTTCCTGTCTCAGTCAACATGGTTTGGGTTTCCAGATCTTTTCGTGGACCTCTTGTGGGCTTGTCTGTGTGATAGGGTTTGAATAGCGGGAGTAGTAGTGGAGGTTCCTTCATCCTTACTATTCTGTACATGGTTAGCATGGCAAAATAGTCTCGTCGCGAGTCGTTACTAAGCCATTGCAGCTTTTTCCGGTAAGTAGTTAGATGTTCGTCACGTCTCAGTCCAAATATGTATCTTATGCCTATATTCACAAGCCTTTGGAGTTGTGTACGAAGGTAGAGTGACATATCTGAGTAAACAACTGATTCCCTAAACCTGAATTATTCTAAGTCCCTTAATCGATATTATTCCAAATCCCTAAACCTGAATTATTCCAAGTCCCTAAATCGATATTATTTAAAGTCCATAAACCTGTTTTATCTTAAGTCCTTAAGCTCAGATTTTTCAAAGTCTCCTAAATATTCTAAGTTTCATTTCACCCCCCCCCCCCTTAAATAGGACAAATTTGACCCCCCCCCCTTAATTTTCAAGTTCTGAATTACCTCCTCCCTATAAACATGTTCCATGTTATTAGTTTCAAGACATATTCCAAAGTGAAAATCCCAACTGAAAACAAATCTGTCATTAGTTTTGATAAATATAAACTTTTTTTTGCTAAATTTTTATTGTATTATTTTTGTAACCTAATAAATAACCTTATAGGAAATCGCTAAAAAAGAACATTACACATATTTTAAGTTTCCCACTAAAAATAAGTCAGCAAAATTCAAGCGAAGCAACCCGACTTAGCTGATATAATTTTTCAAAAAATATATTGAATAATTTATCTATAAATAAAAGATTATAATGAATTTAAAAATGATTATTTCCAGATTATTTCTATAAATTAAAATCAATTAATCGTTATTAATTTTTAAAATGCATTAAATCATTTGATAAAAATAAAAGTGGTTAAATATATAAGCTAAATCCGATTATTTCAACTGAAGACTTATAAAATCTATAATCGCATAAGTAAATTATTTTTTTTAAATTGATTTTTTTTAATTATTCATATTTACTTTTAATTTTAATAAAATTTCAATTAAACATAAGCAATATTTATTAATTGATAATAAAAGCAATCTATTAGAAAATAATTTGCTTTGTGCAATAACTTATTAATAAATCAAATATCTACTGTGTATTGTAAATTTTTTAATCGATCGAAGATTATCCATTTGGAAAATTGGTTATACAAAATTAAAAGCCTTATGTTTATCTCTAAATTGCAGCTACGGGTATTCTTAAAACAAACAAGTTTGAAACTGCAATGGTTGGGTCTTGAAACTCCTAAAGCTATATTTAGTCGTATCTGGCTGGAAAAAAAATAAATTTTTTTCACTACGAATTGTAGTAATTTTACTACACTTGTAATAATATTACAACACTTGCAGTAATGTTACTACAAATTGTAGTAAAATTACTATTTCTGTAGTAAAATTACTAAACGGTAGTAATATAGTGTTCATTATTTTTTACAGTGGCTCTATAATTAAGTCTCTCAATGAAAAATTTTTTCCTTTAATAAGGTATTTATTGAAAATTACAAGAGTTTCAAATAGTTTAAATAATGTGTTAGTATTAACGACCCCGATTTGATCGAATACTATATTTGATACGGTACATTAAAAAATAAGAAAAAAATGAATCGATGGGTTTTGATCTTTCTCCTGGTCGATATTTTCATATTATAAAAAAATTTTTTATATAAAATTGGAAAAAAGGGGAATAGATATATATATATAGACATCACGTACCGATATCTCAAAAATAAAAATATATAGCACCAAGTAAAAGGAGCCGCTTCTATCTTTCTATATATATATATTTGTCAAAGAAAAGTCAAAAGACGATGAATCTATAGATATATTCATATTATAGACGCGGTTGTATGTGTAGTATAAAGTATACACATTTACATTTAACAAAAAAATTGAAGTAATAGAACGAAAATATATATGAAAAAAAAAGAGAGGAGAAGAAAATAGCTTAAAAAAAATAAAAGAAAGTTGAACCTCCTGAAGATATAACGGGGCCAAATAAACCTGGAAATGCGAAAACAAATCTGCTTTGAAGTCAGAGCACGTCATCTCGCGCGGCAGATATTAACTTTTTTAGATTCTACGCGTGAGCAGCATTCAACAAGGCTTATATATACCTATGTTGATGTTATACCACCAAAGGACACCGAGGATTTTTTTTTTCTTACCTTTTTTTTGTTTTTTTTTTTAATATATACATATTTAGTGATATGAATAATTAAAATTTTATTTAAATACGTGTATTTCATCAATTAAAATAATTTCAATATTTTTATCTTTTTTAATTTTAATAAATTAAAAATTTTTCCCTTTTATTTCTAATTTGAATAATAAAAGAAGTTGGTTGGTACATGTTTGGCACACTTGAGATATTTCGATTTTTCTGCAGTAGAAAACGCTAGCTTTTTAAATTGCACTATTTTTTATTAAAAATTATGTTTTAAAAAATATAGTTTTAAAATTAATTTAAGTTTATTCAATTTTCGGGTTTCTCAATTTAAACTATTTTATTGCTTATAAATAACTTAATGAAATTATTTTCATAAAGTAATATCGATCAAATTCTAACCACAATTATTTTATAGCTATCTAGTGATATTTTTAATTTGTTATAAAACCTTCATTTAAAATCATATTTTCGAGCAAATTATTGGAATTTCATTCGATATTAAATTGATTGCCACAAAATTTTCTACCATCAACTTTATATCATTTTCGGAAAGTTATTAAATGTTGTGAAAATAATCTGTTGAAAACTTTTTAAATTTCTAGAAATATTTTGTAAAATGGATTTTTTTTGTAAAAAGAAACCCTATTTAAGATTGATTGATTGATTTATTCAAAAATTTATTGTATAAGATTGCACAAGGTCTTGTTACACTTTGCTGGATACATCGATCTATAATTTTAAAAAGTTAACAAATTTAGAAAAAGTAACAGCTTAGGATGTTTGCTACATACTTCCAAATTTTGGAAATTAGGTTTTCGACCTAAATTTATACATTACTCTGACACTGTAAGGCTTCTGCGCTTAATTTTTAAGCAATTCGCTTGAATTTTCAAACGATTCAAATTGCTTGAAAATTCAAAAAGTAATTTTAATTTCTTTTGTTTGAAAATTCAAGCAGCTATTTAAAACTTTTCCTAGCTGCTACAAAGACAAATTCATTAAATTAAAAAATAAAATATTCAACTCATTATAAAATTTCATTATTTAATAATCCGTGCTAAAAAAATCATTTTATAACGATACATAAGTTTTGCTTGAAAATTCAAGCGCAGCCCTCTAACAGTGGAGTTGAAGCTAGTCGAAAGCTTTAAGTCGTAAAAAATCTTATAACTGTTTTGTGTGTTAACACAACCAACGAGCATGAAATATGTGACTTATAACAGTTTTAACCCTTTAATTATTATAAGCCCTTATAAACCGAAATTCCAAAAGTTCCTAAATCAAAATTATTTATAATCCATTCGACGCCCCTCTCCTGAGTTGCCTTTCTCAAGTATCCTTTTCTATGAATATACCCGATGTTAATAAAATTGAAAAAGCTAAAAAGCGAAAAATCTAATTAAACAGTTTTAAAAAAATTAAAAAAATCGCAAAAAATTACAAAAAAGCTAAGGTTTTTATATTTCAGGCATGATCACATATTTATTGAGTATTTTCTCTTGGCAAAACCTTGATAGAACCCACACCCTCATAAATTCAAAACTATTATTTATGATGTATTCATTAATAAGGATTGGGAAAAAAGTTTCTTTTATCTGGACTTACATGAAAATATATGCCTTAATTATTGAATATTTAAAGCCAGATTTTTTGTGATTTTTCACCATAACGGAATGAAATTTAGTCAAAATGGAGGAGGCAAAAGTAGATACAATATAAAAAATTTTTTCCTTACTTTTTAATATTTGAAATCGGCATTTTTGACCTTTCTCTGCAAGGACTGGATGAAGGATACACCTTTTCGTATATACATCCCTGCACACATCAAGGCGATATAAGCATTTAGAGGCATCGAAATGACTTGGGGACCAAATTTCTTCACGAACTGGACAATTTAAAGATTTTTCAGTTTTTTCACTTGACAAACTTATATGGCACGTTTTCGTGTATTACGTAAATAGGGTGATTGTGCCTAAAAATACGATATGTTTTTTGCTAGACAAAGGCTACTACTACTACTACTACTACTCCCAGATAAGAATAGAAGTTTCGCCCCTGAAACCATATATTACCTAATAAGTATTATCCGAAAAGCTATCAAAAAACTCACTTATTTCTATTGTAATTAGACCTCTAGGCCATGACAGGTTCTTAAAAACCTAAAAAAACTCTAAAATACGTTTTTTTAGATTTTATTTTATTTCTCTGGCCCATGCACAACTAATAACAATACTCTGCTCATTGAAAATTAACATTCGACCATTTGACAAGAAAAAATTTTTTTGGGGTCTTAGGGTCCCTTTAAAATCCTGAAATACAGTTTTGAATTTTTTGAAAATCGGTTTTTTGGGTCCGGGTGCTGAAAAACTATACTTATCCTTCAAAAGCAAAGAAATTTTCCAGTAAATAAACGATGCAATATATTTATAATACGATAAGCATTTACTAAAATAAATATTAAAAAAAAAAAATCTCTTGAAAAGTCAATTATTAAAAGATGCATAAATAACGAGACAACTTACTTTGAATAAAAATAATATCAAAATAAAAGATAAAAGAAATAAATATTAAAAAATATATTTGATTAAAAAAATTATAATTCATAGAGTAAACAGAGGACATGCATTTAATAAATATAAATAAATATGCACATATATATGTATAGTTTGTAGTTATAAAAGCATTAAAATGAAAAATCCGCAAAACTTATCTGTACATGAAAAAAAAACGCAGCAGCATAGTATGACATTTTGTATAAATATCTAGGATCTAAATCACACACAGCGTATATATTTGTATAAACAAAAATGTGTGTATTGCAATGAAAATGTATATGTATTTTAGTTATTTTGGACTTTGTACAACATTCAAAGAGGAAGAGAGAGATAGTTTGTATATATCAGGGATTTATTTCGTTATCGCTCGAAACGTTTCCAATTTGTCCATCTGACCTTTTGATCTCGATCCAGTGAACCGTTCTTACCTATATGCGGATTACGTTTAATATCATTTATGTATACGCGTACTAGTTAAAAAAATTTTTTAGATAAGCAAAGGCTTATACGATATTACTATTGGAAAATGTTATATTTATTATGATTTTCATTTGGTAGATAAGGAGGAAACCATGCCAACCATTCTATTAATATACAAAGATGATATAAATTTAAATGTTGTTAACTAGAAGCTCCTTTTAGGTTACTCCTATATATAAGCAACTCTGATTATGCCAAATTTATCTATCTCACTCAGATTTTGTTTGCACAGTACATTTCTCGCGGTTATATACATGCGATTTTCCTTCCGTTTCAAAGGTTCTTCGTATAATGATATCGTTTACGCGTGGTTCTATTTATCCAAATGTTAATTTATTCACACACACAGAAACGTGACATTTGTGAGTGAATAAACATTTATCTATGTGAAATTTGTTTGCTTTGGACTGGTCTAGCTGATAATTTAACCATCGCGTGGTTAGAATATGTATGAGCTGTTGTACGCATCCACGTCTTTTCTCTATTTTTCTAACAAAATCTTCCATGAGTTTTCAGTTGCCCAAATAATACATGTATAATCTTCCCTGTGCTAAGTAATAATATTGATATATCTTTTTATCAAAAATATACTTTCATACGTAAAACTGCGGACCTTTATTTCATATTTTTGACTTCTTATAACCTAATAGAAGCTTAAGAACCAAGTAAATCAGGATTTTAACTGAAATATTTATAGTTATTTTTATGCTGATTTATATAGGTTCTTAAAGACTCATTTCATTTGCGAGAAAAAAAAATTTTTATTTTTATTTTACCCTCTATTACTTTTTCTTTTTTTTTTTTTTGAATAGTATTTATGTGTTTAACAATAAAAAAAAAAGTTTTCTGACACGCCCTGGCTTCTATACTTGTTTTAAGAAATTTATCGTTTTACTTAGATCTGTACATCGGTTGAATTTTCTTGAGTTAAGTTGTCGATAGAGAGCATATTGATTAGGCAGTACTGTCAGTCTTGTACATAAAAAAAAAGAAAAGAAACTTTAACTTGTTCTTGTTTCTTTAAAAAAAACCAATATTGTCTTGAATTTTCTTTTTTTTTTTTGTTCACTTCCAAAATTACTTATTCTATTTTTATTGGCATTATAATTTATTTATTAAAAGTCGCAGTTGAAACCTTGAAAGATGTCCAATTAATTAAATTTAAGTGACATAAATTTTTTCTTTTTCTATTATTTTTAACTAGTTAATAAATAATTGATAATAAATTATTTACATTTTTAGGGCAGAAAAGGGTGATTTGGGCTTGTAAATTCTTGTATTTGGCTAAAATAAACTTTTTTACAAATACTACACAAAGTTCAATAAGTGGATAGAAATTTTTCCAAGTCAAGTACCTGACCTGAAATTCGGACTTTTTTTCAAATCGGCATAGGTTGAATCAAGTTTCGTGTAAAGTTCGAAATAATTCAAAAAAGGTCTTCAAATACAAAAGGAATTGCGAATTCCCATGGCTAAAAATCCAAAAGCCACCCCAAACATCCCGATAATTAATTAATAAACAATTCAGGTAAATATCCACCTATAGGGTGAACATCCCCTTAAAATATGGATGAGTTTAAGAAGGTAGATCCTATTAAAAAAATAATGTAAGAAAAAAATACGTTTCTATTTTCAAAACTGGTTTTTATTATAAGTATTTTAACAAAGGTTAAAAAAGTCATTATCGTTTTTGTGGTTTTGAATAAATTAAGAAAAATATTTATAAAATACATTTTTAGTATCCTAGACTAGAAATTTACCCTAAAGGAAGTATAAAAAGTCTGAGACAAGTAGCCCTCTATTCACACCTCTCCTCAACAACTTGAAAATCAAATATTTACAGATCTAACTTTTATTTATTGTCTTTTTTTTAAGTTTGAATATTTCTAACATAATATTAAGTCGAATAAAAATGGCAAGAAAAAAAGAAAAAAATTCTAAGAAATGCATGAAATATATGAATGGATAATATGAAAAGCAACTGGACTTTATATTTCATATTTGTACGAGAGTACATTGAATAGGAAAAAAAAGCCAGTGAATGATTTTAGTCTGGAGAAAGATTTAAAGTTGTGCTAGCAAGAATTCGACTTTCTCTCGAATCGTATGAATTTTCCTTTTATGGTAGAATAGCTTTTTTTACAATATATATGCATTAATGTATATTTGAAAAAATAAAACACAAAAAACTAAATATATTTGAAGAATAAGAGCTTGTAGACTTTTTTCCTGGAATTTCGTTGGTATAAATAAAAAACAGGCTTTTATTTAAGTATCTTCAAAGTAATATATAAGATTTAACTTTTTCACGTATTTCATTTTTCGAAAATCTTTATTTAGAATTACAGCGTCCAGAAAAAATGTTATTCTGTGATATAAACACTTTCCTTTTTGAAAAATATAAGAGTTGTAATAAAAATAGGATTTTACTTCCATTTGTCACCAGCTATTGTCTAAACAGTTTATTTTCATTGAATGAGATTTTTTTATTATTATTTTTTACTATAAAAGGATTTATTTAACTTTAAATTTTTTTTATAAAAGTTTTTATTTATTTAGAAAAATGAAAAATTGTTTAACGTTTATTAAACTTATTATTGCAGTTAATACCTAAATGAAAAATTATTTATTTTTTAAAAATGTCCTTCTAATGCTCATATATAAAAATATTGCTTTTTTTTTATAAGTATTCATTTATCATTTTTTATTTTACAAAATAAAACAAGTGTTTTTATTTATATTTATAAGAGCAAGTATTTTAAAAACAACATTAATTTTAAAATAATAAAAATTAAGAAAATAAATTTTTGAGCTTAAAAAAAGTTTTTATTTTAATTTATTCTTAAATAAAAAAAAAGTTTTTGTAGAAACTTTATCGATATTATAAATGAAATAAGAATGAAAAAGTTATTTTAAAGTGCCTCGAGCAATCTTTTTTTTTTAAGAGGAGATTGGACTCTAATTAACTTTTTGCTATTTTAACATTTTCTCTAAAACTATTTTTTTTAAAGATAATTTAACTATTTAACAGTGTTTGTTTTTTAATAAAATCAAATTATTTTCTTAGAGAAAAAAAAAGTAATAAAAAAGTGAGAGAAGAAGATTTTTGAGTCATTTGATTGTTATTTTAATAGCACTATAACCAAAAAGTTTGTGAAACTTGTTTTATTTACATTTACATATATAATTTTAGTTTTAACCACAATTTCTATTTCAATTTTCCTGTTTTCACTTAATAAAACTTTCTCTTCTAAAAAGTTCGATACAATAATAGTTTATGTTACTTTAACAATATTCTAATATTGGTCAAAATCTTACGTATATTTACTTTGAAAATTTTCATCTTTCTGTACGTTTACTTCCTATTTATGCTTTCGATTACATTTAGACCGTATACGAGATTTGTTCAAAGCTTTTGGTTATTTTAGTGTAAGTTAAAGCTTATTTCTAAGATATTCAATTCACATACTTACACATTTATATCTTCGATAAAATACTTTTCTTATTTCTTTCTATATGGGATATTCCAAGTCATTTTTTGCCAATTTTTTTATTTTATCCTCGCAAAAACTTTATTTTTTTTTGGTGACTATCCCAGAAGGTGAAAATATCGCAAACAATAAGAGGGGAGTAAAAAATGTAGACTTTGAGACCTACAATAATAATTGAGTTATGGAAAGTAAAACTTAGAAATAATTAAACTATTGTTCTAAGAACTATAGAAAATAGTAATCAAGGGACAGGCTCAGGTGGATAATACGATATGTATGATGTACTCTAGCCCCAGGAGTCTGATTTTGTCTTTAACGGGCAATTTGCACCCAGTCTTTGTTTATAATCCTGATTCCATTTTGCATCCTCAGATATTAATTTCATCTCAAAGTATTAATTTTCAAAAGATTTCTTAGAGGAATTAGTTTGAGCACTAAAAGAGGACAAACTTGATTCTTAGGGGTAATTTGAATTCTTAGAGGAAATTATTATTCCTTGAAATTCCATTTCCACGTTCCGATGAATTTTTTTACTGAGAAAAATATTTTCCAAAAATTTAATTTTTACAGTAAACAGTTCTTAACGATATACAGAATTGTATCGAGCACGTTTAGATTAAAATGTAACTAACAATAGGTTGTATTTAAAATATGGATTGTGGAATATTTTAGCTACATGAATGTTTAAATACTAATCAGCTCTGTTGCAATTTATCTGGAGTAGTCCATATATACGTACAAATATATATATTTTAAAAAATCGTACATACACTAACCTTTTTTTAAATTTTTTTAAATTTGATGTAGTAATACATAAAATAAATGTTAAAGACTTTTTATAGGTAATAAATTTAAAAATAAATAATCAAATAAGAAATATAAATACATTATTGTGATATAATTAAAGAGTAAATGTATAAAATTAAATTATCACGTTGAAAATTTCTCAATCAAAGTTTAAAATAATAGAAGGAAACGTAGGTCGTGTGATAAAATAGAAAATAACAATACGTAATCTAGCTGTACAAACTTTGTAAACATATGCACTAAAGTTTAAACTACTATATATAGAAAGAGAAAAGCTTGTATATTAAAGAGAGAAAACTCTCCAACTAATACAAAGCACCAAAAGTCTTCGGTGATTCTCAAAATCCTTTATTCAATGTGTGTATGTGTGTGTGTTTATGCATATAAATATAAGATTGAAATTGTACAATAAGTTTGTCTTGAGCTTTTGCATTTTCGAATTTTCGTGATTCGAATTCTGGATAATCTTAGTGTTATAACATTCAATGTAAGAAAACTTTGACCGCACACATACATACATATTATATATATTTCTTTATTTTTCGATGTTTTTATATGTATAGAGCCTAGTTTGTATAAAGTTGTTTATTTTATAGTAAATATATACACTTTTTTTTTCTATCTTGTTGTTCTTTATATTATGCTATTTTTAAAGTTGAAAAAAATTTTTTTTTATCTTGCCAAAACTTACAATTTTCGAACATACAACTGTAGTTAAATTGAATTCTTTTTTTTATTTATGAATGTGAATAGAATTTCAAAAACTATTAGTTTTTACTTACAAATGGTTTACAAAAATTTTAAAAATATTTAAATTTCTTTTTTATTTATGTTAGAGAAAGTTTAAAAAAAGATAATCGTAAAATTTAAAAAGATAATTGATTCATTTAAATAAATTAAGCCAATTAAAGATAATTAACTCAATCATTTGAATAAAACGATTATACTTATTTGCGTTGAAGAATTTCGATTAAATATAGTTTAGATGTGAATTCAGGCATTTTAATGTTATTGCTAGATTATTTGGAAGGATATTAATTGGGATTAAATTTATTTAGCTTATTTGTTAGTCTAAATTAAAGAGTACTTTACCTAAAGAGAAAGGTGTATTCCTGGTTAGTAATATTTTGGACTGGTTTCGAGAAAAGAGATACGTAAAATTGAAATTTTTATTTTTTCTTAATTTCATTTTTTATGGCTAAAACAGACATTTGCTATATAAGACATGAAAAACCTATTTTGATTAGGAATTTCAACTAAAATAAATAAAAACGAGGGTAAATAATAACCCTGCTAAAATAATTACCCTAAAATCATTAAAAAAGTAAATTTACTTTCCAAGAGTTTTCCAGAAAATAAGTAGCAACCTAATATGTATATTTATAGAAGTTTACTTTATTCAAGGTATTCTTTTGTATTACTTTAGAGTATTTCATTTGATTTTTTTTTGAGTTCTCAAGTTGTTGCTTATAGTTTTCAACCACCCAAGTATAAAAAATTGGGTGAAGCTTGCAAGCTCTAGTATACAGTTTTTTTTTAGAGTTAAGAATAAAAAAAGTGTACAGAATAAATCGCATATACATAGTCTAGTGAAGAGGCTGATCTTGTTGAAACTTTTTCTTGAGATCATGAGATTACTTATATTGGTATAAATAAAAAAAAGCTCATGATTTTCATACACATTTTTTTTTTAAACCAAAAGTTTCGTTAGTTTTTCATATAATAAGAGAGTATAAGAAAAATATAGCATAAATAAAGTTTGTGAAAGCTATAAAATAATTTTGAAATAATGAGTAGAAAATCTTAAGTATTTTGCAAAATTTTTTATGACTACTGTGTTGATGACAGAAGTATGTTTATTTACTCTTTGGATATATTAGCTTCCAACTAAAAATAATTTCTTTTTAAAACATATTGCTTACCAACCCTATTTTAGTTATATTTAACGGAGTATTTAATTTTACTAAAGTACCAAAAAAAAAAAAGATTCTTATAATATATTAGTGTTGAGTAAAATATGAAAGCTTCTCTTTATATATATATTTATATTTTCTACTTATACTACTTTTTTTTTCTTTTAAAGACACTATATCCACTTTGTAAGAACGACGAAAAGGAGGAGCTTGATTGTCATGCCTGTTACAAAAATATGCACAATTTTAGACGATGCATTCTCTTTCTCTTTCCGTTAAATTTATCATTCTTATATATACATGCCGAAAAAAGACATAAAAGTACTCATTTATTTATACGTATATTTGTGTGTGTATGGTTACTACTGCTCTATATAATATTTAAGTGATTGAAATATATTTTATACGTGTTGAGGTTTTAATGATACTTTAGAAAAATAAACTTACAAATAGATAAAGTGTGCAGTGTTATTTATTTCTTTATAAATTACATTATGAACAATAAATTAATGTTGATTTTTATTTAATAAATAAAGAATTTTTTTTATTTTTATTTATCACATTGATAAGTATTAGAAAATACCTACAAGGGAAGATCACCATATTTAGGACTTTAAATTACAATCTATTGTTAAAGAAGAATTTATTTTTTTGAAAAAACTTTCCCAACTCCCTCTGCTTATTTTGACGGACTTCTTGGGCCTAGAAATACATTGCTCTATGTTGCAAAGCAGAAACTTTTGGGATAGCCTATAAGCTTTGGGTTCGTATAACTTTTTGTGTGTAAGTGTCGCCTTTCAAGCTCCATAGACCATGATTTTTTATCACTAATTCTCTCATCGCTATATATAGTCAATAAATCAAATGCTCCTTTTGACCCAAAATGACCAATTTGTAAATTGCAGTGAAAATTATAATTTTGCATTAACATAGGTTTTGTAGATCTCAAAAATTTTTTACAAGTTTCTAATTTCCAAAAGTTTGTTTTTGTCAAAAATTATAATTTTGACAGAAATATGAAAATTAGTCATTTTGGACTAAAAAAATTATTAATAAAAATTATTTAAAACTGCTTGATACGTTAAAATAAAAAAAGTGATTGCAGATGGCATCCACGTATCATGTCGAGTTTAATAAACTATAGATTTATTAATTAGCTCTCTGGTCGATAAATTCGTCAAATTAATATTCTAAGTTCCATTTGAGCCTCTCATTCGATTTTCAGGCCTTCTAGGGTACTCCTCCCTATAAACATGTTTAATGTTAACATGAGCCTAACTGGGAGTGCTTTGAAATCAACGTTCTGCAGCATTATTTAGAAGGTACCCCGAACCCTGTAATTTGGTGTCCCAAATTTAATGGTCTCCCCTTGATAGTTCTTATTTTTTTTTTCAAACTCAGCAATTTAAACTTTATTTTTTTTTATTTGTAATGTTAAAAATGTCAATTTAAAAAAAATAAAACTAGGACAAAAGAAGACGTGTCAATGAGTATTGTCAGATGCTCTTACTATGTCACATTCATGTGTCGGTATGGAATTAGCCTAAAGCTATAGGATAACAAAAAAAAAGAATTTTTAAAATAAAAACTGCACTTTACTATAACACTTTTTTCTTATATTTTTTCTTTTATTTTTTTTTTTTAAATTAAATTTACTTACATTTTTTTTCATTCTTTTTATTTATAAAAAAAAAAAAATAAATTTAATTTACATTTTTCTTATTTAAAAAATTAAGTATACGAGAGTAAGTGTAAGAGTTAATAAATGTACAAAAATAAGAAAAATTGAAGGGAAAAATTTCTAGTATTTCTCACTTTATTTTGAGTAAAATAATATTTTTTTATCTTTGAGATATCCGGTTTTTAGGTATTGTATCAATTTTTATACGCTTAATAAAGCTCAATTAATTTCATTTATTTGATTAACATTTTAATTAGAAAAAAAATATATATATTTTTTTAGTATTAAGAAAAAAAGAAAAAAAATAAAATAATAAATTTAATTAAAAAATATTAAATTTGTTATTTATGCTGATAAAGTAAAATTTTTAATAAAAATTAATAAATACAAAAGCAAAAAATTTTCTATTTCATTATTTTAATTAATTAAATTTTATTTAAAATTTAATATTTCAGGTAAAATACTGCAAAAACTTTATAATATAAACTATTTTAAATTTTCTTTTTTCTGTTTTTTTTTGTGTAATTACAAAAACAAAAGCTAAAAAATAAAAACAAATTAAATTTTTTTTTTGTGTAACATAAAAATACATACATATTTATGTAATTTAATTTTTTTTTTTTTTTGTTTTACATCAAATACAGATTTAATTTTTTAGTACAAAAAAGCACTTTATTTTAATTACCATTTTTATTATTATATTATATTCATCAGAGAAATTTTCATATTAAATAGAAATCACTTTTTCATTTTTGCTTAGCACCAAAAAAAAAAAAAATTACATTTTAATTTAACTTGTTTATTTTTTTGTGTAAAAAGTACTTTTTACTTGAAAAATAGAAAAAAAAAGCACTCATTGTATTTAACCAGGTAGCATGTAAATAGGTTAAGGGCACAGCTTGAGAATAAGATTTTTTTTATGTAAAAAAAGTAAAATTTTTACAAAATTATGAGTTACTTGGTATTTGAAAAATAAAAAATAATAATATAAACTTTTTTATGTCGTTGAGGATTTTTTTCATAAACATAGCTTGAGAAGAAATAACCGTTTGAATTAACTTTTTTTAGCCTTTTTTGTTAGAGAATAAACGCTGAAGATATTTAAAATATAGAATTATTTCTGTATATTTATATTTTCTGAAGAATTTTTCCACATTTGTACCTATGAGAGGATTTGTTTCAAGTTCAAGCTAATCTTTGAATTTTTAATATTTAACAAAAGTTAAAACAATGTTCGTCCAACTATTATATTATTAAAGTAATTGCCAGGCTAATCTATTTCCATTTTCAACCAGTAAATTAAAGCTAAAAGCAAAAGTTTTTAATGAATTGATAAATTACTAGTAATGTTATTATAATTTGTTATAAATTTGTAGCAATGTTATTAATTCATAGCAAGATTAATAACCTAATAATAATCTGTGAATTTTGGTTCCTCATTTAGAAAAACCATTGTGATAGGTGAAATTTTAATTTTAAGCACATTTTGAGATCTTAGCAATCTAAAAAACTGTTTTTCTGTGCGTGTTTTTTGGATATGATACCTAATTGTTTGAAAATTTTTTTAAAATTATTGCCATAAAAAAATACAAAAAACCCCATTATTTTTTTGCTTTTTGGACGTAGCACCTAATTTATTTCTGTGGAAATACAAGTTTTAGAAATACCGTTTTCACTCGAGTTTTTGGATCTAATATCTAATAAAAAGAAAATTTTTTTCTTTTTTTTTTTATGTAATACCTATTTTTTTTCAATAGAAGTTCTATTTTTAGAAAAATTGTTAGCACTCGTTTTTATGTACCTGATACTTTTGTCTCAAAATTTTTTTGTAATGAAAAATAAAAAAATACATAATCTTTTTTCTTTTTCGAAGAAGCACCTAATTTTTTGCGTGGCGAATATTGGTACAACTCTTTGCTATTGTGAAATTAATTATCACAATAGTACAAATTTCTAAGAATTTTACAAAAGTTTCCAAAAAATTTTAACTATTATGATAGTAAACTTTCTACCATAATAGTAGAATTTTCAGTCAGTTTCTTTCATAATATAAGCAAAAGCCCAATGAACATAAAATATTCTAAAGTAAATAATTTAAAAAGCTTAAATTTTGTTCTTTATTTAAAATATAATGTATTATTACGTAGTAAACAAAATAAAACATAAAAACTTATCAGAAACTTATAAACAAACATAAGAAATTCATGAATTAAAATTTGTTTGAATTTGTGCATAAAAAAGTTTTTGAAGTTATAATAAACTAGGTTATGTAACTATACTTTGATGAAGATGATGATTTTAAAGCATGTAAAATTTAATAATAAAAACTGCAAAATATAAACTTTATTCACTGCTCATTAATTTATATATTAAAAATGAAATATTCATCGTTTACGTCTTTTTGTAATGTATTTACTAATGATAATGAGCGTTTCATTAGTATTTCTTAATTTCTTTTATACAAATTGTATAAAAGTAAATAAAGGATTTTAAACAATTAAGTTTTTTATAAAAAGAAAAATATTAAAATATTAAGACAAAAGATATATTCTTTTTATAGAATATTATAATAATAAAAAAAATGAACGTCGTTTCTTGCCAAAAAGGAAGTTTCAAGTTTTCTATGTAAGACGAAAGACATCATCGTTTGTCGTCAAGTTACTCTCGGTTTATGAACGATGCTGGAGAGAAAAAGTTAAAAAAGATGCATGAAAAAAATTCATGTACTATTTTTCTTCATTGAGTAAGTAGTTTCTTAAAAAAAAAACTCACATATATCAAGATTTTCTTAGTTTGAAAAAAGTGTCACCCTGATATAGGTTACAGGCAACAGGCTTTATTTTAAAGTATAATATGGAATGTTATGAATTTATCATAAAGTTTCAGTTCAATTAAAATCTATAATTTAAATCTAATACCTCGAGAAATGACAAATGTTTATAAACTATTACCCATGTGTAATTTAAAAAAAAAAATAGTTTATTCAAATAATGTACTATTATTATGTCAAATTCTCTTTTGTTCAACACTCTGTATATAGAAAATTTGAAAATTACATTTAATGTCACGTTTGACATTTATTTAAAGAGAAAATTTATGTAAAAATGATAAAAATAATCTTATTCTTACTTACTTTTTGAGTTTTCTATTTTTTAGGTTATAAGAAAAATGTTAGATGAATATTTAATAAAGTTTTTTTTTTTTACGATTTTATTTTTATCAAATTATTTTAACGTCAGTAGCATTAAAAAAAAAGATTTTTTTATCGATTCAACGCATGCATGTTTTTTGTACTGTATTGAAGGTTGTAACCTTTTTTTGTAAAATATTTATTTTTTTCCTGGAAAAGGTTTTCAATATATAATATAAATTTTTATTAAAGTAAAAAACCAATTCAAACAGTTTTATTCCACTACAATTATTTTTCAAAGAATTTCAAAAGCACAAAGTGTATTAATAATTTCGTTATTACTCCCATCGCCTTTTTTAGGTTGAATTTCTTAATAACTTTGAAATTTGTAATTAAAAACGAAAGATAAATAATAATATATTTTATTCAATAATACAAACTGGTTGCTTAAATGAACTACTTTTCACTCAAATCGATTAATATAAGAATATAAGCTTTTTATATATAAAAAAAGATAAAAAAAATGAACAGGATTGATTTGACTGATCATAAAAAAGAAGGCTCAAGAAATAAAATGAATGAAGAAAAAAAAAATGAAAAAATTTTATTCTTTTCTTTTATTTTATCCTTTTTTTTTATTTAAAAAAAAAGAAAAGGTTATGAAAAGCTATTTTATGCAATCTAAAAAGTTTTAATGACATCAGCGTATACTCAGAGACAGACAATATTCACTTCATTCCGTCACTTTTACTTCAAGATCTTTGAACAATGAGACTAGTTTTTTCGATTATTTTTCTTTTTTTTTTTATTATTATTTTTATAAAGTCTCGATATTAATATCAACAAAGTAGGTCATATTTTTTTTATTATTTTTGTTATTTAATGAAGTTAAACTTTTAATTTGAAGTGTCAAAATTTGAAAAGAAAAATAAATTAAAAAGTATAAATAATTACTATTGCTTTATTGCATTCAGGAGTATAAGATTTAGTTCATGTAATATAAAATTTTATAAAAATATATTTCATAATGAGGTAAAAGTTCATAATTTTATTTTTTTTGTTTCAGGTGAGTAATCATATTAAAATTCAGTATTTGCAGATAGATAGTAAGTTTTGAAAAGATTAAATGTTACTTTATTGTCTAATATTTGTTCAGGAATAAATTTTACACGTATATTCTTGGAATTTTATTGATAACTTATGCACGACTAGCCTAGCAAACTTGTGATATTGGTATGGTTTGACATGTTAAACTGACCAGAAAATGCCTTTCATATTAAATTTATCTTGCAAATTTAATGTATCCATTTTAAATTAAAAAAATCTTCAAATTTGAGTAAACAGCAGTTGGGCAATTTTTTTACACATTATTTATAAGGATTGCCAAATTTATCTAATCATCATAATTTCGAAAGAATTGTACTGTTTTTTAAACTGGTTCTTAAATTTAAAGAAAGCGCTTTTTTTATTTACGTAAGGAACCAAGGATATATTGTGCTCTGTTAAACTTTATATGAACTTAATAAACCTGCGATAAAAGTCGAGAGAATCAAAAACCAAAAACCAAAATCCTTGAAGCTGGGGGGTTTTTATAATTTTTATGAAAAAATCCTCGTAAAAAAAATAAGTCACACTCTAATTTATACATTTTCAATAAATACTGATAATTCCATTATCGGAATTTATCTGGAGGGAAAGCATTAATAAATGTTAGCAAGGAGGGAAAAATTATTAATTTTTTGGGTAATGATTGGGAAGGTAAATGCATTGGTAGAGCGATTTTCAATATAAACATATTTAGAGCAATAAAATTATTATGTAAAATTTTGAACAACTTTTCATTTATGAGCTCACAATCTTATAAAGATCAATTAAATATTTGGAAAAATGAAGTGAACGTACCTGATTAAAAATGGTTATTCTACAGTGTAAAAAAATCCTACCTAGAGGGGTGAGGGACACTTATCCCAAAGTTCAATTTTCATTTTTTTCAAAATAAATTGGAAATATCGCTTGTAATTAGTTTATTCACTTGAATCCATGTGAAGATAATTATCAATTCTTAAGTGATATGAGTATTTAAATTTTGTATTTTGACTTTTGTAAAAAAATTATTTTGGGAAAAACTGATTGATAAAAGTGTACCCTAACCATATCCAGATATTTACTTTTATTTATTTAACTTCTCCAGGTATTTGAATGTCTGTTGCATTATCTGTTCTGCGGGCTTTTCAAGTCACATAGTTTTCAAGAGTGATAATATATGGAAGTTTGTAAACGTTTAAATAGTACTTTCACTTTTGGCTTTAAAAATTTATCAAATTAAAGCTTAAAACATTTATGCACTCAATTCATTTATTGGAGAATCTTACTCAGGAAGTTCACTTATTTGCTACATTTACTGCTCTTTCGTAAAACGTGTATCTTTTCTTCTAATTTATGTGACTTAATTTGAAGTTTATATTACTTTGTACACTATACCTAGAAAGTATAAACTATCTTTTTAATTTCACAAACTTACATTATTTACTTACTTGTAGACGTATTTATTTCATTAAGTTAAGCTTTTTATACTTTTTATGAACTTCCTTTTTGTTATTAATTTAGTTATGCATTGCATAAATAATTCTCAAATATGCATTTAGAATTTGTTTTTTAAAATTATAAAATAAGTTTCTTCTTTTATACGTTCGAAATCATTTATTGTTGTTATGGATGGTCCAAGAAGTTAAAATATGTTAAGATAATATAAAGAAAAGAAGATGATTGGATTTTTATACAAAAAATTAGTATTTGCGAAAAAGTTTGAAAAAGTTTATTAAATTGCAAAAATTTTCAAAAATTATTTCTTTTTAATCCATTAAAAAAATTAATTTAACTTTAGAGAGTAAAGGAAAGAAGAGTAAAAAAAGATGAGAAGATCTATACGACAATTAGTTGTATTTGAAAAGTTTTCTCAGCATTATATATACATACTATAATGTTTTATATACTTCTTTCCACCAATTAATCAAAGTTTTCCTTTAGTTATATATAAATCCACATCATTGTACAATCGAGATCTAATTTAATTCATTCTCTTCTCTAAAACTCTCATCAGAAAACTTTATAAGCAAGCAACTTTTAATCAAAATACGTACTATAGTTATAATCTTTTTACTTTAAAACACATACATGTGTTTTAATTTATATATATATATATAACTAAGTTTGTTAATTAAATGTTATATATATAAAATAAAAATGAATTTTTTAGATTAAAAAAGAAATATATAGATCTAAGTGTTACGTACGTACTTAAAAAAAAAAAAGAAAAAATATCTTTTAAAAGAGTCTTTGGTAAGTTCCTATACAGGAAATTGCTTGAGATCAGCCGAAAAGCTTTACGACCATACACTTTCTACGTATGCACTTTAATTGAAAAGTTCTTTTCAGTTAGTTTTTTAGAGTCTAAAAAAAAATCTATATATACCTTAAGATATAAAAAGAAAGATTCGATAATTGCTAAAATCTTTTTTTTTTTCTTTTTTTATACCTTTTAGTTTAAACGTTTTTCAACTACATATAAACTATACTTTAAGCATATTGGTTTTTATATATACTTTTGAAATAATACTTTTTTTTTTTTTAATTACATTTAAAGAAATTAAAACTTTTTAATCTAATATTGTTATTATTTTTATTATGCTAGAGAAGGTACCTTTCAAACGCCAAATTACAACATTTGTTTAATCAACCTTGGTTATCTAACACTGCTAGATAGCAAGATAATCAAAAAACTTTTAGCTGCTCGAATATGTTTTATGTTATTCAATTTCAAGCCCCCTAGACCACAATTTTTTGTCATTATTTTTGCAACCTTGATAGTCAATGAACCGAATAAAAAATCTTGAAATTGATGCCAAAATAACCGATGTTGATTATATAAATTATAAGTTTCAAACATTTCTTACAAGCTTTAAGTTTCCAAAAATTTTTTACTTGCCTTTTTTCAATTATTGATTTACGAGATATGATAATTTAAAATCAAAGTTCGAACTAACAAGTGATATTCACTACATTTGGAACACCAAAATAACCCCAAATGATTATAGATTAGTTTATTGTGTTGATAAAATATACCAGATACCCTCCGTTGATTCCAATTTATACCTTCTGAGCCTAGAAACACAGGACTCTATACTATAAAATTCGAGATAATTAAATACTGTATTCAAATTCAAAATGTCACTGTTACTTTGTTTCTTAACCGATCACCTTCCGATTGATCTAATTTATTTTTAGTGTTATTTTTCAATCCTCGAAAACCGTAAGTTTTTATCACTAATTCTTTCATTGTTATTATTATTATTATTATTCTGGTTCCTTATTGAAATCACAAAAATATTACACTCATTCAACATATGTCAGTATTATATACATAAGTATTCAATAGAATAACTTATAATTAAATCACATTTATATTCAAGTATACAATAAAAAATGAATAAATAAAAATAAATAAAGAATAAAATGAAAAACTTAATCAACAATATATAATGACAGCAATTAGTCAATTTGTCAATCAATCAATTGTTCAATTTGTCAATAATTAAATAGGTTAATATGTTAACCTGCTAATGATCAGCTATCATCGGATTTATATAAATATCTTTTTATTGCCTTTTTAAAATGAGAATAAGACGGAAGGTCGCGTATGCATGGGGAAATATTATTCCAAAATTTTGAATACCTTATTTGGAAAGAATGTAGACCCCAGTCAGTGGTAACTGTTTCAGGATCTGAATCCTTACGAGGACCACGAATAGTTTTGTCAGATTTATATTTTTTGAAAAGAGATAAAAGAAAAGGGGGTTCTTTCATATGCACTAGTCTGTACATCATTAATGATGCAAGGTAGTCAGTAAGTGTGGAGGTGGTCATCCAGTGTAGTCGCCTTCTATAAAGTGTAATGTTATCACTTCTTTTCACACCAAAAATATAACGAATTCCAGAGTTAGTTAGTCTCTGGAGCTGCAAACGCTGTTCCACAGTAATATCAGAATAAACCACATTACAGTAGTCAAGATGGGGAACTAATAAAGATTGCATTAACCGCTGGCGGAGTGCTTGTGATGTACAAGGCCTAATAGTTCTTAAGCAGGAAAACATATGTGTTTTCATAATTCACTTTTTTAGTAACCCGCTAAAAATGGATTTTCCATAAGAGAGTGCTATAAAATGAAATACTCAGGCTTATTACCTCATCAACAAACAAAACAGTATGACCACTAGAATTAACCTCTATGGAAGGAATCTCCAGGTCTTTAAACAATTTGACCGTATTAGGGGAACCAAACACTAATATTGCTTGCATTTTTTTGTGTTTAATGCTAAGAAATTAGTTTCCGCCCATGTTGCCACTCTTTTTGCATAACTAGAAAGAATAGCGATCCCTGTTTTATTTCAAGTGAGAGCACTTGAACAAATATTTGTAGATCATCAGTAGTCTAGAAACATTAGTTTCACTTAGGTGGTCTTGTAGGTCATTCATATAAGTACAAAAAAAAAGAGGCCCCAGAACAGAGTCTTGGGGAACCCCTATATTTATACAACGAGATATTGATGTTGAAGATTTTAAAAGAAAGCAAAAGAGGTAAACAATACAAAACAAATACAAAAAAAGCACAAGGATCGCCTAGTGAGATAAGACCAAAACCATTGTAGTGATAAACAAAACCATCTCTAGAGGCATCAATAATAATATTAATAGCAGCTGAGGGATCTTTATGAGGAGAATTTGAGATGTTTGAATAATATAAGTTCAGCTCATCAGGTAAAAAACCATGAACCGCATCACTTACTTTTGGGATTAAACCGAAATCATCCATTTCCTTTCAGAAGCTTTTGTTTGCATTAAGTTTATTGTATATGCGATTGAGCATGTATGAACAATGAGCTATTTCTGATTTCTCTTCATAAGCGTTGGCGAGAGCTAGAAATTCATATAGAAGAGCAGGAAGGCCTGTCCTAGAGTATCGTCTACTAGTGGCGTCCCGTTTTGATTTTAATAGGCGCAGGCCTGCATTTATCCACGGATATTTATTTTTTTCTTAAATTTTACTTATTATCAGGAGCGGGTTTATTAATAGCATTAATTACATTACTTCTCAATGTTTCAACTCCATGCCCAATGTCAAAAGTATCCTCAAGATTTAAATAAGTAGACCAGTCAAGTTTACATAAGTATTTATTGATTTCATGTGCTCTAATTTTGTTAAGTGCTTTATAGGTATGAATGGTATTTGGAGGAGTAGCATAAAATAAATCAATTTTAACTGATATTATTTCATGTCTACCTGAAAAAGTCGGCAATAATTTGTCAAAACTTTTTATTGTCACAATTGTCAACATATATGGAGTCTATCCAAGTGTCATTTTCAGTGTTATGCTTGTTGGACCTGTTTCTACCAGTTTAAGCAATAAATCACCCATTAGGTCAGTTAAAAAACGAGTATACGAAGCATTTACTTTTAAAATATTGGCATCTCAATCTCCCATTACTAGTTTGTGACCAAAATCAGGACAGTAAGTATGAAGAGGTTGAACAAAGTTACTATTTGATGGTTGAACATCAGATGGTCGATAGACAAGGACAACTAAAATGGCAGTAGAATTTCCTTCCCAAATAGAGCAAAAAATATATTCAAACTTAAGAGGCTTGCCGTTCTGTTCGGCTGCTGAAGAACAGATTATTTTTTCCTTAATATTTTCTCTAATGTAAAGAAGTACACCACCACCTCTAGTGTTACAGACTTGGCGCAAAACACAGTAACCCGCAATGTTTACGATGTTATCATTAATGACGTAACTAAATCTGGTCTCAGCTACACCGAAAATACGATAGGAATTGTCATCTCTGAGATACTGTCTAAATTCCCAAATGTGTTTATTAAGAGACGTTTCGTTTAAAAAACCAACCTTTAATACTGTTGATTTAAGGGTTTTTTCAAGTCCAGAGTTTGATTGTCAATTGAGTGTATTAGTGTTGTTAGTTGTGGTCATCTGAGTCAATGTGGGTGAATGTTTACTGTATTGCATAGAATTTAAATTTCCCTGGGTGTGAATAATTGCCTGTAGATCTGAAACTGACCTGACTTCATGTGCCCTCATTCCACCCCTCCATCTAACCAGGAACCTGCCTCCATAGTGCCATATATACTTAAATCCTAATTTTTTGGCAGATTCTTTATCAAAATGTACTGCGCTTTAGACAATAAACCAATTTCTCATTTTTAACCAAAAATGGACAATTTTTAAATAAATGCAAAAATTGCAATTTTCGATGAAAATAGATTTTTTAGGTATCAAAAATCTTGTATAAGCTACTGTATATCTTATATAACCTATTTCATAATTCTTTAAAAAAGGGAAATTAATTTAAATTTAAATTTAAATTTTTTTACCTATTTTCCGTCTAGCGACTTCGCTATTTGTCATTTACGACATGTTTCGGAACTTATGTTCCATCATCAGGTTTCCAAATTATTTGAAATGTTATTAGGATGTTGTCAAAATTAATAAAATTATATTTGTGCACTATTTTTATTATTTGATGTAATTATTATCACTGTCACTTATTTTTATTACATTACATTTTATTTGCGAGGTGCGCACCGTTGTAATGCCGATTGTACACTCTATTTCATAAAAAATTGCAGTTTTAGCAGCAGTTTAAAAATGAGTAATTTTGGACTAAAAATGAGCTTTTGGTTAGTTGACCATCACAATATGAGAATTAGTGATGCAGTTTTAATGTAATACATGCACAAAAAAATGAGATCAACCATTTTTGATTTATAAGCAAAGTAATACCGTTATTTGGAAGACATTCTAAACAATATTCCTACTTATATTATAACGCTAAACTTTATTATTAGGCCCAGGAGACCCATTGGAATAAGTGGTAGGTATTAAGGAGTATATTTTTCGGATTCAAAAATGATCCTAAATTCTGTAGCATTTTTAACATGGAACTTGTTCATTGGATACAGTGTTTGAAAAAGTTTTTTCGAAAGGGGGGGGGGGTTAAATGGACTTAGAATATTTTCGTTTCATGGACATATAATAATTGTAAGTGGAAGTCAGGGCCTGATAATTTATATTTTGGGATTTATTGTAATTTTGGTTTTTGGATTTATTACTGTTATGAGTGAGCATGTTCCACGCTCGATGGTTGTGTAGTTACACAAACCGGTTATAAATTTTTCTCTGTCAAAAGGTAATGGTACCACATTTATAATTTAATATTTCATGTGAATTAATATCTTTTTGCAAAAAGAAAAAAAATATGGAATACAAAATGTAAAATCACAACCAAGTAATTTATCTTTTAATAATTCACTACATAAGTAAGTTTTGGTTAAATGTATTCTTCTTGTACACAGAGTTCTTAATAGGAGAAGACGGACTTCTAAGAAAGTGCACAACGTGCTAAATATTAATACAAGGCATAATGAATAATATATTCTTTACTGAGAAATGCTTTAACAAGGGATTTATTCTAAAAGTAAAAGGGAAAATTTTATGTATTAAATTAGTAAAGACAATGTTAAATAATTTATTTCACTAAATAATTTAGTCTTATACTTTTATAAGATTATAATTTTAAAGTATTTATTTTATGCTATTATTTAATTTTTTCATTTTCATTCATAACGCATGATAAGAGATTATGAAATTTTTTGGTTATATTTAAATTATTAGAAAAAATAAAATAAGAGGCATTGCTTGAAACTTTTTAAAAAGTTATATTTAAAAAGTAGAAATTCACGTAGAAGAACCATTGATTATAACTGCGAAAAACTATGTCATAATATAAGGACCGCTACTCTTTACATATAGACTGATCACGCCTAGCTTGAAAGATCGGATTATGCAAAAGTCGGGCACTTGGGATTTTATAACGGAAAATGAACGTTAATAACGTAATAACTCGTTTTTTATACAGAAGTACCAGTTTCAAAAAAACACCAATACTCGATAACGATTTCTAATCTGATATCTAAATTTGAGAAAATTTTTGTCCTAAGAAAATAAAAAACAGAATTTTTTTTCTTTGGACGTAATACCTGATTTTTTTCATACTCATACAGTAGCAAATGACTTGAAAATAAATTTAAAAAAAAAATTTTTTTGCATCGTGTCGCTGAGCAAGGGAAAGTACAGGGTGAGCCATTTTAAACGATACACTAAAATATCTCGAATACAAAGAAAAATATCGAAAAATGTTTCATATAAAAGTTGTTAGGGTTGAAGCGGGCCATCTGACGTAGGGCATTAGATTTTAGTTTCATCGGGCCCAACAAGACCCAACTTCGGAATTTTAAATAGAAAGTATAAATTTGCCAGTTATGAGCATATAAATTATATATGCAAAACTCATTACACTAATCACGAACCTCAATAAATCACTTGTATCATGATACAGAATCATGATACAGAATCATGATACAAGTGATTTATTGAGGTTCGTGATTAGTGTAATGAGTTTTGCATATATAATTTATATGCTCATAACTGGCAAATTTATACTTTCTATTTAAAATTCCGAAGTTGGGTCTTGTTGGGCCCGATGAAACTAAAATCTAATGCCCTACGTCAGATGGCCCGCTTCAACCCTAACAACTTTTATATGAAACATTTTTCGATATTTTTCTTTGTATTCGAGATATTTTAGTGTATCGTTTAAAATGGCTCACCCTGTACTTTCCCTTGCTCAGCGACACGATGCAAAAAAAATTTTTTTTTAAATTTATTTTCAAGTCATTTGCTACTGTATGAGTAATAAAAAAATCAGGTATTACGTCCAAAGAAAAAAAATTCTGTTTTTTATTTTCTTAGGACAAAAATTTTCTCAAATTTAGATATCAGATTAGAAATCGTTATCGAGTATTGGTGTTTTTTTGAAACTGGTACTTCTGTATAAAAAACGAGTTATTACGTCTAAAAATAAATAAATGGTCTTCTAACTAAATAATTATTTATTTTATTTTATAAAGAATTGATACTTTTATTATTTACATCCTTCTCAGTTCCAATCTTAACACTTTTAAAATTTTTCTATATGCTCATCACCTCAGTATATTTGAAATCCTTAAATTCATATAAATTGTGAAAAGCACAAAGCAATAAAAGATTAAAAAAGCACGTGTATCAAAAACTCGCTTAATTATAAAAAATATTGAATTATTATGAATATTATATACAAACAAATTTTAAATTAATCAGAATTATTATACATTTGAAAATTAAAATTGAGAAGCATTTTATTCATTATTTGCATAAAATTAAATTCAATCCTATTAAATTTTAATTTAAATGCAATATAATTTGAAAAAAAAAAATAATAAAATATATTTAATTTAAATTTTGTATTTTAAAATTTTAATAATTTAATATTTATTCATTGATTATAAATATTAATATTAAATAAACATAACCAATAAATATAATTTTTTATTTGACTGCATATATGTATATTTGTGTGTTCATTAAATATAAAGCTTTTCCATAATATATAATCTACAAAGTTTCAATCAGCAAAAGAGTTTTTACGAATAAAAAAAAAAGAAAAGTATATATGGGTTTATAATCCGATCATTCCAGTTGAAACTATTAAGGTTATATTGATCGGGAAAAGCTTTTCGTTATTAAGGGTGCTAATACCTAGATTAAATGCGCAAAAATAGCCTTTAAGTACTATATACGCTCATTTAAGATACTGACACTAAACTAGAATATTTTAAATGCAAATTTTATTTTTCTTTTTTAATTAATTTAATTGGTTATACATAAGAAGAATTCTTTTAGTTTTATTAAATTTTGAGTAAGCTTTTGCTGTTTTTAGAAAATTTTCAACTTAGTGTATATAATAAATCATTTCCTCTCTCTCTCTCTCTCTCTCTCTCTCTCTCTTGCGTATAATTAGATAGAAATAATGTAAAAGTTTATACTTGGACTTAACTTTCGATTGCGATCCACTTAATTCATTTGGAAGATTCAAGAACATTAAATTTCAAAACCAGTTATAGAGTTAACGGTGTGTGTATTTAGTTAATATAACAGATAACAACTTACATGGATTATTTTAGAACTCTAATTAATTTTCCAAGAAAGTACCTATCTACATAATAGTAATAAATAATTTAATGTGTACTATAAACGTTGAATAGCGAGTTATGAAGGATTAAGATTATAAAATTTATTATATTCAAAAATATTTTAAAGCTAAAGGAGTTTTCATTTTTTACTCAACAGACTCTGCTTTTTACATTCATCGTTTATTTATAATGCCAAAAAAAGGGATATTATGCAAAATTTTATTTTAAAACTGTCAAAAATGTGGGATTATCCTGAAATCGATTTTAAAAGTGTCTGAAAAATTTAGCTCCTGTTTTACATTTTCATTTAAACGCACTTAAAACCTTGAATAAAGTGAAACAAAATAAAAACCTTTTATATAACTAAATATTATAATATTAAACGTAATATTCAGCTCCACTGGTACTAAACCGAAAATTATTAAAAACATAAATAAATCGAAAAGGGTTTATTTATGAAAAGGGAGAGCATAATACGTTGAGGGTCGTGTATTTCGTAAAAACAAAATAATATTTAATTATATTAGACTAATCTAATCTTAAAATAACATTTAAGTACATTTTCGTAATGTACTTTTTTGATAAAAATTCAGATAATTATCCTTTTTCACCAAATGTCTTTGGCCTGATGAAGCTACGAGAAAAAAAATAAAATAACTGCAAAAACTTCAAGCCGAGGGCCTTCATGCTACAACTCCTAAATGTGATTTCAAATATTTACAATATCGACAAAAATATTAATTTGTTTTTGTTTCCAATTATTGGCAAAAGTAACAAATATCACCAAAACGTCGAAAACTATTATTAATAATTATGAAAAGCTAAATTAATGAATTCATTTACAAAAATAAGAGTAGTCCTTATTAAAAGCAATAAGTATTAACATGGATCATTTGGAAAAGGCTACTAACTGAGGGAGGGGTACTGATGGACTAGGAATAATTTCAGTTAAGGAATTCTGGGGCCTAGGTTAATATGTAAACAATAAACATTATAGCTGTTTAGTTTTTTCTGGGTTTGCTTAAAAATAGTACAAAATAATTGACTTTTTCAGAGATCTTGCAATTCCTCTCATAGAATCCCATATTTTTTAAAAAATAACGTCCGCCCGATTATACTGATAGGCTAATATATATATATCTAAAATTCTTTTATTCTCTTAAAATTTATTATACTCTACGTAATATAGGCTAATAAAAATAAATTTTCATATTCATACATATAAAAGATTATTAATTGTCTAAAAAAAAAAATTTGTATTCATACATAAAATTACCTATAAATAAGTTAAAATAGAATGAAATTTTTTGCCTTTTTTTTCTAAATAAAACGATTTCAATATTTAAGAAAACCACGATGATTCAACTAAAAAAAAAAAGAAAACTTTGCATATAAAAAAATATTTCCTTTTTTTTTCTTCTGGTTTTAAATATTTTCCATTATCATAATTTGCTTAAAAAAAAAGGATAAAAAGTACAATAATAATAATAATAAAAATGATCATTGTCTTTTTTTGTTTGGGTATATATGAAGGAACAAAGTAAAAATGTAGAAAAGATTTTCTTTTGTTATGCGATTAGAAGAAGAAGAGTAAAAAAAAGGTATTATTTCAAATGTTAAAAGAAAGAAGAAAAAAAAAGTTTACTAGACTCTATAGATATGATATAGTTTTTATAAATGATAATAGATAACATTTATGTACATAAAAAAAAAAATTAACGTGCATCTTTTCTAAGTGATTGCCGGAAACTGACAGTATAACAAGTAAAACGCTTTATCGCGGTTCTAACGAGGCATTCTATGCTTCACATCAGTAAATATACTTTTTTTTTGCGTTGCGTTTCTTATACGCTTCAATAGAAAACAAGGGTGAAATTGGACCATGATCGTCGAATGTAAGAGAGAAAATAAATACGATAAGCATTTTTATATACACACATAGATTTTTTTGAAATTTTATACCCCTATTTTCATCTCTCTCTCTCTTTTTATATGTCCCAAATAAATCCTGTTTTTTACGACAGAGATTTATTAAAGTCATTTTCTCTCTTGGTTAAATCGTGAATGCGCGTGAAAAACTATACGTACCCATTTTTTCGCCACTTTTGAATTTTTTTTTTTTATTTTGTTACATTTAGACCATCAGTATATTTTCGTAAATGTGCTTTCATGGTGCTGTAGAAGTTAACGATATCATCATGCAAGTATATGTGTATTTTATCTAAAAATTTTCTTTCTTTCTTTTTTTTTATATAACTGTTCATTTGCTGCCACGTAGTTAAGTTTGTTTTTCCGGTTTCTTTTATTTTTTTTTTTTACTCTCTTTTTTTTCCTTTTCAATTTCATTTCCCACTATTTCTCTTAACAAAGACTAAAAAAAAATTAGGTTTTGAGTGAACTTTACCAATTATTCTTTTTATATGCAACCTTTTTTTTCGGTTTTAATCGTATAAAAATGTAATTTTAAATTAATTAAAATATAATTACGTATAAAAAAAAATAAATGGAATGTTCTGAACAATTTTTTCAATTTAAAACATGAGAATATCTAATTTTAAACAGTATCTTTAGGCGCTTTTATTAGTAGGCTTGAATAAATTTTTTACTTATTATAATTGGTCCATCAAAAAATTTTCTTCAAAAGCCCAAAAGTTCAATATTACTGATGAAAGTGCAGTCCTAGAAGAACAAAATTTATCAAAATACACTATATTTCCACTTTTGTTAATTAAAAATCTATGCCATTTTTAAAATTGACTCCCCCAGGCTAATATCTAGGGTAAAAATTTTGAACATTCAAAATACTGTAATAAAAAAATCTTTTTTTATATGTAGATCACCTATAAGCCTTGTCATTTTTTTCACAACTAATGAAAATTTTTATTATTTAATAAATTAAGTTATACGTGGAAAAAAAGTTATTTTAATTAAAACTTTATAAGCTTTTATGGATAATCTATTCATTAAATAATAATATTCATATATTTTATTGATTACATAGCTCTTTTGTTTAAAAAAAAAAACGTAACACAAATATATTAAAAAAAAGTGGTTATTGATTTAATTAAAAAATTCTCATAAATTATTGAATAATTTAGTTAAAATTTCTAAATAAATCATTTAACCTAAATTTTATCATTGGAATAATTTTAATAATTCTTAAATAAAGATAGAGAAAAATTTTTAATTCGAGCATAAATTTAAACGTATGCTCGAACATTAAAGCTCTTTTTTCTACCATTTCTCTCTGCATAGCTGATCTTTAGCTTTTATAATGCACAGAGCGTTTAAATATAATAGTATAGCCAAGAGAGATATTATTCCGTATATATGTGAAAAGATTTTCACACTGAAGTCATAAAATTTCTCCAAATGACCACAAGTCCACTTTCATTCTCTCTCTTTTATTATAATGCTTAGATACGCACACACACTGATACTTAAAAATTATATATAATAATAAATGCTGCACATGCATTACTAAATGAAGTAATTAGGATGCAGAATAGGAAAAAACGATTTTACCTCTCTTAGTCACACCTCTGTATGTATAAAAGAAAGCATATTTATTACAAAGGAGGGCTTTTAACCTCCTGTGCTTGAAACTATACTTTCCTAAATCAAAACTCCCTATTTCTCTCGACTATTTTGATCACCGTAGAAATTTTACCAAAGGGGCTCCTTCTTTTTCATGCTAATGTTTATCTATGCTTCGTGCGTGTTTTCCTGATAAAATTTAATCGAAATTTAAAGAATGGTTACGTTTATAAATTATCTTATTATCTTTATATTAAGAAACTTTTTATTTTTATTATTATTATTAGTAGTATTTAATTGGGATTTAAGGCTTCAAATTTCTTTATTCATTAAATTTTTATTTATTTAATTTATTGTTTTTGGGACGAATGTATAGAAATATCTATCGTGATTATAAATAAAGACATCATCTGCAATCACTTCACTTCTGTTTATTTAGGATATGCGCCCAACAGTAAAATGCGAGGAAAAATTTTTTTTTCAATTTTCTTTACGTTTCAAGCCATTTGAAATAATTTGAGCATGAAACCAAATTCTGCTAGCTATAAGCGGAATTCCGGGTTTTTTTTAAGTTAAATTAGATGTCGGAAATAAGTTCCGAAGCTGATCGCAGTAATATAGCAGAAATTTTCGGAAAAAAGTTCCGTCCATAACTTGGAATCGAACCCAGGACCTCATTCTTACAAAGTATGTTCATTACTTCCTGGACTACATTAAATAAAAAATAATTATTTAAAATTCCCGCTTTTTTCTAGTGCAATAATTTTTGTATTTAACAAACTGATTGAAAAGGTTTTTTCTGAATTATTTTAGTGATTTGACCCTCGGCACGAAACCTAACCTAAATAGTAGCATCCAAAAAGTTATCAAATAACTTACTGATACCCGTTGGGATTAGACCTCTAGGACTTGACAGGCCCTTGTAAATCTAAAACTTCGTTTTTTTGGGTTTTTTAGATTTAATTGAATTTTTCCGATCCACAAACAGATAATACTCATAAGCTAGAAAACTTAACATTCCATCACTTTTTAAGAAAAAATTTTAAAAAGCATTTTTGCATTTACAAAACAAAAATATGTGCATAAACGGCGGTAACCGAATGGGACGTTTGGGACTGCATAATGATGACTATTACATTTTTGGCACAATAATAAATTGTTTAACATAAAAACTTTTTGATGGTTTTATAAGCGCGGGTAAACGGTGGTAGAAAATTTTGGGTATTAGAAAGTGGTTTTACTTCCAGGAGATTTTATAAAAAATTAAAAAATATAGTTTTTCACCACATCAAGACTATAAAATAAATTTAAGAATGGCATTTTTTATGTTCAAAAAACCAGTTTTCGAAAAATTCAAAACTGTATTTCGGGGTCAAAAAAAATTTTTCTTGAAAAGTGGTGAAATGTTAAGTTTTCTAGTTTATAAGTAGATTAATATAAGTTTATGGGTCGGAGAAATTAAATAAAATATTAAAAAATCCCAAAAAAACGATTTTTAGGTTTTTGAGGGCACGTCGTGGTCTAAAGTTCTGATTTTAACGAAAATCAGTGAGTTTTTCTTACTTCAGATGCATAATTTCATGCTATTACTTAGGCGAGGTTTGGTTCCAGGGAGCCAATCATTATAATTATCTGAAAATATCCTTTGATCATTGGTGAAATTTTTTAAAAAAGATGACTTACTTTTAGATTTAAGAATATAAATTAAAAATTTTTTTAATCAGAAAATTTAATTAAATCTTTTTTTGTATTTGAAGTGGGTAAAAATAAAAAGAAAAATGTTGACCTAGATATTGCGAAAATAGTGATACACCGAAAGACACTTTTCAACCTGAATATATGTTCTCTCTATATCTTCGTGTAGTCATTATTACATTTTCTACATAAACTATAACAAATGGTGACATTTTTGGGGTTATTTTTTTCTAATTTTGAAATCAGCTTTTTATTGATTTATGAAAGAAACAAAACATGAAAGCTTTTGTACGTGTTTGTTTTTACACTAGTCAGTGAGATAAATAATGGTAATGGATTTAATAAACTATGCTTTACAATTATAAAAGAAAAAAATTTTTTTTTTTTTTGCTCAATATTTCTTAACTGGACTTGACAACAGATTTTAATAATTTCTGTGTAGTAAATTTCTATGAAAATATAAAATTTTATAGTATCTAAAAAAAATGAAAATTTATCTTATTTGGTCGTCGAATGTAAATTTTATTATTTGTATCTTTATTATGAATATATTAGGCTCTCTTTTATTCTCTTTGCAAATAAATGCATTTTTATTGTTTTCTTTCTAGTTCCAGTAGCATTAAAATATTTTGGATTTTAGCCAATTTTTTGCTGAAAGTGAAGAATAAATTTAAAATATATTGTTTAATGATCCTAAAATTCCATATTCAAGTCATTATATATTTAATGTCTCTTTTTACTCATCTTCTTCTTTTGCTATATTAGTTTTTTTTTACTTTTTATTGATTTAATTAATAATAAATTTTTTATTCGATAAAATCTAAGCTAATTAATAAAATAAAAAATATTCTATGGCAAAAGTTCAAAAAATGTTTAAAATATAGAAAATTGTAAGTAAATGCTTCAAAACTTGTAAAAATAAAAAAAAGTCGTAATAAATAATCGATTTAGATTCTTTTTTTTTTTATTTAATATTAACTTTTTTTTTTAGTCAATGCCAAGATTTTTACACTAGTATTTTATTGTAATAATACTTTAGTACAGATAAATAAAAAAGTAAAGTTTTTATATTGAAAAATTTTAACGACAGTTGTTTATTGTTATCGAATGAGAAACTTCAATTGTAAGATATGATCAAAAAAGTTTAGATTCTTTTGTCACGTGTTATTTTTTTTTTTAAAGTTTTTAACGAATTTCAGATATATCTTCGTTTTTTTTTCTTTATTATTGTTATCATTTTTTATTTATTTTTCTTTTTAGAAAAAAATTTTTTAAAGTTATTAAAACAAATTTTAAAATAAACTAAGATTTATATAAATTTTTTATCACATTTTTTAAAATTTTTAATAAAATATGTGGATTACTCCATGTGAAGTTAATAGATAATGAATATTGTTTGAAATTTTTACTAAAAACATTTTTTTTTATTTTTGTTACCTTTGGGTATTTTGGTCAGGATTTTTTGTTTTTGACTGTCTGAGCACCCTGTTACCTGTATTTTTCCAGCATTTCTATTCCTAATCAAATCTTTTTCTGGATAGAAATGAGAAAATTTATTTTTACTGCAGAACAGATGCGTTTGATTCTTGTTCTTAAGGGTTACAATAAAATATATTCTTCATACTATTGAGTATTAATAACCATTCAGTATTTAAACTCTGGTATTATAGAATCAAATCGAGACACATTCAAACGTAAGTCGGAATTAGATATTAATTCTATTGGGCTAAATTGAGATTTTGTAAAATAGGCCTGGATATTTGACGCAGCTCACAAAATAAAATCTAAAAATCTAAGCAATGTTGTTCATTAAATATTTTATTGCCTTTAAAAAATGCTACTAATAGCTGAAAGAAAAACCAAATTAAGCCCTTAAAATACCCTTAACCTAAATTTTCTCGCTGCATGGACAGTTTTCTTACCCTTTCATATCTTTTAACTATTCCTGATACCATGCAATAAATGTAACGTAGATTAATTCATATAAAAATTAACATGAAAAATATTCAATTATTTTACTCCGTAATTTTTTTTTTTTTTATAAATATTTGGACAAAAATATTATTCAATATTATAAATAAAGTTTATTAAATGTTTCAATATTTATCAAGTTTTTGTTTGATTTATACTTCCTGTTTTGATTCATTAAAAAAAATAAAAAAATAAATTGATTTTTATTGTAAATATAAATATTTTCTGTAAAATTTTAGAGCAATCATATTGGACATTTTGACGTATTTAATTGAAATTCAATGAATTTTAATAAAAAAGATAAATGTAAATATCGAAATAATAAAGAGCAATTATGAGTGATATCAGCAGTTATCAGCAACCTTTCAAGGCGGATCGTTGGATCGGACTAGATACTTTTCCGAAATTTCGTGAAAAAGTGAAGTTTTAATTTTTCTTAGTTGTGCGTTTTTTTGTTGTTTATCTAAAAAATTATAGAGAAGAAGGATTTTAGTAAAATCCATTGCCACCATTAGTTCAAAAAATCTTATTGAAAAATCTCGAAAATTGAATAAAGTTTTTGCATGAGATTGGTTGGTTTTGTTTAAAATTTCGCATTTCGCAGTTCCAATTTGTTTATTTTAACTAGATTTGCTTCTGGAATTCTGATATCTCTTCATATTAATTTTTCTAATTATTCTAACCATAAAAAAATTTAAAGACTTATACGTTAATGAAAAAAACTGTAAAAACAAAATTGCATAAAAATATACGAACGTTTATTAAAATAACTTTAATAAAAATTTTAATGAATTATTTTTTAAAAAAGATCTTTTTTTAAGTAGGATTTTTGTCTTTTAATAAAAGTATAAATAAATATAAAGTATAACGTTGATAAACCTCTTTTTAAAAATGAAAGCTTTTTAACTTATCTAAGAAAAAAAAAAAAAAAAAAAAATAAAAAAGAATAATATTTTTGATATTTTTACTTTGACACAATAATAAACTTGAGTATTTTTCCTTTTCATGTGTATTAGAGATATAAGGTAATAAAAAGATATACCTGCGTTTATTTCAAATTGCCTCTAAACTTATATACTATATGATCCAAATGGATTCTAGCCAATCATGCTACTGAAATTACCTATATATATAGAAAAAAGTATATTGAGACACTGTAAAAGATTTTTTAGCGATTTTCGATGAGCACATTGGTATTGCTTTTGAAAGCCGCAGTAAAGTCACAGACGACGCTTTTTTACCGAAATTGCTAAAATCGGGATTGCAGATGCTTTATATATAATGCTTTATATATATATATATAACTATACCCAAGAATCGGTGGCTGGAAAAAATAAGATTTGAGGCTGAATTGTTACGATGAATGAAGAAATTGGATTGGTGCCAACAGTGTGTATCAGAGCTTTTACTTACTGAGTTACTTACACTAAATCACTTTTACTAGAGGGTTTTCTTGAATTATTGGACCAAGTGCTATGCAATTGTATTCTATACAGAGATTTTTTCACTTTTTTTTTAAATATTAGTTTTAAATGACAAATTTTAAGAAAATAATTAAATTTATACTAATGTTTTTGACTCAACTTGTTCTTGTACATATACATAACTTTTAATACTCAGATATAAATTAGTTGTTGACGCCAAAAACTAACTTCCTAAATTAACGTGTTCTATTCCATATTATAAGTTAATTTTACTTGAAAAACTTACATGGAAGCTGTTCTAATGTATTTCATTCAAGACATACAAAATTTAAGTATCATGTATCAAAAGTTAATGCTTAATTTCATTTTTACAATTTTTAAAAAATAAGAAAAAAAAATTTTTTTAACAAAATAAACTAATATTTTTTTTAAGGGGCGGTCCACTCAGAGCACAGTGATTGTGCGCCTGGTGTGCGTCTGGAGTGCGAACAGTGTGCGCCAAATTTGTGAATCATTCTGGAAGCGCTGCTAATGCTTCAAATTGATTTAATAGGAAGGGAACAATTTGTTTTATCAAAAAAACCTCCCGCGCACCCTCTTTTTAATCTTATAAGGCTTTTGTAGGACTTCCGAAAGATGCAAATATTTTTATTTTATTTATAAGATTAAAAAGAGAGTGCGCGGGAGGTTTTTTTGATAAAACATGTTGTTCCCTACCTATTAAATCTATTTGAAGTATTAGCAGCGCTTCCAGAATGATTCGCAAATTTGGCGCACACTGGTCGCACTCCAGGCGCACACCAGGCGCACAATTACTGTGCTCTGAGTGGACCGCCCCTTGATTTTTTTCTAAAATTTATTTCATTTCTATAAGGTCCAGTTAATCTTAAAAAGGCAGTTTGTACCTGGTAAGGCAGAATTTAAAATGCGTGACCCATTTAGCACTCCCAGAGTATATTTTTATCACTGAGTGTATAACTTATATACAAGGAAATCATGTTAATCCTAACTGGCATAATTTATCCTTAAAAGGCAATTTTTCCCTTTGAGTAAAATATTATGACGATAAATTTATTTTTTATTCCAAAGGCCATCATTTTCGCGAATGCTGATTAATAGTTTTCACAATGAAAATATAAAAATATTAAAATATAAAAATATTTTTTCTGCAAACAAGTTATGGGAAACCATTCTATGAAATTCTGTATAAAACATACTGTATACAGAATACTGGACAGTACTGTATACAGTACCAATGTTATGGCACGAATTCACTTACTTGTTGTAGATTATTAAATTATAAAATGGTTAGAAAAAACAATATTGACAGCTACTTGATTCTAAACAAAAAAAGTAAGGAAAAAAAACGTACATCGTGATTTATCAATTTTTCCTTATTTTGGGGGTAGTTTTTGGCCCCTTTAATTAGCTGTAAAAATCGAAACAATTCTCAAAAAATTGGCTTTTTTTTTACTATTATACCGCTGGTTCCAAAATATTGCGAAAAACCCTTAAAATGGGGTAGCTTATTTAAGGAAGTTCCCCTATTTTCTGCCAGATTTGGACCCCGGATTCATGTTCAGCGACCCAAAAAACCTATAGTAGACCTTTTTTCAACCCATTTAGATTTTTCAGACCCCCCCCCCCCGCATATTAACTGGAGTACAATACAACCCGGCAAATTTTAATATAAATTTAGATTAATTTTTACGATACTTGAAGTAAAGTTTCTGCTACAGGTGGTGCTCCGATAATTCATTATGATAAAGTTTACTTCAAGTATTGTAAAAATTTATCTAAATTCATATTTTCTTTTTATCGGTCTGTCTTGCCTTTAATATCAGTATCGTAAAAAGTAATCCAAGGAAAATTAAAATTTAACATGATTGATTTCTTCCTGTAGTGATAATATTTTGGAGTCCAAACCTACACGGCCAAGCTGCTTTGCTTGAAATTTCAAGCAAATGCTTGGAATTTCAAGCGATCAATTAAATCAGATAAAAAAGACTGAAGGAAAGCTTAAATTTTGTTCCCCTCCCTTTTTTTTAAGAGTTATTTGAGAAAAATAATTTGGATTACCTGTTGTAGATAAATACTAAATTATTAAATTTTAAAAAATTTTAAAATTTATAGTTTAAAAATTTAGTTTTTTATATTAAATTTAAAAATTTAGTTTTTATCTGCAAATCAATATTGAATTATTTTTAAACATGACTCTGTTTCATCTCAATTTACCTAGCCCCCATTCCCTCTGGATAACATAAAAGCAGTAACATAGTAGAAATTTACATAACTAAACAATAAAAGAAATAGGCAATTAGGTAAAACAGCAGGTAATCTAAATTATTTTTCTCAAATAACTTTTAAAAAAAAGGGAGGGGAACAAAATTTAAGCTTTTCTTCAGTCTTTTTTATCTGATTTAATTGATTAGAAGGCAGCCTGGCCGTGTAGAAATTTTGAATGACCAACTTTAAAAATTTACGTTTGACATGTTATTTAAGCCCTGTTTAAAAGTTAGAAAAATTTCTAACTAAGATATTTCTCCAACTAATAGCTTCTAGCTTAAAATAAATCTGCAGTACATTATATTTTAAGAAATGTAAATGCAATTTTATAAACTCATTAAAATTTTTAATATTTTATTTAATGAATTTTTTTATTTATTTTTTACATTAAAAAATGAAATTTATTCTATGAAAATAATCTTATTTAAAGTTTTTTTCATAAAAAAAAGTACCAAAGAAAATATGAATCTCAATGACATTTTGTAATTATTCTTAAAAAAAGATTTTTTCCTTTTTTTTTTAAATTATATTTACGTTAACTTTTTTTTGTAGTAAAAAAAGCTAAAGCTATAGATTTTAGACGTAAAAAAAAATGTTATACAGTTTAAATGTTATTCATATTTTTCGCTTGAAAAGTGATTAATTTTCTAAGATATCCGATCCTTCATCCATAACAAGTTTTTCTCTCAACTTTTTTCTTTATAATAAAAATTCAAAAAAAAAATAAAGAAAATGCAATATTTTTTTTTCTAGATATAAATAAAATATAAGTTACATAATTAATGAATATCCTGTTACATTATACAGAGAAAAAAATTTTCCTTTGTAATTTATATATATCCCTTTGTAAAATCAAAATCATTTATATACGCGTTTTGAATATTGATAAATATATCTCATTTCGCGTTTTATAGATTTTTTACGTTAAAAAAAACAGTTTAATAATTTATCTCTTTTTTTTTCTATAATAAAATATTATATTTTTTTTTTTGAGAGAGAAAATCTCTTTTTTTTTTGTAATCAATATTTTATGTATGTATTTATAGATTTTTATATAAAACAAGAATATAAAAATTTACATAAATATTATATGCATTCGTAAATGCATTCATTTTTGCTTTTAAAAATTTATACAAACAAAGTTTTTTTAAAACCTGATTTTTTTGCAACTTTTTTTTCATTTTAAAATTTAATTGGAAATCTTATGCACTGGCTTCGTAATAACATTATAGTAATATAGGAAATCCAGGGTAATTAGAAAATTAGATGAAATCAAATAGGTAGAGATAAGATTCTTGAGTTAAATAAATCCTTACCACCCTCCATTCAATGGGTCTCCTAGGACTAGAAAAGATTCCATGTTGTGAGCTAGGGATTGGTTGCGTATCTTCAAAATAATGCTATATACTACCTTGTTTGTTAACCTAACAGTTTCCAGTTGAATATTCTAAGTCATTTAGATACACGAGTTATTATAAGTTCCTAAATCCGAATGATTCCAAATCCCTAAATCGAAATTGTTCTATGTTCCATTAGACTCCCCTTCTAAGTTGGATGCTTTTGACCTCTCCTTTGATTTTCAGATTTCCAGGATACCCTCTCCTTATAAACATGTTCTATGTTAAAAATTAGTGCCGAATCAAATAGTACCAATTATTATGATACAATTTTTCCATTAATTTCAGGTATTTCATTTTTTTTTAATTATAAATTTTTATTTTTCAGAAAAACGCTAAAAATTTAATATCTCAAAAACTACGATAGTTAAGTCAAAATTTCTACGCAAACACATACACACACACAAATATATTTTCAAATATATAGAGTAGTAAGATTACCAATATGTTATTTGAACTTACTTTAAAATTTATAGTCGTTTAAAAAGTAAATATTCATCCAAATAGCAATTCAACTGTTTCATTTATTGAATTATTCTAAAAATTCACCACTTACATTACAATTTACAGTTTTTTTACAAATATTTTGTTACTAATAAGCTTATAAAACATTTTAGTAGTAAAAAGTTTGTATTCAGTTTCTAAAAGCTTCCTAACACGTTTTTAAAACCCTTTTCTTGTACTTCACCGATTTCATTAAAATTATTTTTTGTTAGAAAATCCTGAATACTGATTACAATTACATTTAAAAAATTGTTACTTATTGAATAATTAATTTTTGAAGAAAAAAAAATTAATTAAATGTAATAAAAAATAAACTAATTAAGTTTGATAAATATATGTATGTATAGTAAAATAGTAATTAATCGAGGGAATGACAATTTTAATTTACTTTATGGTTTTATATTGAAATCTCAATAAGGTTAAATAATCCTGTTGGTTGGATTTAACGAAGCAGTAAACTCCCCTTTATAGCGTTGTATATATAGGCTGAAAGCCAAGCTTCGAGACGTTAACGAAACTAATTTCGGAAATCGTTCACTTTCATTCGTTTCTTCAAGATGTGCACATTTTCTATCTTCGATATATTTTCAACACAAATACAAAGATGTATAGTAAATACACACACACTAGTATTTGTTTTTAGATAAACATCCAAACAAAATAGTATACTAAAGTAAAATTTAACAAGTTTTCTGCATTTATTCTTGTTTCACGTGTTCTAGAGCTGGTAACACGCGGTGAGAAAGAAACTTTTTACTATAAATGTTCCAAGTCTACATCTATAAAATTATTTTATGCTTACATGTATTTGTATTTTTTTTTTTATTATTATACTTTTCGATACATCTGCTCTGGTAATTTTTTTGTAATTTATATGGCCTTAATGAGATTTTTATTTTTATTTTTGTCACCTCTTTTTTTTTAATAATAATAAAATAATCTGTAAGCTCAAAAATTCATATTACTTAATTTTTTTATTTGTATTTAATGACTTTTTATGAGAAAAATTAAATAATATTTATATTCTGAAAAAAGAAAAAATTTTATGCTTAATATAAAGACAATTTTTCTTAATTTTTTTTATTTTTAACAGATTAATAAAAAATTTGCGGACACTAAAATTATTATATAAAAAGATAAAAAAATTTAAGCTTTTTTTTTTTTTCTTCTTTAAACTATAATTTTATGGTCTCTCGCTATGTGGAATTTATACAAAAAAAAAAGAATAAAATTTAAGTAATGGTTATATAACTGTGTGTATAATATAATACAGAAGATAAATTAAACAAGACGAAAATTAAAGAATGTCTATGACATAAAAAGGGTTCTTTAGAGAAAATTTTCCATCATAATTTTTTTCAATTTTTTTTTACAAATTTCTTTTTTTTTTCCTTTTAGAAAATTATGCAATTAAATAGTGAATTTTTTATTCAATAAAATGCTCAATATAAGCATTGAGGAACTGTAATTTGCCCCAATGTATAAAACCTAATTTTTAATATTATCCAAGCAATTTTTGAAAATAACTGCCAGTCTAATGTACAGATAAGCAGATTATAAAAAATTAATATATGCATAAAAAATGCATGCGTTCAATTGAAAAAAAAAATTATTTTTAAATTGTTTATAGCCATTGAGCTTTTGACCTAATAATTGTATTTAAAATAATAAATTTATATCGATAAAAAAAAACTATTTTAAATTTGAAATTTAAAAAACATATATATAAAATAAAAATAAATTTCTCCCTCTCTCTCTATATATATGAAAAATAAAAAATTATAAAACCAATTTTCTATATTTTTTCCTTTTGTAAAAATCATTCTAGTAAAATCCATAGAAAGTTTGAAAAACAGAACACGTTCTTCTCGCATGGTAAAGCTCTAACAACAAGCATTCATTTTATAATATTACTATAGTTAGCTAAAAGTCACGTGTTTCATTGTAGGGAACCACTGGACTCTTCATCTAAACCATCTCTTCTATATCTAGGTGTCTACGTGTTTTCGCAAGTCAAACCCAAATATATATATATATAATATGCATGCCATGCAGCTTTTCTTACATAACACATATAATAAGCAGACAGTAAAATATATATAAAAGAGAATATCAAGATAACGAAAGCTTATTCTTGATTTTCGTGGTTTGTATGTACTATAGAATTAAATTTCTCTCTCAAAACTTATTCTGACCTGCCAAAAACTTTAGATAAACATTATTTTATATAATAAATATACTTTTCAGTTAATAAAATTGGATCATCCATCGCTCTGTGTGGTATTACGTATCTTTAATAAATATAGAATATAATTAAGTTTTATTGAAAGAAGTGCTTTCAATTAATATAAAACTTATTGAAAAAAGTATACTTTTATTTCATTATTTTTCATACAAGATTTTTCATACGAGAAGTGACTGACTGAGTACTCTTTTGAAAAACTTTTTCGAACAGTGCATAATATTCGTTTACTGCTAATTAACAAAAATTAAATTTAGCCTTGTTTTATTATTTTATTATGGAAAGGTCTCAATCCACGCTCAACCTCTTTTGTTTGAGCGTGGATTTAGCCAAAAACATTTAATTTGACTCGATCCACGCCTAAAAAAAATAATATTTAACCTCAAATAAAATTTATTTTAATAAAAAATATAATTTTTTGCAGTTTCAGTGCATAAAAAAAAAATAAAAAATAAAAAATCATAACAAATAAATATTTTTTGTGCATAATATTCAAATTTAAGTGTTTTTAGATAAATATCGTAATTTCAACAAATTGTATCATTAGGCGTGGATGGAGATCTTTCGCAAAAAAATCCGAGAATTCTCGAATTTTTTATTAATAGATTAAATTTAGTAAATTTACGATTTTTATCGAATATTTGCAATTTTTTTTGTAAATTTACTAATTTTTCGAAAATGTTCTAATTTTTTTGTTAATATAAGAAAGTTACTGTTTACAGTGTACCAAAAACCCTTTTTTATTAGAGTGGCGTTTTTGAATATAGTACCATGAGGCTTGATTAAAAAAAATATAAGTTTTACCACCTTGAAATTTAAGTAAAACAACATAAAATTCAATTAAAATTTAGCATTCTGAAAATTCCTTAAATCATTGATGAGATAAAAGGATTTTTTAAAAAAGCTATTAAATGTTGACCTATTTCTGTTTAATTAACATCAATTTAATAATAAAAATTGGTATTAAAAGGAGCTAGGAGCTTCCTATTATGAAAATATTAATTACAATAGATCGATATAAATAAATAATTAGTGTAGTATCAGTTAACAAAAGCATTATTATAACTTTATTTACAGAAGATAACGTATAATACTCATCATTCTCTTCGATAATAACGTAAAAGCAGCTATTATATAAATTTATCTTCTCTCTCTCGGTACATATTGTTCCTTACATGAATCTTAAGCTTATGTATTATCAATATATTATTATTATAGCTACGTAACGTTACTTAATACCCTTAACGAGATTGTCGCCTTTATCATTTTCCTCTTATCATTGATTATTGATTACTCTGTTCAAACTTCAAAGGTTATAAATATAATTAATTTCTTATAGAATATTTTAAAAACTTATTAATTTAAATAAGCTATTTTGAGATTCAGTTAATTATACGATAAAGGGTATTGTATTCGAAATATAACCAAAAGCTGTTTGACGTTCAAATGACTCTGAGCAAATTTACTTATGCAAAGCTATTATAAAAGAGATTAGGTACAAAGATCTGCTGCTCAATTCAATATTATATATAACACTCACTCTCTCCTCGTTTATCAACTAATGTCCGAGAACTGTCCTTTCCAGTCTTCGTCTACTCTTGTTATATTATCTAACTTAATTAATCATTTTAAAAATTTTATTTCATTTATTTAGAAAAATTTATTCTAATTATTATGCAATAAATTTTTTATTATAAAAAAATAAAAATTTTCTATTTCAGATATCTTAATAAAAAATCAAAAAAAATAAAATTTAAAGAAACAATTTTATATGTCCAAAAAAATAAAGTAAAAGAAAAAAAAAATTAAAGATATTTATCAGAAAAATAAATTTCTTCAGAGAGATTGAAAAATAAGAAAACTATAAATTTTTATTTCTTAAATTTAAGATTATAATTTTTAGATAAAAAATTACATTAAATAAAAAAAATTATATTATAAAAAAATAATTCATTTATATATTAGATTGGTGAAAAAATTGATCTGGTGAAATTTGCGGCATCGAACTTATAAGTGAAAAAAATTTTTTCAAACATGACTAAGTTAATTTTTGGCCAATTAAAAATTTTAAATTCCTTTAGAAAATAAACTTGCTATACTAGTATTAGTAAATGGAAACAAATGAAAATAACCGGTTTGTGTAAACACAATCGAAATGCATGGAAAATGTTTACTTACAACTGAGCATATAAACACAAATTACAAAACAATTTTTTATTTTTATAATTTTTAATTATCACCTTTTCTATGTGTTAAGATTCAAACCCAAACTATTCTGATTCCCTAAACGGGTATTATTCTAGGTCCCTTAGTTAAAAATATTCTAATTCCCCTTGTAGGTCCCTCAAACCAAATTGTTCTAAGTCCCTAAATGGAAATTATTCTAAGTTCTTGTTCTTATCAGGTTCCGACTCCAATCTGAAATTATTCTGAGTACCTAAATCGAAAATATTCTAAGCCGATTTGACCCCCCAAGGGACTTTTCTGGGTACCCCTCCCTATAAACATTTCCCATGGTAAAGCCAATTATTTAGAGCCGATGGAAAATTTGAGACGTTAATAATTAAAATTTTTAATAATTTAAAAATAACTGGAAACTACAAATCTAAGAAATATCAATACAAAAAATTGACTATTATACAAATTTTTTGAATCTAACAAGGATGTGTTCTCGATGTACCATAAAAAAAATTAGGTTACACAGCTAGTAAAGTTATTATATAATCCTGATTTTGTAATTTTCTTGTACTCGTTCTCCGATTTCTTAATTTTTACGCATATTGAGGAAAAAATTAAAAAAAAATCTTTTCAATTCGTTCAACTTTTCCCAAAAATTTTTGTAAATTTTAAATTAAACATACATTTTTAATAAAAATTTACTATGCACTTTTTTCTCCAATTTGAGACCGGTTTCAATGGTTTAGGTTTCATGTCAATTGGATAGGAGGATCTTGGATTATAAAGAAACACACACATACGACGTGTCACTCATACACAGATTTAAATTCAAATACCTAAATAGAGTAGAAAGACATCAATTTAGTTGAATAATAATAACAATAAAAAGTTTAATTTTGATTTAATTACATTTAAATTGAGAGAATAAATTTTACACATAAAGTTTGTACAGCTTATATAAGTTTCAATAATTACTCTGCAATTGCCGGTCAAGTGTTCAATGCTTTACCTTTCTCTAATAAAATAATTAATCTATGCATAATATCAGTTAGGTTTTTCTTTATTTAGTTTAACAGTTATATTTTTCTGAAATTCAAATTTTTTTTCACGATGAAATCAGTTTTATAAAAATTATAATAATGGCGCAGGATAATATAAATACATACAACACATTCTTTTCTGGTCAGTTGCCCAAAAATACGTATTTCCCAGCCACTGGCGAAGATGGGTTTGCCTTCCACTGACACAAAAAAATTTTATATTTTGTTTGGCTCGGCAGGGGAGGTGAAAAATTGACGTTTTTTGGGAGGGTGAGGTGAAATGAACTAAGAATATTTTTGATTTAGGGACTTAGAATAATTTGAAATGGGAGTCAGGGCCCAATTAAGCCCTGATAAGAACAAAAATACTTTGGGTTTATGGACTTGATAATTTATATTTCGGGTTTTATTTTAATTTCAGTTTTTGTATTTATTACTGTTATAAGTGAACATGTTCCATGATCGTTGGTTGTGTAAACACACAAACCAGTATAATTTTTTTTTTTTAGTCTCGTTTCGTAAATATACTATTATGATAGTTCAATATCTTGTATTTTATTGTAAATTTAAAAGAACGAGACTATATTGGACTCATGTTTTTTGTCCACCCTATAATTTCCCCTTAGCTTTATTAAGAAATATCTGGACAGATGTTTAAAATAAATATTGGTTACAATTTACAAAGAAAATAAAAAAATTTAAATTTGCAAACGAGCAATTTGATTGGCTAATAAACTGTTGACAAGATAGTGGCCTTTATAAAGCCCATCAATTTTTATATAATAAATCATATACGATATGTTTTTGATACTTAACCAATAAATTGGTTGATTTTCCAACTGAAAGTAATGGTTATGTAACAGTATTTTGCCACAGTGTATTAGGTTGGCTCGTCAGTCAAGAGACTGTTTAATTTAAAAAAAAAAACAAAAAATATCAACAATATAAAATTATTTTTGAAATTACGTATAAGAACTTGTTTTACACGTGCTTTGAAAACGACTAAAAATACTTGCTTGCCTTTCTAATTTCAATACAGCGGTCATCTTTATTCTATTCATTATATAAAATTAACATTTACATTCATTTTATAATATAATATAATATATTAAATTTAATATATTTTCAAAAGTAATAAATCAGTTATATGCCCAAGTGCAAAAATGCATTGAGATTTATTACACCATCTTTCTAAAGAAATTTCTAGGGAAAATTCAAAGTCAAGAATATAGCAATGCAGTGAAAAGAGGATGAAAAAGTTTTTTTATTGACAAAAGATTCTCAATATAGTTTTAAAAAAAATTATATAAAACATTTTATAATAAAGTACAAATTCTAAAATCCATGTCATAACTCTGTTCTAGAATTTTTCATGAAACCCTACTTTTCAAAGTAGCTCAAGCTTAATCTCTAGAAAAGGACAATTTTTCTACTATAACATTAAATCTCGGATTTTTTATTATGCAGATAAAAAAGATTGCCCATATTAGTATAAATTTTAAATATTTCTAAAAGATAAGCAATTCATGAACATTTCATTTCTAGACCACCGATGAAGGCCTGTCATCATCTAGTGAGAAAATTTTTTTTTTGAAACATCCATGAAACACAATACAATTTATTAGATTATGAGAATAATAATAACAGTAATAATAAATAGATTGGAAATTTCGTTTAACAATAGATTTATTAAATATAATATATTTAAAAAAAATATATTGGATCTATTGATATTTTAACAAAATGATCTACTTGTTTAACATGTGATACTATATGATAACGATGTACAATAGATAGTAATTGAAAGTGCACATATATACTCCCTGTATTATATTGTAAGTGAGCTTTCGTGCTCGCGTTTATATTTTATATATAATATGAACGGTGTATAAATATTCTATTGTATGAATTATAACCTTAAATTTTCTATTGTAGGATACGGAAAAAATCTGATAAATTTAATAAATTACTGTCTGAACAACATTTTCGTATTGCTTACACTATGTTTAACTAATTATGTTTGTTTAAATTTTTGAAACTGCTTAAATTGGATATTTCAGCATTAAATGGGTTATAATAAAAATTTTCTTTCAAGTTCTTCTCACTTTATTTTTAAAACTTTTTATTTATTCATATTTAGTAGTTTACCTTGCAATATGTAATATAATTTTTTTTAGCGAAATATTTAATGCTTTTATTGAATACACTGACAAGTTGCTGTGCTTTAATTTTCAAGCAAAAAAAAAGCAGCTTATTTGAATTTTATTTCACAATGCAAACGCAGCAGCCTTACAGTGTAATTTTGTCAGCCAATTGTACCACTACCATTCCTTTATAAATTTAATCATTCATTGAAAATCTCTTCCCTTTGAAAAATTCTTGCATTACCTTAGTATCTGTAATAATTGCACAATCACGAGTATTTAGAATTCACAGGAATGCATATTTCACATTAAATACACTCTACATAAAGCGTATCGAAATACAATCGTATAGCCCTTGATCAATGGTAGTATAAGATATCGATGATCTCCATTAATTCGAAATTTTTTTATTCAATCAAAGTTTTGATCTTCATATTTTATTCTTGGTAGAAGAAAATTTTCCTCGACAGATAAATCATGCTGCTTTGTAAAGCTTCAGATTTCACCATGTAAATATTTAAAAATTCATCAACCTTGAACTCTGTTCCTATTTTGAAATATTCATATGAAATTATTTTTCGTAGCTTACTTCAACTGAAAAAGGAAAAAAAAATTTTGTTATCATAATCTAAAATAAAATAAAAGCTCTGAGAATTATTTAAAATTCAAATGCATCCATAATACTAAGACATGAAGTAAAATTATGCATAAAAATAAATTTGTGAAAATGTCAAATATCCGTAAATACCTAGAAGACGAATAAAGGGGGGTTAAAGAGAGAGATTATTCACAAGAGAATATTCAACATTAACCTATAGCTTTTGAACTGGATAGAATATATTTATATATGTATATAGTGAGGGAGAACCCTTCTTCAACACTGTGTGGCTGAACATAACGAGCTAGTCGCACAGTATACCAAACCGCAACGCTTCAATTTAGAATGCTAATCAGAATTTCTCTTCCTTTTATATTTCCTTCTCTTTCTATCTTATATTCCAATAGATATAGTTTAATGTACAAGTATTCATCTCTTAATCCAAAGCTCTTCAATTTGTTAGTTTGTATTTGTGTGCACTTTGGAAGTATGTCTCTTTGAAGAAATATATATATATATATAGAAAGAGAGTGAGGAAGAGTTATAAAGTGTGACCATCAATGAACGGTATGTTTGTGTCGTTTGAAAAGGAATTTAACTATAGATTTAGAGAACTTGTCACTTTTACATAAATCTATGTGTGTGTGTGTGTGTATTTTGGAATTATAAACTATTATTTTAAACTTTTGATAATTCTCTATGAACTTTATTATAAACCTACATAATAAATATTAATAAGGATAATTTTAACTACAATTATACTATGTACCCTAATTTTAATTATTATATGTAATTATGAGAAAGTTATATGCACTAATTAACAAAATTTTATCAGTAAAAAATGAATTAAATGACCTCTTCACTGATGTTTTACCAACATTTAAAATGCATATTTACATCAAATTTAAAGTTATTTTTAGTACTCGAACATCTTTATGCACTTCTAAGTGTCAAGAGGCTTTCTTGCTAAAGGTTTGGTACTTAAGTACTTATAGTGGATGTTACTTCACGCCAAGTAAATTGAAAAATTTCTTCAAAAATATGTATTAACTTGTTTATACTTAAGTTGAATAATCTTTAGATTTTTAAAGCATAGAAAATTTTTTTTCTTCAAATTTTTGACCCACTTACTGACCTGTCCACTATAGTGGACACAGTGTTGACCGAAACTTAATTTAAGACTTTTTTTCTGAGTTGCAAGTATGCTTATAGATTGAGTTTATAATACTTTTTTACATTTCGAAAGTGACATGCCTGAAACATAATATTTAATTTAATAAAATAAGCTTATAGTAAATTTGTCTAACAATAAATATAACCAAAAAGCATGGAACAAGTTTATTACCACTAAATATGGAGTATGACACTAAATTATATGAAACTTTAAGACGAGTTTATTATAGATTTGTTTTTAGTACCAGGTCTTCCGAAATTACAATCCTTGATTATTACCTTCAATAGACAATATTTTAAGTACCTGAATAAAAATTATTTAAAGTCATTAAACCTAAATTATTGTAAATCAATTTCAATACCATTTACTCCTTTCTCTAGCCAGATACTTTTTACTCTTTCACAATTTCTTTAACTTCCAACTTCACAAAGTTCTATTCCCTGCTTCATTTTCAAAATTTAAGTATTTCAATAAATGAATATCTCACCTTATTTCAAATCCCCTACTCGTAATAGTTAATTTATTCGCATAAAAAATTAATAATAACTTATAAAATAAATAAATAAAGAGTAAATATCTGATTAATTATTTAAAAATGACCTAAATAATGAATAAAAGAAAAAGTATATTTTATATGACAAATTATTTGGTACTTAAGAAATTATACAGAGTACTAATTATATATACTAACTGAGAATCCTAGAAACCAACAACCTGAATAATGTCACAACATAGTTGTTTACACTCACTGGTCTAAATATTATGTATAAGCACATAGAAAATTATGTCAAGTTTATTATAATTATACACAGTGGTTAAGAAATTATTAACCATGTAATCTAGAAACTAAGGAAATTTTATTAAATTATTTTATTTAATTAAAAAACTCTTATGAGTTAATTAAATACTGAAGTTGTCTGAGTACATGAGTCTAACCATAAATATTGATTCTGCTGATGCAGCAGGAGAAAACAGTAATTCATGTGAAAGTATGATAATTCTGAGGTAATGCTTGTATTTAATTAATTTTTCAAACATCTTTAATAATGAAATAACTTAAAGTAACTTACATATTTTTCATTATTCTCCTGAGACTATACGTGTTAAGCACTAAATTATTTTAGTAAACTATGTGCAACAAAATTTTTAAGATCTTGAGAGTTTTATCAGTAGATTCTGGTCAGAATACCTGGGAGTATAGTACTTTTTTAATTTTATTTGTTTGAATTATTGGATTTTTTAAAGAGTATTGAACAAAAAATTTATAATATTATATTTTATTTATAAGGAGAAGGCTTATACATCAACTGTACATTGATTACAAAACTTTCTAAACCCCAAAATTAAAAAATTACTGAAATTTTTTTCTAAGATTATCAGCTTTGTTCTATCCATCTTTGACAGTATCCAGTATAAAATTATTATTAAAAAAAAATTTTTCTTTCGATAAAATTTCAAAAGAATCAATTTTTTAACTATAAAATGAAGAAAATGTTATAGCACATTTAAATAGATATTTTATCTCGAAAAAAAAAATAATAAAATTTTATATTTGTTTTTTTAAAAAATAAAACAGCTGATGTAATAAAAATATTAATATAATATCTATAAAGTAAAAGGTTTATTTTTTTTTCCAATATAAAAAAGTTGTAGTAAAAAGAAAATGCATTTTTTTTTTTTGAAAATGAACCACTTTTCAATAAAATAAAATCGTTTTTTAGGAGTATAACCAAAAATATATTCGCACGACCGCATTTGATTTTCGTGACCTCAAGCTGTAATTTCTATCGTTTACAGTTCAATGAAATGAGCTGCATTATATAGTATAAAAGTGATATTTTCAACAAAAAATTCACTAACCTATTAAAATATATATATAAGTGATAAGTAATAACGCTTCTTACATTTTTATATATATTTGATAAAAATAATTTTATTTTTATAATTTTTGTTTTTTATCTTTATTTTATAAGAATAAAATAAAATATTAAATTGAAATATTTTTATTTTATTTTTATTCATTTTTAAAAAGTTATGCCTGACTAAACGTTTGCCTTTACTACTGAATTAATAAAGTTATACTCTCAGAGTATATTCTATTATTAAATTGTTTGCAGTTGTTAATGTCTTTAATAGTATTTTATGTTTTAATTTAAATTTATTTTTTAATGGAGTATAAAGTTTGTAATTAAATTACATATATCGAGTATTCCATGATAAAAATTAATTCTCTAATAAAAGTACCCCATATGAAGCTTTAACTAATTTTATTCAGCTATAATTTTTAAATCTTTAAATAAATTTACAGCCAAATTATATATACACTGAAAAAAATTAGCTAATTGCTAACGGAATTTTGCTTGTGGCTAACTTTTTATATTCAAACATTGCAAAAAAAAATTTTATTTTACGTTTCAATATTTGCAATCTTTTAAGCAAGAAAAAAAAGTCCACAAGCCCAGTGTACCATGGAATGCCGAAATTAAATTTTTACGTCAAAAAATGTCTTGACTAAATTTTGCTACTTAAAGTTTTCATAAGTTTTTGATATAAAAATTTAATTTTGATAAATAATAAAAATGATTTTTTTCTTGGATAAATGAAAAATTTGGTAAAAATTAACCGATTTAAAAAAAAAAAAATTATTATTTTATATTGAACTTCAAACGAGATATGTATTTTTTAAGTCCAAAAACCCTGTTTTTTAATTAGAATTATCGTTTAACGAATTTTGGCAATAAATTAAAATTTTTTTTTTCTTTGTGAGTCTTTTTTCCCTGAAAATCCAAATTTTCCATCTATTTTTAAAAAATTTTATTTATAAAAAAAATTTTTTTGAAAATTTTGGTTAGCTCAGAAACGTAAAACTTGATTTTCGACATAAAAGTGGTAAAATCTCTTTGGCACCAATCGCAAAATTCTCGTTAACGGTTTTTTTCAATTTTCTGAAGGTTAAAACTACCTGAAATCAGGTGTCATATCGATGTGCTTTCATTTTTTTTTCATATTTAATTGCTCAAAGATGCACTTTCAAATAAGTATGAATAAAAATACTTGACTGCACCTCGAGGATTAGATGTTCTGAAATGACGGAAGTATATCTTTGGTTCATTATTGCGTAATGTGCTATTTCTAATTTCCTTTACTTTTCAAACAATTTGTACTTGTTTGAAATTATTTTTCCCACTTAAGGGTTATTTGAAATAAATAATAATTAAAGTTTTAAAAGTTCTTTAGTGCTCTTATTGATTTTAATGAACTATGAAATCACTAGATTACCCGAGATGCTTCGGCGAGAGTTTGCAACGGTTTATTTTCTTAATCATTGGCTTCATAATCAAATTATCATTAATACCAAATAAAAAATTCATACTAACAAATTAAGTTAAATTTTATCAATAAAAAATTTGTACTAATAATTTACATACAATATAATAAATAATTTTTTTAAACAATTAAAGTTATAATTAAATAGTCTTTTTACATAAATTACAGTGTGATGGCATATTTGCATTATTTTTAATTAATTAATATTAAATAATTTTTTTTAAAGAATAATTTTAAAAAAATCAAATTTTTTTAGATGACCTTAATTTTTATTTTTATCTTGTAGACATTAGACATTCCGATCTATTGTCTATCAAAATACAAAGATTGGAATATTGAAAGTTGAAAAACAAGATAATTATAAAAAAATTTTAGGTCTCTACCTTTAAGATGTTTACTATATAAGATAAAATTATAAAATTTTAATTGTTATTAGTCATCTAAAAGAAAAAATTTTTTTGTAATTATTTAACGGTAAATAGTTTTTTTTTGATAAAATGTAGTCATGGGAATTCTTTTGATAACTTGTCTATGACGTTTTTCTTGAAAAATGCTCATGGAAAGGGAAATCAAAAGGACCACGTTCCCAAAAACTACATTTTTAGTCGGTTTCAATCCACAGTTTCAAGAGTCAGTAACCAAGTCTCAATCAAGCTCAGCTGGGACCAACACGGCCCACGCTATAAAAAAATTTTTACATTAAATTTTCTCAATTTTTAAACATATATTTTATTTTACTCTTCGCATCATATATTGTACTCAGTATCTTATTTTACTTAAAATTAAATAATTTTTAAATCAAATTCTTTTGTGTTTATTTAAATAAAAAAGTTTTCCTCGTATTATTCAAAAATTTTAATTATAAAAAAAAAGGTAAGTGAATTATATAAAAATTTATTTTATTTCCTCTCAAAAATTTTCTTTTATAAAACTCCTGCAGTTTCTTTTACATAGTCAGGTTGACGGACCCGAACCTTCCACGACCTTACTTTGGGGACAAGTTGGTCAAGTTAACTAATTTTTTTTATTTTTTTTGTCAATTAATTTATATATTTGAGTGTAGTTTGATTTTTACATTTTTTTCCATAATATATATATAATTTTATTTGCTATCTATCCTTCCTTTTTAGGAGGACACGAAGGCAGGCAAAGGTTTTACCGTACGCGGCGTCAGGCCTAGAAATCTGACACGAGGTCTAACCTTAAATTTTTAATTTTTTATTTATATATTAGTTACAGGCTCTTAAATTAATTAAGTGCTTTGGGCCTGTAACAACAGTTTATCTTATACTTAAAACTTATCTTTTTGTAAAAACGCTTAAAATTACACAATAAAATTAAAAGTTTGATCATTAAAATTTTTAATTTTCATTTAATATTTCTTGTATTGTAGAAACATAAAATTAATTTATTTTAGTTTTAATTTAAATAAAATGTAAATAAATTTATATATTTTTTTTTGTAAATAATAACAAAAACAGAAAAGTAAAAAAAAAAAAAAAGAAAAAAAACTTTATCTAAATAAAAAAGTTTTGTAAAAAGCTTTTTAAACAAGTATAAATTTAACTCGAATTTGATGTCAGTGAAATAAAAAGAAAGTTAAAATATGGTTAATGGAAATAAAAAATAAAAAAAGTATGAATACAATTTGAAACATAAATTTTTCAAGTATATAAATAAAAAATATAATTATTCAGTCCATTCTTATAATTTGTTTAGAGATTAGTCAAAATAAGAAGAAATGAAAAAAAGGTAATGGAAATACAGTTAATGTCAACTGCACTAATGCGAAGTTAGAATCAACAAATTTTATAAGTTTTAAGTACGAAAGTACATACGCGATTCGAGTAGATTGCTTGGAATTGCACTAGTCTGCAAGTGAGATATTAAAGAAGGATTTATCTAAGTTTTCTTCGAGTGTTACTGTGGTTTTATTTAAAAGCAAAAGTTCATTTAAACAGTTTCTTTAATGTTTATTTTTTTTATTTTTTTTCATTCATAATCTTATTACATTATTTTTTCGCTTTTCTTTTATAATGCTGCACAAACTTAAAGCTTAAAGCTTACATTTATGAAATTCAAATCATTACAAATAAATAAATTCAATAGTTTAAACCTAAACCTCTATTTCGTAGTCACTTTTTTTTTGCTGACAGGTGCATAAAATTTTCCAATTAACATTTGTTTTTTGGATCGATGAATACGAATATGAAATTCGTTTTTACCAAAAATGGTCTCGTTACCCACAGGAATTTTGAGGATATATTTTTGTGATTCTTTAATTACATTCTGTATTGCTTATATTTTTTGGGCCCCTGAACACAAATATGATATTTCATTTTACTTAAAATTCTCCAGTTTTCCACAAAAGGAAAGAAAGCTAACAGATAAAAATGTTAAAAAATACATAAAACAAACTCAAATTACCTATTTTGGGCAACTGGGCTCAGGTATATATTTCTTTTTTTAAGGAAATATATTTTTTTGCAAAAAAGTAGACTTGACTAAATTTACTAGAATAAAAATGTCTTTTTCAGTAAAAATGGCCTTATCAATGCAATTAAAAACCGAACTCATGTAATGATAATACCGAAATTAATTAGACATTTGTTTTATTTAATAATTAATTTGAATACGACTTTAGAAGACCAATAATAAAACTTATCATATTTTGTTCTGGACAAATAAATAATATTTACATTTACATTTACATTTAATTTTTAATTTATAATTCACATATACAATCTGAATCTCTGTTTACATATCCAATAGTTTGTAAAGTAAATTTATTGTTTATCAGAACACTGTATCATTACTTAAAAGTAATGAGTAACTTTAAGTAATGAGTTGAATACAATGTCATTACTTTTTCTACAACTCTAATTAATTTGGTATGAGATAAGTTACCCTAACACAGGGGAGGAGGGATTTATGTTTTCAGAGAAGTATAAAAATTAACCTTTTTAGGGGGGGTCAAATGGACTTAAAATAATTTCAATGCTGGGGCTTAAAATAATTTCGATAAAGGGGTATAGAATAAAAAAGATTTTAGGATAAATTAATAAAATAACTGATAAATTTCTAACATAAAATAATTGATTACGTGCCAATATATAAATATATAAATTTAAAATTGTAATTTTTAATTTGGTTTATAAAGTTATATATACTTAAAAATATTTTCAAGAATTTTAGAAAATTGGTTAAATAAATTTTATAAAAATATTTATAAAAGTCGTATACGTATATGTATCCTTATACCCTACTATATATAAAACAGTAGAAGAAAAAATAATCGAAATACGTATTTTTATACTTGATCAAAAATTCTTTGCCTCTCTACAATATATTCATTCAAGAGGAAATGAAAAATGGTATCAACTATCATGACTTAACCCATCGTCTTTATATGTACACATACATGTATGTGTTTAGAATATATATCGACGTTGAAGTTTTTAACAAAGATCGACGTTGCACTGCGTGACGCACATGAATTATATGACTTATATGTATCTTTTTTAAAAATGATCGATTTTTGCCAAAAAGAAACTGAATAAATATTTTATATCGCATTATATTAGTACGAGGTACGTAATACATAAAAAGTTTTTAAAATCAATATCAAATATTTTTTAAATAATAACTTTTTCAGATTAATTCTTTACCCCTATATATCTCACATATTTTTACTGCTCTGTCATGCACCGGCTGATGATATTCATGACCTCCTTCAGCCGCAACTAAGCCTCGGTGTAACCTCTGGCTTCGATAGCCAAGGCAACGTCGTCCGTATACCTGATCAGGAAGACTTCTTCCGGGGGATCAATTCGCAGCAGGCCGTCGTAAAAGACATTCTATTGATCGGGTCCCAGGACTAATGCTGTTTTTCCTTTCTGCTATCGGTCGTTTCGTAAAGCAGGTTTTGGTCTCGTAGATAGTCCCTGAGTACTTTGTTCAAGTAACGTGGGATCCGGAAATCTTGCTCGAGGGAGAGCAGCATGACGTTCCATCGGGTCGAATTGAATGCATTTTTAACATTAAAAGTTACAAGCAAGACATCCTTCCGGATCGCATGCCGAACCTACCTCGTCCTGTACACGATATTGACGACATGCTTGATGGCGCCGATCGTGGAATACCCTTCGCAAAATCCATGCTGTTGGTCAGTGGGACCTCCATTGTCTGTTACTGCTCTCCTGAGTCTAAAGCATGCTCTCCATCTTCTTGCCAATGGTGTTTAGCATACACAATGGTCTGTAAGATAACAGAGAGCCTGCTTCGCCCTTTCCTTTGCAGATAAGCACAAGCCACGTGACATTCCACTTCTTTGGGAAGGTCCCCGAATCTAGACACACGTTAAACATCTCCAACAAGATACCAGGGATTATCCTTACTGCACGCTTGAGTGCCTCTGCTGGTATCCCGTCCGGTCCCTTCTTATTTTTCATTGATCCAATGGCCTCGAGCATCTCTGCCTCGATGAACAGTGGAATCTCACCCCTGGGAACTTCCTGTTGCGATTGTTTGATGATCGGATGATCAGAGAATAAAGAATCCACCATTCTTTTGGTCGCGTCCGCATCCATTGTGCTGTCGAAATTTGGGTTAAGTTTGCCCATGAAAACTTTGTACCCAAGACCCCAGGGGTCATTGTTGATTTCCTCGCGCAATGAACGCAAGCATTGCACTTTTAGGTGGATGGATCTTGTGAGCTTGTGCTTAGAGTCCTTGAACGCCATGCGGATAGTGCCGTGGCCTACGACCAATTTCGTGCTCTCTGTGCTATCCTTCTTGTCCGATTACACTCTCGCCTTAGGTCTGCAAATTCCTTCGTCTACTAGTGAACTGGTATTCTTCCTTTACAGGTTTTCTTCCAAGACATGGAGGCGTTACAGACATCTTTTATAAGGGCTGTCACTTTCTTCACGAATACCTCAACGTCATGAGAACTAGTGATTGTGCGCCTTCCATGCCAGGCCAAGAAAGAGGAGGATTCTCTTGAAGGTATGCTTCGAAGAGTTACTTACCCATCTTTGTTACATTCCATCCCAGGTGTCGTTTTCTGTACGGAGCCCGGTATTGTTGCCGATACCGTACCTGGAAGGTGATGTGTCTATGATTGCTTCCATTAAAAGCATCCATCCCGTTCCAATTGACGATATACATATATTACTTCACAAATCATTACCTACTTGATTCCATCTTTTACAAACAAAACTTATTATCATTTTATGGATAAAAGTTTAAATATAAAAATTAAACAGTCATTATTTAAATAGTTTATACTTCGCTCTACATCAACTGATGACTCATCATTAATTTCTTGTTGTTTGATATTCTCTAAATCTTAAAAAGGGTAAAAAATTAGTATGTAAAAAAGTTTTATTGAAACAAAAATATTTATGTTATCTTATGGTTTTAATTTCTCAGTATTTTTCTATGAGTTTTCAAAATTTTTTGAAACTTATAAAAAATAATTGAAAATATTAGTTAAAAAAAATCATTTCGATAAAAATATTTGCTAGCAACCTTCGGGACTTACTTCCTTATTCACCAAAACTTCAGCTACTTTTATTTCCTCTTCTGATCTGGAGCCTCTGTTCACTGACGTATAGGTTTAACTTTTGCATCAAAAGTTTCCACATTCTTCAAATCTTAAAAAGATTCAATAAATAAATATAGAAAATGTTTATTGATTTATTAATAAAAATTGATCGGCTTTAGGGTGTCAGACATCTTGTTGAGAATTTATTAGCCAATCAAATTGCTTGTTTATGAAATTAATTTTTCTACATATATTTATTGTAAACATCTGTTAGCAACTGTTTTTACCATTAGATTGTTTATATAAAAATCAAAAGTCTAAGGCATTGTTGGATGCGCTCATTAATTGATAAACCTATCGGTATAATTGCTTGATTACAAATATTTTCCAAAATTGTTACTTAAAAATACATTTTTATTATTAATAATAAATTTTTGGTTATCATTGTTTATTTTTGGTTACATAATCTATTGACTTTAATTAATTTAGCTTAATTGATATTTACCATTCCTCGCACAGTCAAATTTTGATTTGACTCCGAGGATATAAAAATGTTTTTTATATTATCCCTTGCTTATGTACAATTTTCTGTATTATATAATGGTTAATAAATAAATAAGCGAACGCAATTGAATTTCAACAAAAACATAGAAAAACCGAAAGAAATTCGTTAAAAAAATATTTAGAGGAAACAATTTAGGAATATTTATAATCACGCGATTTAATGTATCCTTAGCTTTAAAATAAACCTATCCATAAACACCTTGGGTAATAGTTTCTTAGAATCAATGTCGCGAAAAAATTGCCATGATTCCCTATATATTTAACACATCACGTTTAGACCCTTAAAAGTTTCATCAAGCAAAAAAAATTCAAAGCAGGCAACTCCTCTATATTTTCAACACAAAAAAAAAAAAAACATATTGAAAGTCGATTTGAACAAAATTTTTATTTTTTTAACATGAAAAATGTTCATTGGAAAGTTTATTTGTAAAAGGCCACCAACACAGGGATAATTTGGGATATCTTTCAAAATTTTAAAAGGTCGAAAAGTTCTGTGCTCGTTATTTCTGTTAACGTAGAAACCAGTTACAATATTTTTTTGTTCGATAACGATTTATTGATTATTGCATCGTTTGTGTCGAAAATTGTCATAATATTGATTTAATAGTAAATTAAATAATTATTCTAAATTTAATAATGATAAAATTGAAAAAATTTTAAATTTATTTTTGGTAATAATTTTTATTTTTATTTTTTCAATAATTTGTCCAATAATTGCATTGAGTAAAGTAAAATAATAAATAGGAAACTAATATTAGATATATTTTTATTGCTTCAAAATACACATAAGCTTTTTAAGATTAAAAATAAAATATTTAATGGTTTGAAATTAATGTTTTATTTTTTTATTTTATCTCCCTTTTTTTATCATTGGCATCTTTGTCATTATCTTTTGGTTGATTTATTTCATTCGTGACTTCATAAAATGAATCGTTAATCTTTTCGAAAAAAAAGTCAATTTCTAGATTTGACTTATATATGATATATATAGAAGCGTTTCATCTATATTTTTAAATTAAAATTATTATTTGTATTAAGAAAAAAAAAAATTTCTTTCTATGGGTCATAAGCACCCCCTTGTACAAAAGTATGTATAGAATTACGTAACATATAGTGATACACACTAGACTAGTATATTGTGGCACAGGATTTCACTTGTTTCAGTAAGTCCATTGTGTATTGTTGAATAATTATTATGTAGATTCAATTCAACCGTTATAGCAATATATATATATATATGTATTTTGTTACTTTTACCACATATTACTATATATGGATATATAAACCGACATTGTCCTAACTGTTTTGCACTTACACACCTTTATCAATGCAAACGACACTTGGACTCTATACTCTATCTCTCTCTATATATGTACCAAACCGATTTCATTATCAGCCAGAAGGAAGAGTAATTTATTTATCGAAATTTTTTTTAATATATATTTTTTATTTTTTACATTTTTTTTTATCTTTTATTTTGCACGATCGTGCGGTGAATGCTAAATGAAATATTGTTTGTGGTCAGTAAAATTATTCTACATTTATTATTATTTTATTTTTTATTATTGTTGTTAAATAAATTTTAAATAAATTTTATGTAAGTATCTATTTATTAAAAGTAATTTTTTTATGTATTCACTGTGTGTAATTCATAACTTAGAAAAAAACTTTTTTAAACTTATTACTTTATTACAAGTTAAAGTTTCTTTTTTTTTATGTAAAAAGTTTCTTTTTTTTTTCTAATGACTGTAAAAACTACAGATATAAGTTTTTTTTTTTATTAAATTAAATAATAATTTTTTTTTCTTTATAACGTTATATATACATTGTGATAACATGAAAATAAAAGTTTATCTCAATAATAATAATAATATTAGGGATAATTAGAGTTAAGCCGTATCAGCATTTTTTTTTCGAACGTTTTATTTCTAATTCTATAATAAAAATAATTTAATAAAATAGTTTACAGTGCTTAGGTAACTGGAACAAGTAATGTCGAAATTCAAATTTCAAAAATAGACTCAAAAGTACATTGTTAAAAATAACTTTTTGTAAATTTACAAAAAAAAATAGTTTATTTCTCATAAATTAGGATATTATCGATTAAAATTGTAAATTTGCTAAATAATTTTGCCTTATAGTAAATACTAGATGACTAAAATCGAATTTAAAATTTTCAAATTTGTAATGCGGTTTATATTCCCGCCTTATTAGAATTTAATATTTAAAAAGAGTTTTGTAAAATACAGTCATTTATATAGAAATATATATAGTGATGTGTATAATTAGTACGCATGCCTAATCTCGGGCCTCTAATAAAGGAGAAAAGGAGAAGCTTGGGACCACTGACTTATGTCAAGTTCGATCTTCTTCTCCCGGATCTCAATTAGAGTAGATCTCGGAGTGTCGCATATAGGCTATAGTTTTAATAATAGTTAATATTAAGCAGTTATTATATTTATAATATATTATATTATTAGTATTAGTGTAAAATAAAAATAGTGAACTTTAAGTTAAAAATAGTGAACTTTAAGATAAAAATAGTAAACTTTAAGTGAACAATTTAAAATTGTGTATTTATATGCTTCTAAATTTCTATAAATTATATTATATTGTACTTTACTTGTCATATTTTGTACATTTTTATATATTTTGTATTTTATTTTATACACTTTTATATTTTTTATTTTATAACTAAACTTATTCTTAGGATTCATACCATTTCCCCGCACAGACAAACTCGATTTGTCTCAGGGGCTACTTTACGGAAAATCTATGTATCGTTTTGTATATATTATATATCTTAACTTTTATGTAAATACTCTGTAAGTAATTATGGTCTAAATAAATAAATAAATAAATATCAATAAATTTATATTTTATATATTTTTAAGTAAATTAAAGGTAAATTTGTATTAAATTATTTTCTATTATTACCTAAACTCAAGGTCCCAGTTATAAAATATACCCATATACCAATTCCTTTATAAATTTATGAGAAAAATGCCTTTAAAAAGAGTCGATGTCGGGTTCTCTAGCAGCTCAGTGGATAGAGCGGATGATCAGGACTCGAGATCTAAACTCGTCTGGAGATATTTTTTTCAGAAAACATCTTTTCAATGCTTTTTAATCAAAAATATTATTCTTAACATCAATTCATTACTTAAAAATTTAATTTTCCAAATTGGATTTTTAAAAAAATATTTAATCAAACAATTTGTTGATTAAAAAAATTAGCAAACTACTTGATACGTTTTAATAAAAAAAGTGAATACGATTCAAATCTGAGTTTTTAGAATCTAAAAATTTATTTGTTAATCAAGATCGTTTCAAAAGTAACTTTTTTACCGGTATATTACTAGAATAAAAAACGCCCACGTGAAACGCTTTAGCGTGCTAGGTGAAATCTTACCTTTACTAATTATTAAATTTCATATTAGTCTTCTTTTTTTACTGGAAAAATAGTTGTAGAAAAAGTAGAAAAAAATTGAAATAATCAGCTCGAATTATCTGCTCATTCAAGGAACGTTTTTCAGAAAAATTCAAAAATTTGTAAAATGCAAAATAAAATAGAATAATAATAAAACGAATAAAATATTTCAATTTTAAATAAAATTGTTTCAAAATAATACTGAGGTGTGAATAATTTTACTGATACAAAAGCACAAAATTTAACAATATTTTCGCTCGAATTTTCGTTAGTTATAAAATAATAAATTAAAACTAAAAATTATAATAAAATAATATTTTTTTTAATATCATTAAACATTTACAATAGACATTTAATACTTTTTATAAATTGAAATATAATTTTATTATGATATAAATTGCCTGTATATGCGTATATATATATATTAATAAATCACTTAAATATTGTATTTTCATTTTAAAATACATGACCGTCAAAACCAATAAAATCCTCGTTTTCGTATAAATTTCCAATCAGAAAATGTAATTGTATTTTCTCGAAAATTTATATGTAAAAACGTTGCCCATATTTAAAATATCCTCTTTTTTTTGAAAAATAAATTAAATACGTTTCTGCATACATAGAGCTATTCTTTTAGTTTGGTCTTATATATTTTAAATATGTATATAGTAAAATCGTTTTGATAGGTAAATTACGAGGCAAAGAACAAAGAGAAGATATTTTAGTATAAAAAAGAAAGAAACGTTTATATATATGGTTATATCAGTGATATGTCGGAAAATGTGTGCATAAACCGCTCGAGCGTACCCAGAGTAAAATATTTGAAGTAGAATATACATGCATGGATTAAAGGCTACGGTTATATACCTATATCTTTCTTTATGTGTATTTGTAAAGGTATAAGGTAATATCTAAAAGGTTTCCATATACTTTGAGCCTTGGAATTGTCAAGAAAGAGAATAGAAGATGGCTTTTCGTTTTATATGCATAGAAGAATGAGAATTAAACGGAATAGAAAAAGATAGAAGAATACTGTTTAAGTTTAAGGGGTTACTGCGATCTCTTATCGGAGTCGCGAGGTGTAACGGAGTCCACCCACGTTCATCTTATCTTTCTCGTCCTTCGTCTTCGTATATAACCCGACTTACGACCGGTCGTTCGCTTCGTTCAAGCGAATATATCCATGAAAATTGTCCAACTAAAATATAAATTTACATTTTCTTTGTTGAAATATACATACGTATATATAAATGCAAGGCAAATGTTTTTAGTACGCTGATTTTATGTATCGATTGTTCTTTCGAATAAAAGATAAAAGTAATTTAATTAACTTATACGTATATCAAAATTTTATGATAAATAACATTCGTTTCAAAAGTAATATCACAAAATAAATTTTATTTTTTTACTCTAGATTAAATTTTAGATATGAAAAGTAAAATAATATAGTATCTTACATAACGAGAGCGTAAAACATCTAATTTATTTATTTCAAAATTTTTATTTGTTGAAATTTTATAAAAATATAAGTTAGCTTGACTTGCTTTTGTGAATGCCATTGGAATTCTAGCAAGTAAAAATTTTAAATCAATACACAATCTGCACTGAAAAATAATCTCTTAAATTTTGGAATTTTTTCCTTCCTTGAATGATTGCAAACGACTTGTGTCGATATGTAAAGTAAAGAAAAGGAGAAAAAAAATTTTAGCATTGTGCCACTGTGCGTAATTCTAAACGAGCGAAAAAAATTTATTTTAATTTTAGGTGGGGTGATGAATTATAGCTACTTATTTTAAAATTTTAAGTGAAGCATTTTTTTAAAACATTTACTATCCAAAAGGTTTAATTTAATTTACGTTTCAGACCATTAGTAATCATATGAGCAAAAAAATAAATATCCGCTATCTACAAGCGGATTTTTTTCAGTGTGTATGAACTCTAGTTACTGATCATTTTCACGATTCATTTAGCAAAATTCTAAAAAAATTTGTATATCAAAATGTCGCGTAACATGGTCCATGCATTTTGGTTGTGTTTACACAAACCAGTTATAAGTTTTTATTTTTTTTACCTTTCGTGATCCTTGTTGCTTTTTAGATTCCTATCTACGTTGTATCAAGTATTTGAAATAGTACAATATTATATAATAAAATTGCAATGTTATTTACTATTAATAAATAATCAAAAATTTCCAATTTATTAAAAAAATCTCATTATTTGGTTTTATTTTTGTTCCAGGTTCAAAACAGCGTGCATCTACAAATTCTTCAAGAACAGGTAAATAGTAATAAAATAAAATTAATAAAGTGGATAAAGCTTAGCTATATTTAAATTTATATATCTGTTGGGTATAAGCTCAACAATTTAAATTAAATGGATACTTGAAAAAGAAAATATTTAAGAAAGTAATGTATACTTTAATATTCCTTATCCTTCATACATAAAGTAATAAATTTTCATCAGAATATCGATCACTCTAATACTTGACACGAGTTTGCGAATCACTTTCGTCTGTACAAGCATCCGGTAACTTTCTATATACATCTTGTCAAAGATAAGAAAATTCGATTTGAAGATTAGTATTGACGATTATAATATGCGAAACTTTTGCAAAATTAAAACTTTTGTCGAATTGCTTTTTTTTTTATTTTTTTTTTAATAGGAATCAATATACGAGATAAGAAGATTATCGTAATAAGAAATTTTTATTCTTATACGTTTTTTAATCTTATCTTTTTTAACAAATCTTTATAACACTTAAAAAGAAATTAATAATATTCATATTATCCAATAATAATATACTCAAGAGTATTAAAATAAAAAATTTCTGTTGTTAAATTTTTTTTATTTAAATTATGCACAGTTGAATTATTGATTTTTATTCCAATATATTTTTATAGCATATTAATTTTACATTCAATTTCTTTACAATTTAATATTTTTTAATTTAGCAAATGAGGGATTCCACGCCAACTACCCCCACAAGTTGGACGGAACACGTTCGCAGAAATTGGTCCAAATTATTTTTTTCCAAAAGTCCTACTAAAAATAAGTAACTTCAGCCACTTTTAGTTTCTTGATCAAATCCTTGATTTTTGGCAACTGCATGTGTATTTTTCACAAACTTTGGTAAATCATTATTTTACATTTTTATTTTCACACAAATCCTTCGAGAGTTACCAAAAGTTATATACCTATGTAAAATTTCCCAAGAATTCCGAAATCCCTATCAAATTTTCATTTGTTCACGAGACTTGGTGGGGTATTCAAAAAATTGCAAAAACAGTAATTTAAATATTATCCTTTTTCGATCTGGAGCTTTCAAATTAACATACCATGTTCGTAAAGTAAGGTACCTGTAAAAGTCCCTAAATTTGGGGGGGGGGGGTCAAATAGTATATTATTGAATTATTAACATGGAACATGTTTATAGGGAGGGGGTACTTCAAAATTGGAAAATTAAGGGGGGGGGGGGTCAAATATGTCCTTTTTAAGGGGGGGGGGGGCAAATTTTTCCTTTTTAAGGGGGGGGGGTCAAATGGGACTTAGAATATTTTCGATTTAGGGACCTTTGGTGCAGAAGTACTTAGGGAGCATTGGTGCAGAAGCCCCTAAAGACCTTTGGTACAGAAGTACCTAGGGACCTATGGTGCAGAAGTCTCTAAAGAACTTTGGTGCAAAAGTACTTAGGGAGCATTGGTGCAGAAGTACCTAGGGACCTATGGTGCAGAAGTCTCTAAAGACCTTTGGTGCAGAAGTACTTAGGAAGCATTGGTGTAGAAGTACCTAGGGACCTATGGTGCAGAAGTCCCTAAAGACCTTTGGTGCAGAAGTACTTAGGGAGTATTGGTGCAGAAGCCCCTAAAGACCTTTGGTGCAGAAGTACCTAGGGACCTATGGTGCAGAAGTCTCTAAAGACCTTTAGTGCAGAAGTACTTAGGAAGCATTGGTATAGAAGTACCTAGGGACCTATGGTGCAGAAGTCCCTAAAGACCTTTGGTGCAGAAGTACTTAGGGAGCATTGGTGCAGAAGTCCCTAAAGACCTTTGGTGCAGAAGTACCTAAAGACCTATGGTGCAGAAGTCTCTAAAGACCTTTGGTGCAGAAGTACCTAGGGACCTATGGTGCAGAAGTCTCTAAAGACCTTTGGTGCAGAAGTACCTAAAAACCTTTGGTGCAGAAGTACTTAGGAAGCATTGGTGTAGAAGTACCTAGGGACCTATGGTGCAGAAGTCCCTAAAGACCTTTGGTGCAGAAGTACCTAAAAACCTTTGGTGCAGAAGTACTTAGGAAGCATTGGTGTAGAAGTACCTAGGGACCTATGGTGCAGAAGTCCCTAAAGACCTTTGGTGCAGAAGTACCTATGGTGCAGAAGTCCCTAAAGACCTTTGGTGCAGAAGTACCTAGGGTGCAGAAGTCTTTAAAGACCTTTGGTGCAGAAGTACCTAGGGAGCATTGGTGCAGAAGTACCTAGGGAGCTATGGTGCAGAAGTACCTAGGGAGTATTGGTGCAGAAGTACCTAGGGACCTATGGTGCAGAAGTCCCTAAAGACCTTTGGTGCAGAAGTACCTAGGGACTATTGGTGCAGAAGTCCCTCAAGACCTATGGTGCAGAAGTACCTAGGGAGTATTGGTGCAGAAGTACCTAGGGACCTATGGTGCAGAAGTCCCTAAAGACCTTTGGTGCAGAAGTACTTAGGGACCATTGGTGCAGAAGTCTCTAAAGAACTTTAGTGCAGAAATACTTGGATATAAATATTGATATTATGAACAGAATAGATACTTTATTATCAGTGTTAGTTATTAGTGAACATGTTCCATGCTCGTTGGTTGTGTAGTTACACAAACCGGTCATAAGTTTTTATCAATACCATGGTAAAATTTTTTTATTTTTAGTAACATACTTCTTTATTAAATTCTGAACATTTTCAGACAATTTTTTTTAATAAATAATCGTTTCAACAGGTTTTGTAGCATAAAAACATGATGCATCACGAGAGTTAAAAGACACTTTTATTTTTAAATTTTTGAAAAAAATATGTGGTCAAAATAGTTCTACTGAAAAGTTTTAAAGCTTTTTAGAGCTAAAACAAAAATTTCTAATAAAGTTTCGTGCAAAAATATTCATTTTTACTACCGGTATTCGTAAGTTTGATGCGCAGTCCAAATAAAATTTTTAACTTCTGAATCGAATTCTGCAGTAAGAAATCCTATAATTACCTTAGAAGAAAATATTTTTTACCGCAAAATAAGCATTTGGTAGCAAAAATAAGAATTTTCAAGTTAGTTTACCAAATTAGGACAAAAAAGAGGATGCTAAAGATCAAAGATTTAACCCAAGAAGCTAAAATTGACTAATAGTACTTACTTTAGTTGTGATTTCGAAAAAAATAGTTTGGGCCCTTACGTAAAAAGGTTAAGCTTAATTTTGGGTAATCTTACTGAAGTAAGCTTACGAACTAACATAAAAAAGCTTAATAATTTGGAAGATATTAAAATATATATTTTTGCTTTTTTAGGTTAGTCCGTAAGCTTACCCAAAATTAAGCTTAATTCTTTTACGTGGGCGAATTTGTGCGGCCCTTCAGACAAATTTGGGTAAGATAAGGTGGAATCCTTATTATTTATGATTCTAATTTTGTGTTTTTTTTTCTTATGTGTAGTACTTACATTAAAGGCAGAAAACCTGTGAAAAATTTCAAGTAAAAATTACATTGCTTTGTTCCCAACAATAAACTTTAAAAAAAGATAAAGTTAACGACCAATAAATCTTTTTTACAAATTTTCAAGTTGTATAATGTACATTGGTACTTTTAAAAGTTTAATCACACATAATATTTATACAATACATTAAGCATAGAAATGATTCATTTATTTTATTTAAAAAAGAAGTTTTGGCGTTTCTAATAATTATTTGCAATATAACCGTAATTTTAAAATCAAAAAATATAAAGCTCTACATTATACGTATAATACAAAAATGTTTTTAATATATAACATAAGCTCTTATCTTATAATACTAAATTTAGTTTAGATTCTACAATAAGCACTGTCAAAAATGACTGGCGACGATATTTAAGATTAAAAAATCGATTTGTTATCTCTTATGCTAAAGGTTCGTCGCCGAATGACCTCTCTTTTAGGTGACGGTTTTTCTTCCGGTTCTCCCTCTCTCTCTTCTCTTTTCGACTTGGACCAACACTTGGACCCTATCTGTTTTCTACACTAAAACTGATTATTTTTTAAAAATATTTGATAGGATTTTAAATCAATTTTAAATTTTTGCAAGGACAAATCTTTCAGAAAAAACTGCAATTTTTAGGCTCCTTACATATAATTTCTCAAAGGTATTTCTGTCTAAATAGACGCAGTTTATTTAGATTGGTAATAAGTAGATTGCAGATATACTTGTTGCAAATTAGTCCTTTTTTGGATAACTAAAATCAAGAAAAAAAATGAAAATAAAAGACTTCTCTCACATTACATCCACCAATATGTTCATCAAATCGTGCATGGTTGAATTTTTTTTATAAATTTACCTCGACTGTAGCTGACTTTGTACGGTTATAACGAAAGCGAGTGCTAGGCATTTGGCATTGACGAATATCCAAATTTTCGGCCTATGATATTTACACATCTGTATATATTTGTACTCACGCATCAAAAACATGTATATATAAATATGAATGTTTTAGTAAAGCGAATAATACGGTCAGAGATTTTTAAAGCCACTCATGCATCTCAATTTGGTAACTGTGTGCACACGTAAATTTTAGTCTCGTTTCTACCAAAAACATAGCGAACCATACCGCGGTTTAAAACGCTCGGTAGAGCGCGAGAGGTGCATCATTTTCATATTCTGCTTACATTTATTCACATATACAATCAGAACTATTCATACAAACATGTTCAAAAAAAAATATACACGAAAATGTACATATACATGCAGTTTGATAAATACATAACAGTACTGATACATAACTTATAATAAGGATAAAAAATATGAAAAATTAAAAAAAAAAATAACGAAAGTTTAGATATATTATACTGTCGTTGACGTACGCACGCGTCAGCAACAGTGAACCTTTTTTTTCGTATAGTGCAAACAAATTTTTCAAAAGTCACGAATTTCATCGAGTACCCCATAAATCTGTTATGTTATATTAAGCTTTACAGCACGTGCATATAAAAAAAAGCCCAAAAAAATGATAAAAAAAATAACTAAAATTAAAATTGACACTTGTGTCTACTTTGAAGGTCAATTTTAATAGAAATTTATATTTGTTTTACTCTTTATGAGTTGATGGCTGTAACATTTATGTGTTTGGTAGATTTTTATGTGTTTTTTTATATATAAAGGGAAAAAGTAATATATATTTTTTAAAGAACATTAATTTCAATGTAATAAATGCTAGAATTTGAAATGTTTGTTAAAAAGTGCTAGAATTCAATAATACATTTATTTTCATAGATTAAAAAATCTAAGATTAAGTCACTGTGAATTATTGAATCAAATATAAAGAGTGATTCATATCATTTCGATGGTTTCAGGCATAATATATCAAATTCAAAATAACTTTAAAAAAATTTAACTTCGAAAAATTAGTGAATTTGCAAAAAATTTTGTAAATATTCGATAAAAATTGTAAATTTACTAAATTTAATCTATTAATAAAAGATTCGAGAATTCTTGATTTTTTTTTATGATTTTACAAAAAAAACTATTTTTTGTAAATTTTCGAAAAAAAAAGGTAAATAAATTATCAATTTTTCTTGCGAATCCACAAAAAAAAATCTAGAAAACTCGAATTTTTTGTTAATATACTAAGTTTAGTAAATTTACGATTTTTTTTCGAATATTTACAAATTTTTTCGAAAATTTACTAATTTTTCGAAAATGTTCTAATTTTTTTATTAATATAAGAAAGTTACTTTTTACAGTGTAGTATAGAATTATAGTTTTTTTAATTCCAAAAATTTTACTTTCTTTAGTAAAAAGTAATTTCTCTCTACCATTTCATTTAAATTTCCAAACAGACATTGCATACTCCGAATCACTGCAAAACTCATGCATGGAGAATAAAATCTAGGAAAATAAACTTTTAGTAATTGCATAAAATTCTTAAAGCAAACATGTAAAATACATAAATGTACAGTTTATACTTGTGGTTGATCGAGTTATATACAAAATAAAATTTCACCCACGAGTATACAGTTATATAACTTAACTGCCTACTTGGGACAATGTTACCCTATTGTATAATTGTACTCTATATCTATACATAGAATTGTCCTTCTCCAATTAAAAAGTTTAAATTATTCCTTCGAGTTACTCCACAGTCATTGAATGCAGACTTAGTAAAATCAGAAAATTTTTTTTGAGAAAGAGAAAAACACATACACACATAGAAAAGTTTAAAAAGTGATTATCAGTATAAAATCATATTGAGAAAACCAAAAACCACTTGTAATTTCAAATGTTATATAACGAGTTTTCTAGATTTGATAACAAGTTAACTTAATTACATATACATACTATTAAAACTACACACACATACACAAACTTTTATTATTACTTTATAATTACATATGTAGTCTGTAGTTAAATAAACTAATTTTTTTTTCTCTGTCATTGTAAAAAAAAAAAAAATTGTTTAAATTAAATATAGTACACATAATCCTGTTAATTTTATCAGTGAAGTTAATTAAAGTTCATTTTTATTACATAAATTATTTAACTTATAAGAAAAAAAAAAGTAGGGACAAAAATTTAATATATAAGACGTTCTTAAGTTATTAACAAAAGAGATTAATTTAGAGCTTTTAAAAATTAATAATTTTTGTACCTTTATTATACTTTATAAAGTATAAATTATATTAAAATCTTTTGTATTAAAATTAAGTAGAATTTTTAATTTTTTAAGTTATCAATGTTGAAAATTATAATTAATATTTTATAATTAAAAACTATTTTGGCTTATTCTTTAAGTAGATTTATCAAAGAAAAATTTTAATTATAAATTTTTATTTATTATATATAAAATTTGAAATTAATAGCTTTTAAGTTTTTGTTAAGTATATATATTAGCCTAGCAATTATTTTAAAAACTCGCTAAGATTTTACAAAGTGAAAAAAGTTTCCAATTACCAAAAAAATTAGATTCCCAAAATTAAAGCTCTTTTAATATATGGGCTCTAATGGAAAAAATTTTTGGTCCCATAAGAGCCCATGTATTTGGTAGCAATACTTTGGATTGATTAAATGAGATATAATTGGAAAAATCGCCTAGTAACCGAAAATTCAAGCTATTTTTCAAAATAACTGCCAGGCTAAGATACACATATATATTGGTTAGATTAAATTTTAAGTAGCACAAACAATAAAAGTTTTTTTTTATGTTATCATTTTATAATAAATATCAAAAGTTGATTATTTTTTTGAAAATTATAAAAGTTTTTAATTATGTTTAGAGATTAAATAAGTATTATTTTTATAAAAAAATTTATTTAATTATTATTATTACTATTATTGTAATATCAAAAAGATTTTTTATTTGAATCGGACTCAACTTTTATTTATTAGATTCTGTTACGCAGATTATCCAAATCCTTGTTCTCATAGTTATATAATTACTAGTTTGTTTTGACTTGCTTTAGCATCTATCAAAAAGGTTTTGACTCCCTGGAAAAACAAGTTTTAAAATTTAAATTTTAATCTTTTAAATTTTAAATCTTCTAGATAATAGCTGTTATGGCTTAAAGCTCCAGTTTTTATGTGAATTATCTTTTATACCCCAAACTTATCATTTAAAATTTACCAAAACAAAAATTGACAATGGGACCCGTGTAAAAAATTAGTGCAAGTTATTATTTAGAAAAGTACCTAAACAATTAAAAGGCAAATAAATTTTATAAAGGTCACAGGAATATTAATTTTAGATTAAACATCAGAATTGTACTCACCATTCGAATTACTTACTCAGTTTTCATTTAGCTGTTCCTTAAAAGAATCTTGTTTTTCTGCTAATTTTATAATTATACGCAATATACATTTTTAGTATTAGTACACAAAAGGACCCAAATGCCTCCAAATTGTAGCCGTTTAATCCAATTTTCATAATTCTTTTTGCATACATATATTCTCTAGCTTATTACAAAGTTGGAATAAACGCTTCTACCACTGGGATCCTAAGCTAACTAAGCCCAAGACTAAGAGGTAGGTCCAAACTGTAATTTTTTTTTTTCAAAAGTAAAAATTGCATTGAAAATTATTTTTTATATCAGAACTATTGAATCTAAAAATTTTAAATTTAATTTTAACTGAAGTAAAAATCTATAGATACTTTATACAATAGATTTTAAAAAAATTTGCAAAGTTTTTGACTTAATCGTTTTGAGAAATATTATTTGTATACTTGAAGATAATTCAACCTTTTATCAACTAAGAAGTACTTTCATCAAGTAAGAAACTTATACCAGCTTATACTAAAGGCTTAGTATCATAAATATATAACAAGTTTCGTATATCTCTTAGGTAGCTTATTTGAGCTTCAATATCAGTGAACTTCTATAACATTGATAACATAGAATCTTTTTTATTTTTTAAAGTTGGTATAATTTTTTGATTGTATATTGAAAATTATTATTTTTACTTAGTAAATAATAATAATGTAAATTTATAGGGTTTTAATTTATTTGACTTTTTTTATAAAAATATTAAAATAGTAAATTCAATTTAAAAATTTAATTAATGCTATGTTATTTAAAATTTTAATTAGTAATACTATAGATAAAAAATATAGGTTACAATAATAATATTTTCATACAAAAGTAACCTATAGCGTTAAATTTTTTTAATGAGAGCTTGGGTCGCATGAACTTAAAAGGAATAAAAATAATGAACAATTGGACACCTAGCGGTCAGCAAATTGATTAAAAATATGTTTAATATACATTGAGGACAAAACTTAAAATCAAATATGGAGATGAAATATAATATTTAAAACGTTGGGGAAGTTCGCTATACTCAAGTCATAATACGTGGGGTGGGGGGGGTATGCGTTGTATAATTACTGGCAACCACCAGATTTGGTCTAGTATACGTTATTTGGGTTGCTGATCATGAATTTTGGGCCGTTTGGTAAAGAAATTGGGGCTTGCCTTCTAAATTAGCAAAAACTACCCCCTAGAGTGTCCGTTACTTCAATTGGCTTTTTCGTGACGGGGACCCCCTAAATATTTCATATATGACTCAAAAACGTGGAAAAGTCAGTCGAGCCATTTTTAAAATGATTTTAAGACGTGCCCCACAGCACTTCTATTTCCCATTTAAATAACATGGGCTTTTTCTACTTTTTTTTTCAAAATCCTGCCAAATTGCGAAAAAATCATGAAATTGAATGTACCCTACGAAATTTTTTTTATTTTCACATATACTTTGAAGTTGTTTAGAGAGAGAGAGAAAAAAAAATTATTCCTTAGACATTAGTAAGCACTAACTCTGAGTCTCAATTACGAAAAAAAGGTGTTTTTTTGTAAAACTTTATAAATAAATAGACACTTTTATTGTGCGAAAAAAATTGTGAAACTATCTTAAAACTTTATATTTTTCAAGTATTTATTATTCAGTTTATAATTTTTAAGGTGTCTCAATTGCTTATGCTACTAAAAACTCGGGTCATTAACCTATTAAGGCCTAACCGACCTTTCTTGGACACTTGCATTTTTCGTTAATAAAAACTGCATATTTTAGGCTAAAAACCTCACCCAGTACGTAATTCAGGTCGCTCTTTTCATTTCCGGAGCTCGTTATTTATACAACCCCTACGAATCGAAATATCAACCCCTAAAGTGGGGTAAATATTCAAATAATTCTTAAAGAAACTTAAGTTCTTCCCAAATGCAAAAAAGTTTTTATTTAACATAAAAAATTATTACTAGAAATCCCAAGAAAAGGTTAAAAGTCAAATAAGCATTGACTAGCCATTACAACCCTCCCTGGGGGTGTCTTTAGTAAGCAAAGGGGTGAGTTTTATAAATAAATGAAAGATTGAATTTTTCGGGCTACAAAATTTATCTAATAGGTATTTTGGGTCACTCATTTCATTTCTGGGGCTTATTTTTAGCTACAATCCCAACGAAATGAGATATCAACCCCTAAAATAGGGTAAACTTTCAAATAATTATTAAGGAAATTTAAGTTGTTACCAAATGCAAAAAAGTATTTATTTAGCAAAAAAAATTATTACCAGGACTCCCAAGAAAAAGTTATAAGTCAAGTACGTATGTATTAGCCATTGCTACCCTCCCTGGGGGTGTCTTTAGAAAACAAAGGGGTGAGTTTTATAAATAAATGAAAGACTGAATATTTTGGGCTAAAAAACTTACCTGATAGGTAATTTCGGTCGCTCTTTTCATTTCCGGGGCCCGTTTTTTGATAAAACCCTTGCGAAACGAGATATCAACCCCTAAAATGGGGTAAACTTTCAAATAATTCTTAAGGAAATTTAAGTTGTTACCAAATGCAAAAAAGTATTTATTCAGCAAAAAAAATTATTACCAGGACTCCCAAGAAAAGTTTATAAGTCAAATACGCATGTATTAAGCATTGCAACCCACCCTGGGGGTGTCTTTAGTGAGCAAAGGGGAGAGTTTTATAAATAAATGAAAGATTGAATATTTTGGGCCAAAAAACTCACCTAGTAAGTATTTTGGGTCGCTCTTTTCATTTCTGGAGCTAATTTTTAGCTACAACCCCTACGAAATGATATATAAACGCCTCAAAGGGGAAAATTTTCAAATAATTTTGAGATGTCTCCAAATGCAAAAAAGTTTTTATTTGACATCAAAAATTATTACCAGGACTCCCAAAAGAGAGGAAGTTCGTAAATTTTTTGCATTTGGTAACAACTTAAGTTTCCTTAAGAATTATTTGAATATTAACCCCACTTTAGGGGTTGATATCTCGTTTCGTATGGTTTGTAAAAAAAAACAAGCTCCGGAAATGAAAAGAGCGACCTGAATTACCTAATAGGTAAGCTAGAGGTTTTTAGCCTAAAATATGCAGTTTTTATTACCGAAAAATGCAAGTGTCCAAGAAAGGTCGGTTAGGCCTTAATAGGTTAATGACCCGAGTTTTTAGTAGCATAAACAATTGAGATACCTTAAAAATTATAAACTGAATAATAAATACTTGTAAAATATAAAGTTTTAAGATAGTTTCACAATTTTTTTCGCATAATAAAAGTGTCTATTTATTTATAAAGTTTAAAAAAAAACACCTTTTTTCGTAATTGAGCCTCAGAGTTAGTGCTTACTAAAGCCTGAGGAATAATTTTTTTTTCTCTCTCTCTCTAAACAACTTCAAAGCATATGTGAAAATAAAAAAAATTTCGTAGGGTACATTCAATTTCATGATTTTTTCACAATTTGGCAGGATTTTGAAAAAAAAGTAGAAAAAGCCCATGTTATTTAAATGGGAAATAGAGGTGCTGTGGGGCACGTCTTAAAATCATTTTAAAAATGGCTCGACCGACTTTTCCACGTTTTTGAGTCATATATGAAATATTTAGAGGGCCCCCATCACGAAAAAGCCAATTTGGGGGAGTAACGGACACCCTACTACCCCCAATGTGGGGTATTTTTAATAGTTTTGCTCTTTCTGTTTTTTATTCATACAAAAGAAAAAATATTCATGATCATATCCAAAAATTCAACTTTCTTATTTAACATAGCGTCTCTTCCTCTCCTTCTTCCAGTCCAGTTGTCATTAAGTCATCACTCATTAAAGATCGCTCGTCATCAATGAAGTTATAAATTGCACTAATTATTCACTTATACTTTTTTATAATAAATAATTAATAATAAATAAAACAAAGGTGTATTTAATCAGAAAAAGTAATTAATAATAAATTTAAGAGTTTAGGCTCTTAAACACTTTGACTGCCCAGATTTGGCGCCAAGAGAGTTTTTGGATCGCTGATAAAGAATTCTAGTGATTTTTTAAGGTAAAATTAATATTTCATTATTAGCTAAAATTACTCCTAAAAATTTGGTTTGTATATGTTTTTTGGGTCACTGATTAAGAATTTCAGGGATTTTTTAATAAATAATTAAAATATCAAAAATTACCCCTACAAGTGTGTTTTTGCTATTATCTATTTTTGCATCCAGATTCAGCTCATACGGGTTTTTTGTTTTTGGGTAAAATACTCATAAAAACTAAAATCATAAAAACTTTTCCGAAATTCTTGATCAGCGACTCAAAAAACCTATATGAACTAAACCTGTAGCGAAAGTAGCAAAAATACCCCTTTTTGTGGGTAGTTTTAGCTAATTTAAGTGTGAAATATTAATTTTACCTTAAATAAAAAATCACTAAAATTCTTGAGCTCATTCTACTATACCCAACGTTTTGTAAAATGGCTTATACTTATTCATGGCTATTATTTTTTATTTTCAAATATCGAAAATAGGAACCTTAGGAAACTTACAAGTATTTATTTAATAATAATATAATAATAATTCTCTTTATTTTGGAATACTAAAATATTATTTAACACCCCTAAGATATTTTTTTTTTTAAGCACGTTAATATTACAAAATAGCTTTTTGTAAATAAACATGTGAAAGTAATTTGATTTTTTTATGTCAAAAATAACTCACACTTAATATAAAATGAGGCCAATACAATAGTAAAACTACTAGCAAAAAATTTCAAAAAAAGAAATAAATTTGTGGGTTTAGATTTGATTATATCAGTAAACAAAAATTAATCTGGAAATGAAAACCACCCCTAAACCCATACCTGTAAAAAGGGTGTTTTTCGTAGTAATAGAAAGAAATTAAAGGAAAACAAAGAGCGGGTAATGTACAGCCTGGTTATCTCGACTAAAATTAGATTTAAAAAAATACATGTGTATGTTATGAGTAATTTAAAATAATGTCCAGACTAATGTACTCATATTTATATTTTCGGTTTTTATTAAACATGAAAAATACTATCGCAGTAGCAGAACATATATAAAATCAAATTTAAAATAATGACAATAATAATAATTATAATAACAAAATTATATTCCACACGTGTTAATAAAAGTTATTAAAAAAAAAATAAACTATTATGATTTTAGTCAAGAGACATAAACATAAATTTCTATACAGACTATGTATTTCTCTATTTGAATTAAATTCTAATTAAACAAAAGAAAGTTTGAAAATTTCTAATTTTCATTCAAACATAAAAATCCTTTTTCTGTGCGCTTGTATGCTCGAGTAGATATTTACATTTTCTACGAATTAAAACAAGCAAAAGCGTTATTTTAAAAACAAAAGTTGTATACACAAACTAATACATATACACTTAAAAAAGTAAAGTAAATTAAAATACACTACATATGTAAAAACTCTCATGCATGATTATATTTTCTGTGTAATTCAAAAACGTGTCTTTCATTGAAAAATTAATAAAAAAAAAAGCATATATACGCATGCATGTGTGAGTTTAAGCTTAATTTGAAGTTGATACTGGTATTATATATGTGACTTTGTAGAAAAGTTTAAATTATCTTGTCCGGTGAGAAAGCGTTAGAGAATCTCCCATAGGAAAATAACATGGATTGGTGAGTCTGATTAGTTTAGCGATTCTCTTTACTTGTTTCTTTGTCTATGAAAATTTTCTCCATATATACATTTGTGTATACGTATGTAACTTTTATATTCTCAAAGTCTCTTAGATGTTTTCGTGATTGTGAATAGAAAATAGTTAAACTTGTGCATGTACATTAGATTTTTGGTTATTCTGAACCATGGCAAATTTAAATGTTTCTAAGTAAATCATAAAATAGTTTTTCTTGTTAGTGTCCAGAAAAAGCGTGTTTTCTGGCCGCTGCGCTATTCGAAAAAACGCATTTTCTCGACACTGAGCAAGAAAAATTATGTTTTAACATGGAACATGTTTATAGGGAGGGGGTACTTCAAAACTGGAAAATTAAGGGGGGGGGGTCAAATTTGTCCTTTTTAAGGGGGGGGGGGGTCAAATATGTCCTTTTTAAGGGGGGGGGGTCAAATTTGTCCTTTTTAAGGGGGGGGGGGGTCAAATGGGACTTAGAATATTTTCGATTTAGGGACCTTTGGTGCAAAAGTACTTAGGGAGCATTGGTGCAGAAGTACCTAGGGACCTATGGTGCAGAAGTCCCTAAAGACCTTTGGTGCAGAAGTACTTAGGGAGCATTGGTGCAGAAGTCCCTAAAGACCTTTGGTGCAGAAGTACCTAGGGACCTATGGTGCAGAAGTCTCTAAAGACCTTTGGTGCAGAAGTACTTAGGAAGCATTGGTGTAGAAGTACCTAGGGACCTATGGTGCAGAAGTCCCTAAAGACCTTTGGTGCAGAAGTACTTAGGGAGCATTGGTGCAGAAGTCCCTAAAGACCTTTGGTGCAGAAGTACCTAAAGACCTTTGGTGCAGAAGTACCTAAAAACCTTTGGTGCAGAAGTACTTAGGAAGCATTTGTGTAGAAGTACCTAGGGACCTATGGTGCAGAAGTCCCTAAAGACCTTTGGTGCAGAAGTACCTAGGGTGCAGAAGTCTCTAAAGACCTTTGGTGCAGAAGTACCTAGGGAGCATTGGTGCAGAAGTACCTAGGGACCTATGGTGCAGAAGCCCCTAAAGACCTTTGGTACAGAAGTACTTAGGGAGCATTGGTGCAGGAGTCCCTAAAGACCTTCGGTGCAGAAGTACCTAGGGACCTATGGTGCAGAAGTCTCTAAAGACCTTTGGTGCAGAAGTACTTAGGAAGCATTGGTGTAGAAGTACCTAGGGACCTATGGTGCAGAAGTCCCTAAAGACCTTTGGTGCAGAAGTACCTAGGGTGCAGAAGTCTCTAAAGACCTTTGGTGCAGAAGTACCTAGGGACCTATGGTGCAGAAGTCCCTAAAGACCTTTGGTGCAGAAGTACTTAGGGACCATTGGTGCAGAAGTCTCTAAAGAACTTTAGTGCAGAAATACTTGGATATAAATATTGATATTATGAACAGAATAGATACTTTATTATCAGTTTTAGTTATTAGTGAACATGTTCCATGCTCGTTGGTTGTGTAGTTACACAAACTGGTCATAAGTTTTGTCCTTGGCCACAAAATAAGGATGCCCCAAATCGCAGTTTACCATAATCGTAATTTACGTGCGATTTGGGCCATTCTTTACTTTTGTGGCCATGGGTAAAAATATACTATTATTATACTTTGGCCATTAAAAAATTTGGATTGGAGATAACTTCAAATAATGAAATTTACGTACAAGGAGAGTTCAATACATTTGGAACATCAAATCCCATCAAATTGTTATAAATAAGACTATTATGTTAAAAAAACATAAGATCCTCCGTTTATGCTAATGGACATTCCGTGTCTAAAAACAAAGGACTCAATATTATTAAATAGGTTTTTTTGATATTTTTCACAAGAACGTCTCCACCTCACAAGTCAACCAAAACACTTCTGTTGGGTATCATTTTTTTTTATAATTATTTATAAGTATCAAATTTTAAGCCCTGACAACCAAATTTTTTCATCAGTAATTCTGTTACTATTATTATCAAAAGTTGAATGCCTATTTTTGACAAAAATAGTTAATTTTTAAATAATACTTGCCAAAATTGTAATTCTTGAAAAAAGTGAGTTTTCAAGAAGTTTTTTTTTGAGGTTTGAAGATCTATGTTTCCAGAAATTTTTTGCTCGCCCCTTTTCAATTATTTCTAAAAAATTGCATTTTGAGGTTTTTTAAAAATTGTCTATCTTGATCTCTATGTTTCTAGAGCCATGTCTCCAAAATAACTCAAGGAAATCAAATAAGTAGAGATTCAAAAATTTTAAAATATAGAAGCCTTTTCCCATAAACAATTGCAATTTTAGCAGCAATTTAAAAGTTTGTCCTTTTGCTACAAATATTATATTCCATGAACTAAGAATATTAGTAATGAAAAACTATGGTTTCCGGAGTCTTAAAAGAGATGCTTTCACCAAAAAAATAAAACTAACTTAAATTATTTTGGTTAAATTCCGAGGTTGCAGTGGTCTGGTGAAATCTATCAAAATACCCTATATTTTGTAATATTGAGCCCTGTGTTTCTAGGCCCAGATGGACCTTTAGTATGAACGGAGAGTAAAGCTGATCCATAACTGATCCATGAAAATTTTGAATGATTTGATATTCCGAACCTATGAAACTCCCTTGTTAAATTTGACGCTCGGAAAAAGCCTAAGACTGTTTTTTTCTATAATGCATTACAAAAATTTAATCAGAACAATTTAAAATCTTCAAGTTGATTTGTTTTATTTAAACTAAAAGAGAGTGAGAGAAAATTTATTTCTACTTATTATTAATAGATTTTTACGTCTTATTTACATATTGATATTGAACTCAGTCCAATCAAAGCTTTTAAAAACCCGAAAATTAAAAAATTACTTCAAGTTTTTTCTAATATAGTAAGCTTCGTTCTACCCGTCATTGACGATTTCCAGTATTTTTAGAAATCCTCTTCTTAGATCATTTTGGAATCGCAAACATTAAAATTCTTGAAAAATAAACCAAAGTCTAATATACATAAAATTTTAGATACTCAAAATTAGTTTTGTATATACAAGATACACTAAAATGTTTGGATTCCTCTTAAAAGAAAATACATATATGCCTTTACACTAGATATTTCTTGTTATGTTTGTGGTATAACAAAACTGAGGACAAAAGCTAAAGGTAAAAAAAAGAGTTGTTTTTCCATATTTATATATATGTACTATTCTTTCTCAAACCAGCCACTCCCCTTTGTTCAAAAATGTAGGCAACTAAAAAATATTTTGTTTTATTATTATTTACCTTTTCAACTCTGAAAATCTGGTAAATTTTTTGATTTTTTTTTTTTTTGAAAAGTATTTATTTATTAAAACAAAGAAAACAAGACAATTCGTGTGGTAATCAGTTGATTCCTTAAAAAGTTTTTTGATTGCTATGAGAAAACCAAAATCTTTTTAAGTGTCTTCATTTTTGGACAGAGGGGGGTGGCTTAAGAAAAGATCACCCATATATATATATATAAAGGTGAGAAATAGAAAGAATTTTCTTTTGAGATTTATTTTTTTTTCTTGCTTTACTTTTTTTTTTTATAAAAGGTAAAAGCTTTTCTAATATACGTGTTTGCTGTGATTAGTTATCTTCGTCGCTTTTGCGTTAGTGTGATTGGATTTTTTTTTATATACCGCGATGTCTTATTCTTTTTTTTTACTTGAAAAAAAAAAGTTGTTTATATGAAAGTATAGAAATAGGTTAAAGGCTTACTAATCAGAAATACCTGAGAAATTTAAAAATATATTTTTTGTAGTTAAATATTTTCTTTTTCCATTTTATTAAGTAAGTGAATTTTTAATATAAACTTCCTATAAACACCTTTTTTATCGGAATTTTTATTATTGCTTTTAAATTAACTTTGTTTTCATATAGGTACTTCTTTATATATTGAGTCCATTATATTTATATCATAAGTTTAATAAAAAATAGCCTTCATCTATAAAAATAACGATGCTTTTTGTGAATCAATCAAAAATTTTGAGCGTGTCCTCTTTTCTGATTCAAACTTCAGCTTCATAATTTTATAATATATCACAATTTTTTAAGATTAAAGGCCATCACTATTGTGAATAAATGTAGCAATTTTTATATTTTATAGTCAGTTTTCAAATACCAACGCATTTCAATTTTACTCTCAACCAATTTAGTTGCGCACTTAGCTGATTGGTATGTTACAATAGTCCAAGTGCGGAACAACAAGTGACTCAATAAGGCGTTTACGAAGAGTCTGGGATGTACAGGGCTTAATAATCCTAAGATCATAAAAACTCGGTTAATTTTCCTGTTTAATTGTTTAATTTGGGGTTGCCAGGAAAGAGTATTATCAAGGGTGACTCCAAGGCTAATAATCTCAACAAATGTAACACCATCACCAATATGATTGACTATTATCTCTAAAGTTTGAAGCTCTTTAAAAAGTTTAATGGTATTCAATGAACCAAAGATTATTGTCTGGGTCTTTTTAGTGCTCAATGCTAACCAATTTAATTCTACGCTTGCTTATACTATTTTTTTTTAGTCAGAAAGCATGCAAATTTCCTGATTAATTTGATCCGCAGGAACCTGGACATAAATCTGTAGGTCGTCAGCATATAATAATCTAAACGTACTGTCAACTAGATATTCCTTTATATCATTCATATATATATATATACATAACAGTAGAGGGCCCAGGACAGAGCCCTGAGGCACCCCTTTGTTTGTATCCCGATAATCAGAAGACCACAGAAATATGAGCAAAACCGCTTTAAGGATGACTTTGAAAAACCGGGAATTTGAAGCTTTCTGAGTAACTTACTGTCTGTTAGCTTAAGTAACGCCGATTAAGTGCTGTGATGTTTACGGAAGCCAGTTTGAAATTTATCAAAAAATTTTGTTTTTTCAAGAAAGCTAACTACCTGATCATGAGCTTGCTTTTCCAAGGCTTTCGATAGGAAATATAACAATGCAATGGCGCGAAAATCGGAAGGCAATGATGGTATAGATACTTTTTTAAGGGCTAAAATGCGTGATTTTTTCCACTCTACAGGAGAAATACATTTAAAAAACAGGTATTAAATAATTTGGTAAGATCAGCAGCAATTGTTGGTAATGCCTTATCTATAATGTTTTGAGGAATGCCATCTTGACCTTTCGCTTGTGATCTAAAATGGGAAACGGCCAAATTAACATCATTAAAAGTGACTGCATGAAAAGCAAAAACTTCTGGAGAGGAACTATTAAATATGCTTAGAGACATAGTTGGATTTTCTGAGGGGAAAATTGAGATGTTTGAAAAATGTAAGTTAAACTCATCAGGAGAAAACCCATAAAGAGTTATTTACTATTGGGATAAGCCCAAGACTTCTCATTTCCTTCCAAAAGTTCTTGCGCTCATCAAGAGTGTTACAAATACGACTGTGCATGTTAGCACAACGAGCTACTTTAGACCGTACTTCATATAAGCTAGTAAGGAACGATGAATTTGAAGTAAACGCCCCAAATTGAAATTATTTTCTAACATGGACGTTTCTAATGTCGTATATAAAGCCCAATATCAGGAAAAAATTTTTTAAATTCTATTTGGTTGGTTTTGTAGCTGACTTTAAAATATTTGATGCGTATTTTTTTATTTTTAATTTAAACAAAGTTTAAGCCAGGAAATAATAGATTTAATTTTTAATTAGCTATGTAATTCAAGGGCGGATCTAAATAAGGGGGGTCAATGGGGTCAATATAAGAATAAGCGTGCCTTTAGAAATAGTGGATGGGATCCAAAAACTATAGGCATCGTCAACACAAAGAAAAAATTTAGTTTTAAAAAATGTAAGCAATCCGATTGATCGATTTTGTTATATCGTGCTCCAAGAATCGATTTTTTATCCGATAAGGAAGAGCTTCGCTCTATAACAATTATGGTTTTAAATAAAAACATAGAGAAATGAAATTTCATTAATATTTTCATTGAAGTTTTATGATATGATGGTTTTAATGTTTTATGTTCATAACACATAAAAGTTTACTTTTGTATGAAATTAAATGAATAAACTTTTCTTGTCTTAAAACCAAGTGAGATTTTGGTAAAGGTCAGTTTTAACGAGAGTTGTTTTTAGACTTGCTTTTGTAATTATGTGAAAATTACACCGGACGTTATGTGCACAAACAAACATCAACAATCACTTAGTTTATCCAGCCTAGTACTATATATACCTTTTTGAGGTAAATAAAGTTATATTGTTTTAGTTGTGTTTTTGATTAATAATAAAAATATGTTTATTTTATAAATTTTTGTTTTATAAACTACTAAATTAGTTTTACATTATAATTATAGTATTATGAAAATAATTATAATGTTTGTAAAGGTACTTGTAAAAAAATTAGTCTAACTTTTTAAATTAAATTAGACACGCATAAACTTTTAGCATACTCAGGCATACTCTATGTAACTGAGTAGCACAATTTTAAACTCTGATATCTCAATCACGTTTATTTATCATTTTTTGGAATTTGGTATCAGAAAAGTAAAAAAATAAATTTTTCATTTTTATTTGCTTAAACTGATTAAAAATTTCAATCGTTTTTTTCTATTTCTGGTGCCAAACCACAAAAGGTTTAGGGTGTTAAAGATCTTCCTTAAACTGTCCCAAAAAAAGATCTCATAGTTATTTCACGATTTCTGGGAAGATTTTAGTCAAATTAGCGCAAAAGGCTTTTTGAACCTTTATAAGTCAAAAAAAAAGTCTAAATATCTTTGAAAAAGGTTTGCAAGTAGCTTGTTTTTATAAAAAAACAAACCTTCTGAATCCAAGAATAATATTAGCTCTAAAAACTAGGAGCTCCGAACTTGAAATTGAAAAGTAATCTATAAGCACAAAATTGTTTCAGATAAACATTTCAAAATCACAAAACATACTGCTGCCAAAAAAAAAAAAAAAAAATGGAAACATAATTTACTTCTTACAAATTTTTTTTTAAGCAACAAAAAATATTAATAGCCCGAGACAAAAAAATATACATCATGCAAATATAATTTCTTGCAATTGATGAAAATTTTGTTCACTTATTTTTTTTAATATGCAACAGTAGAAAGAAGATATAAATTATGTAACGATAAAAATTTGACAACATAAATTTATAGCAAACACACACATGCACACACACACATTTATATGCAATAAAAAAGCTACATAATTTTTTTACTAAATATCTTTCAAAAGAAGCAAAAAAAAAAAAGAAGAAATGGACGTTATTAAATTTAAAAATGTTAGATGTCAGAAACGAAGATTAAATGCGGTAAAAAGTTTCTTATATATATAAATGATAATGAAAAAAAGGATAGTAAAAAAAAAACAAAAAAAAATGTCATATTATCTCTCATAACATATATACAGAAAAGTTATAAAGTGAGAAAAAAAAGGAACAAAAAAAGCTTTGAAAGTGGTAAAATGAGCGTGAAGAACCTGTCGTAATACGCCAGACTAAAGAGAAAAGCACGAAAAGTCTTTAGTACAGTAGGCATTAACAGATTTTTTTTTAAAGTAATTTTCGGATGTTAGATGTACAGAAACTTCCGTAGGGTCATAGTATGAACTTTCTTGTCTTTAAATACGTATATCGTTTTGAAAGAGGAAAAAAATATAATGCCCAGAATCCACAGCTGCTGCAAACGACAGTATATCAGAATCTTTTTTTTATTTTTTTGCTTACTTATATGTGTTAACGTACATTTATATCTATATATATAGATTTTTTCCTACATAAATTGAGAAAAAAATACATATAAATGTAATAAAAAAAAAGAAGAAAAAGAAGGGACACGTATGAAAGAATTTACGTAGCAAATTGATGTTTAAATTTCGACAAATTTTTTACACAGATGTTGTTATATACTTATTTTTTTATTTTTATGCATAAAAGAGTAAAAAAATACAGAAAATTTATTAGACTGTGAAAAATTTTCAAATATTATTTTTTTTTATTTATTCATTGTTCAAGAAATAAAACAAACATCCTATGTTCATAAATAAAACTGAAATATGAAATTTAATTAAGTTTTACTATAAAATTTTCAGAATAAACTAAAAACATAAAATTTAATAATTACATCATCAGCTTTCTGTACTTGAAGTTCGCTTGAATTTGTAAATTTCTAAGAATTTGTTTGAATATTCACATTAGATGTATCTCTTGCTTCTATGACTCAAGCGCAGCAATCCGATAATTTATTTTTAATTAAATTTTATTTCAAACAGAACATGAAAATATTTCAATAAACTGACCAAATGAATTTGTTTATTAGGCTATGCTTTATAAAACGTTGCAGTCACAGGTAGAGTATGAATAAAAGAATTTAACTGAAAATTGAGTTCGTCAAAAGCAATTTTTAATCTATAAAAAAATTAATTTCCAGATGCAAAAAATTTTTTAAAATATTTTAAAAAACCTTTGGGCTATTAATTTTAAAGAAAGAAAATATCAATAACATATGAAAAATAAAGGCTAATGTAAACTTAAGTACCAAAATAATTATTTAACTTTTTATAAATAGTTCTAGTCAAAAGCACAAGCAAAAGACTTGTTTATAATACAAAAAAAAATCCTTTTATTCAGTATAGTAAGAATTTTTCAAAGTACTTTGCATTTTTTTGAAAGAAAAAAAAATGCTGCAAAAGACATTTCTGTCCTAAAAAAAATAAAGAAAAGGGAAAGGATAGTAAATTTAAAAGTGAAAAAATTCTTGTTTTTTATTATCCCTATTTATCTAAGCTATAAATCTTTTAGTACTATCACTGGCAGATTTAACAAAAAGAAAAAAAAAATTTTTTATCATTTTATCCAAGAAAAAAAAAATTAATTTATTATTCTAACATGACAGAGTAGAGTATAGGATGAATTAAAAATTATAAAATTATTAATTAATAATTTAATTAAAACTTGTTAAAAAGTTACATTAGTTCGTCAGTGCAATAAAAGCCTGAATAATAAAGAAAATTGAGTAATCTTATAAATTCATACATTTGTAAAAAGTATTTAAATATAAATTTTCAAAACTATACATGTAAGTGACGACAAAGTAATTACAGAAAAGTAAAATAACATTCTCATTTTGTTCAATATAGTTTAAAGAGTTTTAAACCACAAGTAAAATCCTTACATACATTAAATAAGAAAACTCTGAGAAAGCTTGAGTTTTCTAAAAACTTTTCCTTCTTACTTTATACATTTCGCTTTTCTCTGAATACTTACTTAAATATTCAATATTATACTTATACTTATATGATATAATACGAGTATTGTATATTGAAAAATCTTAAAACAATATATAAGTAAAGTACATTTAATATTGTACTTTTATCTTCTATACTACATGAATATATTACATGTATGTTAAAAGTTTATTAATCATATATTCGAGCTTTTCAACTTAATATTTACATTGAGCATTCCATGCTTGCACTCATTCACTCAAAATATTTTTAAGATTCAAAAAATTTAAAATCAGGTTTTCTATCAGTAAAGTGAATTTATTTGAATAACGATGAGGACTAACGAAATTGGAAAAATTTGAATTTTCTTGGATGATATCGTAATTTTTAGTTTTTTGTTACATTTTATAAAATTTACCATACATACAAGGCTGTTTAAATAAAGAAAATAAAGAAAAATTGCAAACATGCTACACCAAGTGATGCACTGTTTTCACGAGAAACGGAAAAATCTCATGCTCGCTATTCTCAGATATTTTTTCGAAATTTTGAATTCAGAAATCATCATTACTCAATTATTTAAATTCAGAATTAAAACTTTTATTAGAGTGACACTGAAAAATTATTTTTCTCATATAGTTTATGATTATCTATACTTGTCACAAGCAGATTTTTTTTTTTACTATTGTTCATTATGAAACAAAAAAAATTTTGACGACAAAAAGCAGAGAAACAATTTTAAGTTTTTTAAGAAAACTATTCAGAATGACATAAATCTTTATACCTATTATAAAATAAAATTTTCATAGAAAAAAGCTTAACCGGAGTATACAAATTCTACATAATATTCTAAGAATAAATTCCTGAAAATATTATATCGTGGATTTTTTCATACAGTTTCTTTTTTTTTTTAAATATATTCCAAAATCAATTTCAATTATTTGAAACTTGTATTTCTATTTTCAGATACTGAAAAAAAATTCGCTTGTGACCGCTGCGCGCATATTTTATATGAGCGAAAAAAATTTTTATTTTATTTAATTTATTTTACGTTTCAGGTCATTTGGGGGTAAGCATATTTCAAAACTGAAATATATTAAACACATTTGTTTTAAAACTGAAAAATATTTTGTAAGCAATTATTACTAATTTTTCAAAAAAGGGCTGATACATTGCGTAATTTTTTATCGGAAATTGAAAAAGCAAGTTAAAATTTTTATTTGTTTAAACAAATACGACGTATTGAATTTTGTTTAGATCAAAATACTGCTTGGTTCATGTTGAAGACAATACAATTTTAGAGCAAAGGGGGGAGAGGTTGGATATAAAATTTTTGATTCATCCTTTCAGTAATCAGTTATTATAGAGCTATGCTCTACCTTATAGGATGCAAAAGTCGACACTTTGTGGACTACAGGATGTAACGAAAACGAAAAATCTTATAGCTTTCATTTCTTACAACTTAGTTTTTTTGATGATGCCTATAGTTTTTGGGCACAATTCGGTATATCTAAGTTTATGATTATTGTTGTATTTTTGCTTTACACAGGTGAAAAACCTTAAAATTAAAAAAATTAAAATTATTTTTTGTAATTCATCTTGTTTTTAAAGAAAAATAAACGTAAACCCTTATTCAGAGAAATATTGAAGCAAAGGAATATCAGTTAAGAAAATTTTTTATCATGATGTTTATTCGTCTATTTGAAATTTAAAAAAAATTATGCACGCAAAAAAATATATTCTAAAACACACAAGACAAAAATTTAATGAGTTTTTATTAAATTCACCTTTTTTATGTTGATAAGTAAAGCATCGATTTTTTTAGTGGCTAACTTTGAAATATAAATTTTGGTTTTAAAATTAATTTAGTATTCAAAAAGAAATAGACACGTAGATAGCTTTTGAACGTTAAACGGTTAACAAACCGTAATATAATTGCAGCTTATAATATAATTGCGTTAAATATTTTATGCAAATAAAAAATGTTAAATATTAATATCATATTGCTTTGTTCTAAACGTAGTTCAACGAAAATGCAATTCTATTTTCATGCATTCTGTGCGTAATTCCATTATCATTGAATTTTATCATTTTTATGAATTGTTTTCTTTTGAGGCAAATTTTTAAAATTTTCTGGAAGGCTGTTTAAAAAAAAAAATAAAATAACAAACAATAATAAAATTCTTTTAAAAATAATTATGAAATTTTAATGTTTTTTTATTATATTTGTATTTTTATCTACTGATAAAAAGGAGAGTCTCAGAAATTCGTTTGCTTTATTAAGTTTGTTTTGTACTAGAGTTTTGCGATAAAAAAAGTATGCCCAATTACCTTCCAGTTTGGTGTGTGAGGGTTATTTAAAATATGAATACTTGAAAAAATATTAGGTGATTTTATAATAGGAAAAAACTGATGGCAGTAAAAATAGTAGGTAATTTATCGGTTGACTCTTATCTACAGAACTGTCCATATACATCCTATTTTTCGTTAATATATAAAAATAACTTTTTTTTTATAACTTTATATTGTAAGCATTCTTTTTTTCTAAGTATAAAAGTTATATATTTTTTGAGAAAAAAAAAGTATAAGACATTTAAGTATACATAAAGCACTAATAAAAAAAAGTATAAGAAAAGTAAAACTATATAGATTCGTCGATGAAACCAAAACAAGGGAAGTATTTCTATTTATATGTTCACTTTTGCTTGAAAAGAATCAGAAGATGCCTGTGGCATTAACGGACGTGATAAAAAGTTATTGGTTATACTATCTTTCGTGTATATTGCAGAAAAAAAAAAGAGAAAAAGAAAAAAGAAAAACTTTGAAAATTGACGAAAAACGTGACAACTATTGTAAAAAGTATATAAAAGGATATATAATATTTAGAGTTTGAAAAAAAGAGCAAGCAATTATTGTACGTACGAGATAAGTCAATGATTTTAAAAATTCTTTGAAATTTAACTTAAGGCAGATTCATTTTTTTTATAAAATCAATCAAATAAATAAAAAAGAAATAAAAAAAATATTTCAAGTGTATATAATATAAATTTTATATTTAAAAAGATACAAACAATTTTTACTGAAACGTGAAATTTCATCAAGAGTTTTACTTATGTATTATACGATATTTTCTATTGTCTGGAAAATAATAACTACGTTAGATTGTAACGCTTCATTTATTTCTCTAGACATAAAATTTATATTTATTTTTCTTTTTAAAGCCAGAAAATGAGATATTTTATATATTTTATTGCTTTTTGTTTTTTTTTAAATTTAACTTCATATATTTTTGTATTTAGTGTTATAAAATTATTCGAAATATTCGTTTTTTTTTTATTTATCTTGAACTTTGAACTTTTATTTTTATGAATTATGCACGACTTTTTTTTTATTGTATCAATTTTATTTCTAAAATATTTATTTAATAAAACTTGTCGTAAATTTTTAAATTGATATATTGACTATTTTTGTTTTATGCTTTTATACCCTTATTTTATATTCTGAGAGTAAAAATTTTTAATGACTATTACATAAAAATGATAAATATTGATAATTTAATTAAAGAATTTTCAATGTTATATCTTATCGAAATAAGACTGATAATTTTAAATACAATCTTGAATGTTTTTTTACCCTTCGTGCAATCAAAAAAGTATTTATCATAAGGGGAGACCGCTACTTTTTGGAAACCAAATTACAATCTATAAATGAGGATAATTTTAATGTGTTATTGTCATTTCTACGATGGTATAGGGATGCAAAATTTATATATTATTTTGTTGCATAAAAACTAAAACACTGATAAGTGCACATAACATTAACGGAGCACGCAGGGGTCGGTGTTCTCTAGTTATTTATAAAAGGTTAAAAATACCGGCGTTATGTTGGTGTTTTATGAATAATTACTTACAATTTTTTTAATTAATAAAACATTACACTCTTCGAGACAAATAATCAGAATTAAAAATAAGAAACATTCTACGGGGGTTGGCGCGCGAGGTGCGCAGGGGGTGAAACTACCTAGTAATTTAAAAATTGTAGATTATTGTAATTATTAATTTGTATTCCATCAACCTGCACAATTAGTCAATGAATACCTCAAGAGTAAAAGATGGTTAAAAAGCCTTATATTTTTTATTTTTTATTCATCATATAAAATTCATTAAAATTTTATTTTAATTAGCGAATTATAAAAATGACTTGTATAATATATCCCTAGATATTATAAAAAAGTAATATTTCAAAGTTGATTTTATATAATAAAACTTAATTTGAATCAACTTTTTATTTATATAAAAGTCACATGAAACTTTTTTTTTAAAAAAAGAAGAAAAATATTTGCATAAAGTTTTATATTTTCTTCATAAAGAAAAATTTCTCAGAGTAGCCATTACTTTTATATAAAAAAGTTAAAAATACGTGTATATATATATATGTGTGTGTTTATTATAAATGTAAAATGTCATGAGACGTGGACGTATATTATAACTTTGTGATATAATATTTCATCTTAATGAAATTGGGTTAACAAACTTATATTACGTCAATATATGCAGGTATGCTATTTAACTTTGTGCATAAACAAACATAGGGAAATATGAGATAGAAAAATATCATTCACGATACGTAAATAACGTATCATATAAATATGAAATTGCTTGATAAATTTGAGCTGACCTCACATGAGGCTCGTATTATTTTCTATCCCATTTTTTTTTAAATTCCCAAGTGTATCATCCAAAAAGATTTTCATTTATATATATGGACATTTTATCTTTGTATTTACTATTTTTTATATTTTCATATATGACTTGGCCTCTTTCTTTATCTCTTCTCTCCTATACGTATTATTGTTATTATTATTGAAGATGCTTTTATAAAATATGTATATAACCCTGTCATTTTTCTTTAAATTCATATAAAAATTCAAATACTCTATAATATTTTTATGTATTTTTTGTTTTTCTCCAATAGATGCATATTGATAACGAAAAATATATAAATTTATTATATATATTTTGCAAATCTTCTCATAAATTAAATTAGTAAAAATAATGCATAAATTATTTCGTATCATATATCTTTAGCATGGTCAATAAATTTTCATTATTTATTTATTTTTTTTATAAATTAATTTTTAAAGATAATTTTAAATGAACGCTAATTTTCCTGATGAAAAGCAGAAAAATTAATTTGCTAGTCTTTTAGGATCAATAAAAATGTAAAATAGGGGTCTTGAAATATTTTAATGATGGAAGAAATCTGATATTTGAAGGTATTGAATTCCAAATTTTAGCTTCATGTAAATTAAATGAGAATGGACCTTGGTATTTTCTACAGGTATATTCCAGTAAAGTTAACCAAACAAGAATCCATGCCAATCAAAACAAAGTCTTTTCTAAATGGGAAAGTAGGCGAAGTCTGAAGTCTGACTGTAAGTGTAATTTGATTTGATTGATATTACTTGAGTAATCCACGTAAATTTACTAAGGGGGCAAGTAATTTGCGACTTTTGAAGTAATTATGAAGTGAACCAAGGCCAAAATTACGTTATTAAGAATGATTTCCACAGTGTTTTTAATTTTTAAAAAAGTATTTTACACACACATACAGACGCTGTGTAAAAATTGAATTTTCAGCATCTTCAGAGTCTCAAAAGGTGCTTATTAAGAACCATTATTCTAACAATTATAATTTGAATATTGGCCAAATATTCTATTTTTAGAGCCTAAATTGAATTAAGTTAATTTGCGATATCATATTTTTTCAATATTAATTTTAAGAACAATTTATTCTTAACATTAAAATTCAATACTCATAGCCTAAAAAATTTAAAAATAAGCTTCATTAAATTTCTACTGATAAAATTCCAATAAAATAAACCTTCAAAATATTGCCAATAACCAAAAAAAACGTACTGTTCCTTAATTATTGGAAAAAAACTTTGTCGACTTGATAGTTAAAAATAAATAGCTCAATTAAATTGAAAAATAAAAAAATTGGGAAAAAAAGATATTGTTAGTATTTATATATATATTTGTTGTATAAATCGTTATAAATATAATAAAAATCTGATTTTCTAAGTATACATATATTTTGTACTAAAATGGATTTCATATTTTTAGTTTTTTTCACAATCCCCCTATATATGTGCATAAATATAGCATGCATGAAAGTAACAAAACTAATATAACACTGTTTATGTACATATTTTTCTTCCTGACTCATCTTATTTTTAGTTTATTCTTTTTTTTTCCAAATATAAAATTATATATCTACGTAGATACACAAAGAAGTCTTCGTAGGATGTTTTTTCATGTGTTAGATTCATGCAAAGCTATAAAATATGAAATAAGGGAGAAAAAAAAGAAATAAACATAAAACAAAAAAAGAAAATATTTTTTAAAAAGAAAAATAACCAAATACTATTATTATGTACATACTTGTCTGATATAAACAAATATGTAAGATGTTGTCCGTTTGATTTTTATGCTTTTTTTCGAATATTATTTTTCGAATGCTTTAAAAGAACCTTTGTTATTTTATATTTCTACATATGAATACTTTTAATAGTACTAGAGAGAAATCAAATTTTTTTTTTCTTTTTTCGATCTATATTAAAAATGACTTTGTTTTTTAAAAGGTTTACTTTTTCAATAATTGATTTTTTATGTTTATTCTGTATGGTTATACTTTGGATTTATAGTCTGTGCTTTTTTTTAAAGCTTGAAGAAATTTTAAGCAAAGTTAATATAACCCTCTTTTTTGAATTTCAAGATTAGAAAAATCATAATAGATAATTTTCGTTATAAAAGTTATCTAAAATTCCATAAACCAAAAATGTAAAAAATTTTGTAAGAGCCAGTAAGAAATATTAGTTCATAGGTACACTGTAAAAAGTAACTTTGTTATATTAACAAAAAAATTAGAACATTTTCAAAAAATTAGTAAATTTTCAAAAAAATTTGTAAATATTCGATAAAAATCGTAAATTTACTAAATTTAGTATATTATAGAAAAATTCGAGTATTCTCAATTTTTTTTTGTGAATTCGCCAGAAAAATTGATAATTTACAATTTTTTTTCGAAAATTTACAATAAATAGTTGTAAATTTCCGAAAAATAGTTGTGAATGTACAACTTTTCTCGTAAAATCACAACAAAAAAATCGAGAATTCTCGAATTTTTTGATAATGTACTAAATTTGGTAAATTTACGATTTTTATCAAATATTTAAAAAATTTTTTGAAAATTCACTAATTTTTCGAAAAAATTCTATTTTTTTGGAAATCTAAGAAAGTTACTTTTTACAGTGTAGCATAAAAATAAATTTCTAAAAAGCATAATTGATTAATTTCGATTAAATTGATTATTTAAAAATTTTAAGCAGATTTAGGTACAAGGCAAGAAACTACAAAAAACCACTGTAGCTAAATTTTTTTGAAATCCTATAAGAATCAGGAATAGATTTTGATACTATCTATTTCTCACTGAAATGTTCTCTTTCATTTTGCAATTTTTTTTTGACAGTGACGAATATTGACTTATTCAAATACACAGTTAATTAAAAATCAAAATACACTCCGAAAAATCAATTCTCTGAAATTTTGTGGTAATCAAAAAGTTGCAATTTAATAAAAAAAAGGTAGCTAAAGATAAAAAAAGAAGTAAATTGTTTGATAATTAAATTAATTAATAAAAGTCTAAAAATACATTCTTATCATTCCTGTTAATATGAAAATGTCACATAAAAAGAAAAAAAAATAATGAATAAATGAACTTATTTATTTAAAGGTGATTATTGATTATTTTTTATCTTCATAAAATATTTTAATCTCATTATAATTTTAATCGAAAGAAATTAATTTCCTTTTTTTTAACCATTATTTAATTCATAAAATAAGTAAAAATTATCCTTTTTTTTTTTAAGTATATAAAAAATTAATATCATAAATTTTCTTTCTTTTTTTATTCTCAAATTATTTTCATTTTTTCTTTACTTTCATTTTAATAACTGTATATATTATGAGAACAATCAACAAAAGTAAAAAAAGAAAGCCACAAAATGATCAAATAAAAAATTTACAAAAAAAAAGTACTTATACACACACATAAAAAAAAGAAAAAAGGAAGCTAGATTACTCTTTACACTCACATAAGTTATAAAAAAAAAATTATATAGAGAGAAACAATCACATACATAAATTTTTTTTCTTCATAAAAGTAAAAGCGAAAAATATATAAAGAGAGGTAAATGACGACTAGTATAGCAGTAACAAAAAAAAGTAGTAGTACTTGTCACTTAGAAAATCGTGTACACACATAGACACGTTTAAAGCTCTTATCTACAGTTTATGCAGCTTTTTTTCAGGTTTTGTCCACTGTGATGTCTTTTCTATACATGCATAAAATGTACTTTTTTTTATAACCTCGAAAAAAATATAAATAAAAACTCGAGTCTTTAAAAAAGTTATTTTTAAATTACAGGCTTTTTAAAAATAATAATTAAGTTTTTTTTTCTTTTTATTTATTAAATAAAAGTTTCTATGATAATATTATCAGTATCTCACTTAATTATAATATTTATGTTATCCTATTCAAATTAGTTATAAATTTGTTATTTATATAAACGTAAAGTTGTTCAAGACCCGGTTCAAGATGTAATCAAAACTTTTACGATTATTTATTTTACAAATGAAAATAATTTTATTTAATATTCGATAATAAATAAATAAAACTTTTAAATATTCAATGATTTTTTATTGTTTTTTGTGTTACTTGCTCGATTGGAAAATAAAAGAAAATTTTAATAAATGTGGAAATTGGTAAGAAGAGTTTCGATTTAGCAATTTGAAGACTTATTCACAATCTTAGTTTTATGCATTTTAGACCATTCACCTCTTTCTCAATTTTATCTATTTTTGAGTAATTTAAAAAAAAGTTGCCTTTATGTATATTGCTAATAAGAAAAAGTATAATAGTAAGAAAGGTTGAGAAAGTACACTACACTGTAAAAAGTAACTTTCTTTTATTAACAAAAAAATTAGTAAATTTTCAAAAAAATTTGTAAATATTCGAAAAAAATCGTATAATTACTAAATTTAGAATACTAACAAAAAATTCGAGTATTCTCGATTTTTTTTTGTGAATTCGCAAGGAAAATTGATAATTTACAATTTTTTTTCGAAAATTTACAAAAATAGTTGTACATTTACGCAACTTTTATCGTAAATTCATTAAAAAATACCCTGCCAACTAGCTGGCACTAAGGTTCCTCAAACAATCAGAAAAAACTTTTCCAATTTTGAGAAATAAATTTTGGAAAAATTCGGTATCAAATCCAAAAAATTACTATAAATGAACTGTCTAAAACTAGTACTCTCATAGAAATAAATTAGGTACGACATCCAAAAAGAAAAAAAAATTTGGTTTTTTTTGTATTTTTTTGTGAAAAAAAATTTAGGAAAAAAATTTTTAAAAAATTAAGTATCAGATTAGAGTAAGAACCATACTTTCAAATATAAGTACTTTCGTAGAAATAAATGAGGCATTACATCCAAATTAATAAAAAAAAAAAGTACCTAGAGCTTTTTTGGTGAAAAAATTTTTGAAAAAAAAATTAGGTCTTAACTCCATAATGTTTGTGAAATATCACCAATTACATACATACACACACACATACATACTTTTTTTAAAAACCGGTTTTTTAGATTCCTGGGGTCTCAAAACGTGCTTATATGCCAAAAAATCAAAAATCAAAATTTGACCTATCACAATGGTTCCTCTTTGAGGAACCAAAATCGAGAATTCTCGAATTTTTTGATAATGTACTAAATTTAGTAAATTTACGATTTTTATGGAATATTTACAAATTTTTTTGAAAATTTACTAATTTTTCAAAAAAATTCTATTTTTTTTGTAAATCTAAGAAAGTCGCTTTTTACAGTGTAAATTTAGAACATATTATAAAGTAACTATTTTTATCTATCGTGACCAAATAATTAATATATATTCTAACGATCTTCTATCCGAATCGATAAACAGAACAGTGTTTGTGTACAGAAAAAAAAATGTCCGTACTACCACGTCAAATCTTATGCCCAAAATAAATAGTTTCTTAATACTGTAGAAGAATTGTTTTATAAGAAATTCGTTAAAATTAAAATAATTTAATTAATTTACATTAAACTTTTTATAGCCAAATTTTAATTAAATTTTTTTAAACTTATTTTAAACTTATATTTACTTAAACATAATTAAAAATTTCTATTCTCTTTTAAAAAATAAAATTTTTACTTTTTATTTATAGATAAAATTTAATCTACTTAAGATAAAATAAATTAAAACGAAAAATGTGTACTAGACTGGCCATTATTTAAAAAACCATTTCTTTCAAATAGACAAAAAAAAGTTCCTAAATGTTTTAGCTCGTCTCACCATTATTAAATACAATTAATAATATTAAACCTAATGGTCTACTAATATTTAGATACAGAAAACAAGTAACCAATACCGTGCAATTTTTATGGAAAAAGTGTGCTCATTCACTGGTAAATCTACCCTACACTTAATATATAAAATAAATAATGAAATAGTCAAGTGGTTATATACTTGCTGTTTTTATCTTCTTTTACAAAAATATATAGAAAACTTTACTTTCAGTAAAAGAGTTTGCAAAATGTCAGAAGATAAAAAAATCAACTTTTTTTTTTTAATTTATCCTTTGATAAATTGTTAATGAGTTAACATTTTTAATTAGTTTTTTATTATACTCAGACTTTAAATTATGTAACAAAGAAAATAGTTTCGAAATAAAAAACAAATAATTTTTATTTATTTTTCTTTTAGAAAGGGTAAGTATATTGTTTCAATTATTTTTTCTAGTGCTATTTGTGGTAAAATTTTAAATATTTTTTAAGTGGAAGCCCTTTCTTTTGAAACAAATTTTTAATGAAAATTCCATACTATCACGGAATCAGGTGGAAATAAGACTCCGCTTGTATTCAAAGTAAAAAACTTAACTTACCATACCTACGCTGACAAAAAAATTCGTTTGTAGCAGAATTTTTTTCTTTCTCGATGGTTACAAATGGAAAATATTCCAACTCCCTCTCAACCGGGATTAGCTTTTGTGATACTAAATATTTTTGGTTTTTATCTAAATTTTTTTTGAACAATTTTATTTAAACTTAATATGGAATAAAAATATCTACATATATCATTTGAATTGTACCTTCTGTCCAAACATAAAAATAAAATGAAATATATTAATTTATTTGTTAATTTACTTCTGTCATCTTAGAAATCAAGTTCTTTTTTGTTTATCTTACATTAATCTCTATACAGCATGACTGACAAAGAGTTTCAAATAGATTATGTAAGTTCTCTTATATCTCTAGAGACAATTCCTTGAAGTTTAAATAAATTGAGTTAACCAAGTAAAATGTATATTTTTATAAATGCATAAAAGTTTAAGTTAGTAATAAAAAAATTTTCTAAACGAAAAAAAATATATTTTTAAAAATAAACTATCTTTATAGAGTTTGTAAAGTATTTTAACAAATTATTGTCTCATTAAAGATTTTTTAACACTCGAATAATTTGGACTGAAAATACAGACCTACAAAAAAAAAATTTTGGGGACAAAAGCGCAAACTCAGGTATTGGTGTGTATTTTCCGATGCTGCAAAAAAAATCTGTTGTCAGATTTTGCTGTATACACCCCCAAAATTTAGCGCTAAGCACCCTATACCATATTAAAATGTTGGGGAAATTTTTCCAACTATATATAGGGTTTTTTATGTATTTTTCAACGCTGAAAACGATAATCTTGTCAATCTGACCTCAGGTTCAAAATCAGCAACCTAAAAATGATTTTTAAGCAATCTTGTTGTCATAAATGCTTGCTACGAGTTTTTGAGCTTTCGAGCATCGTATCAGATTAGGCCAAAATTTAAAACTATGCATAATATACCATACTACACGCCCTATACTATATAAAAATTGTGTAAAAAGTTTTGTGTAAAAATTTTCCAACATTTTTGTATTGTATAGTGCTAAATTCATTACAAAATTTGACCTCAGAATCGTTTTAAGCGTAGAAAAGTACATAAAAAAGACACAGCGTAGCGCTAAATTTTGGGAGTGTACGTCAAAATTTGACTTCAGATTCGTTTTCAGCGTCGAAAAATACTCACCAAGACCCGAGTCGCGCTTTGTCCCCGAAATTTTTTTTTTGTGGGTCTGAAATTATTTTTGGTAATTTTTTTTTTCAATAGGAGACTTGTATGGGTTGGAATTTTTATAATTGAATTGTACAACCTGAAACTAGACAAAACGATATTAGATACGCTTTTTTTTTTAGTTTCGATAATCTAGTTTTAATGAAGCAAAATGACCGCAGCTACTATTTTTCCAATGTAAAAATGTCACCTCATCAACTTTTTAATTTTTGTTGTTTTAAAAATGTTTTTTCATATAATTTCTTAGTAGGGTAGAGGAGGGGGTTCCTACCATTATACAGTTCTCACCACCTTCTTTTTTTCAACTTAAACCTTTTGAAATATGGTGCTGATTGCACCAAAAATACAGAAAATAAAGTTGTTTCTTCAATACTAACGTAAAACAAAGATGTAACTATAAGTTTGGTCAAAATTTAAAACAAATATTGTTTCGTAATTAAAAGTTTAATTAAAATAATAAAGTTTGCTACTATTTACAAAATCTCTGTGACAAATAATACGAAACTAACCACCTGTAACTTGTGTATCCATAGCTGCTTTCAATCTTTAAAACACCTTGTTTCAACGATTCCTTAGAGACTATAACATTTGAAAACCCTCAGTGACTTCATTTAACTATTATATATTACTAAATTTTCAAAAATATATACGCTGATAAAGACAAATAACATAAAAGTAACACAATATCTTAGATTTGGTCATATTCTCGTCAAAATTTCTGGGATCTGCTTTTCTGTCATTAGATGAAAAATTTCTGGAAAATTTTCAAAAGATTTTTGGATATCTTGGAAAATTTTATTAGTTTCTTCCTTTACGAGCAGGGTTAAAAAATCTCATACATTGTTTTTCTATTTTCTTTTTTTTTTCATAAGATTTCAGAAAATTTTTGAAAAATCTAAAAATCGAGTTAGTAGCTTTCGAAATTTATACCCAGTGATAGCAAATAAGGAACCAAATATTCTGTTGCTTTTATTTTATCTTTTTAGTAGAACAATATAAAATATATATTTAAATTTTTGGTTCCTCATACAGAGGGTGATATTTTTATTTTTGATTTTTTTCCATGTAAGCACAAAGACCCTAGGAAGTTAAAAACATCTTTTGTAGTAGTGCTAGTTTATTGTCTTGTTTATAAAATAAATATAGGATTGGTAATTTGTCGTTACTTAAAAAATTTTTATAATCTTGTATATTTTTTCAGTATTTAATTTTTTTTTTTAATTTGGATATAATACCTCATGTTTTTCTGTGAAAGTAATAATTTCTAGAAACATCGTTGTTACTCAATTTATTTCTCGGTTCTGAAGCCTAAATTTGCAAAAATTTTTATTTCAAGATTTTTGCCATCAAAAAATAGAAAAAACACCAAAGAAATTCCATGTGATGTATACATCTAGATAGGGTGCCTTGATCGTGTTCTAGGCTTGCAAATAATTTTTTCAAAATTTTTACGTGGAAAGCCAAAAAATCGAAAAATGAAACCCTGACCCAAACTACATTATAGCTCCGATAGTTCTACTACAAATATTTTTTGTAATATAATATAAAGAACTTGAATAAAGTAAAAAGATAATAATGCGATTATAAAGTTATAAAATTTGTTACTGAATATAAATTATTAAAAAGTTTTTTATGTAATTTTATACATTATATATTAAAATTTAGCAAACTGAAAAAATAATATTTTTTTTATTAAACATAAAACCAATTAATATTTTAAAAGATAAATCTAAAAAAAAAAAATTGAAAAAATAAAGTTATTGGAAAAAAAAGTTGTATGTGTGATAAGATCATTTTTTAGTTGAAATAATAGTAACAGTGTATATCGAAGAAAGTTTTCATCGCCAGGGAAATAACTACTCCCAAAGGATAATCAGAAATCGTGTCATTCTGTTTTACGGTACCTCAGATTTTCATCTGTCTAGCTGAATTTTTCGTCGATTCAAAATAATAATAATAATAATAATAATAATTCAAATATGTCAATTTTAACTTATTTATCTGAAATATTAATTTTTAAAATTCTAAAAAAAAATCTTTCTTATTTTGGTATTTTTAAAAAATAAAAGAAAAAGAAAAGATAAAAAGTTGTATTTAACTGTTAACGTAAATCTTTCTTCGTTGTCGTTAAATTTCTTTTATCACTAAAATGTATTTCACGAAAATTTCAAGAGGGTTTTTTGTTATTTTATATAGTAAAGATTTTTTTTCTCCTCTATATGTGAAAACCTTTTAAGATAAAAAAATAAATTAAATTATTTGTAAAAAAGAAAAAATAGAACAAAGTTTCTAATTTTCTATTCGTTAGGAATTATAATGAATAACAATAACAATATAATAATCAAAAAAGTTATTCAACGAAAACAAAAAAGTTTAAATTAGAAATCTCAATTTTCCAGAAAGCAAAAAAATTTTTTTTAAATTAAAAATGTCATAAATCATTGTTGATCTTTTTTATTTTTTTTATCGCGCACAATAATAACAATAATAATAATAATAAAAAGTAAAAACATAAATTAAAAATGAAAACTTTTTACATACACAGAACAATTGTACTTACATGTAATATAATAATAATAATAGGGAAAATAAAAAGATAAAAAAGATGAAAATGTGTAAAGCATAAGGGTAATATAAAACATTTTGTTATTATATTCCTTTTTTATAAGCTTTTGTCGCAAATTTTTCGTTAAAATACTGCCTAAAATAAAACATTATTATTGTACACACAATAAAAAATATATATTTTTTTTTCTTTAATGTAGTTAAAAGTTATATGTGTGGTTAGAAATTTATTGTATGGGCTAATAATAAATATAGCCATATTTTTAAAGCTTTTTTTTCGTCGCCTTTTATTCTTTGTTTTTTTTTATCACAGCCTAAGCCCTAAAGAAGCTGAATTTATCAAATAAAAAATTTTACGGTAATAATATTACATATTAGGAGGTATGTTACTTCCCAAACGGTTTTAATATTGCAAAAATTTTTACCCTTAAACTATTAAAAAAATTTGTTTGAACCTAAAAAAAGTTTTTAACCCATGCCTCTGAGCATCTCTATTTCCCTTTAAAATAACATGGCGATTTTGCTCTTTTTATTTATTGCTACACCAATTTTCGTAAAATAAGTCAAATTAAATGAACTCTTCGAAATTTTTATTGCTTTATACAGTAAATTAAGTTTTTTAAGGATGAACCTTTGAATACTAAGTTCTCTATAGTAACTGCGAATTCTTCTTCGGGATCCTAATTTTGTGAAAAATGATATTTAATTAACATGAAACATGTTTATAACCCGGGGTACCCTGGAAATCTGAAAATCAAGGGGCAAGGGGTTAAATGAAACTTGCAATTATGCAAGGATTGACCGCATTTACATAAGTTATTCAATAAATAGGGAAATTTGCACATAAAAAGTGCAATAAAAATTATGTTAGTGCTCGTATTAAAAAAGGATTAAAAAATAAAAAAAATCAATTTTTACCATGCACCACCAAACTATTCTGTATTGTTATGGCTGACCATATTTTTTCGGAAAATCTCAGGAAAACTTAGAAAAATCAAAAAATACACGACTGTTTTTAATTTTAAATTTCTCAAAAAGCATCACTTTAAAAATATTTTTTTTTGTTAAATGTGTTTTCCCATATATTTTATTATGGTAAACTCCTTTTCATCTACTTAGTGCTTTAAGGGGCAGTGCAGGTTAAAATCCGACTTTTTTGAAAAAACCTAATTTTCAGAAAATGTTAACAAGAAATTGAAAATCCAAGAAAATGACAACATTGCCAAGACTTTTGCGGATTCAAAACTGTGGGCTTGGGTCTTTTTATAAATATATGTTTGCTCGGGGAATTTTTTCTTTAAAAAATAAAAAATTAAAAATTAAGGATACATTTTCAAAGAAAAAATTCTCCGAGCAAACATATTATAAAAAGACCCAAGCCCACAGTTTTGAATCCGCAAAAGTCTTGGCAATTTTGTCATTTTCTTGGATTTTCAATTTCTTGTTAACATTTTTTGAAAATTAGGTTTTTTCAAAGAAGTCGGATTTTAACCTGTACTGCCCCTTAAAACCAATTTTAAGCTAAAAAAACTGATTTTAAAAGTTTTTCATTTTCTGAATTTTAAAATTTTTGCAATTTACCCTAATTTCTAACTCTGAATAATCAAAAATTTTTATCTTCATAAATTACAAAGATTTCATAACTCAAATCATCAATCTATTGAATCTAGTTAATTTTAAATATCACATAAACTTGTTATTATAAATTATTCAATATTTTTTCTGCAAATTATATTTAAAAAAAATAATTGAATATTATTTAAAAAAAGGTAGAAAATAAAATACTTTAGATATTTAATTGAAAGGAAATAAAGGAAATAATTTTAGTAAATAAATATATTTTATTTTTGAGAAGGATTTTTTTCATGTCTAATTACATAGCCTTGAATAAAAATATATACTTTTTTTTGATATTCAAAATAAAAATGTTTTTTTCTACTTGACCTATTTACGTCAGTACGGCATGTTTCTATTTTTATTATTAAATAAGTATAGAAATTATTTTAGTTGAGAAAAAAAGAAATCTTTTTCTTTTTTATTTAAATAAAAGTTGTATAATGTAATTTGCATACGTGCAGATACTTATTTTTCTTTCATATCTAAAAGAAAAATAAGATATTTTAAGTATCTCGTTCTAGATTTATACTTTTTCCTATTATAATAACCTGCAAAATCATTCAACATAATAAATTATAAACACACATGAAAATTAAATTTTTCTCCTCTGTATAAATAATAAATTATTTTTAGGGGATGGTATACTTGGAGCACTTTTAAAATATTCTATGTACCAAAAAGATTTTATTTTATAATAACAATAATTAGCGTTTATATGAGATATGCACTCCATAGAAGGCTTGCGTTTGTGTTCGGGCGTTTTTTAATTATAATTAATTAATTTCGCCTCTGCGCCTGACTTTAACTCTTTCCTGAGGAATTGCCCCCACCACAAGTCACGTGAAACACGCTTTACGCAGTTTATTTTACTTTATTTATTTAATATATTAATTTATTTAAAATAAAATACTTGATAAATCATTTGTAAATAACTAATATTTTTATATTTAATGAATAAAAATAATTTTAAACGTTATTACATAGCTGTAGTACTACTCCATACACGCATACTAATGCAAGTCACACAGAGAACGATTTAGGGAGATTCCTCAGGAAAGAGTTAAGATGTTAAACTTTACACACATTCATTCCGTAATTATTTGCCACCCCAAACATAAGGAAAATTTCAGAAAACTTATATTTATTGCAGTTCTTTTATACGCGTTTTCTACATTTTTGCTAAACAATCCACGTTGGAATTGGTAGGAGAGCGTTCTACGCAAATACTTTTGAATTTATAACAGAGCTCTCGTTTTTGCACATCTTAAGTATTCTCTGTAAAAAAACCATCTCTTATGCACTTTTAGTAAGCTCCAAGTTGACCGCCCCTTGATTATGAATGTGAAAGCTTTTTTGAATTTTAATTTAATTTTATTTTTTAAACGCAAATATTTAATGATAAAGTAAAAAATTATGACTGTAAATTTAAAGTCATAGTTTTTATATAATAGGATAAAGTTTTTCTTGAATAAAAAATCAAATAGGAAATATTTTTTATAATTTTTAAGTGCACTTTATACATAATTTATATTTTATCAGATTGATACAAGAATAAATTAATTTATTAAAAATGATTCGGTCAAATTTTACTTAGTAATTTTAAAACCATTGATTTTCGTAACAAAACTTAATCTATCTTTTAACTTAAAAATTTTTTGTTGCGAATTGCAAAATTACTAAAAAACTAAAAATTTCAAGAATTTCATTTAAATTGTTAAGGTTTTAATAAACTAGTTTTCTATTTCAAAAACGGATTTTTGTTTTACAGGGTCAAATTTCTCAGTAAATTTAAGTAAAGTTGTTTTATTATAAATTAAATGAAAACTTTAATATTAATTAAAAATGAAAATTTTTAAAATTCATATTTTACAAGACATATTTTAGTTGATAAAAAATAAAATAAAAAGTCATAAGGTACTCGTTAATTAATAGCACTACTTAAATAAAAATATATCATAACCTGTAAAATAAGTATTAACTTTTTTTATTGAAAATCAATTATCCATTAATATAAACTTATCAGGATTCAGTTTAAAGCCATAATCTTTAGAGAGCGCGTACCTTTATTTATAGGTAAGTTTAGAAAATATAGATATAATATTGAAGTATTTTCTCTATATATCTCTCAGTTTAACCTCTCACTCTCTTTTTCATTCCTTTCCATCGGATGATTAGGTAGGAAAAGATAAAAGGGGACATTTTCATGTCTTTAGCTCTGAGAGAAAACTAGAAGATAAGCAGATTATCCATCATCCTTTAAAGTTTCAAAGATGTCCGGAAATATATAGGATTTTAGTCAAGGATTCATGGAATACTATAAAAAATTTGATAAAAAAAATTTAGAACCGTTAGTTTCCTGTTAGTTTGGGTTCAAAGATAAGGAATTTAACAAAAAGACAGTTTATATATATATGTAGGGCATGATATGTTTTTAGTACTTGTTAGAATGGATCTGAATATGTTTAAAATTCAAACTATTAAGATAAGTTTTTTTTATTTTATTTGATTTACTGTTTTATTGCTATTCATCAATAAACCAATATTTTTTTCTAATTATGGACGTTGGATTTTATTAATAAAAAAATAAATTAAAATTCACAGACATTTAATATATTAGAGGATTAAATATATATATATATTTTTTAGTTACATGCATAAATTGAGTTTCAATTTCATCTGTTAGCCTAGGGGAAAAGTATATTTGATCCATAGAATATGAAAATTTAATTTGATTGAGAAATATAATACTTTGCAAGATATATATGTTCAAATCCAGGTAATTTCATAGAAAGCAAAATATTTTTTTATTTTTTTTTCTCATTGGCTTATTTTAGGTCTTAAATTTGTATTTTTGCAGATATTTTTGAAAATTTCACTGTCTCGAAATTTTTCAGGCGTGGAATTCGTCTTTGAAACTTATCTCGTTAAAAATTTTTAACTCCGGTTAAATTACCTGGATTTGAACATATATTGCATATATTTTTGTAATTACTGACAATAAGTATAGGATTATTTTTTAATTTTATTTAAAAATGTTATAATATTTAATTATTATCTTTTAATATATGATTATGAGCATATTTGAATTCCAATAACCCGCAAGTGCTTCTTACAAAGTACTAAGAAAGAAAAATTAAAATTCCCCGTGACTCTTCAACAGAACATATAACATTATTGTGAATCCATTTCCCAGGTAACCAATCCCGAGTGTGAAAGCAAATTCAGTATCCTTTTGGACCATTTTTCAAACTTGGTAATAATTTGTTTAAAACTAATTTTACATCTTCGTGATAAGAACTAAGAAAAATGTTGTATTTTTTGTGACGATCAAGTTCTTCTTCCGATTCACACAAGAGTACATTAAAAAATAGCTGCATTGTTTCATGAAATATTACTGCAAAAATAAATACAATATACCAATAAATACTAAAGTTAGCAAACCATAAATAATTATGTGATTTTAAAAAAATATTGGTATTAAACAGCTCCTGCCAAAGTCAGTGATTTGATCTATAACAATATAGACAATAAATTACCCATAATTATAATTTTTCTAGTCTTGGCAAAGGCTTTTAATACATTTAATCATAATATTTTACTATCTAAACTCTATAGATACCTAAGGTAAAGTTAAATAATATTTTTAGTGATTTCAAAAATGTAACTATTAGTGTCCCTCAAGATACGATTTTGGGTCCACTGCTTATTTTTTTTGTACATTAATGACATTTTTTCATTCTCCTTGATAACTGTATTTTCTCATATGCAGAAGATACAGCAATTGTAAGTTGTGACAAAAATTGGATTACTGCTAAAATAAAAATGCCTGAATATCTTGAAAAAATCTATAAATGGCTACCTTTAAATATAAATAAGACAGTTTTTCATGGCTTTTGGATCGTATACTAGTTGTGTCCCAAATAACATTAAAATTTATATTGATAATACTAAAATAAATGGAGTAGAACAAGTAAAATATTTAGGTGTCATTTTTGACCTTAAGTGGAATCATCACATAACTTTTATAAAAAAACTCATTATCTATTATTTGTACATAAAAAAATGTCATTTTATGTGAACAAAAATATCTTGATGATAATATTTTATGCATTATTTCAAAATATAGCTTTTTTGGTATTGGAGGCCTGGGGTGGAGCTTACAAAAATGCCTCTACTCCTTTCAACATTCAAAACCGATTATTAAAGATTATCGGTGTAGACCAAAACAGTGTAATTAATTTTAAGCAAGCATTTATACACTGAAAAAAAATTCCGCTTGTAGCTAGCGGAATTTTTTTTTTCATCAAACGATTGTAAATGACTTGAAAAGTAAAGAAAATTTTAAAAAAACATTTTTTCTTTTCTTTTTCCAAAATTTTCTCAAATCTCATCATACCGATATACGCATATCCCAAGTAAGCAGGAAAAAAATTTTTTTTAATTTTCTTTACGTTTCAAGTCATTTGCAATCGTTTGATAAAAAAAATATCTGCTTGCCGCAAGCGAATTTTTTTCAGTGTACTTAATTCTACTCTAATTCAATTAAATAAACTCAAGTCTGAATACATAATCAGTACAAGCATTACAAGAAACAAGAATTTACACTTTAAAGTACAAAAATTCATAGGTTTTAAAAACCACAAATTAGTAGCTATCAAATACTTTAAAAGTGCTTCCTAGTTGTTTCCTAGTTATCTAAAACCTTAACAAGTACACTGAAAAAAAAATCCGCTTGCGGCAAGCGGAATTCCGCTTGTAGCTAGCGGAATTTTTTTTCTCGTCAAACGATTGCAAATGACTTGAAACGTAAAGAAAATTAAAAAAAAAAGTTTTTCCCGCTTACTTGGGATATGCGTATATCGGTATGACGAGATTTGAGAAAATTTTGGAAAAAGAAAAGAAAAAATGTTTTTTTTAAATTTTCTTTACGTTTCAAGTCATTTGCAATTGTTTGCAAAGAAAAAAAAATTCCGCTTGCCGCAAGCGGAATTCCGCTAGTCGCAAGCGGATTTTTTTTCAGTGTAGTAAAAAAAAAACTATCAAAAGTAAAAAAATTCAATAATGCTCCTATTAATTTTTAAATTTTTAACATTTGTAAAAATAATATATCCCACTCTTTATTTAAATAAATTTTATATAATAATTACTACACTGTAATAAGTAACTTTCTAAGATTTCCAAAAGAAATAGAATTTTTTCTAATAATTAGTGAATTTTCAAAAAATTTTGTAAATATTCGATAAAAATCGTAAATTTACTAAATTTAGTATATTATCGAAAAATTCGAGAATTCTCGATTTTTTTTTGTGATTTTACGAAAAAATTTTTAAATTTACAACTATTTTTTTTTTTTTTTTTTTTAAAGGTCCTGAAGAGGTTCTCAGATTGAGAATGAAATATTGACAAGAGTAAAAATCAAAGTTTTTTGAATTTTTCCTTATAATTTGTCTAGCAAGGTCGTTTTAAACTCAACAGAAATTTAAATTATCTGGACGTTCCAAATTCAATTTTCATAAAACTATTTTTTGTAAAATTTCGAAAAAAAATTGTAAATTATCAATTTTTCTTATGAATTCACAAAAAAAAATCGAGAATTCTCGAATTTTTCGATAATGTACTAGATTTAGTAAATTTACGATTTTTTTCGAATATTTACAAATTTTTTCGACAATTTACTAAATTTTCGAAAATATTATAATTTTATTGTTAATATCCCGCGTAGAAATAAAAAAGATCTTGATAAGATCTTTTAAAGATCTTGAAGTTTGTCGTTATTTTGTCTTAAATTTGTCTTGAAAATGTCTTGGAAATGAAACAAATCAAGACATTCATCTTTAAGACTAAATATCTTAATTTATCTTAACTTTGTCTTAAATTTTTTTTTTTTGCAAGATTTGAAAAAATTTTATTTAATCATCAAGCGGACTAAGATTTAAAGGTTAAAATATCATTTTTTTCAATTTTTGATTTTTGATTTTTATTTTAACTTTATCAAAAGAAATTAGGAAAAGAAAATTAGGAAGAAAAAAAAGTTTTAGCATAAGCTGAGACATTTTGAAAAATTTTTTTAATTAAAGATCCGCTGCTCCGCTGTAACTCAATATCCTAAAAAAGGGGAGTGAAATGAAAAAATAATGCATTCATTCATATTTTCTGCTATTTTTCACATTACAAAAATCTCGAAATTAGCCGAAAATAAGGCATTCTTTAAAAGTCCTTCCAAATTAATTTTCAGCCATCGATATTTTCCTTCTTTTTCTTTAAAAATATTCTTTCAATGAATAAAATGATTCGAATTCATAATAAATTTTGGAAAAGTGCATCATTGCATTATTTTTTATAAAAATTGGTCTTGAAATCAAAAATTTTTATTATTTTGAAACATTTTTATTTAAAATTTTATAGGACATTTAAGTTTCACATCGAGTTGAGATGGACTAAATTTTTTTATTTATTTGTTAATCACATAGTATAACCTGAAATAAAAATATTTTTTTTAATTCAAATTCGTTGCTATGTGTGACACTAATAAACAAAAAATTGAATAAGCATTAAATATAATTTAGATACGCCATCAAATGTCAATTTATTTAAAATTTCTTTTAATTTTTTTAACAAAAAATTAATTTAATTATTTTTATAAAAAATTTCGTTTTTATTTTATCAAGTATTTATTTTTTGAAAATCCTATTTATTTAAAGTTTTAATGTTGAACTTTTTTTAAAATCCCTTGTTCTGGAAAGTTTTGACGTTGCAAAAGTGTGTTAAATATAGACTCAAAAATATTTGAAGAATTAAAAAAATTATTTTTGAAAAGGTGAAAAAAATAAGAAGAAAAAAGTTATATTGATAGTTAAAAATTAATTTGAAAGATATTCTAAAGAATACCTCAGCTCATTTAGTAATTTTCGATATTTTTTTAGTGTGACAAACAACAGAAAAACTAGCAGAAAAATATGTATGATTTTTTTTCCTTTCAGTTCTTTTTTTCTAGGAGATCAACTTGCAGGGAGCAGCGGATCTTTAATTAAAAAAATTTTTCAAAATGTCTCAGCTTATCTTCAAACTTTTTTTTCTTCCTAATTTTCTTTTCCTAATTTCTTTTGATAAAGTTTAAATAAAAATCAAAGATCAAAAATTGAAAAAAATGATATTTTAACCTACAAATCTTAGTCCGCTTGATCATAAAATAAAATTTTTTCAAATCTTGCAAAAAAAAAATTTAAGACAAAGTTAAGATAAATTAAGATATTTAGTCTTAAAGATGAACGTCTTGATTTGTTTCATTTCCAAGACATTTTCAAGACGAATTTAAGACAAAATAACGACAAACTTCAAGATCTTTAAAAGATCTTATCAAGATCTTTTTTATTTCTACGCGGGATAACAAAGTTACTTTTTACAGTGTAAGTAATTGAAAATTTTATTTATGTAAATATATTTATTAAATTAAAACCAGCACATGCATACGGATTGATTTTTCAATCCCTTCATGATACTATATTGTATATTTGTATTACTGGTTTTCAATAAATAATAATAAAAAATAAATTATTTTCTGTTAAAATTATTTTTATTGGTTTTTTTAAAATTGTGAAAACTGTATAGTCAAGGCACCAGCAATGTTAAATATATCCAAAAATTTTATCAGCACGAAAATGTATCCAACTCAGTGAAACTTATGTATTTTTGGTCACCGAAACCGATTTTGAAGGTTTCATCCATTTTTGGATGGTCAGTTTTGAGTAATAAAAATACATACTTTTTAAACTAAAAAAAAAATACATACTTTTCACTGAGGTGGATCCATTCTCGTGCTCAGGCGCCTTGACTAATATATTTACGTTTCACAAAATATTGAGTTATACTACTTAAGATAAATGAATCATCAATGAGTGTAATTTTTGTACTTAAATTTTAAAAAATTTCATACGTGATCAGTGATCAGAGATGATTAGTAAAAAAATAATACTGGACAAATTACAATAAATGTTGCACTAGAGTGTCAATAAAATGACCTAAATCGGATATTAGTTGTAAGAGATCACCTGTACAATAGAGAAAGTTGTGACTAAAGTATTCATTAAAAATATTTAAAATAGTAAATATCAGGAGACCACTGTCTAGTGTGTTTGTTTTCTGTTAGTTTCTTTTCTACTTCCTAAAAAAATCCATTACCAAGTTTTAGTATATAGGCGGTGACCAAGTGATAGCTACAGAGATTTCAAATATTTTCGACGCTACTTTTTGCTAGCAATCTCTTACTATTATTCTCAATCTAAATATATAAATGATATTCATAATAAGATTAAATTTTTACTAGACTAAATATCATTAAATATTTAAGTAAAAATTATTTATATGAGCATTATCTACTAAAATAACCTTGACATACTTAGGAACTAAAATGTCGATAATATTTTTTTTAGTAAGTTATTCAAAAGCTATTTGTCCATTTAAAATTAATTTTTAATAAAATTAAAACGAATCTAAATATAATATTGAACTTAAATTATTAACACTTGAGCTGATATTAATAAAATACTTTTTAACATAATTAAAAAGCAAAAAAAAAAATTATTTTTTTAATTAAAAAATATATATTATAAATAAATACATAAATAGAAAAAAGAGTGAGCATTGATCAAGTAAAAAAACTTCAATAAAAAGTATAGAAAAAAAAAAATGTATAAAATACTGGTGTGGTCTGACATCAGCAGTTTAATTTTTTTTTTTTTATATATAAAAAAAAAACTCTTCAATGAAAATTGCAAGCTTTTAATTTAATTTATATTTTTCGTTCAAATGAAATTTAAAAATATTTTTATTTTTAATTATAATTAAATTTATTATTTATTGAAGAAAAAAAAATATGTATGTGTGTTTCTTTAATTAAGAAAAAATATTATAATTAAAAAAACAGGAAGTTTATTTTTAAAAGAAAAAAATTGTATGAGATAAAATGAATTTTTTTTTTTTATTTGTCTTTCTGCACTAAATAAATTAATTACAAAGTAGTAGTAGTAGGTGAAATATAAAATATGAAAATCTTTTATTTTCTTTTTCCCATGCTTATTTCTTGACAAAAAACTTACCTCTCATTTATAATAATGATAATTATAATAGTTAATGTTTATATTAAATAATATGAAAAACCAGAATATTTTTTTCTTTTTTGCCTGATTAAATAAAATAATCGTTTTTTTTATTTAACATATTTATTTACTTTGGGTATACGAGTTCATTCTGAAATTATCCTTTTTGTCGCTGAGAATCTTTTTTATATAGTCAATAATTAAATCCTCGTTTTTGAGAGAAAAATTTAAAACTAAAAATAAAAAAATTGTATAAAAGTTTCGAGTATCAAAAATTTTAAAAACTTTTTTCTTTATAATTTTAGCAGTTTTTGAGATATACTTTTAAAAATCCCGGAAATCAGAAGTGTATACAAAGAATGGTACTTTCAAAAAGAATATTTGGGTTCTCTTTTCAAACTAATAAGCTATTCGCTATACCTATCAGGTTACATAAAATTGTTAAGTCAAATATCTGGAAGAGAAGATGCCACAATAAAGATTCTTCTTAATCTCTGCTACAAAATTTGATTATATCCATAAAATATTTACATAAAAATTTTTAATTTATAACTGTTTTCCGTAAGTGCTAAAACTCTGCATAAAAGTATATTATCTTGATAATATAATTATTCAAAATACTCAGTAATTCAAGTTTACAATTTTTTTTTTATAACGCATTTAAAATTATTTAAAATATCAAAATATTCAAAGAAACATAAAATATTCTATAAAAAAAAAAATATTTTATTGCTGATGTAAATAAAAAAAAATATTTATTAATATAAGTAAATTAAATTTAAAAAAAATATTATAAAACCTGGATGTAAAAAATATAAAATATAAATATTATACACGGATATTGGAAAATTAAATAAAGCTACAAAAAAAAAAAAGCTAAACCATAAATGCATAAACTTTTACGTAATAAAATCAATAAGCACAAAATTTTTAAATATTGGTATAAATTTTTTTTTCTGTAAAATTTATTTGAAAATTGAAGTTAATTGAAAGTACATATATATATGCATTAATTCTTTTTTTACTTTCATCGAAAAAATTATAAATTAAATTAGAATTTTTTTTTCAAAGCTATTAAAATTTCTAATTATTATGTAAAATGGAAAAAAATTTCAATGCAAAAAAAAAATAAGCGTTTTTAGAGATATAAAGAAAAAAAAAACTATTTAAAGACAGGCGCCAATATATGTATAGGATGCAATGCATATTTAAATAAATATAGAGAGAAAGAGAGAGAGAGAGAGAGAGATGGTATACTCTGACCGCAAACAAGTAACGATCCGACAACGACATTATGTGTACCACAATACGACGACAGCACGATTAAGATGCAAATTTTCGTGGATAAAATATGATAATAAAAAAAGCAGAAAATATTTTATACCCCGTTTAGAAATATTTTCATTATTTAAACAATTTTTTATAGTATAAAAGAACTTAACAAGATATTTGAAAAATTTAATAAGCGTATACGTTAGCCGTAAATGCACTTTTTTTATAATTTTTGTGCAAGGCTACTAATATGTAATAGATAAATTTTTCGATACCCTGATTTCAAATTCTTAGGTCCCCCAGAATTTAGCCCTAATACCAGAAAACAGTACTTTTTGGTCAATTTTGAACGTTTGTTTGACGCATTTCATAAAAAACGTTTCTAATTGTACATAAAATGTTAGGAAATATGTTTTTGAGGTCGCCGAATAGGAATATTTAGGTCCAGACTACGAAACATTTCTTCTAATTCCATTTATGGACATTTATCGGCTCGTTTTTTGCGTTTTTTCTATACAATATTATATAAGATATCTAATTCACATGAAAGTGACTGGTTTGAGGTTTTTGAAAAAGTTAATTTTAAAGATCGATGTTACGGAAACAATAACCATTGTTACAGTTTTTTGGTATTTCTTAAATTATTCGATTTCCCAGATAGTGGTAATTACTTTAATTTACTAAATTTTTTTTATCAGTGTAACTTTGATTATTCGATTTCGAAAGAAATTTCTTGATAAAATAAAACGTGTTCCCATTTAACTCTTGTTTATTCAGAACCTTTGACACATATTCTGTACCTCAGTTAATAACTCTTTTCGATATCCATTCAAATCATCATTAGATTCATATTATTATTGAGAAAATCAGTTATGGTGGTATCGATGTTAAGCAGAATCTTTACATAGTTGTATCCCAGTTTCTAAAATCATTTTTTTTTAGATGAAATTATTTGTTTCTATGAGCAGTTTTCTATCAACAATGTTTTTAAATATTTTGTAAAGTTTACAAGTTAGAGCAATCAGTCTGAAGTTTTCGATGTTTTTCTTTTCTTTTCAGCTTTAAAGATTGGAACATTTTAAAATTGCTTTTTGACTTAAATCCTAGAAAAATTTACTTTGCCCAAACGTAATTATACGCATCTAGCAAACATTTGAAGGCTGATTATGGTAGATTTTAATAAAAATATTTAAAATTTCGTCAGATCCTTCACTTGCACTTAAATTTATTTCAGTAAAAATCTTAATTCAATAATCAATCTTAATATTTTAGTAAAAATAAATTTAATTTTTGAATTTCATCATAAATCAAATATAAATTTAAACGAGTAATCAGAAACTCTTTACAAAATATTGCATCATTTATCGATAAAAAAAAAAAGTAAAAAAAAAAAATAGATTACATAAAAGAAACAATTTATAGCTTGTTAAAATTTTCCTTATCCGTAAACATAATAAGTCACTAAGTTAAAACTTTCAATTTGTATTATACTTTTCTTGACTAAAGTATATTAAATTTCTTTTCTGTTCTTTTTTTTTTGTTTTTTATCAGGATCATTAAACACTAATTCAATGTCAACATGGTGCACAAGCTTTACATAATTAATATACCATTCGAGTTAAATTAAATGAGCATGACTTTAATTTTTTTTTTTAATTAAAATGAAAACAGTTTTTAAATAAAGAAAATCTCTTTTTTATTGTGTCAGCATAAATAATTTTATAACTTTAATAAAATTATATTTCATAATAAAAAAAAATTCTTTTTATTCAAAATACAATTTTCTAACTTATGAATAAGAATATAAAAAACAAAGGAAAAAAAAGTAAAATAAAAAAAAATATTTCTTTTGAGTTTATAATGGCCAGCTCAGTGCACTGACATATATGAAATATTTAAAAGAAAAAAGAGAAAAATAAACGAATGTTCATAAACATAGACAAACGTGAAATTCAGTACTATTGGAAAACACTAAATATCTTCTAACAGAAAATCGTATAGCATTGGTTTCCTCTATGTCATTCATTTCATTTTCATTTGATAGCATGGTTCACAACACGTGCATGTCTCGTTATTATTATATATAATATAAATCTGTGAAAAAATATATATATATGTATATTTCCAATACTCTATATATTATTGGATATACTATATATAACCAAGTGAATGTCAAATTCTTACGCAATAAATCATACATACGAATAATAACGCAACGTGTGTGCCGTTATAAATAAAATTGCTTCTTGTTTGAATAAAAAAAAATGAAATATAATTTTTTTTGAATGGCATTTTGTCAAGTTTTGTGGTTAAGCCATTTTTTTTTTCATATATCATTTCATTTAAAAATGCTCTCAACTATTTTAATACAATTTATACTATTAAGTATTGGGGTAAATCTTTTCAGGTGCCACGTTTCTTGCCTGAATCGAGCAATAAGGACTAAATTTATCGATAATTGACAATATTTTACCAGCTGCTCTCTTTGTCTTAATCATGCATACTTCCTATTTTGGCCCTCTTCCTTTTCTCAGCCCGTTTATTACAAATTTTTATGATATGGTCAACTCTTAATCTTCACCTGCAGTGGAGATATGATTTAGTCTGGAGAATTTAAATGGCTCAGAAAATGTTTTATAAAAACTTCATCTAAACAAAATCGGAACATTTATTATTACTTGGTACTCAGGTATGAATTTGTAGGTTAATGCTAAAAAAAGGTGACCTAAATTCAAAACAGGGCATGAATTGAAATGAACTTGAAATTAATAATTTACACAATATTAAGGGTACCTTCTTTGAGTTTTTAGTAAAAATAACGTTTTTTTTCTGATTAGTTTTCTCAAAAAGTTTATTGCATAATAAAAAGATTTTTTTACAGCTGTTTTATACACTTATAATAAACACAAAAAAAAATTTTTTTTTTATTTTCTCTTTTTTTACATATGATGAGATGGCGCTGAAGTTAGTGTCTAAAAAAAAAGTTGCAAATCGGCCCACATCATAAATCGGTTTAGGATCGTCTGAAATAAAAATAAAAAAAACACCATAAAGTACATGAGTTTTTGGTGGTACTCCTCTAGGATATGAAAATTATATGAAAAATATTGAAAATTAAAAAATTTATGAAGGTAAATAGAAAAAAGTCGAAATTTGACCGTATTTTTAGCCTCAAAACGGAGCCTACAGACCAAAATAATCTTCCAATCTGGTTTATCCTAGAGGAGTATCTGTAGAATTTATAATAAATCGATTAAAAAAAAAAAAAATTGAAATCGGACCAATAGTTTTTTTGTTATCGTGTGGGCCGTTTTCAAAGAGTTCGTTTTGAGAAAAACGCGTTTAAAGTTTCGGATCTTGTATTCTTTCATAGTAATAATTTAACTTTTAGGCGCTGTCATTTCTTTATTATTTGCGGGATTCATTTGCAATTTTATTTCCATATCCTTGAATACTTTTTGAACACAAATCAATTAAAAAAAAAAAATCGATTTTCAATTTCAAAACTCAAAGAAGGTACCCTTAAATAGACGATATTTACATTATAAAAAAAATCGATTACCAAGTTAATATTACAATTCAATCACATAAAAAATTAAAAAATAATACTTTTAAAAAATTGACATAATAAATTATGAAAAAAAAAGCTTTCTTTTTTTTACTAAAATAATAATCTTACATTATTGACATATAATATCCTATCAAAATATTCCTTTATCTATTTAATATTTCATGTAATATTGATTTTTTACTAAAAAAAAGTGTAATTTAATTTTAAAAATATTGACATTAATGAATTTTTATTTTTATATCTAAATAATAAATAGTTTAAAATAAACTTTATAAAAAAAATAAAATAAAATAAAATTTAACAAAAAAAAAGGTTATTATTAATATTATGAAATTTTCATAAAATAATGAATAATGAAAGAACTAATTACTTTAATGTACATAATTTTCTTTTATGATAAAAAAGAAAAAAAAATTTATATCATCATTTATCAAGCTTTCAAGCTTTAAAAGCTTAAATGTATAAACTAGTAATATGATTGACTTAAGTAAACGTTAAAGATTGTGTAGAATTTTATATAGCTTCTATATATAACGTCACCTTTTAAGTTTAGGAAATAATATATAGAATGTTAAAATTTTCTTTGTAGAATACGTCAATATTCCAAAACATAATGCCTCTCTCAATAGCAAAAGATGCCAATGTTCTGAAGGAAAGGTAAGAACTTGGTTAACTTAATTTCCTCCATCTTCTTACTCTTGTCTTTATGTATGTGTGTGTGTGTCTACAGAATTTAAGCCATGTAGAAATATTATTATTAGTTCGGTAACTTCACACTTAATGATGGACGTACGCCAAGTTAAGTTTATCTAGCATACATCAAGGTTTGCATAATACTCAGCCAAGTTAGTTTCTCTAGTTTTAGTTACTTCGTACTATGACAATTTCATTATCAGACGACATAGTCTTGAGTTTTGCATTTTCTGATTGTTACTGTTACTAATGGTACGAAGTGTACATAACTTTAAACACATACACAAATGTTATTATTTCTTTATAAATATCCTATGCGAGTTGTAATTTCTTACTCTGATTATATACTGATATACTTATAACTTTGTGTAAACAAATGTTTCTTACGTACATTTATTCCAGAGATTGTAATTTAAATTAATACATCTGTTTATAGAAGCTGTAAATTCATTTTATACGTACAACCATGCATACGTTAAATGACTAAACTTTTGTCTGACTATACATTGATTTATTCTACTTGATAAAAAAATTACTTGTGTTTTTTCTTATATACTAAAGATAGTCTGACTTAATATTGATTTGTTCTACTGAAATAATTTGTATATTATAAAATTTATTTAAATTTGGTATGTTTATTTTCAAATCGAGTCTGCTGTCTGATTATATATTGATTTATGCTACTTAAATATTTATTTATTTGCTTTTAGAAATTATTATAAATTTTTTTTCATTTATTAATATTATATTCAAAATTATGTTTATTGTTATAAACTTAAATGATATTGTTAATGTATAAGACAAAATCTAACTGCTTTAAAAAATATAATAATTGATTTTTGTATGGTTCTTAAATTATTGCTATCCATTTTTTCATTAAAAACATTATTAAAATTTAGATAGATCAAAAACTAAAAATTTAGTTTATGGCTTAATATTATTAAGTGTATAAGTTAAATAATCAAGTCTTCAAATCGGCTCCAAAATATTTTTTGTCAAAAATATACTTAATAATATTTTTTTCAAATTTATAGACATTTAGACAAATTTTAGACAACCTTTTCTAAAAAAATTAAGTGAATTTTCGAATGTATCAAGGTCTTTCCTTGTAAGTAGAACATACATCAGGAAGTTTCTTATTCACTAATTTAACAAGAGAAAAATACTGGCTCAAATATTATACTTTAGATCATTAAAATATTTTCCAAAAAAAATTTTTTACATACAGTTTTTTTAATGTAGTGTACCAATTAGTAAAGGAAAATCGTTAAGAATCTGGGAAAAGGTTTTAAAAACGTTTTAGAAAGCTTTTTGAAACATTACTAAAAACTGTTAACTACTAAAATGTAATATGCTGATAAAATATCTAAAAAAACTTAAAAAATCATATGTTATCTGAACTAATTTAAAATTTATAGTCGTTTAAAAAGAAAATTTTTAGGGCAATTGCTATTTGACTGTTTTATTTATTGATTTTTTGCAAAAAATGAATATTTCTTATTTTAATTATTAGGTAATTAAAGAATAGCTTTTGTAACTGATCATAATACCTAAAAATAGCCTTTTATATTAAAATTTAACAGTTTTTTTTAGATATTCTGTAACTAACAAGCTTTTAGAACATTTTAGTAGTAATCAAACGTTTATAAAATTTTTTCCTGATTATTAAGCTTTATGCAAAAAATTTTTTCAGAAAATAGTTTTATGTCCTGAAGTGTCATATTCAAGCCAACATTTTTCTGTACTGACAATTTGAAATAAGAAACGCCTCAATATACATTTAATTAGATTTAATCTGAAAATTAAATTTATTCTGGTTTAAAAATAATTATAAAAAGATAAAATTTCTTTTTAAAAAAAGTTTATTTTTATTACAGTTAAATAAACTGCCTGTCACTTTAATATCATTAAATAAATTTAATCTAAAAATTTTTATTACTTATCTGATTACATCGTAATACTAAAAATAAAAAAAAATCTTCCTTGTATATAAATTTAAATTTAGCTTTCAGATAAACTTTTCAAGCGTCTATTTACATTTATTAATTAAATCTTGTTAACTTAATACCAAGGTATAAATTTTATGTTAAAATTAAACATTAAAATTATTTTATCAACAAAACAAAATTTTTTTTTTACAAAACATAAAAAATGAAAGAATAAAACTTTTAAGTAACAACGATTAAGTAAGTAATTAAAAATTTTGTCGCCACTTTGGCGTAAAAAATAAATTTTATACAATATATGATATATATATATATATATTCTTTTCTTTAACTATTATGTGTTATATATATTTATAAGAGCCAAAATCTGGTTCCGATTTGGCAAAGCTCGCGGCAAATTTAGCTTTGTAAGGATCGTTGCACTTGTCTGCATACCAATACATTAAAAGGAAAGGAAAAAAAAAAAAATAAAGGAACTTCTCAATGTATACTTGGCCAAGTTTCAGAAAACTTACAGGACTTAAGCTCTGCTTGGCAAGTATATCAATCACTCAATATATTTGGCTGAGCAAGGCCATATGGAAGGAGAAAGTTATATTCTTGAGATTATATTTCATAGTTTTGGATTATGTTTTCTTCGAGGAACAGTAATTCAATACTTTACAAAAGGGGATTTTCAATCAAGTACAATATCGAAAATTTTGGTATTAATTATCATTTAATGAAAAAATAATCTTTTATTTATCTAAAAACAAATTTGGATAATTAATATTAGTTCATATTCAAGTGTTCGTTATCGTATTTGGATAAGAAATTGAATGAAAGTAATATAAAAAACGATTACAAAGCTTTTTATTCTAACCAAAACAAAATTTCTTATCGTTTTCAAAATTCGATCAATCTTTTAATATTGATTTGAACTTATATTTTTTCTTTTTTTATTCACTACGAAAAAGTATAAATATCTTTTATAGAAGTTTCGTTAGTTTTTGCTTTTGATATTTAAAGACAAGTGATTGAAAACTGATACGCAATGCTTATAAAGTTTGATCAAAATTATGAACAAAAATGATATTTTTTTATAATTAATTAAAAATGTTTCTTCTATCGCCTATGGCGAAAGATAACGATGAATAAATTGAAAAATATCGATAGCGACTATCGACGCTAAAAGTATATGAAGGAAAATAAGTTTAATATTTGTGAAAAAACACTCGTATTGAAATTTAAGGATATTTGATATTTTATTTATTGTAAATATATACAAAGAGTGAAGGATATGTACATTTTATATTACTTATATTTTATAATAAGTACTGTAATAAAGATAGACAATCAAAAGAAAAACGATATAATATGTCAAAGCTAGTGTGATTTTATAGTAAATTATTTATTAAATTTTGATTATAATTAAGAAAAAATAAAAATAATGAATTCGGATAAAATTATAAATGAGTAATAATAATAATAATAAAGCGTAAATAAAATTAATATAAGGTTGGAAGCATGGGGAGTGTAATGGGGTGTGGAAGTGGAGGTTAAGTGTTGAGATTAAAGTTCAAAATAGATAAATGAGTTTCATAGATTAGAGGTTGGATACTAAATTTAGAGACTGGTTGTGAGTGCTATTGACGTGTTTTAAAAGATTATTCTTGAAAGTATTGCGTGAGGTAGATAATCTGATTGCAGGTGGGAGAGTGTTCCAGTAAAGTCTTGTGCCAATTAAGAAAGAAGAAGAATAGGGTTTACTGCAGGGTTGGACAATATCGTATCGTTTCGATATTCGGTAAAGATATTTTTTTTATTTTCTATCGCTATTTTAGGGCGATACTGATTACGATACTTTTTTTATCGAAAAATTTTTCGATACCCGATACATTTTGATCGTTATCGAAAAATTTTCGATACGATACTTATCGTGTATCGTTTATCGCAGTATCGCGTACTGATTATGACTATATAACGTGCTATTTGCATTATTTTGAAAATGTTGCACTTTATTCCTCCCTAATCTGCGTTTTAACTAAGTACTGAATTCTTCATTTTAATTCGAGTTACGGTTTATACAAATTATTTCTTTTAAAATGATTTAATTATTTAAAAAGAGAAATCTTTATATATTGGGAAGCACTATTAAATGTATATAAGATTTTCTGCAGAATCTTAGGTATTTTTAACTTCTCTTATGATTTGCTTATTTGATAAAAAGGTGATAAATACTACCTATTTTAAACATAATAAACATTAAATGATTTTTGAATTTTTTGTCGTTGCTATTTTTAAACTGTCAGAAACATGACTATGAATACTTATAGCAAAGCTTCGGGTAGGGTCGCATCCGTTTTATTTTTATTTAAATTTTATTTATTATTTATAATATTTATTAATATTAATAAAACAAAAAATCTTATTTAAAATGTGAAAAAGTGGTATATATAATTAATTAATTATGTAGATTATCTTAAGCTCTACTACCCATTCCTCCAATAATGTCAAGATTTACGGATATTTTTTAATTCTTTCAACTGCCTGCTGCATAATTTTTAGCAGAAAAATAAAAAAATTTTATTATAGAATACCTGGTCTTATATTTTTGAGGTCGTAGATTTCGAATCCGGAGTCGGACTTTAAAAAAAATTTAGCCCTTGCATGATTTTTGGCCATATTCATAAAAAAAATGACATTTTTTAGCGCTTTTTTTTGTTATAACTTAAAAATCATGCCGAAAATGGCTTTCCATCTTCCCAAAAATAAATAAAAGTTGGTCAATGGGGCCTAAACAAAAAATCCTTATGGTAAAAAAAATTTTTTTCATGCCTTTTGACCCAAAACGGCGACTGATTTTATGATTATCATAGATATTCCAGACTAACAGACAGATTTCGTAGCCAAATTTTATCCTTAATAGGAAAATGGAATTTCCCAACGGGTTCAAATCAGCTTGAATCAACGTCATTAAAATAATCCCAATAATCCAAGTCCATTTTTTGGATCTAAATATTGGTAAAACTCTACTGCGAAAAAAAAAATATCTTTACCGAATATCGAAACGATACGATATTGCCCAACCCTGCTCTAGGTGGTATTCTATATTTTAACTTTGAGAATAAGAAGTCAGGGTACTGAAATAATAGTATTTTGAATAGAAATCAGGTGAAATTGAATTTCAGTCTATCGCTAATTTCTAACCAATCGAGACTTTTTCTGAAGTCAGAAACGTGATCATAGTAAGCCAAATTAAAGGTGTCTTTTATTGCTGAGTTTTGTAAAATATTTAACGTCTCGAGGTGTTCGTTTTTAAGATTTAAGATTTTAAGATTATTTTATTAAGATTATTGCGTTTTAATTAAATTATCAACTGAATTCTAAATAGATTGCTATATAGACAGACATAAAATTAGTTATCCTGAAACTAAAATAAAAAAATTTTTTCTTTCGATGCATTAGCACATGCAATATCAAAATGAGCTTTTAATAACACTGTAAAAAACAACTCCGGTGATTTTACGACTAAATGGGTAAATTTACGAAAATTTGCAATTTTTCGACAAAAATCGGAAATTTACTAATATTTGTAAATTTGCGAAAAAATAGTAAATCAACGATTTATTTTTTCGTAAATTTTCGACAAAATCATAAATTTACAACTATGTCGTAATTTTACGATTTTTGTAGACAAATTGCGAATTTTAATCGAAAATTTGCGACAAACAGTTGTGAAATTACAAGCCATATTTTTTGTACCTAAAAACGCATAGCAAACCATTTAGAGTCATAAAATAATGTTTTTTTTATTTTACAACATGAGAAAAGATGAATACTTTTTTTTTCGCTACATTTCTGTTATTAAATAGGTTAGCAATTAGGTAATTATTAATATTTTAAGAATAAAAAATGTTTTTAATTACGTAAAAAAGGGTAATCTGGACGTAATCTTATAAGCAAAAACAGGATGAGTCAATTATAATTTAAATTGGACATTCTTACTTAAAAAAAAAAATTAAATTAGCAAACAATAAATATTATATTTAACAAATTTGAAAAAAACGATAGTTGTGTTTGTTTTTCCCAAATATAATGTAACATTATACATTATTTTACATTATTATTAGCTACAAACATAATATAGGCACTTATAGTTTTTCAAAAAATTAAAAATTGTAATTAAAAAAAGTAATTATTAAAATAATTAATTACTAAGTAAATTATTAAAGATGTTTCTAATTTATATTATTATTAATCTGATCAGATTACCCTTTTATACGTAATTAAAAACATTTTTTATTCTTAAGGACGCTCTGGCCAATGAATTCCCCAAATAAGACATATACTGGTTATTAGAGGAAAGTCTCAGGAATCGAATGGTATGGGCCTTATAGTCGATAGTCGTGCATAATTTTGAGATATAAAGGTCCAAAGATAAGTAAATATTACATTAGTCTTATGGGAAGAATTCAGGAAGTTGATTATTTTTACCATCAAATCGCGAATTCCCGAATGCAGATAGTGATAAATTGAAAGTTCAAAGCTTAAAGAATTTATTGGTACTTTCCAAATATGAGGTATACGTGGGAAATTTCGCGTAATTAAACGAAGAAAATTTTATAACGCAGTTTTAGCAGCAAGGACGCCATATTGTTTGTTTATAATACAAAGCGCGCGCACTAAGGTTATATTAAATAAAAACACAAATTTAATATTATTCTTTAATTTGTAATTTCATATTTATTAATTAAGTAATAATTTATTATTTTTAAATAAATTTTTTTCCATAAAATAATTTGTAAACTGCATTTAATATAAAATATTTATATTTATTTGATAAATATATACACGGAAGTTTAAATTTGAGTTTTGAATTTGTTCTTTTTGCAGAAGTACTGCGTGATTAAAAAATAATAACACATTAAATGTAAATTAGTAAAATTAAGGGATATTTACCATTAAATTTGTAAATATTATTTAAAAAATTAATTTTTTGAATTTATAAAGTATTATTTGTATCATTTAAATAGTTAAATGTGTATTATTTTTTTTATCACTCAACGACTTGGGATTCAAGGCCAGAGCGTCGTTAAAATATTAATAATTATTTGCTAACAGAAATGTAGCGAAAAAAAAAGTATTAATCTTTTCTCATGGTATAAAATATATACCAATAGGTACACAAAATATGGCTTGTAATTTCACAACTGTTTATCGCAAATTTTCGATTAAAATTTGCAATTTTTCTACAAAAATCGTAAAATTACGACATAGTTATAAATTTATGATTTTGTCGAAAATTTACGAAAAAATAAATCGTTGATTTACTATTTTTTCGCAAATTTACAAATATTAGTGAATTTCCGATTTTTGTTGAAAAATTGCAAATTTTTTGAAAAATTAGTAAATTTTCGTAAATTTACCAATTTTGTCGTAAAATCACCAGAGTTATTTTTTACAGTGAACAAATTAATTTTGAAATAATTTATTAATTAATTTAATCATTTATTTAAATATAATTATTCATATTATAATTTAGTTATTTAATAGTAATAAAGCGTATGTAACATATACTAATTAATTCGAGAAACATTTATATTACAATATTTAACATGTATTACTCTATAGGTTATTATTATTTTCCAATTAACAAACTATACATGAAGAAATCTCTCAAAGTTTTGAAAACTGTATGGTGCAATCATTATAAAACATTAAAAATGATAAAAGATCTTTGAGAAGTAATTTTTTTTTGTTTTTATTTTAGAAATTGACAAATAAATTCTAAAATACTTGGAAAATAAATAATTTTTTTTCAAAGATCAATGAAATGAAAATTTTTACATGTCAATAGCAAAAAAGAGTGAATAAAAAAAAAATCAATTCAGTAATTATTTCTTCAAAATTGCTAAATTTTATTCGAGATATAAATTTCAGAAACTCACTCAAATATATTTAAATTAATTGAATACTTTGAAATTTAATTAAAACATTCTATTTTAGTTTATTTTGAAGAAATTTCATAATATAAATTGTCTTGAAAATTTCCCAGAACAGTTATTTTATATATGCTTTTTTGTGAAAGATGATTTAGATTTTTATTTAATTATTTATTAATTTTATTTTTATTTTAACGTAGTTTGCGAGGAATAGTTTCTTAAACAAAATTATTGTTTCTAAAACAAAAGTATCTTTGATAAAAAAGAAGGGTAGGTTAGTGATAACTAACTAATGATAACTAAGGTGCAAAAGATATATTTTTACTAATTATAAAATTTCTTTCTAATTAGAATTAATAAAGTTATCATGATTTTATAGTCTTTTTTTCTGGATATAAAATACGCAAGAATTTGTTGAGTTAGTTTATATAAAAAATTTTATAGAACATCATAAATCATTTTTTTTTTTAAATAACTAAACTTATCGAAAATTCCATCGTTTTTATTAAAGATTTAACCTTAAAACATTATTGAAATAAAAAAAAAAATGATGATTTATAGTAAATCATAATATTCGCTTTATTACATTTAATTTTCTTCATTTTTCAATGTTCACTTTAAAGTGGTATACGATATCAAAAAAATTTTATATATAAAATGACAATCAATTTTTAAATTTTTTAACATTATATTAATCTTTTTTTCTTATCTAAGATTAATTATTCTTGTTACAGTGGTTACTAATTTCGAAACTAACTGAAAAACTTTAAAAATATTGTTATGAATTAACAAAGTAACTTTTAACTTTTAACTGTAAAATATAAGCTAAACTCTAATCTAAGAATATCTTTTGTTTAACTTTTTGCTTGAAATATATTTTAACTTTTAATGAACAGATAGATTGTTTTAAAATTTATAACATTAGTAAAAATTTAAACATTTTTAACCTACTTTAATATTTTTTATCATGATAATATTTGAATAACGCTAAAATATAATCCGTTTTCCAAAAATAAAAATTATCCAATAAATATTCAAGTTTAAGTATAATCTCCGATAAAATGTATAAAATTCTTCAATGAATATTGTTTCAAGATTTGACAATAATTGAAAATAATTTCTACAAAGGTTTATTTAAGTAGAAAATAATATATAAGAAATATTTTAAGAATATTTGAGTAGTAAAACGTTTATAAATATACTTTATCTATTTAAAATTTAAAAATTATAGGCAAGCTGTTGGAATTAATCAATCGAAAGGGTTAAAATATCTACAATTTAATACATTTATTTATTAAATAACGTTTATAATGAAATGGTATACGAAATTATAATATAAATTATTATTTATTTTTAGAAGTCAAGTCTTCTCCTTAATGAGCCTTCTGCTGACTTAGTTTTATTTTTGCAAAAGAAAAATTAATAAATAAAAATAGTTATTAATTTGTTTGACCTTTTTTTGGATATCGGTCTGAGAATTAAAATTACATTTATTAAACGTCAAATTATTTTTAACTTTCATATAAATATTAATGTACAGTTAACTACCTAATAGATATTATTATTATTATTATTATTATTATTATTATTATTCAATTTATTCACAATAGCAAAATACAGTACACTCTTGTTTACATTCATATTTAGTACATATATATATATATAATGAAATTTTTATATAATAAATTTTTATTTATTTTTTAAAAATTAGTCAACAAGTATAAATATAAGTTATGTATAATCAAATCAAGTATATCTAATAAATTTGAACAAGTATATATTTATAAGTAATAGTGATAATAGTATTAGTTAGTACATAGTTATGTAAATATGATTAAATATGTCTTTGGTAAAAATTACACAGCATCATAATCTGTTTCGTTAACTATCTAGGTTTGAGAAGTATAATTTAATACTCTTCTTAAATCTAGAAAGTGACGGAAGGTCACGATAGCAGGGGGGCAGAGAATTCCATAGATTGGCATACTTGATATGGAAAGAGTTCTTCCCAGAATCTGTTAAGATGAATCTGTTTATATACCAATCTTCAATTATTTATTTTTTATTTTTTTAAGTATAATATAATAATATCAGAATTATTAATTACTCGATTAATTAGTTATTTATTTTTCTTTTCCAATAGTTTTTGTGGATTTAAGCCTGCCTACTCCTTTTTTAACTTCAGCATTTTTTATCATATTAATTCGTTCTGCATTTTAGGGATGTGCAGTTACCCGAATTTTTCTCTTCTTTTTCAGGTCAGGTCGGGTTGGGTCGGTTTTCGGGAATAGTTGGAAAGCTTCACAGGTCATTAGGTACAGTTTTTAATAGTAAATTTCGATTCTATATTTAAAATTTTTCGATTCTATATTTTATAAAATTATATTGATTATTAATAAAATTCATTGAAAAATTAAGTTTCGAAAATAAAATTCAGAATTAAACAAATGCAAGAAATTTTTCAAATCAAATACTTAATTAAATAATTACTTAATTGCAGAATTTAATTTTCGCAATTTAAAAGTTGAATCAAGTATTAAGTTTAAGAAAAATTAAGTTTCGAAAATAAATTTCAATATTTTAATTATATTTTGAAAATATTTCGCTCTAAATATTTTTAACAGAACTCTATTTCAAGTTCTTAACCTTTCTTATATTTAAATATATGAAATTAATTTAAATCTATGTAATAAAAAAATTTGAAATTTGCCGTCCCAAATGTTCCGGTCTCCCCTCGTTATAAAAAAATAAAAAAATTGTTACTTTTGTATTTAATTTAATTCTAAAATTTTTCATAAAATAATTTCTTTAAGAAATATTTTAAAAAAGTGAGAAGAAAAGCACTTCAGAAATTATAATGATCTAGAAAAGTTTATAATGCAAAACATAAAGGAGTTTTTAAAACAATAAAGAATTATTATTAAAAATATAACAATTATAACTTTAATATTATTATTATTCAAAATTAATTAAATAAAAATAATGATTAAAAAACAAACTTAACTCTATTTGTTTTGAATTTGTTTATAAAAAAAACAGCTTTAAAAATACTCTAAAAACATATAAAACAAACATTACTGATGTTCTAATAAAGAGCTTTGTTTTTTATTTTCTATACGTGTATTTGTATGGATAAAAATAAACAGCATTTGTTTTAGGAAAAAATACAATACTCTAGATAAAAGGCTAGCTGATACTTTGATTCGTTAACGCTTGTTTAATTTATATGTTTTAAAAAAAAGTAAACAATATTTTATTTTCTATGCTTTAAAATAACGAAGTTTGTTGGTAAAAATTTTATTGATTATTTTATGAAGAATATTGTTTGTTAAGGTTGTCATACAGAAAATCAACTTTTCAAAGGATTTTAGAAAACTAAGCAGTCCTTTGGTTTAAGTTTATGTGAGCTAGCTTGCAAATTATATGAAAACTTCCTATAGCTAACTCATATATTTTATTTTTGATACGGGTCGTCATCGTCTATGTTGTTGTTGAATGTAAAGAGAGTAAGATAGATGTGATAAAAGATGATGACATACAAACTATGCTTTTTATGCATATTGGCTATGTTTTATCAAAGATTATTTAGTTAAATTCTTTTTAATCTTTCCAAAAATTGAAAGTTTTTTAAAATAGTAATAATAAAAAAATATTTTTTCAAAGAAAAATTAACTCACATCATGTTATATATTATTTATATGTTATATACTTTGACTGATGCATCAAGAGATCATGGCATGAATAGTAAAATAATATTCCATATTCATGCATGTTTGTGTATGCATAATATATGAATTTTCAAATACACGCATGCATGAACATATAAGCAAATACAATATCATCATGAGCTTTTAGCCAAGCATATAATTACTTATGAAAAAATTAAAATATTTAAATTAGTGAATTGATACTTTTTTTAGCCAAAGAATTATCTGAAATTTACAAAAGCGTACAAATTATGACCATGGAAACCCTATTGAAAAATTATTACCGAGTAATAAATAGTAAATTTTTCTAATTTTTGAAACTCGGTTATCAATGCTGATCGTTTAATAAAAATTCGGTTATCTTGCCCCGGCTTTTTAGCGTTCCTTAAAAAAACATTTTTTAAAAAATTTCTTTACTTTTCAAGTCATTTGCAATCGTTTGATGAAATTAAAAAATCCGATAGCTACAAGCGGGATTCCGCTTGCGGGAAACGGATTTTTTTGCAGTGTACTAATAAAAGATTAAATTAGAATAAATTTATAAGATTTTACATGTATATTACATAAAAAATTTTTTATTATGCGTATAATGTATGTAGTTCAGTTACATAATACGAGTCGAAAAATAAACTTAAGAGAATAAGTTCTTATATTATATATTTAAAGTTGTTGAAACACTACGTCAAAAGCAGATAAGAAGTTTCTCTAGTAGCGTTTATATTATATCGAATAAGAAGTATGTAGTCTTACGTATTAATTTTCAAATGCTTGCAAATATATATTTTGCTTTTCATTAGTTTTTACATCAGTTTCAAAATAAATCTCTTAATTATCGTATCGTTTAAAATTCAAGTAATAAAATATTTTATATTTATTATTATTGTTCTCTTGTAAAATTAATATTATAGCCTGGTAGTTATTTCAAAAAATTGCTTGGATTTTAGATTATCAGGTAAAATTTGCTATATCAATTCTAAATATTGCCACTGAGCACATGAAAATAATATTTTCTTGTCAGTTGCCAAAAAACACGTATTTTTCGGCCGGTACGCCACATGGAGAACCCAGATACGACTCTTGACCATAAAAAAATAATGCCTCCAATCGTAGATTACCATTATTTCAATGGTAATTTATGAGCAATTTGGGAAAAAGTAGGAAAATATGTCTCGTCCAAGTCTTTTTCTGCCCAAATCATATAAAAATATTTATAAATTTTCTATTTTCAGGATGTTACTTTTTGGTATTTTTTGGATACCCAGTTTGTTTTGAGGTTAAAAAATAAAGACCAATCTAATGTTTAAAATATAAATTATTAGCTTGTGCACTCTTTATAATATGAAACTTGATACATTTTCATATTAAAATTTCATTATTTGGTTACGAGACTCACTTGAATAAATTTCATAAAAATGCATATTATATATTTTTTATTAAATTGATATAACTCAAGGAGAATTTAAAAATTTACTGTGAGGTAAAGTTTCTGTAAAAAATATCTTTTGTTCATTCTAATTTAATGTAGGTCAGATTAAAATTTAATTTATTTTATTACAAAATATTGGTGAAAATTCTCAAGAATATTAAATATTTCACAATTAAACGCCTTGATTTAATTTCTGAACCGATTCTATAACATCAAATCCGGTACAACATGTAATAGAATTAAATAGAGAATATCAAGTAATATCTTGTGAAGCCTCAAAGGAAGTGTAATATTACTATGAATGTAAGAACCTTTTCCGAGTTAACATGAAAGAGAAAATTATCGTTGATATTACTAATTGCTATATTATATAGGTGTAATGTGTCAAAGTTTACTTTATAACATGTTTCAAACTTTATAACTAATTTTTAATGATGCAAATTTAATAATTCATAAACTAAAAATTAAGTAATTTTACTAATTTTTTGATTTCAGGAGTTGAAAATGAATCAAAACACACATCACGCAATAGAAAAGAACCGTTAGAAGGACCAACAAGAAGACCTAGAAAACATAAAACAACAAAATTAACGACATCATCAATTTTTAATATACAAACGACAACAACGATATCACTTAATGTTGAAAATTATGATGTTGAAACTGCAGCTTTACTTTCACCGCAGGATGCCTCATTTAGTACAGAAACATCATCGATAATTAATAATAATAGTAATAATTACACGATATCCTTACCAACAACTAGTATAGATCAACCTATTGAAATTATTGTTAAAATGTTTGATAAGGTTGTTTTACCATGTGAGCTTGCAGATAATTATACAAATCTTTTATTACCGTCAGTAAGGTAAATTTACATTTTTTTATTAATTTTAAACTGATTCATTTTTCATCTTCTCAAGATTTATTGGCAAGACATATTTGGGCTTATACTGCTTTTTTTAAAGTATTCTTGTCACTGTCTAATAAATTTACAATTCTTTATAAACAAACTACGTTAAGCTTGAAACAACAACCATATCATACCAGTAAACAAAAAATCACCATACACACTAAGTGACTTTCGTTCTATTTCTCTCTTATCTATAATGTTTAGTTACTGGCCGTCATGAGATTTGATCTACTGAAAATTTTATGGGTCGCTGATCAAGAATTTTTTATGAAAAATAATATTTCACCCTTAAATTAGTAAAAACAACCCTTGAAAAGAGTTTCTTTGCTATTATCGTATTTGAGTATAATTTTTATGAAATTTTAATATTTCACCCTTAAATTAATAAAATTATCCCAAACAAAGAGAATTTTTGCCATATTCATGCAGTTTTTACTTTTCTTAAATTTATTTTTAAAATATTATAATATCATAATATCATAATTTTTTTGCTAATTTGAGGGTAATATATTAATATTTCATAAAAAAAATCCTCAAAATTCTTGATCAGCGACTCAAAATACTCATATAAACCAAATCTCGACCCTCAAAGAGTGAAAGTAGCAAAGACACCCCTACATTAGGGGTTGCTTTGCTAATTTAAGTGTAAAATATTAATATTTCATAAAAAAGTCCCCGAAATTATTGAATAGCGACCCAAAAAACCTATATTGGCCAAATCTATACACTCTAAATACGAATGTATCAAAAATACCCTTTTTTGAGGGTGATTTTTTGAGAGTTTTAGCAAATTTAAGAGAGTTTCGCAAATATCTCTCGGAAAAGACCTTAATTTTCATGATCAGCGATACAAAAAATCTATAGTAGACCAAATCTTATTACGGCCAATAACTAAGCACCATAAACCAAGATTTGAGTGGGCTCTAATAAAAATTTTCACCATCCCAACTGCATTTTATCCCCGCTATTGGAAAAAATACATTAAAAAAAATCGGGTGGGGGGCTAAATTCTCCTCAGCCCCCTCCCTGGCTAGGTGCCTGCTATATAGTTTACTTCATAATTTTCAAATGGCTTGCCAAAAATTATATAATGCCTAATCATTGCTAACCAATTTCTTGGGCAACACTATAGAAGATACCGCGTGGACTATATTGCCATGCTATTATTATTGCATTTTTCTAAAGCCTTTGATCGAGTATACCACGATATTTTTTTATCCAAGTTATCTAGTTTAAGGTTCTCAAAAGGTAAGGTTCGCTGGTTCTCAAGTTACCTTTTTGAGAATAGAATTTAATCCATCATTGATGACAAACTCTCTTTTGCAAAGGTCGCTAAAGCAACTTATCCCTTAAAGATTGGTCCTGGGCCCTTATTTTTCTCGATGTAATTAAACTCTAAAATATTTATTCATGACCTTCAAGTTTATATTGAAGTAAAAAAAAATTTACACAAATGTACACTTGTAGTAAATTAAAAATTTATTAATAAGAGAATTGGTTGAATATTCATCCAAAGCAGTTCTACCATGGTTGTCCTAGTGAAAAATCAATAAATTTTTATGATGAATTTTGATTTGTAGTATTTTGCATTTTTATTGTAGTAAACTTTCTATTATTTGAGTAATATTACTAAATTCTAGTAAAAATACTAAACTGTAGTAATATTGTGTACATTTTTTTTACTGTGTACTTAAGGGGTTATATCACTTTGCTATTTCAGAAAAGATTAGTCAGCTCTCTTATTTTTCCATTTTTTGGCTGCAGCACTTTCTCCGTGGGCAATCTTTCCGGGTAACATTACGACAAATTGCGTTGGGCGTATTTTTTCAACAAAACAAACTATTCTTTAACCTCAAGTTATGCAGCTTTGCTATTTAAAGCTTAGAGATGAATCAGAAACTTTTTTTTAAAGCTTTTATATTTTTTGTAATATATATTATTAAATTATGGTTGAAATTTTTATATTTGAGATTGAAAAATTTTCAAAAATTGTCATATAAGTAAAATGTTTGATTTTCCTGCAAAAATTTGTTTATTAAATTAAATTAATTTTGCTGAGTTAATAATAATATACTTAAGTGTTTTATTTTGAATTGCAGAAGTTACAGGATACGACCAGCAGTTTGGAAGCATAATAATGGGGCTGTCGATATGATTACAATTGACACAAGGACAGAATTAAGTGGTACTGGACATAGGCATGTAGGTGATTCATCAACAGCATCTTTACACATAGATAACGTACGTCTTGAAGATGATGGTAATTGGACGTGTTCGATCGAAGACGACAAAGGAAAATTACACGTCGGTAGATTAGTAAAATTAATAGTTTTAGGTAAGTTTTGTTGAATATTTTCATAGAATCAAATTTAATATTCGAGTATCCGAATGAATAAGGAATAATTCGAAGACAGTAATATTAAAATATATATTTCTGCATATATACTAAATTTGAAGATCCCTTAAGGTTTCTTCAAGTACCTTGAGAGATTTTGAGAAATAGTGAGAGATATCGGTACTCTTCGAGTAATGTGCGGTTCTATGCATATTAATCGAGAGGAAATTCGCTTGGGATGACAAGAACCAACGAGACTTTCGATGAATATGCATGTAGTATAAATATTTTTTAAGCGCTCAAGCGGTTACTTAAAATTTTACTCAAATATATATAGTTATATTTTATATTATTATTATAGATAGAGCTTTTATAATATGAAAGAGTAAAAGAGAAAATATTTTAATATATATTATATTTACTTTCAAGGGTTTTTTGCTTTTAATGTAAATACAAATTCGTTATTCTAAAATGAAGATTTTTTTTTTTTTTTAATATAAACTTTTTTTTTAAGTATAGTAATGAAACAAAGAATTTTGTAAAATAAAAAAATTTGAATATTTTAAAAGAGTTACTGAGTTTTTAAGCCCTCTTTGATATTAATGATTTTATTTATTCTGTATAAATATTTTAATTTTACAAGGGTGGTATCTACGCGATCGGACCCACTGAATTCTCATTAAGATATTTTCAGTATTAAAACTTAACTACTCTTATCGACATTCATTTTTATTTTAAAAGTTAAGTTTTAAAGGCTTTATTTATTTTAAAACTGTAAGAAAGTATTAATTTTCTAAGATGATTATAAAACGAAAGTTAAATCATCTTGTAAAATATAAAAATACGTTATTGAAAATATGAAAATTTTTTGGTTATGCTAAATGTTTTTTCGTTTTTTTTACAAAAATAACTTGTACATTAGGAAAAACAGATGTGATTTCAAACACTTATAAAAAAAAATTTTTTAAATTCTTTATAACATTATAAAACTAGAAATAATTTAAAAATCTTCATAGTATAAAATCTTCATATGTATACAAAATAAATATTCAAAAAATCTTTTCCATTTAGTCATAAAATAATTGTGAGTCTATACAGACATAATCTAAAGTTACAATATCATATTCAAATGTTTTAAATAAATTTAGTTTAATTATAATACAGACCTGATGATGGGAATTTACTCCTGAAACTAGTCGTCTAATTATTATACAAAAACAAGTTGTAAAAAGAAGGATCAATAAATTAATTAAAATAAATATGTTTTGATTTAATTAATTAAAAATATCATAATATTTTGGTATTTTTTTGATAATATTTATTAAGTTTTATCTTATTTTGCAATTATTAATCTTTTTATTTTGATAAATTTTATTAATTTAATTAATTTTATTTTCAATAAAGAACCGTGTAAAACTACCTACTTTATTTTGCTGATTAAAAAATAATAAAGTCGGTAATTAGGGCAAAAAAATTATTTTCAGTTAAAAAATGTTTAAATTAAATAATTTGTATGTCTCTTGAGACTCTGTGATTAAAAGTTCTAACACTGGAACTACTTTAATGTTGTAATTTGGAAATCAGCCTAAAAATCATTTTTTTATTTATATATTTCAATTTCAAATTATAGTGAATCACAATTGTTTATCAATAATCTAATTTTTATCAAAAATCGAAATTTATATAAAATGATATTAATATTGCGTTATTGAACTAGTCTTACGTTTACATATTACCATAGCCATCAAAAGAACTGCATGAGCGAAGGAAAGAAAAGTTATAGAATAAAGTTAATATCCATGATATCCTTATCTTTGACACAAAAATTAAAAGGAATAATTTTAAACACTTAATAGTTAAATAAATGTAGAAATTCGAAATAATAATAATAATTTCTATAAAAAACCTCAAATATTCACGTAAAAGCCACAAAAATAAAATATGTATGTTATTTAGCTTGAAAAAAAGCGGAAAAAAAACATAAAGTATATTTTATACAACAGGAAAGAGAAAATCATCAGAAGGAAGGGTAAATGCAGTGTGTTAGAGAAATGAGAGTTTTATACAAGAACCTCACACTATTAAAGCTCTTTATACAGGGATACTCTAACGAATATAATAGAACGTTTATGTGTATATTTATTTAATACATGTATAAATGTCGCTTGGTTGCCCGGTATACTCTATAACCTAGCTAGGATGCAAATTCCGAAAATTCAAGAGGCGAGACTTTAACACGTGCTCTGAATGCGTAAGCTTCATCTTCACTCATAAATACATTTTATAATAGTAAAAGTCTATATATATATACATTATTATATAATTATGTATCCTATATGAAAATTTATGTGTGGGTATTTATTTTGTTCGTGTATATGTGATAAAAGCCAACTATTATTTTATTACAATACGAGCTAACCACAGAACTACGCGATTTATGATTTTCGTCATGTTTCAACGTACATTTGTACAAATGTGTGTATATATATTATATATATGTAGCTTTTGATGAGCCTGTGCGCGATATAGCTTATCGTATTCGGTCAGTCAATTTTCCCTTTGCGGGAGAGTAACGAGGGTGAACTATACACTCGAAACATCATGTGAAAAACGTCCTTTTTTTGGGGTGTATTTACTAACATAAACACAATTTTTTCAGAGACTTTTTTTTTTAATAAAAATTTTTTTTTTTTCAAAGTGGTTATTAATGGTATCCGGATGTTTGATTGCAGTTAAACATTAAAAATAAAATAAATAAATGTATAAATTGACTGTATTTTGCTTTTTATATTTTTTGCTATTTATATGCGTTTGACAATTATTAAACAAATAAAAATAAAATTTTATTTTACTTTATATTTTTATTTTTATTTCCTAAAAATCCAATTATATTTTTGACAACATTATAAAAATAATCTACACGTTTAATATATTATTTAGATGTTGAATTAAATTATAAAAAAAGACATTATGTATATGGGCCATGTTTTTTAAACACTTCCTACTGTTAGGAAAAATAATGCCAACATTAGGGTGGTTCTTTAATCTAAAATAATTTATATTTTTAACTAGAAAATTTGCTATAACTAAATTACAATCTTTATTTTTGAGTTTTTTCCCATAAGAAGTCATATGCTTTGTAAGAACGAGTCCACCAATTGGATCCCTCTTACGAAAATCCTTATTCATGTACATGAAAAATGAAATAACTTAACTTTTTAGCCCTCCAGTTACAAATTTTTCCAAAGTAGTTTTTTTGGTTATTTTTCATTTTTTAATGAAATTTTTTAGTAATCTATTAACATCACCTGTTTGCAGAGTATTGAAAATCCTTTCTGGCAAAAGTCCATAATAAAAATTCCAACTGTATTCGATTCTGAATTCGAATTTGATATTAGATTTTCAAAATTTCGCGTATGGATGGCTGTATCAAAATATGTGGCAAATCTAAATATTTTCAATTTCCCAATTTTCACACAAAGCTTTCAAAAGACACTAAATTAGTACTCTTTTGTAAAATTTTCCAGAAAATCCGAATTTTTGGTTATATTTTTATTTGGTCACGTTACTTAGCGAAAAATTTAAAATTATCACGTTACTCAGTGAAAAGTGATTTTTTATGGAGCTATTAAAATGCATACAACTTTCATAGTCGTCTATATAATACAAGGAAATTTTTTCTTACATTCGGCATATCAAAAAACAAGCCTATTAAATAATTTCAAATTTTCTGATGGATGTGAAATTAGAGATACTTCGATTATCACGATTTGGGCCAAAAAAAACTTATAACCGGTTTACGTAAACACAACCTAAATGCATGGAAAATGTTTACTACAGCTGAGCGATAGGTAAAATGCATCAATATTACGCAAAATTAAGAAATCAAGTTATCAGTAATGCTATAAGAATAGTATCAAAGTCCCCAAAAAGCGCCCACCATAACGTACAACCACTTTTTGTAAGTTTAAAAATAAATATAAAAATTTTTAATTTTTATTAGTAATAGAACATGCAACTAATAAATGTGACAGCATAAAAATAAATTATTTTTATGTTTAAAATAAAAGTCAAAATAAACCAAAAGTTGTAATTACAGTTCAATATAGATAGAGGAAAAAAAGTATGCAAGGCCTGCGTGTGTCCCTGGAAACACGCCAGAACCTTATCTTGTTCTGCCCGTATAAAATTAACAAAAAAATTAGCAGAGATTAGCAGAGACAAAAAATTTTATGAGATATAAAATTCAAATGAACGCCCACAATCATTATTTTATTGTAAAAATTAGCTAAAAAAGGAGCGGAAATATTTTTTTTCTATCAATCAATGTAGAATCGGTATCAATATAATTTTTTACATATTTTTAATATAAGGCCTTAAAAAAAATCTAAGCAATTAATTCTGCGCTACTTAGAAAAACACAAAAATATGATAATTTACCTTTCTAGAGGTTCAGAAAATTTCTGTGCACGTTTGACAGTTATTTAACTCAAAAAAATGCTAAATTTGGAAAATCAAGCTGCAATATTTGCCCCATTACTCTGAATCTGTCAAGAATAAATAAAAATAACCAACTTCATCATTTTTAGCGACCCAAAAAACATGCGGAATGCCTTTTTAAAATAATTTCTAAACATTTTTTAGTCCGCAGCAAGTTTTTGACGTCAAAAACTGTCCAATTTTTGATATTTTTACCACTGAAATTAGCTCATAACTTTTTACCTTAAAAAAATAATTCAAAATAACTGATTCCATCGTTTTTAGCGACCAAAAAAACTATGAAATACCCCCCGAAATTTTATTTTTATGTTGCCTTTTAAATTTAGTAGCTTAAGTCCCGCCCGACGTTCCTGAGCCCATTTTCAAAAATCGAAAATGCTTTGGCGCTGTCCAACGACTAAATATTTTTAGATGCGGTTTACGTAGAACTTATTTTTTCATTAAATGACATCCAAAAACGCTTGAGCACCTTAAAAAATCGAAAAGTCGATTTTTTTTTTGGCAGGCTATTCTGCACCATAGGTCCCTAGGTACTTCTACACCAATGCTTCCTAAGTACTTCTGCACCAAAGGTCTTTAGGGACTTCTGCACCATAGGTCCCTAGGTACTTCTACACCAATGCTTCCTAAGTACTTCTGCACCAAAGGTTTTTAGGTACTTCTGCACCAAAGGTCTTTAGGTACTTCTGCACCAAAGGTCTTTAGGGACTTCTGCACCAATGCTCCCTAAGTACTTCTGCACCAAAGGTCTTTAGGGACTTCTGCACCATAGGTCCCTAGGTACTTCTACACCAATGCTTCCTAAGTACTTCTGCACCAAAGGTCTTTAGGGACTTCTGCACCATAGGTCCCTAGGTACTTCTACACCAATGCTTCCTAAGTACTTCTGCACCAAAGGTTTTTAGGTACTTCTGCACCAAAGGTCTTTAGGTACTTCTGCACCAAAGGTTTTTAGGTACTTCAGCACCAAAGGTCTTTAGGGACTTCTGCACCAATGCTCCCTAAGTACTTCTGCACCAAAGGTCTTTAGGGACTTCTGCACCATAGGTCCCTAGGTACTTCTACACCAATGCTTCCTAAGTACTTCTGCACCAAAGGTCTTTAGAGACTTCTGCACCCTAGGTACTTCTGCACCAAAGGTCTTTAGGGACTTCTGCACCAATGGTCCCTAAGTACTTCTGCACCAAAGGTCTTTAGGGACTTCTGCACCATAGGTCCCTAGGTACTTCTACACCAATGCTTCCTAAGTACTTCTGCACCAAAGGTCTTTAGAGACTTCTGCACCCTAGGTACTTCTGCACCAAAGGTCTTTAGGGACTTCTGCACCATAGGTCCCTAGGTACTTCTACACAAATGCTTCCTAAGTACTTCTGCACCAAAGGTTTTTAGGTACTTCTGCACCAAAGGTCTTTAGGTACTTCTGCACCAAAGGTTTTTAGGTACTTCAGCACCAAAGGTCTTTAGGGACTTCTGCACCAATGCTCCCTAAGTACTTCTGCACCAAAGGTCTTTAGGGACTTCTGCACCATAGGTCCCTAGGTACTTCTACACCAATGCTTCCTAAGTACTTCTGCACCAAAGGTCTTTAGAGACTTCCGCACCATAGGTCCCTAGGTATTTCTGCACCAAAGGTCTTTAGGGACTCCTGCACCAATGCTCCCTAAGTACTTCTGTACCAAAGGTCTTTAGGGGCTTCTGCACCATAGGTCCTTAGGTACTTCTGCACCAATGCTCCCTAAGTACTTCTGCACCAAAGGTCCCTAAATCGAAAATATTCTAAGTCCCATTTGACCCCCCCCTTAAAAAGGACAAATTTGACCCCCCCCTAAAAAGGACATATTTGACCCCCCCCCTTAAAAAGGACAAATTTGACCCCCCCCCCCCCCCTTAATTTTCCAGTTTTGAAGTACCCCCTCCCTATAAACATGTTCCATGTTAATAAACACGCGTGTTCTTGACTCCTGGATATGCAAAGTCAAATGTTGAAAAGGGGCATAGTTTTTGGTTCATAATAATTCTGATAAATTAATTTGTAAAAAAATAAATTTATGATGCGCCAATTATTTTTTTGTTTTCTGAAGAATCTAGTTATTTTCTTGAAATTTTGTATAGGTTTCTTGTTTTTACATCAAATTGCCGAAAAAATTTTTTTAACAAATCAAAAATTTTTTTAACTGTACCAAAAAAATTTTTACAAATTTTTAAAGCAGCGTCCGTTTTTAATAAATATTTAACTGAGTATATATAAATTAAGACCGAATCAAGTAATATCAATTACAAATGTAATATTTTATCATATTTATGATATATTTAACTTTTTAACCATAGTTTCACGGAAAAAAATTCTAAGTTGTATTGACAAATAACTTTGTTGAAATATGCCAACAAAGTATTTGTTGAATTGTCATAGTTACTTAGTTGATTGAAACAGAGTGAAAATTTTGTTTAAAAAAAATTATTTTTTTATTATTTTTTTTATATTTATTTAGGGTATTTTTTTTTATTAATAATTTTTTTTTTTGTTAATTATTTTTTTTATATTAATTTATGTACTTATATATTTATTAATTTAAAATCTGTTAAAAAAAACCGAAGAAAAATTTTGACTGCTACTGGGATCGAACTGAGTCCGCCGGCTTCCGAGACAACGTGATTATCCATTCTGCTAACAGGACAGTTGTATTTAATAAAAAAATTTTAAGTACTATATGTTACAGATAATAATTTTAGAAATTATATGCAGAGTAAATTATGCATACCCAGCGAAATGCATATTTAAAAATAATAGTTAAAACTATCATAAATAATTTTTAGGAAATTCCATTTCTTTATTATAATAATAATGAATAATAATATAAACAAAAGCGCGCTGCTGAAGAACAGGTTTCGACTTGTCGCCGGCCGCGGTGTTAAATACATAAAAGGATAGAAAGAGAAAGAATGAATAAATATTTTAATATAAAAGAAAAAGCATTGACCTAACTATAAAAATTAATCATATTAATGTTGTAGGTTGTTGGTTTATCTAACACTATGTTGATTCAACAAAGATTTAAGTGGTTAACTTAACGATTTTAATTTTGCTTGAATCAACAAAGTATTTGTTGGTCTAATGTTTTTATTTGACAATTCAACGTTTAATCTTTCCATTCAACAAACTTACAATACTAATCATATTTCAGTAACGTAATACGTTTAGTTTGTCTTATATTTTTTTTACGTGTTCAAAAATTTTAGTTTTCCCAAAAATAGTAATAATTGAATATCTCTAAAAGTACGATAGCTCAGTCGCAAAACTATGACCTATGTCTTTCGCAGACTTTTTTCATCATTTTGACACCGGTATTATGTAATTTGGTTCATTGATTCGACCCTGATGATAACCGAACAGACACACACAGACACATACACGCGCGCGTGCACAAACAAATAAATTTTCAAATATATGAATGGTAGTAAGATATAAATGCTTCCATTCGCATAAACCTGTCGTGTTATCATGTAGATTTTGAAAATATTTACTCCCCTGTATAGCAAAAGAATTGAAAGTATGGAGCCATGTTAGCGTCTAAAAGCATAGAAAATATACGACTCTACTGTACGTCCGTATGGAAGGTAACCTTCAAAAAAGGATATTAAAAATCTGCTCTAACTTTTTTTATTTAAACTGTATGTGTAAGTACGTAAATATATATATATTTGTTTTTATATAAAAATGTATTGGTTTACAGATTTAAAACATAACGTTTACAAATTTATTGACCAACATAGCTATTTACTTTTATTGACAGATCGTTAAATGGCTACTTAATTGAGAGATATTTCTTGGATTTAAAAAACATTTTATTTTAAAACTTTTTTTTTAAAACCGTTTTTTATTTAAAATATACATAACAGAAATTCGAAAATATTTCGAAATTTTTAATTAATTAAAAAATTTTATAAAATATCTAAACAATTTAATAAAAACTTTTATGTAACAAATATTCAAAATATAAACTTTTTTAGCACAACAAGTATTATAAGTAAATTAGTATAGAAGAGTAAAAAAAGTTTAAAATATTTTTATTCTATAGAAAATATTAAATTCAATAATATATGATAAAAATTTTTTTTTTTAAATAGTAGCATAGGGACTTTTTTTCCAAAAAATTTGGGATTTTAGCTCTCTAGGTCAATAAATTAACCAAATAATATTCTTGAAAAATTATGAGCAATAGAGTCATTAACAAAATATTCCATATTGTTACCTTTTTTTATCAAGAAGGACATTTTAATAAATTCTTATAAACATAAAAGTAAAAATAAGCTATTATAATCTTGCATCAGGATGTTATGCACTATAAATACTATAATAACTGCCAGATTTTAATAAAATTTTGTACATATCGTTTCCTCTAATTAACAAAAAGGCTTGGTAAATTTTGGTGTTCATCAAAGGCCTACTACAAAAATATATATAAGAATTTACGTACAGAAATATGTAGTAGGGATTTATTTCAATAAAGTGTACTGACAATGAGTCAACGCCAAAGTGTACTGAGTTTTTCTCTTTAAGAGAAAACAATATACAGCAATGAAATATAAACAATGCAAAATCTTAAAACTAAAAGCTAACATATTTGAATAAATACAAATATTTTCGGCTTTCTTGTGGGATACAAATTTTAATTCAAATTTGTATAACTTAGTTGATAAACATATAAAGCGCAAGTACTGAGCCACTCACAAAATCTTTCACACATTCATGTAGACTCTATGAAGTACTAACATCCTTTAAATAATTTTGAAAAAGAAATTGAAAAACTAAATCGTAAAAACATAGTCAGAAACAATAAAATTTGGTCAATCACAGTTCAATTTCCATAAATATAAAATATAATTTATCTCCCCTAAACGTTTTAAATCAAAGTCCTCAACATTTATATTTCTTATTTCTAATTCGATTTAATGTCCCTGTCATGAAAAAAAAAATATTAAGAGTGATTGCTTGAATTTTCCTTCTTTAAGTCTTTTTATATATAATCCTGCAATGATAAAATAAAGAAGAGTAAGCTTATTTTTTAAGTGGTATAAAAAAAATAGTGGGCATAATCAAAAAGAAACTACATCGTCTTCCTATTTTATCCTTCATTTTCTACAATATTTTTAACGTTATTCTGGATTAAGGCTACAAAAAATTTAAATAATGAGAGGTACATACAAAAAACTAGTAAAAAAAGGAGAAAATGACACAAGCACACACACACACACACACACAAAACAATGTTTTACGTGAATATAATTTTAAGATTATAACTCATATTTTTTGTTTACTGATAAAAATCTTAACTTAAAAAGAAATATAGTATTATGAAATATGAAACTCTCAGCATTTTTTTTTGTTTAAATAAGTTTCTTGTAAAAAGAAGTAAAGTATAAATTTACTCTTTTTACTTGTCAGTACATAGATTGACATCTAAAGATACAAAGAAAAACTTAAATTGCCAATAAAAATTGTTTGTAAAAAAATAAAAAGTATTAAAAAAAATGAAAATGATTAAAATGATATTTATAAATATGGCTAATTATCTGTTAAAATAAAGAGAAATTTCATGAATTAAAATGGACTAATTGTCCGTGAAGACCACTTGATCAAGGTTCCGCTTCAAGAATACCTACTGACATGTTCTTTCCATTAATAACAGGCAAAGCTAATCAATGGGTAGTTAGTGACCAATAGGCAGTTCACCTCAATAATTACTGTCTCTAAAATTTATATATGTGAACATTATAACCTATGTATGTGTATGTGTTCAAACAAGAAACGATGAGCTTTGATGCTTTAATTATACGTACTCACGATCTAGACAATAACTATCTAATTTCCCAAGCGAGATTCTTGCATATATCATCGAGATATAATTATATAAATAAACGTGTTTTGAATTTTAGTAATGGGATAGCATAGAATGGACATTCTATTCATTCTTTTTTTTTTTTCAAAGTAATTTATGTTTATTGCGCTGTTTATACTAAATATTTTTTACAAAATACATTTTATAATATTGTAAAATATTATCTTTATTTTTTGATAAAATTTAACTTCTGTGCATTATAAATAACGTATGAATATTTAAACTACATTAAGTTTTCAACTTTATCAACATTGCTTAAATTGTTTTTTATTGAGAAACTTAGTCTTTTAACTATATATTGTTTAAAATAAAATAAATTATAATTTTGAAAACATATTAAATTGCAAAATAAAGTTTCATTTAAAAGCAGTTTCGCGAATCCAGTCTTTTACACGAAGGAGCCTGAATTCCTCGCGAACCTTGGGGGTAAATATAGGCACATTAGTAATTTTTCTCATAGCTTTGTTTGGAACTATGACAAATTTATGAATATTCAATGACTCAAAGGTACTACCCTAAGTTTTTGAGGCATACATCGTAATTATCACTGAAAATTTATTAAAATTTTGTTCTGAGTCGATTCTATGGATCCTGCTCGAGCAGAATTTTAATAGATTTGGAGTCATAACTAATTATTTCTATTCTAGTGATACTGAAATCTAGTAAAAATGAGTAATTATTTCGAATCGACTTCATAAGTTAAAAATGATAGTACAGCTCATTAAGTAAATTACTATTAAAAATCTTTTTTTTACTTGAAATGCAAACAGTTTTAGTTTACAGACTGTTATTTCAGATATAGCTTACAAGGATCATAGTTGACATTTAGTAAAAAATTGAAGTAGTTTGATAAATAAATAATAGTGGAACTTAACCCTTGGCTTTTCCTTAAGGTTAATAAATTATCTGAGTCTAAGAAATATTTTTTTTTCAAATATTCTCACTGATTGGTTATTGTTTATACTTATTTAAGTTAAAAAAAAAATCTAATCATATTTCTACTTAAATTTAAGTGCCATTTGTACGCGATAAATTTTTTACAATGCTAAAAGTTATGTATAGTTTTTACTTTGATAATCTTTATTAGTTAAGAATTTTAAAAACTGTACGTACGTTGCTTTTGTACAATTTAAAAATTCGTGCTTATTTTCCTAATTTTTTTTTTATTTTTCATAAAAACATCTCTAGAATCTGCAAATGTGTTTAAAAATTTTTTTTATATAAAAAGTATTTAAAAAAATTTTTATTATGCATAAAGGATTTAAGCAATTAAATTACGCAATATAATTGTAATGAGATTCTTTTAGTATTCTTTTTATAAAAACACACAAGAAGTTTTATATATAAAAAAATGGTTATATATATATTTATAATTCTTTTTAAGTGTAAAATAAAATAAAATATGCGGAAAATACTTGACAGTACTTAAAAAGAAGATAATTATGCACGTTTAGTTAATCATATAAAGGTAATTTTATGGCATTCTTTTTATTTAATTAATTAGTTAAACTTAAAATATTTTTAAAATTACATGATTTATACAATTAAAATTATTGTTATTTTCTGGGCAAATAAAATACTTTTTGTGGACATTAAACTTGCTTTTTTGTCATAAGTAATTTGAATCCTAGTAGACAATTTTTAATCCATGTACTTTTTAGATATCGGTTTTTAGAAATCGCACGCATGCACTGTTCAAAAAAATTGTTGACCCTAGAATCGAATTCTACAGAAAATTTCCTATCGAAACCTGAGAGGAATAAATTTTCCATGCTAAAGTGAGTTTTTTACAGAAAAAATAAGAAAAATTATCTCTCCTTCTTAGTCATTTTTTTAAAATTGTAAAAAAAAAATTATGTCCGCCAAAAATCGAGCATTGAACCTTATAAGCTAAAAAATGGACGTAAAGGCTTATTTTTGGCACTAATTTTGGGAAAAAATATTTGGAAGACTCATTTGAAGACCTAAGCTAGCATTTTATCTCGGTTTGGTTTAAATTGAGCAATATAAGTAATAAGTTTTAAGGTATGAATAAAATATGCAACACTTTTTTAATTATAATAATTTAAGGATTAAATAAAAAGAGTATGTTTATAAATAAAATATAATTTTAATCAATTTCCGCATCAGGTAAAACAACAAATCGTATATTATACATAAAGGATAGCATAAAACGCATTGATGCGTAAATTTTCTATAGTAAATTCAAGTACAACCTATATAAGCTTCTCTTTGCAAGAGAAACGTTAAATCTTGTCTATTTATTGACCAGTTCTATATAGTGCAATCTAAACGATTACTACAAGAGAAGTATCGTCTTTCCTGAAAATGTATTTTATACATGGACTATATCTATATAAGCTTTCGATTAAATTTCTCTTTACTTTCTTGTTTACCTCTAAACTAAATGATTATTTTATATGTATGGTATATTCATGGATGATTTCACGGCTACTAAAAAGAAAGATATTTTTATTTTATTTATGTAGTTTTAAAATTTAATTTATTTATTCTGTAAAACAAAGAATTTTTTTCTTATATTTTATTGCTTTGTATAAGTGACAATAAAATTATTTATTCATTTTATTCTATTTATATATCTTAGCTGTACTTGTGTAAATTTTTAAAAATGTCTGTGTGTCATAGTTAGAACTATGCAGTTTACAGCAAAAGAAGGAGATAAATAACAGGCAGTGTAAAAAGTAACTTTCTTATATTAAAAAAAAAATTAGAACATTTTCGAAAAATTCGAGTATTCTCGATTTTTTTTGTGAATTCACAAGGACAATTGATAATTTACCATTTTTTTTCGTAAATTTACAAAAAAAAATCGAGAATTCTCGAATTTTTCGATAATGTACTAAATTTAATAAATTTACGATTTTCATCGAATATTAACAAAATTTTTTGAAAATCTACTAATTTTTCGAAAAAATTCTATTTTTTTTGTAAATCTAAAAAAGTTAATTTTACAGTGGGAGTAATATAAGATATATAAGGTTTTGATAGATGGCAAAGAAAATTTTTAGCACCAACTACTGATTTTTGAAATTTTTATTTTTGACTTTTTCGAAAGTTTTCAAAAATTTGTTGATAAATTATCTGATCGTGTCTGAAATTAATTTCCTTTTTGGCTTTTTTTATAAGTTTTCTAAACGAAAATTCAATTGACTACTTAAGTCCGTTTGGGAAAATATATTTTAAGATATTATTTAACTTTAGGCCTGGAAAGTCAGGGAAAATTAAAAAAAAAAGTCAGGGAACTCAGGGAAAGTCAGGGATTTTGAATTTAAAAAAATAAGTGATAACCATTTAATCGAGAGGCAAACCGGGGAGAATTTGCTAGCTTAAATTTCTCGGGAAAGATATAAAATATTAAAAAATTTAGACTATCTCTATTTTCCTTATCTATTTCTACTTTTATTAATAAAATACTTACGATTTTAATTTTATCTTTGAAATAAGTCAGGCCTAACCAAAATTTGATAATAGACAATTCTAAAAAAATATTTCAGATTAAAACCCGGGCAAAGTAAAGGCAAACGGCTAGTAAATATAGTGTAGCTCCATATAAAATATTAAATTTTTAATTGTAATTATTAAAATAATTATTGGTGTGTTAAATTTAATTACATACATGAGTGCTAATCAAAGCTTTGTATCGTTCCAGAGTTCTGCTTATAAGATATTCATGGCAATATTGATTTACTATTAAATTGCATCTGTTACCAATAAATACAGCTTCATTATTATTGTAAAAAATTTATTTACCAATTCTAGTTTAAAGTTGAAAGTAGAAATTAAAATAAAATTGAAGAATTTTAATATTTTACTCGATATATAAAATACTATGGTAAATTATCTTGAATTAATTTCGAGGGCAAAATTTTTAAGTACATTTTTCTTTATCCGTGATTATAGGATGCTTTCTTATTTATTGTTCTATTTTGCCTTATATTATATCTTTTTACTCAATTAAAGTAAAATGGTTAGATACAAGACAGTAGTGGGATCATTTAAGTGGGATTCTTTATATGTATATGGTTAAGAAAAGGTGGGAATTATCAGAAATTAAATTTATCAGACTTCTGAAGTCAGAAACGAAGGAGGCGATGTCATCAATCTGGGATGCAAAATATTAGAGCAGAAGACTAAAGACTGGACAATAGAAATGAAAGAATAAAGGAAAGACAGAGAGGGTTAAGAGAGGAAAGGGAAAAAAGTACTATATGTATATTTCTATTGAATAGTATACTATAAGGAGCAAACCTAAAAGGTAGAAAGAAGTTTGCTGCCTTTGTAGATTTTAAAATTCATTTGACTCACTGATGAGAAAATATTACTAAAAATAGCAGACATTATTAAGATTTAGGAAAAAGGAATATTTAGTTAACAGTGATTGGAGGCAACAATATCTTTTCTATGAAATTTCTCGACAACTTTCTTTTTCTAGCTGATGACAAAGATGGCTTACAAGAAATGTTAAGTAGTTTAAAAAACTATCTCTCATTTTTCTTACTTTTTTTATAAGAGGCCAAAACACAAAAATGACTGCCAAAAATCAAGATTTTGCTCAGACTCTCTTTAAAATCCAATTCTCTAACTTCCTCGGGACTTAAAAAGTTTTATGTAATTTGCAAAATAACAAAATCAAAAATCAAAATTTTACCAATCATAATGGTTCCTCTATTGAAGAACTAAAAACAGTAGCTTTAATTACTAATAATTTTGATTATTCAAAAAAAGTGCTGTCACGCATTATACACAATGCATGCGTAGAAAAGGTATTGTAACTGCTTACTCTAAACTTATATAGTTTACTAACTTTAATTCCTAAACATAATTTAATTTCATAAAATAAATGTTTATAATAAGGAATTTATTTTAATAAGATAAGTAAATCTTATGCAACTAATTAAAATACTTGAGAAGTAATTGAAAACTATTATAAAAAGTTTACTACTATTTTATAATTTTCGAATCTTCAATGAAACAAAAAATTTTAGAACCCAAATTTCGAAAAATTATATCATAATTTTTAGGTTTATATTGATTATGTTAGCATTGTAAAATATTGCTACCTACAAGCATTTTCCTAATAAAAATGATAACTCAAAAAATGATGAATTTCAACTGTAATGTATAGGTGCTAGTTTTATGAATATGTATTAGTATTTGAAATTTAGTAAATTTTGGTATTTATGTTTTAATTTGAAGCTAAATTGCTGCTCTGTTGTCGGTTTTGACAATTTTAACAAAAGTTACTAAATTGCAAATAATAATACATACACTGTAAAAAGTAACTTTCTTAGATTAACAAAAAAAATAGAATATTTTCGAAAAATTAGTAAATTTTCAAAAAATAAATCTTATAATTTATTTTTTGAAAATTTTTTTCACCAAAAAATAAAAAAAACACAAAATTTGTTTTTCTTTTTGGATATAGTATCTAACCTTTTTCTGTGTAAGTACTAGTTTTAGAAATATCAGTTTTACTCAATTTCTGAGATCTGATTTATTACTCTGATATGATACATAAAACTCATATGAATATTTGTCATTGCTTGAGGAACCATAATGCAAATAATTTTTTTTCTTAACTGTTTACAAGAAGAGAGAATTTGTTTTAATTGATACATTTCTTAATCTGTTGATAACGATAAAAATAATAAATAACTACGTATTATGTACACTGTAAAAAGTAACTTTCTTAGATTTGCAAAAAAAAATAGAATTTTTTCGAAAAATTAGTGAATTTTTAAAAAAATTTGTAAATATTCGAAAAAAAATCGTAAATTTACTAAAATTAGTATATTATTAAAAAATTCGAGAATTCTCGATTTTTTCTTGTGATTTTACGAAAAATTGTAAATTCACAACTATTTTTCGGAAATTTACAAACTATCTTTTGTAAATTTTCGACAAAAAGTTGTAAATTATCAATATTTTTACGAATTCATAAATAAAAATCGATTAGTAAATATACGATTTTTTTCGAATATTTACAAATTTTTTTGAAAATTTACTAATTTTTCGAAAATGTTCTAATTTTTTTGTAATTATAAGAAAGTTACTTTTTACAATTTATGGAACCAATTAAAATAAAAGTAGGTATTTCCTGAAATATTAAAGAAAATATAAAGCTTAGAAGAATCTAAATAAAATAAGGAAAATTGGTTTAACTTTGAAAACTATTCTAAATAGTTGGATAAAATCAATTGTAATAAATTCTTCTTTTAAAATTTCTGCATAGTTTATATTAAAGTTGAGTAAAACATCAATATGCATACTATAATATTATATATTCCCTTAGGGGCATGTGGCTAATTATTATGTAAACATGTATACTTTATACGGACAGTGTATTTATATCCAAAAGCTTACGGTTATAGTTTATATTGTTTAAAAGCTTTTCGATACTTGGACATTATATAACTAAAATCCTTGTATTTACAATGCATACATGTTTTTGTTAAATTCTATAGTATAGAAAACAGGGAGAGATATGGCCCTCTTGTTAAACGATAAATACTTGGCTACTGTTATATTTAAACTTTTACATGAACATTGTTTTTAGAATGATTTGAAAACATAAATCTTTTGACTATACAACATTGATTTTAATCTTTTATTTTTCTTTTGTTTTTATTACAGAGGCACCGAGAGGTACATATTTATTAATAGATGGTAGACGTTTAGATCCAGGTAACTTATTCGTACCAGTTAAAGAAGGTTCGGAGTTGACATTAGAATGTGCATCGGAAGGTGGTAATCCACCACCAATATTAACCTGGGGCATGATATTATCACATAATTTAATAGACTTAGAACATACTCCAGATAATTTAACAATTGTACCTGCAACATCGCCAATACGCTCTGGGGCACATTTAAAAGTACTTAGAGGACATCATAATGCAACCATTATTTGTACTGCTAATCATATGACACTTCCGATCCCAATGAATGCTAGTATTTTACTTGATGTACAATGTAAGTATACTGAAAAATTATTCTTTGATATAAATTTTTAAAATTTTTTCATTGTCTTTTTATAATTTAGTTGTATACTTATAGTACTTACGATTCAAAAGAGTTTTTTATAGTACCCACTACACTTTTGATTTATAAAAAAAAATTTCAAATAAAACTCTTGTACAATTTTTTTTTTTTTTAAACCCATGAGTACCCTTAACATGATTGTTGAATATAACCTTTATTATGTTATTCAGGTGAAATATTCGCGCCTTTTTTTTTGTTTTGAAAAATGCACGATGATCTTTTATATAGTATGTCTCATTTATAGAAAAAAACTATAACATCAAAAAAAAATAAAAAATAGCAACAATTGCAAATGACGCGTATTTTTTTTTCTCTGAAGTTGGATATATAAAGGGTTTGTTGGTTAGGAAAAAGAACAGATAAAAGTACTAGACTCTTTTAAAATGTGAATATGTACCTTAAGGAATATATAAGCCCATAAAAGAAAAAAGAATTTTATAACAAAGGAAACCACCATATTATGAAGTATACGTAAAAAAAAAAATAGTCTTTACTCGTACACGTACATAAATAGCTTTGTATTAATGCATAATAAAAAAAAAACAGAAGTGTAAAAAAAAAGAGAAAATGAAGCTTTATTTAAGATACCTAACATTTTTCCTAATGGAAAAAAAGGTGTCTATAGGAATCTCTTTATATGACTATGTCACGTACGTACAGAAATTACCTTTTATGTATTGCTAAAGATAAAAAAATAGACTGTTTTTTTCAGTGTATATATAGGATAAGTACGTTATTTTATGACAGTTAATGAAAAATAAAGTACCTGTTAATTGATTATAATAAAAAGATTTTCATAGGAGGTAAATATATTGGCTTTAAAAAAATAAAAATTTTTTTTAACATGTATGTTATAAAAAATAAAAGGAAAATATCAAATATAAAAGAAAATTAAAAGGAAAGATTTTTCGTCATGTTCATATGATCTTTTTTAATAAATATTAAAGCATCACGTTGATATTAGACCTTTTTCCTATAAATTTATACATACATGTATACGGTCTCAAAGTGCAGAGTTTTTGTTCTATATATATTGGCCGGGCGGTTATTTTAAAAATATCCTTAGATCTTCAATTACCAGATGGAATTAGTTGCCAGTTACCAAAAAAATAAGTTTCTCAAAATTATAACTCATTTAATACCTTTTGAATGGTGATCCACCGAGCCCATGAAGATAACATTGTTTCTTACGGGAGCAAAAATTTGCTGTATAAAAGTCAATATATTTGGTGTCAATAATTGGGGATGATTAAATGAGCTACCATTCTGATAATCTATCCTTTTGATAAATGACAAATATTTTCACTCGGTAAACGAAAATTCAATCAACTTTTTAAAATAACTGCCTGGCTAATGCATATATATCTGTAGATAGATAGAGTAATTGAAAAGTGGCATAGTTCCTTTGATGTTCGCTGTTGCAGAAAAATGTGTTTTCTATCTTTCTCTTTCTTTTTTTCTTTTAACAAGCTCGATCAGAGTTTACTTACATAAAAAAAGTATCTTGTGTAATAATAAAATTTAAAGAGTGAAATTGTTGGCTTCTTCTATTTTATTTATTTTTTAGCTTAGTTTACACCATAAATATATGGAGAATTTCAGTAAAAATTTAAGAAACATGGATAAATTATTTTGAAATAATAATTTGCATTTAAAGTTTCATTTCTTCTTAGTTTATAGCATTACAAAAACGTCCAATTGTTTAATTGAGATTATTCACTCTGCGTTTTTATTGCAATTGGTTTTAGCAAGCTTTTAGCCAGTCAATGAGTATAAATGAAAGTTTCGTGTTCAGATATTACATAATTAAAAATCCTGATGATCAGCGAATAATGTAAACACAAAGGTTTTTCAGATTATTTATTGATTTTTACGCTGAAAACTTATTGAAACCAGTTTCAATCAAAAAGTTATCGATTTCCATATCTAGTAAATACTCTTGAGAGTCTTGAGTTATATGTATAAATCCTCAGTCAAAAGGAAAAACTTAATTCATGCTCCAGAAACTTTGAATACTGGCGAAAATCGTAAAAAATCGTTGGTTTTTCATATTTTTTGAATCTAAAAGGCTAATATTTTATTGAAACTGATTATAACAGTAGGTTTTTAATTTTTAGATTATTTAAACACTTAAACTTTCTATATAAAAAAATAAGCTCAGAGCGAAATGAAATTTGATGCTCGAGAACCCAAAAAACGCTGGCAAGAAAACTAACAAGAACAAAGAAGTTACACCCATAAATTCAATAAATAACAAAAATAAAATTACTTAGATGCAAAAGTGAGTTATTGAAATCTTAAAAAAAATCTTCAATAATCTTTGTAATTATTTCCTACTTCTTAAAAATTATTCATACTTGTATAAAATTAAAATAGACCCAACGGTCTAATATATAAATACATTAAAAATAAATTGCATTTTTTTTCCTTTTCCAATATTATATAAAAACAATGGTTATTAAATATTTTTCAAATATATTAAATACATAGGAAGAAGAAAGCTTTGATTTTTTTTTTCAAAAAGTTAAATTATTGTTTTATTGATTCTTTAATAAAAATTCATAACTTTTTTGCTTTTATTATTTTATTATAACACACTCTAAAAATTTTTATTAACAATTAAATAAAATCTCAATAAAAGAAATTTAATATTTTTTAATGAGTATTTGAAAATAAAAATATAGAAATTGATACAATTTATTTAATAATTATTTTAATTAAGAAAATAAAATATACAAAACAACAAATTAATTGTAATGATACATTTAATTAAAATTTAATTATTAAAAACCTGGAAATTATTAATTGATAATTAAAAAAAATTATTATTTTACAACTATCAAACGAGTCTAAGACAATTGTGTAAGTTCTCATAGCTTTTTTTCTTTTATTGTATTACTAGTCTGGGTGAAGCTTGCGTTAACATGCTTTACTTTAGTTATGTCCTCGTAGTATTCCCGTAGAATAATTTCTATAATTCCTATATAAGAGTAGATTGTTTAAAAAAAAGTTATCGAGAGACCATAATTCAATTTTGGCTTAATATTAAATTACCTTAATATTGAGGAGGGTGGGGTACACCTAAATGGGGTAAGATTGTATTTAAAAAAAGACATTTCCTGAAACCAGAGCCTAATCCTTTTTATAAGAAGAAGTAAGGTTAGATTATTTTTTGATACAAGCATTTTGGAACTAATTTAATCTTTGAAATTAGGAATATTTAAGGTTTGGGTTAGTTCCTCAATGAGGAACCATTGTGATGGGTCAAATTTTGATTTTTTAGTATATAAGCACGTAAGCACGTTTTGGGACCTCAGGAAGCTAAAAAACCGGTTTTAAAAAAAGTATGTGTGTGTGTGTGTGTGTATGTAACCGGTGAAATTTCACAACCATTATGGAATTAAGACCTAATTTTTTTTTCAAAAATTTTTTCATCAAAAAATCTCAAACTACTTTTTTTTTTTTTTAATTTTCACGAAAAAATACAAAAAACACCCATTTTTTTTTCTTTTTGGACATAGTATCTAATTTATTTCTATGAAAGTACTAATTTTAGAAACGCAAAGTCTAATGGCACGAAAAAATCTTCCCCCACCACTTTTTAAAAATTTCCCCTCAATTTGTATATGGTTGGCATGCATTTCTGCACTTTGCACTTTATTTCTTTTAAAATATTTATAAATTAATTATTATTCAGTAGTCATAATTAATTTTTATATGAAAGACAATTGATTTATTAATCATTCTTAATCACTTTGGCTAAAAGTACTCAATTTAATTTTTGTAAATCTCGTAATAAATATGACCAACTTCATTACTTCAGTTATTCAGTTTTATTTCTAGTTTATAATAATATAGTATAAAATGAATTTTTAAATATAAAAATAAATAATTATTTATTTATTATTGATATAATAAAAATTACTCAGTTTCAAAATAATAAATTATTTATCATTGCATTTTTTTATTTTTTTCTGCACTTTTTTAATTAGATTAGATTATTATTTTAACATTGATTATTTGTTGATTTGTTAAATTTTAATCTTTTCTGTCTCTGATTTTTCAAAAAAATGATAAAATAAATAATTTATAAATTTAAATATTAGACAATCTATCAAATTTCTAAAAATTTGCTTTGTTTACTTGTGTCATTTTGTAAAACTTTTTTTTTTCTTTTTTTTCTGCACTTTATTTACTTTATTAGTGGAGACCTCAATTTTTTAATGGTCTTTAATTTTGGTAAAAAATTAAATAAGTGTATTTAGGTATCATGAATAGAAATTATTTTTAATAAATAAAAAGAAAAATGCGCTAGAAAAATATGCATCAACTTTTAAATAATTTAGATTAGAACTTTTTGTAGACCCAATTTTAAAGATTTACTAATTTTTTTAAACTCTCTATATAAATATGAGAAAATTTAATTTTTAATTATATTCTATATCCACTTTTCGGTGCTATAATTACAGGCTATTTATGTTGAAATTTAATTTAAAAGTTATTTAATAATTTTTCTTTTCATTAAAAATTATTAAATAAAAAATTAGACCATTTTAAGTTCCGTTTGGTTAAAATATGTGAAATTACATTAGAAAACTGATAACTGATGATTAAAAAACTAACTGTCCTAAAAAACAAAGCACTCTACTGCTGCGTTAAACCTAGAATTCAGGTTTATTTTGGATTCTTTATAAGCAGAGTTGGGCAAATATGACAGATGTGGATTTTTTTTCCATATCCATATTTCCTATTTTTCATACATAGAATCCATATATGGTTAATTTTTTTCCATATAATTATGAAATCCATATTATGACACTCATATTAATATGGAGAAAAAAAATGATCATATTTGGATTTCATATTAATATGTTATGCACTCCAAATATAGAATATGGATATGGAAAAAAAATCCATATCTGTCATATTTGCCCAACTCTGTTTATAAGTACCTTTTCCAAACCAAATACTAAATATATTATTCAAAATTCTATAAAATATAAAATACTTTTTAAAAATTAAAAAATTTTTCTAAACATGAAAGTTTTTCATAAAAATCAATAGTAAAGTTTTAATTAAAAATTTAGTGTATTTTTGGCAATGATTTTTCTTAAATACTTTTTACAATATCTCAAAAAAAAGGTTACTTTGTTTGAAATTATTATTTAAGCCAGAAAACCAACTTTATTTTTATTTATATATTTTTTCGTTGAATTACTTTTAGTCCGAGTCTTTATTAATTTTAACCCGTGATTTTAACTAAAATGAAAATTCAGTTTTTAGGTTATATTTACGCTTTTGTGTGCTTTTAAAACAATTTTAGAGGCACGAACTTTTGAGAGGGGAAATGCTTAATACCACGAAAAAAAAGTGGTGGGGGAAGTTTTTTTCGTGCCATTAGATCTAGCCTTTTAGAAAGTTTGTTTATAGTCATTTTTTGGTTCTGATACCAAATTTTTTCAAAAATTCTTTCTCAATATTAAAAAAACAAAAAAATTAAAAAACCTGAAATATTTTTTTTTTTTTTTTTTGGGTGTAATACCTCATTTAATTCCATGAAAGTACTAATATCTGAAAATATTGCAACCGGCGTTGTTTCACAACCGTTATGAAATTAAGACCTAATTTTTTTTTCAAAAATTCTTTCACCAAAAAATTTTTTCTAATTCTCATAAGAAAATTTTATCTTTTTCGGATTTTCAAACAATTGTGCTTATATTTTGGTAGGAAAGGAAAAATTTCTATTTAATTCAATACTTATCCTGGCTAATAATTCAGAAAAATTATTTTCTAATATCCATGGATATTCGGGGTCGAATATTCTATACTTGAGTACATATTAAAAAAAAAAAATTTAATTTAAATTTTTAAGTAAGTAGTATATTTTTAACCAAATGAACAAAAAAAAGAATAGCCCAGATCACACCTTAACCCCTATTCGAGCCGAAGCCAATCAGGGACATTCTTTTTGAAAAAACCCACAGTTTTGAATCCGCCAAAGCCTTGGCAATGTGACCTTTTTCTTAGATTTTCAATTTTTTGCTAACTATTTCTGAAAATTAGATTTTTTCAAAAAAGTCGGATTTTAACCTGCACTGCCTCTTAATGTTGAAAAGACAGGAGGAAGTATTCCTTGAAATACGATGAAATTAAATAATATTAAAACAATAAACAATTGATTAATAAATAAATTAATTAACATACATAATATTTTATTCTATATATCTTCACTCAGACTATTTATCATTTATAATTATTTACTAGTTATAATACCCTCTAAAAAATTATTTTAATATTTATATAGAATCTAAATAAAAGAAATTTAATAATTTTTAATGAGTATTTGAAAAAAAAAAATATAAAAAATTGATACAAATTATGTAAAAGATATTTAATATAGTAAAATATACAATACAATAAATTTTTGAAATGATACATTTAATTAAAATTTAATTATTAAAACCTTATAAATTATTATTTGATAATTAAAAATAATTATTATTTCAAAATTTACAAACGAGTCTAGGACTATTGTTCTTGACAGGTATCAAGGCTGAACATATTTCTGAATACTGCAGGTATCTAGGACTAATTTTTGATTTACAACTGTCATAAAAAAAGAAAATGTTAAAAATCATTACAGAAAAATGTATATTTTTTTAAGTATAAAAATTTCTACATTACCTGAAAATTATTTCCTGATCCTTTGAGGAAATGTAATCAAAAATCAGAAATGGTCCTCTTAAACTTTTTCGATAATAAAAAAATGCTTTGCTCGTGGAGAAACCAAGATAAAAATTTATTTTGATTTTTATTTCTTTCAATAAATCACAGGCACACAGCAAATTCAATCACCAAGGTCACAAACATACAAAGAGACATCAAAAACTTACAATCATGCGAGCACCTTGTAATCAGGCGACTTTTCCTGGCCAGGAATATCAGTGTCCACCTCTTCAAACCTACGAGTTCGGAAAATTGCACCAAACGACAATTGCAGCTTACGAGCTGCTTCAATGAGGATTCGACGTCCGACAACCATAGGCTCCTCCAAGTGCACCAAGCACACAATCAACAAGCAAACCAGCAAAACAATCTCTCATCAACAGCACAGCGAAAGGTGTCAAAGGTAGCTGCGTGCGTAAAGGCTGAAGGCAGGACAGCAAATGCTGCTCCGGCCAAGATCACGGTTATATTTATAGGCCTTTTCTGACTTCCACTTAGTTTGCTAGTTGGCGTGCTCGAGAAATAATCGTTATAAATTTCGTCATATACGCTATGAGCAAAGGGAGCAAAGTGTGGCAAGGACAAGCCAAAGACTACGAACGGCGAAGCTCGGAAGCACAAAAGTGTAGCCGCAAAGCGAGGCAAAGCCAACGCAAAGGCTACGCCTACTTGCGTCGAAGCTCGGCAGTGTGAAGGAGCAACCGTAATTTTTTAATGCCTAAAAGTAACAAGTATAACCTTGCATCGACATTCAAAATATTTAAAAATTTTGTTTCTTGCCCTGAATATTGGAATACCTATTAAGTTAATTTAAATAGTTGAGGATATACACGATTTTTTAATTACTAATAAATTTTGGAATTTGCAAACTAATGACTATTTAATTTAAATCTATTATATATTACTTAGTGTCTAAACAAACACTATATTATTGTACATAGTTTTAGACTAAACACGAGTTTGCTGATCACGTCACCGTATCAAAACTTAGTAGTACAAAAGTACGTGAAATTTCTCAAATAAACGTATATATTTTCTATCATTTGATGGTATCTGTGAGAAACATCTGGTCTAAGACTATAGCTAATTGATTTACAAGCTTTAGTTCACGTCAAACAATAGGTTCTTGTACAATATACAGTAAAAAGTATTGGCTATAAGAAAAAAAAAACTTTTTTATAGCTTTTTGTGACTTTTTTTTTCATCAGCTTTTCATTTCTTATTACACTTTTGCTTTAAAAAAAAAAAACTTCTTTTTATCTTCTTTTTTGTCATATAGGATTTTAATATCTTTGATGTATATCTTTGAAATTTAAACATAAGCAAAATGTTTATAAGATATTTTAATTTAAAAAAAAGTAGAGCTAATTTTTTATGTAACTAAAGAAAAATTTTATCAAACTTATCGTTCAATGAGAATAACGTAAAAGTTTATGTTCTATTGGATAGATTTTGTGGTTTTTGAAATTGTCATTTAACAATATAGATAGTTTGAAAATACTGAGAAAGCTAGAATATAAATATAAAAGGGGTTTTCTGTAATTATCTATCTGTTATCTACTATATTGCTGATGACTCATTCGTTATCGTTACCCTTGCAGAGAATGCTTTTATTGCTTTTATGCAATTAAATTGATCTATGATTGGTTCAAATGACATAAACTTCAAAGAGAAGCTTAAACTTGCACTTTATAATAGGTGATTTTATCAAAAATATCAAATTAGAGCTTAAATTAATTGACTTTTTAAATAACAGTTTTTATTTATTTATTTTTTTTTAAGATAAAAGTAAAAAAAATTATGTACAGTTAAAGACCAGTTTTTTTGTTATAACTAAAATAAAAATATATCTTTAAAAATTTAGTCAATACATTTAATATTATATTGGGAAGATTATTCCACTCTCTAACTACAGAAATATAATATTAATTTAGTAGGAAATAATTACGGGCAAAGGGACTTTTTAAAAGAGGTGGAATGTTTGAATTATTTGACATCGTTGGATTTAATCTACTAGAACGTCAAAGAGTTGGATCAAGCGATAGTATAGGTCTGGAGCATGGTTTTGTATGCGATTTTTTTTTGAAAGCATGTCCATGGAATTTTTCGACGATAATTTTAGTTTTTGGGGTCGTTGATTCCAAATCCGAATTCCGTTTTGACCTAACGTGGTCCAATTTTGCATAATTGCCCATTTTAGGTCATTTTTAACGTTTTTTTGCCATTTTTTGTTAAAATTTTTAATATATTTCATTTTTTCTCACACCACACTAACGTTTTTTGGGTCTCTATACTTAATTATAATATGTATTCATACAAAAAAAATGGTAGCCCATAATATAGGGATTCTTAGGCTATTTTTCACACTTTTTGGGCTAATTTTAGTTATTTTTATGAAAAATAATACCAATTTTTATCTACAGCTTCTGGTTTTTGAGTATTTTAAGGTAGTTAAATACGAATATTATTTTTAATTTATCTAAAAATGGTGTAGTAGCCCATAATAGGCACTTATAGGCTCTTTTTTGGACCACGTTCGGTCAAAACGGACTTTGAATTTGGAATCAGCGACCCCAAAAACTAAAATTACCGTCGAAAAATTCCTTGGACATGCTTTAAAAAAAAATCGCATACAAAACCATGCAGCTTGGAGCTTTAGTCCATTATAGCGATCATCGTGGTGAAGCTAATATGTTTAATCTCTCAACTTTAAAGAAAAAAGTGATATCTAAGCCATAATACAAATCATAAGACAACGCAGCAGTAATAAGTTGTGAGAAAGCTAAGTCTTTATGCATATTTAATGAGAGAAAGCAAGCTTTTGATTTAAGACGATGAAGAGCAGAGTTAATAGATCGTGTGAGCTTGAAATTCTGTAATGGCCAATTTAAATAAAGTGTTAGAATAATTCCCAAGTTAATCACAGAGGATGAGTATGGGGTTCAGGTTCTACATATTTTTAATATTTTACCAGAAATTTTTCGGCTTAAAATTTATAAATCAGCAATATCAACTTTGTAAAAGCTTAGTACAATCGATTTTAAATTAAAGATATAAAAAATGCCTAGTGATAAACTTTTGATAAACTTGCGGATAATTTTGTGTAAAATTTTTTCAATAGACAAATTCGTAACAAACTTTGTACAAACTTAAGTTTGTATAAAGTTTGTTACAAATTTGACCCTTTTACGTGGGTGCAAAGAGTATGAGTTCAAGTTTACATTACATATACATTTGCAGATCGTCAAACATCTCAAATGGACTATTTTCAATGATATTGGGGAGTATAATAACATAAATTAAGAATAGGAGTGGTTCTAAAACAGATTTTTGAGGAACATCTGGTGTTGTAGTTATATAATCTGTAAATTAAACATCAAAATCAAAAAACTATATGCTGATGATCAAGCAGATAATTATGAAACTAATGAAGGACAGGCAAAGAAAACCCGGTATCATGTAATTGTTCCAGTAAGATTGTGTGACCAATAGTATTAAACACAAACGGTTATTTAATGATGAAATTAATTTTAATTTTTGCAACTTTGATTTTTTTGAAAAAAAAAAATATTTAATGAAAAGGATATTACTTTTAAAATTGGTTGAGTTGAACTAAACACTTATAAGTTAAGATAATGACTATAGTGACCTGAAACTGCCTCTTATACATTAATTTAAATATATTCTCAGTGCAGCATTAAAGATAAATTACAGTAATTCCTGAATAAGACAAAAAATTGTAAAGAAAAACAAATAAAAATTATTCGGCAAAAAAAAAATAAGAAACTTGTCCCTGGAGGCTCATTTAACTAAACGAAAAATATCAAGGTGGTTTTTCTACTATAATAAGCTATTTTTTGAGAGTAAAATTTATGTAGTAATTTGAAGAAAACAAAGAGTTTCATTAAAAATCTTATAAAACTACTGTTGCATTCTTTAATAAACAGAGTAAAATAAAATTTATATATATATATACATATATTATATTATATATATTATATATATATGGGCACATCCAGGATAGAACGACCAGCCAAAAAATTTTTTTGTTTGTCACTTTTTACCTGGGATTTGTAAAACCACTCCTTAAAAATATGTTTTCACTTTCAGCCTCAGCCGGAAGTGTTCGGTTTCATTTTATACGGTTTGAATTTATCAAACTGATCGTAAATCAAGTTCGCCATCGTGAAATTTGCTCAAATTTTACCAAAATAATCACATATGCATTAGTTTTCCCAAAAAAAGTTTTGGCATGTTATATTTAAATGAGCGCCAACAATTATTATTTTAGTCAGCGAAAATCAGCCAAAAATAGCGTATAAATTAATTTTTGGTCCTTTTTGGGCAATTTCGTCGATAATTTATTATATTGATACCAATTTTACATTGATTGAAAAAATAAAAAAAATAAAAAAAAAAATAAATAAATAAAATAAAATTCCGTTCCCCCGTTTTAGCTAATTTTAGCTGATTTTGGCAGACTAATATGATTTTGGTCGCTTATTTGAATGGCACATGTCAAACATTTTTTTAGGAAAAACTAACGCATAGGCCAACATGCTGGGAAAATTTGAGCAAAAACAATTATGGTGAACTTGACTTCCGGTCAATTTGAAAAATTGAAACCATTAAAAATGAAACCGGAAGTGGCCCAAAATAAAAAAAAATTATTTTCGAGTAGTCTAGGTAAAAAGAAAATTTTTTTCTAATCATATGTATATATTAAAAGTTTCATGGTTTTGAGTTATTTCAGGTTGAACTGAGTAGCTGAAATCAAAAAGTTGAAGAAATCCAACTTTGGATCAGTTGTATCTCAAAATTAAATCCCAGATAAGAAGTGACACGAAAAAAAATTTTTTATTTTTTTTATTTTTCAGCAGGTTGTTCTATCCTGGCCGGGCCCATATAAATATATATATATATATATTTAATTAAATAAAAAAATTAAGAGAAAAGAAAGTCTTCAATTATATCCTCTTAATAAGATGTTATATAACGTAAATTTAATGCTCATATATAACCTCTTAAAATGTCTTAATAAAGAGGAAAATAGTTTCTAGTTTTCAGTTGTTATTTCTCGTTGTCTTGGTTAAATTGCAGAAACAAGTATACCGGGATTTCAAAAGAGAACCGACAGCGAATTAAAGCTTAAATAATTCTTCAACGTGTCGGAACATACAAAATACTCTGCATCTATATATGTATATATATATATTATCTTTCTCAAAATACATAACATAAAATAGCAGAAATAAATAGAGTAAAACTTTTAGGACATAGTATAATTTGAATTTATAAATTTAATCAAACGCATACATTCGTGTTAAATACTCATATGACTTGGATTTTATTGAATTATACGTTTATTTATAAATAATTAATTTATATACTATAAATTTATTAATTATATGCATATTAATATTTAATGTACACGTGCAAATTTTGTTTACTTTCTGTATTAGAATATTAAAATATTATATTGTGTAAAATTATACATATATCCTAGAGCCAATTTTAATATTCATTAATATATGAATTTACTTATTTAGTGTGCAGTTAAATAAGTTAAATAAATAAATTTCAGATTATTGTAATAAAGTATTTTATGCTATACAATTATTGGTAAAAATAAAATAGTTATAATGGATATTTATATGATTAAACGAACTTACCTGTAAGTGAAGTTCTATTATAATTGTATAGAGCGCTTCTTCCGAGATGATCACTTGTAGTACTCCCGCTCCACGCCAGAGTTAGTCACGATTTTTAAAGATAGAAAAATTGGAACCTATCCCATGGGCGTAGGCTTTCGTTATATCATTCTTTTTCTACGTGCCTAGTTAGGCCACGTGTATCTTTTGTTATCTTATTACTTTCATAAAGTAATAGTGATAGAAATTTTAGTAACCAAGTTTAATCATGGAAGAAGCTCAAATAAGAGATTACGAGAAGAGAATAAGAAATCTGGAAAAATTAATGCAAGAAAATCATAGGAGAAGCCGTAAACGGAGGAGAGATACCTCTTTGAAATTCTGTCAAATAAAACTTAAATTCATACTCTTGATCAGTTTTATAAATTCCAAAAAATAAATAATTTTAATTAAAGTTCAGGTTAAACAATGAATTAAATGTATTTAACTGTATATTGAAATTATTCCATGCGACAATTAAATACTGAGAGAATAAAATGTAACCGTTTATGCAAATAAATTGATAGTATAATTAAATTATTAATACAAATATAACAAATATAACTCATTTAAAATAATTTTCTCCTTTTTAACAAATCAAATCGATTATGTAATAAATGTTATATACTTTACTTGATAGTTTTCATGATTTGAATTTCAGATTTACTAATACACGCAAATATAAGGGACAGTGAAATTGTTAAATTGGCCAGGAAGGTCCATCTAAATTTACATATTAGAAACTTAAACTTTATCAAATATTATTATAGAGAAATGTTTTAGAAACTAAAATAATATTTATATTTAAATAAATGATTTTAACTTACAAATATTGATACAGAGAAACTAACTATTTTACTGACAAACGTCATTAAGTTTTTTAAAAATATTATTAAAAAAATGATTTTTTAATATGATTATTTAATATTTTTAAATAATTTATTATCTAAAATTTGGTTCCGCTTGGTGTTATTAATTATTTACTTGAGAAATGAATTTCAGCTGGATTTAAAAATTATATAACTTAGGGGTATAAATATTTTAGTATCCGACTCAAAGGACCATCAAACGTAACAAAATACAAAAATAGCTTCACACGTAGATAGAATAAAATATTCATTTTAATTTAATAATCATTTAAAAATTATTATCATTATATTATTATTAACTTTTATCATATGAGTAATGTAATAATGGAAGAGAGTAATTTACCTGTTTTAATTCAACATGCGTGCTTAACCAACTATAAGTATGTACACTAATTCATTTATATATATATTTATATTAAAATTTTCATTTCAGTCATAAAAATGAAGAACAAAATAAAGTAAAATTTTAGTATTATTAATAATGACATACTATAATATTTATTATAAAAAATATAAATTTAAATACAATCAAAAACATTTGTAAAACATAGAATTTTAAGAAATTTAATTCTTGTTTTGTATTTTAAGTTTATATATATAAAGTCGCAGCAATTTAAGAGAGAAATAAACTATAGTTATATCAAGTAGAAAATCCTTTTTGTTATTTTAGTCACGATTTTTAGATTGAAAGATATATTAGGTTGCTTCAAAATTTATTAAAGACTGTTGCAGAATAAGATACGGTTGGTGGCCCCAGCAGATTTTTAGCATTTTTTTGCCTCGATCAGATGTTTTATGATTAAAAATAAGTTCCCAAGGGTCATCCCTACCCCCCCCCCCCTTCCCCACTTCTCCCTTGTTCGTTGAAAAAGGCTAAAAAGTATTATTAATGGACTTTCAATAAAAAATTAATATTTCTAGACTGAAAGATCTGATCAAAATGTGATTGGTCTCAAAATTTTTGTTTCAAAATAAATAAACCAAAAAAAAGTTTATAAAAAATTTTAACATTATTTTTGGCTTAATATCACCTAACATTGTAATATTTATATTTAAGAATTAGCTTTGATAAGGTATATAAGGAATTTCTTGTATTTATCTATAACATATATTTTTGAACGTTTATTTTTTTCATGAAATATGTAAAACGCATTAACTCTATAAAACGCATTAACTTACTTTTTGATGCAATTATTGATTATCTTTTACTCTAACTATAGAATTAGACTAGTTTGTTTTTTCTATCTGGGATTTATAAAGCACGAGCAGAATGTGAATTAATAAGTGAAAAAAATAATTTTTCTTAAGTTCCTACTATATTTAGACAACAACATCATTTCTGAAGCCCAGCATAGCACTAAAAACTTTTTTAAGCTTCTTTAAAAATAAGAAAAAAATGACTAATTTCAATGCCTTTTCCAACTAAATTTAAGAGGGTATAATCTAGTAATTTCCCCCTCTAAATCTGATTTTTTCAGTTATTTTAAGATTTTAACATGTTTTATAAAAGATAAAATCCATTCGCTTTTTAAGGTAGTAATCAACATTGTTAAATGAGACGAAAAAATCAATTTTCAGTGATTGATTGAAATAAATTGAAACTGCTTTGGATATATTTCAATTATATTACTTTCCTTATTATCAAGCGATAATTAATTTATTCAGATTCAAATTTATGCAATTTTAGTAGAAGTAACTAACACATTTTTGAACTCAATATAATGAAAAATCGTTACAACAGGGGTGTACAGTTACTACAAATTATACGGGTTATTATACGGGTCTTTTTTGTCAGGTCGGATTTCGCGTAAAGCCCAAAATTTCTCAAAAAAGTTCTGTAGTTACAATTTTGAATCGGAAGTTTCCTCGACTTTGCGAAACTTGAATCGAATAACCCAAAATTTTGAGTCTCCGACCCAACGTTCGGGTAACCGCACACCCGTAGTTAAAAACATACAAGAATTATCGTACATAAGTTATTTAAATACTCTTTCTAGGTCCTTGAACTACCTTGGAGCATTATTGCGTGAGATGTCCAATTCTAGGATAAATAATTAGCAGTATTACACAACTTTCTAAGCAAACTTTAAACTCAAATAGATGATATTAGAACAAAATTTTTGAATTGTATTTCTTTTTCTTGTAAACCAACCTAATATATAATATTATGTAACAAGTCGCGAGTAAGTTAAGCCACAAAATCTCTGCTTCAGTGTTCTAAGCATTTAAAATGTTTTATAAAATATAATAATTGGAGAGAATTGAACTTAACTATATTTCAAAGAATATATTATTATGTAGACAAGTATATGTTTTGAAACAATACTTACATTATTTTTAATTATTAAATTCTAAGTACTTACAGTATATAAAATAATAAAATAAAATTATTTTCAATATAAAATACGGTTCAGAAAATTTTGTTTTATGAATTTTATATTAAAATTATAAAATATTATTTAATAAACTTTTCACTCAAATATTAAATTAAGAAACTTCAAAATACCCGTGTAAAAATTTTGGGCAAAAAAAAAAACAATCAGTCTTTGAATATTAAGCTTCTTTGATCTTTATCAAATTCGCACGTTTTGTCCTCAAAATAGACCTAAAGAGTATTTTTAATAAGCGATTTTAATATAAGGGATCTTAAACCCTTAGTGTATATTTTTTGAAGATATTAGTAATAATAATTCTGAATGAATAATACATCTTGGAAAATAATTGTTTATCAATCAAAAACATTCTTGAAAAAAAAACTAATTTATCTTATAAAACTATAATCCAATTAAGCTAAACATATACATGTAAACTTGTATAATGCAACTTTTTTAATCACTATAAGTTTCAATCATTAACAGTATATATATAGGTAAATTTTAATCTACATTAAAAGCTGCATTAACTAAATTAGCCTCAGTCTATATCAACCAACAAACCAGCTAAACAACCAATTCAAGTAACTATACAATCTTTTTCTTTCTACATCATCTTTAATAAACTTTTGAAAAAAAAAAACTTTTTAATTTCTAAAGTTGTTTTTTTTTTTAAATTTAATGTTCTTTTTTGTTAATTATTATTATTTAAGAAGTACAAAGTAGGATAAGAAGAAGGATAGTAATTAAAGATAATTTAAAAATATAAAATAAATAAATATTTTTTTTTTAATTGACATATTAAAATTATATCATGAATAAAAATTTTTTTGTATGTACTAGGTGTTGTTTATTACTGCAGTATAATTCAAAAAAAATATAATAATAATAATAACAACAAAAATGAATAAATTTAACTGGCTTAAGGCCAAATGGAAATAGGATATTCAGTCAGTAAGAATTGCAGTAATTCATGAAGACGCTTTAAAGTTCTCATTAGATGATATCGAGGTCTTTAGAACATTTCACTTTACTTTACAGCCGTTTTTGTTCATTCAAACTTTATATATATATATATATATATATAGATATGTATGCTATGAAAAAAGAAAAAAAAATAAAATAGAGAAAAGAGGCTGTTTACGTCGTTGCAACTGAAAATGAGAACTTGAACAGTTGAAAGAAAATAAAAGGACAAAAGATATGAGTCGGGAGATGATGCTTTTCATTAGATTTTTATTATAAGTACTATAAGAACATTATTATTATTATTTTTATTATTATTTTGTATTATTACAGTTTGCCTTTTTGTGAGTGTGTGTGTGTGTGCTGTGAACAAATAAATAAATAAATAAATAAATATGAACAAATAAATACATAGTTGATACCGAAAAAAGGTATGATATACCTAATGTTTGTTGATTTAAAGGCAGCATTCGATAATGTATATAGAAAGCATTTATATGAAATGTTGATAGAGTAGGGAATAGAAGATCTAGTTATTAGAGTAATAAGTATTTATATTGAAACTAAAAATATTATAAAAGTGAATGAAGAATAAATTGAAAAATTTTGTACAAAAAGAGGGGTAAGGCAAGGATGATAATTAAGTGCAGACATGTTCAACATTTACCTTTGTGACTTGAACTGAAAAAACTTATAACCGGTTTGTGTAAACACAACCTAAATGCATGGAACATGTTTACTTCCAAATGAGGACTAGATATAATACAAATGTTTTTCAACATTACAATACAATTTTCTATTGTTGTAATTTGTAATTATCACCTTACTAGTTGTTAAGATTCTAAACCCAAACTATTTTGATTCCCTAAACCTGAATTATTATAAGTCCCTGAACCTGAATTATTCCAAGTCCCTAAATCGATATTATTCTAAGTCCATAAAACTGTATTATCCTAAGTCCTTAAGCCCAGATTTTTCAAAGTCTTTTAAAAGTATTTTATTTATTTATATATACTTCTCTAATTATTCTAGGTCTTATTTGACCCCCCCCCCTTAAATAGGACAAATTTGACCCCTCCCCCCTTAAAAAGGACAAATTTGACCCCCTCCCTTAAATAGGACAAATTTGACCCCCCCCCCCCTTAAAAAGGACAAATTTGACCCCCCCTTAAATAGGACAAATTTAACCCCCTCCCTTAAAAAGGACAAATTTGACCCCCCCCCCCCTTAATTTTCAAGTTCTGAAGTACCCCCTCCCTATAAACATGTTCCATGTTAAAAGTAAGTGAAGGAGGCATAGTAATGGGACAAAATAAACTATGGTCAATTAGTTATGCAGATGATATAGTTTTAATGTCTACAAATGAGGAAGGATTAAGAGATTTGATAAAGGTGTTTAAAAAATATTTAATTAAGAAGAAACTGTTATTGAATGCAGAGAAAACTAAAGTAATGGTAATAAAAAAATAGAAAAAGTAAAAATAGCAAATTCAAAAAAAGGATATGTTTGGATGATAAAGTAATTGGAGAAGTAGAGAAATTTAACTATCTAGGATATTTGCTGAGCAGTAATAATAATGACCATGAGCATGTCAAAAATCAAGCAGCCAAAGCAAGAACGCTACTTGGAAAAGTATGGGGAAAAGTACAAAGACTATTCAAGAATGACTGGAAACAAAGAGTGGCCTCATTTGATACTTTTATAAAGAGTATAGCAAGAGTATATTTTATGGAGTAGAAATTTTTGGATGGAAACAGTATGGATGTATTGAGGCACTTCAAAAGAAGTATATAAAATGGGTCCTTAAAGTAGAGAGAATAACTCCTGACTATAGAATAAGAAGTAAGACAAAAACTACAAAATGTGTTATGAAGCAAGGAGAAGAGCAGCAAGGTACAAAGAAAAATTAACAACGTTGAATGTAAATGATGTCAGACTGAAGACTTAGAAAAGACAACATCTACATGGGGAGTTTAATAAATATCAAGAAGAAAAAGATATGAATATAACAAATGAAAAAATACATGATTGGCTAAGGATGAGTGAAGTCGTAAGTGAAAAAATTAAAGATGTAGGGAAAACTAATACAAAAAATAAAGATTCACTGATAATAGAAAAATCTAGATATGCAAAGGACACAAAAGTAGTGCTGGCTAAAGATTGGAGTAGTGTTATAACAACTGAATATTTTGAAAAAGGATATAAAATACAAAAAATAGCAAAATATAGAACAGGAGGTGAATTTAGAGACAGTTAATACTGAAGAGATGAGAGGCAACGAAAATGCAGATTGTGTAAAAAATGTGAAGAAACTCCTAAACATCTATTTGAAGAATGTGAAGCTAACAGTGTTAAAAGTGACACTAAAAAAGTGCTAAGTAGGGACGGTAGTGGAATTGCGTTTATTTTAGGATTAGAATGGAAATTAAAAAAACTGAGAATGAGAAAAATAATGTTTAATATTGTTTAATATATGAAGAATTAAAAATCAAAGATCAATACTATAAACTTTAATAGTTGAAATTTAAAATTATAAAGTAAAAAGAATGTGAATTATTTTACGAAATATATTGTAAAAATTTTTTGTAAAATAAGTGCTTATAGCACAAATGTATAACTTAAGGTTCAATAATCTGATATACATGGCAAAAGTTTACTTATTTTAATTGTAAAAATTATGCACTATTTAGAGCTGAAATATTTTTATTGGGTAAATAATACGAATGTCTAATAAAATTCCTTACCACCTATCTCTCCAAATACAAGAACCAAAATGTTTTTTTTTTGTGATTTATTTTTGTCCAAACGTTTTAATCACGAAAAATTAAAAAAAATCTTGTTCCAAGAATCACTTTTCGGGATTAATATCGTCTTGAGCATAAAATAAAAAATTTTAAATTACATGTTTTTCCTTATTATTAGTATTAAGTTTTGAGTTTTAGATGGTTTTATTCTAATATCCAAAGTTTCAGTTTATAATTTAAAAATTTATAATAAGAAATAAAAGTGTCATATGAGCATCTTTATAAGTAACCGAACAAAATTGAAAAAGTTTGGAGTTGAATCAGGAATGTAGAGATTTGAGTTTAATTTTACCTTATTTTAATTTTTGGTTAGAACCAGAAAAAGAAACTTACTGGTGTTAACAGTTTCATTTGGATATTTTTTTCCCCCGGCTATTTTTTATTTTTTAATTATTAATAATATTGTTAAATTATTAATTCTTTTTATATTTTATTACAAACCAAACCTAAAAGAATTTTTTGTTACGCAAAAAAGATTTAATGTTTATTTAATTCTTTAGAGAGTAATTATTTTGAGGTTAATTCTTTTAAAAAGATTTATTTTTGTTTTAATTCTTTTTGAACAGAATAAAAACAAAAATAAATTTTTGTAAAAGAATTAATCTCAAAACAATTCCTCTCTAAATAATTAAAAAAACATTAAATTTTTTCTGCCTAACAAAAAACTATTATAGGTTTGGTGTGCATGTTTTCTAAATAAATTTTAAAAAAAATGAAAAAGAACAGTTTTTCCCATACGTCATCAAAGCTTTGGCATACATACGATACATAAAATTGAAAAGTACGCAGATAGGGACATACTCTGAGGTAAATCCATCATCAAACTAACCCTCAGAAAAACCATTAAAGTCCAATTAATTTCCTTTACATGCATTCCAAGGTATTAACACTTTCTCAAAATGCAATTCAGGTAAGTGAGTTTATCAAAGAGGCAAAGCAACTGGGTTATACGTGATTACTTGTCAGTAAATTGAAATATTCTAAAGCTTAGGTGTAATCAGCGTATCTTTTCAATAGTAAAAAATTAAATTAGTTACACAGATACTGTTTTGGAAAATAATTTTTAATAAAATACTTAGAAACCAAATATTTTTTGAATAGTTTTGAATATTTAATACGCCTATTATTTTTTGTTTAATTCCTTAATAAAAAAAAAAATCTATTGCTATTGCAAATAAATTTTTCAAACAATAATAATGCTCAACTATAAATATAGCTATATTTTTCAATGAAAAACTCTTTTGTATTAAAAAGAAGCTTGACAAGTATCGTAAAATGTTAATGCAGCAAAAAGTAAAAATATGAAATATATAAATTTTAATTATACATGAATGTTAATAATTAAAATAGCAATAATAATAATAATAATTTTTAATTGTCTTTTTCTTTTATAGTCACTCCATCGTTTGCAATAACGCGTATACCAGGCTTTGGTATTCCAATAGTCGAGGGTATGTCTGTCAGTTTAAAATGTGACGTGGACAGCAATCCATCAAGTACACCGATGTGGCAACGAGGTATTATATTTAATATTTTATTATTTTATTTAATTACTAGTGTTAGTTATAATGTTTCTAATGTTTATTGAGAGTGTAAAATTTAAAAATAAATCATTGAAAGTTGGAAATGCAAATAAATATCAATTTATATAAATGTAGCTTAAGAGTACTAAGTTTCAATGAATTTAATCAATAAAGTTAAAAGTAGTTTATGGTACACGGCTTAATTAATTTACTATGGTTAATTAACATTTATATGTGTGCTGTATGTACAAATGTGTATACTCGTGTTTTTATAAAATTTAGTTGGTTTTTAGTTTTGTACATGGTTTAAATTAAATTACACTTATAATGTTAACTAAGTTGTATTTGGTATTTAAAAAAGCTTTTTTAAATAACTACATGTTATGTATACACATGAACAGAGACTCGAGATAAAACCACTGCACCAGATCCATAGCTTTTTTTTCTCGTTGGACAATTTTAGGTCTTGTTTTTATATTTGTAAAAAGATTTAAAAAATTTTCGCCTTCTGTTAAAATTATGCGAGGTTTCAAGATTGGATTTTTTGGCTTTTAAGTTTTGAAAGCAAATAAAATTCAAGTATCTAAAAACTAAGGAATTTTAGTTCAGAGCCACCTTGTTTCAAAAATTCTTGTAAAAATAGCTAAAGATGAAAAAAAAAATTATACCAGTGATATTACCTTTACCTTCAACATAGATTTAAAACCCTACTTATTTTCAAGTCAGTTTTTTCCCTATTTAATTTTAGGCTCTTTACGTTCTCGAAAATGAATATAATAGGTTTTACCTAAAATGGCTTAGTTGACCACAACAAAGAATTGTGAGCTATTTTTTCTAGTTTTTTAGATATTTTTTTTGTGATGCTAGTGGTCTCATTTTCTTTGTTTCCATAAATAACATCTTATAAGAAAAAAAATTTTATAAAATTTTAAATTTGGATATGCCACCGTTCAGTGCCTAAAATGGGCACAGTAGATTTACAGAGTTGAAAAGGCCAATAAGAATAAAAAACTAGACCCTTTTCCAGTCAATTCGAGAAAACCAAAATCTTTTTAAGTTGCCATCATTTTTGGACAGAGGGGGGTGGCCGGCTTGAAAAATAATCGCCCATATGTATATTATTTGTAAATTTATTATGAATGATCTTTGCTAACAAGTACATTATGTTATAATACATTAACATAAATAATATATTACCTTTTATATGTAATATTTCTTAAATATCAAAGGAAATGTTATTTTTTATCTAATTTTAGTTTTATTTTTTTTCAAAACATATAAATTTAGAAATACAACATTAACCTACTTTTTTTAAAATACAAGATTTAATAATGCAAAATATGTTACGGTTCTATATATTTTATCGGTGAAAAACGGGTACTTGATCAAAATAATACAAGTACATTATAACAATAAATATATCACCAAATTCACACTTAGCCCATATCCTATTAAAATACATCAAATTCAAGTATATTCAAAATTTATGATATAATATTAAATAGTAGTAGTGGTAGTTATCCTAAATCACTATCTTGTTACAGACAATGGTCCCCTTCCTGTTGAACAAAGTGATGATGGATGGATGAATTTTACAAAGATCAATCGACATGACAGTGGATGGTACAAATGTTATACTAGGCATATGCTTGGTATTTTTAGTAGTATTGGTTATTTTTTAAATGTTAGATGTAAGTAAAAAATTATTTATTTCTGTTCTATATAAACTAAAAACATTTCAATTCATAAAACATATTATCCAAACCACTAAATAATAATGAAATTTCGTTATATGCGGGAAATAACTAATCTAAAATCTAGTAATCCATAAAATCGATTATATATTTTATAGCGTGGATTCTATGCATACAGTGTGTTAATTAGAATTTTAGCATCTCTCTTTTCCTATATATGTATAAACTCAAGATATATAAACATAAAATAAATGACACATAACCTATAATAATAATGACAATTTTTTGTATTTTTATCTTGAATTAAATTCAAATATAAATTTTAAAAATATTTTATTACGTTCACCGAGAGAAAATTAATATTAGCAATTTAGTTTGAATTTTCATATTCTATCTAGATATTATATAAGAGAGGTTTTAGTAATTTCCGGTTGTCTCACTAACTTCCCTTTTCGACAAATGATTGTGGTTATATATACTAAAACTCAAATTCATGTCAGCCAATGACGTACGATACTTATATATAATTTATCAACAGTTTAAATTATTACAATTATTTCTACGTTAGTATCAAATAAATTATAATAACCTAGTTTTTTTTTTATATTTTTTAAAACTTCGTTAAAAGTTATTTCATAAGCAAATCAGACCTCAGAGCGAATCAACACTTTGTGCTGTTATAATTTTTTCAAATATTTCATTTGCACAAAAGAACATTAAAAAAGCTTTATAGAGAAATATGAACTGCTTGAATAAAATATTTATTATAATGACATGAAATATGAACTGCTTAAATAAATTATTTATTTTAATCACATGATTATGTTATTACAACATCATTACATTATGTATTTTAAAAGCCATTTATCCTAAAACACCTTGTTCGTACATAAATAAAATAATTTGCCATAAAATATTCAACAAAAAAAAAACGAACTAGAATAAGAAGAAGTAGAAAAAGGCAAAGAAAAATTTTTATATAATGCCATAAGATAAAAAGTGTCAAATGTAAAAAATCATGACAAATTCATATAACTGTCAAGAGAAAAAAAAAAAGTAAGAAAAAAGAATGACACGAACATTTCTTCAAGTTTTCCTTATAAAATTTTTTCTTTTCTATATGCCATATTATAACGTATTCACTAACATGATACGTACTGCCAGAAGTTTATCCGCAGTACGTGACTCTGCTTCTGATCTTAAGGTATCAATAGTTTACTAAAGAAAAGAATCGAACCAATGCGGTGTAGAATAATTTATCCTGGACTTCATTGCATTTTAAATTAGATTTTTCTTATTTTATTTTTTTTTTCATACCATGCTATGCTTCTTTATAAATATAAAATCACTGAAAAACAACTTTTTTTTTCAATAAATACAGTTTTTATAAGCTATAATATATTCCAAATTAAATATATTTTATTGAATTTTAAAAAAAATAAGTGCTTCGAGAAGAAAAAATTTTATTTTAATACTCGAAAAAAAAAACAGAAAATTTTTGTTTACAAAAATTATTATTCCAATGGATTTTTATCGATAAATTTATCTTTATAATGAGTGAGTGAGTAGATACGTAAACTAAATCATAGAACCTAAATTTTTAGTTCTATGCATTCTTTGTTTCAGTTACGACAATAAGAATAATATTCAGTATAACCGGTATTATTATTATGATTCAAGCTTAGTGGCTTGATTAATTTATTTTCTAAAATTATTATAAATCTTATTATAAATTAAAGTAATTTCATTACCAATATTCAAAATAAAGTAATTCTGGGGAATAGGGGGCTTGCGTGGGTAAAAATTTTGATTATATTTTTGCATAATCTGAAACTATACACAAAAAATAAAATATACCAGCATTGCATTTTTTTTTTTTTAAATTATGAAAATTAACGAGCTTATAAAGGTTTTAAAAATCAGAAGTTCGTCAGAGATGTGATTTCACAATGTGTGACGTTATCACTTTTTTAGTTTTCATTTTTCTGAAAAACAAAAAATACGTTTCTAATATTTCTAAATTCAGTCAGGGTTAAAAGCCACTATAAATTCTATTACATAAAAATTGATGGGCTATCTGGGCCACCATCTTGTCGACAGCATAAAGACTAATCGAATTGTTTACAAATTTGAATTTTTCTATTTTATTTATATTTCTTTGATATTTCTGTAATAAATCTATAAGTGGAAATTATAATAGTCTAGTTTCAGTAAAATTTACTAACTTTTTGGTTATATTTACCAATATTTTTTAATCTCTGTTTACTAATATCGTTGAGGTTAATTTTGCTATTCTTTTTTTTGCGTATAAATCTTTTTTTTTTCTACTGATTAAAATAGATATTTTGCCTTTAAGCAAAGTATCGAATTTCTCAGTGCTTCAGTTTAGGGAAAGTTTGGATAAAAAAAACTCCAAAGTATGTGCAGAAGATTCTGGACCTAGATTACAGAATTGTTAATAAAAATAAAAGGTAGACTAAATTGTCAATTATAATTATTTTGAAAAACCTCTATTTATTTATTCACTCACTCAAATATGCCAAGAATATTATTTCCATTTCAGTACTTTTGAATAATTTATTTTTCTGATTGTCAGCTTTATTTAGTATTCAAGCTTGACCGAAAATAATTGATTTTAAATTAATAATAAACTCTTCAAAAAATAATTCTATAAAATTAAATGATAAATAGCATAAATTAAATATTAATTGCTCGATGCTTATTCTGTTAAGCAAGTAAAATTAAGAGTCAGTTATATTCCCTTTAAATAAATTAACAAGGTAGAATATATAATTAAAAATACTTGTCAATAAACTTCTCTTTGTGTTTCTCTTAATTTAATACAAATATTTTATGTAATGAATTTCACTTTATTTCTACCATTCTCAATCAAGATTCATTATTCATTCTATAAATATACATAATTAAATAAAAATTATTCTTTATTTAATGCAAATGTTTTTTTAACCTAATTAATATTATTTAAATTAATTAAATAACTAGTGCGAAAAAGTGCATGCATATATTAGACGACCAATTAAGAAAAAAATTCTTTATTTCTTATTGCCATGGGTGAAATAGTATATTTACGACTCGAGTCCAGGAAAGTAAAGAATGGCCCAAATCGCACGCAAATAAAGAGGCGAAGCCGAGGATGGTAAACTGCGATTTGGGTCATTCTTTATTTATGGACAAGGGCTGAATAAAATTTTTCTGCGTCTGTTGCGAGAAAACACGTCTTTGTACATAGCGTCTGGGAAATACGTGCTTTCTGGACGTAGACCAGAAAAAACTTTTTATACTCTGAAAAATATGATACTATTTTCTAAACTTTAAAGTACGGTAAGAATCCTTTAATTCGGCATGGTCGGGATCGAGGCTCATTCCAAACTAAGAGATTTTTCTTAAAGTAAATAAATTTAAAGTAAATATACTAAAACTGTTTTAAATATAATAACACTAAGATTCTCCCCAAAGAACTACGATGCCTATTTATCCTCTTTGTTTTGTTATCATTGCAAGTCTCTAGAACTCTTTCCTTTACAATTATTTTAACCTCTCAAGTTTCCAAAAATATTCTCTCAAGGCACCTATGCCTTTTGGCATGATTAATTATTTTGTAACTCATGCACTTGTAATTATGTAAGATAAATATCAAATATCAAAATAATTCAAGTCTTGTGGCTACAATATCAAGTAACTCTTTTTTAGATTTGCTTTCAAAAACAATAGAATTGGAAAAATTAAAAAAAAATTTTCTTGCTATCAGTCCCAAATTGGTTCAATTTCTAAAAAAAATCTTAAACTTTTTTAGCGACAAATTTTTAGTTTCCTATTTAAAAAAAATTCAATTCAGGTTTAAAAAAATCATAAATTTTTATTTATTGGTTTTAAATTTAAGTTATGATGAAATTTTTATATTAAAAATAAAATATAACAAATGTTAAAAATTAAAAATTTCAAGCCTTCCCATAATGTTTTACAATTTAATATTAAAAATTTTTAATCTAAAATGATATATAAATCATGTTTGCAAATTTATCATATTTAATTATGATATATCAGTATATTATTTATTTTTTTTAAATGTTTTAATTTAAAAGCTTTTCATTTATCACTTCGTAAGTCTGGCATTTTGCCATTAAAACCACGTAAAATTATAGAATATACACTATGAATTGAAATGTTTTTTTTATTTTTATTTATTTATTTTTTTTTTAAATAAAATAAAAAAATTGAATTATATTTAATATACATAGTAAAATGTCAATATTTTTGTGTATGAAGAGAAAAAATAAATAATAGATTCTTTTGCAAAAAGGAAATATCATATATTGTATAAATAATTGTATTGATATCACAAACAGACAATCTGGACATAAACACGGAAGCCGAAGCATTGAATGGTGAAAATGTAGAATCAAGAAAAATGGAAGTACAAATAGGTGGTGCTGTTACACTTGAATGCGATGGTGGTTGTTGGAGTCATGGACCGAATATGGACCCAGCTGGTGGCCCTGGTAGTTTACATTTAAGTAAAGTTATTTATCAAGAAGCTGGTGAATATCGCTGTATATCGCCGGATAAAAATATGCAAGATACCTGGAGGTTACAGTTACCTTATTACGTCAAAGTTATAGGTAAGCTAAAATAAATTTATAAATTTTATTTTTAAAAGCAAAAAATAAAAAAACGAAATTCCGTGCAAAAAAGGTATTATTATTTTATAAAAGATATATATTTTAAAATAAAAAGTTAAAGATATATCCAATATATATCGGTTTTTCAATACTCTTTGGTAGACCATTATCACTTCGATTCAAGTATAATAGTGTACTATATAAAGTACTTTACTATTCTCTACTTTTACTTTAAGTAAAATGTCTATGTTCTACTACTATAAATGCTGAGACAGCACATTATTTACAGGACAGAAAATTTCGAGCATTTGTAAAAGGTATTAATGGTAGTTTTAAGAAAATTCAACTCCAGAAAATTCGATACTTTACTTATACTTAAAAATTGGTTCATTCGATATATAAGGTAACTGTACAAGCAGTCGAGCACTTAAGCTCAAGTTGAACTTTAGATTAATTTAAATGTTTGTAAATAGGGTAGTGCACTGAGATTTTTTGATATTAAAAATATTGTTTTTAAAATATTTGACGCATAAGCAATTTTTCATGAAACTGACCTATAAGCAAGGTAATAGTCGGGATTTTAAAAAAACTGATTCGACTGAGATCAGTATATAAAAAACTTATAACCGGTTTGTGTAAACACAACCTAAATGCATGGAATATGTTTACTTCCAGATGAGGACTAGGTATAATACAAATGTTACTCAACATTATAATACAATTTTCTATTTTTATAATTTGTAATTATCACCTCACTAGCTGTTAAGATTCTAAACCCAAACTATTTTGATACCCTAAATCTGAATTATTCTAAGTCCCTAAGCCCAGATTTTTCAAAGACTTTTAAAAGTATTTTATTTATTTATATATACTTACCTAATTATTCTAAGTCTTATTTGACCCCCCCCCCCCTTAAATAGAACAAATTTGACCCCCCCCCCTTAATTTTCAAGTTCTGAAGTACCCCCTCTCTATAAACATGTCCCATGTTAAAATATGAAACCATGGCTAGTTTATCGTTTCTAAGTTCAATGCATTCAAAATAGCAGCTGTTTTTTGATTTTCAAAAATGTTCAAATTTGCAACTAAAATCTGGCAACGAGCTAAATTTTAGGTTTTAATTTTTTTTACGGTATAACTAAAGAGCTAAATAGTGTCGTACTGAGGAGCTTCACACTAATTGAATCTTAAGTCCCATTTGAGCCCCCCCCTTTCAGATTTTCAGGTTAATCTTTCCCTATAAACATGTTCCATGTTATTATTTTTAATTAAAAAAGACAGAGTAATTACTAATTAAAGTACAGTTCATGGAACATAATGTTAAAAGTAAGAAAAGAATTTTTTCCGTGTATTTTATTTATTTGATAAGAATTTAATTTTGGTAGAAAATAAAGTTTTAACGATAAAGTTGATTCTATTTTTTACTATCCTAATTTTCGCTTGAATTTAATGACTAAATAAACCACAGGGGGCTTTAAATATCTATTAACAAAATCCCAGAATAGAAAACCTTTATATGGATTATTTAACTTTTAAAAAAAAAATACATATATTGGTTGATTTAAAAAAATCACTAAAGCAGAATTTTGTTCATTTGTATATTTATTATCTTTGATAGTTTTTCGTTTTTCAAAAATTATTTTTCATATGTTATTTAGTTGATGGAGCTTCAAAAATCTCAAATATCTTAAAACTAATGCAATTTATGGGAGTCTGATTTTATTAGTATTTGGTAAATAAATAAACCTCTTTCAATGATTAGGTTTATAAAATGGACATCTAAACATTAATTTTGGGAAAAGGTTGAAAAACCATGTATGCAACTTGTAAAATACCTAAGTAAAATAAATAAAATTTGCACAGTCTGGTTAATTTTGTGCACTTCAAAAAAATTAAAATATTTCAAAACAAACCGATTTGAACAATCCAAAATGAAATTGGTTTTGAAAAATTAGTGAATTATATCTTTAAAATTTGTAAAATAAAAAATCCTAATTTATTTTTTTGAAAATTCATGGAAGCAGTTGTCTGTTGATAATTTTTGTTTTTTTCGTAATATTTTACCATTTTTTTGCAAAGTATGTATTTTTTTGTGTTGTCAATTTATAGGATTTATTCTTCATACTGTAGAAATATTCAATAATACATATTTTTTTATTTATATAAGAAAATATGCCAGACTATCATACAAATTTTCGAATACACTACAAAGCTTTTATTTAAAAAAAATTGGAAAACTTTTTTTTGCTTTATCATATACATTAGTCTGGCACTTATTTTAAAAAGTTGTTTGGATTATTGATTACCGGGTTTACAAGTAGCCAATTGCAAAAAAAAAAAGATTTTCAGAGTTGTTGGCCTAGAGATGGTAGGAGAATTTTAAGGTTTAAGTGGCAAGGCTGCATAAAGTTGTGATGTAATATAAACTACTCTTCAAAGATATAATTCGCACTTTGTAATTATAACATAACGTTGCCATACTTCATGATTTATTGGTTTTTTGATAATTAAATAAAAACTAAGCAGTCACTCCCCTCCAAATTAATTCTGCCAGCTTATCTTTGTAAATTTTATAAAAAGAAAAAAAATTTTTTTTCAATAGTATATTTAAAAGCCGAGTTATAAAGCTTTTCTATTTTCCATAAAAGCCTGAAGAAAATTTTTACTTTTAGGCTAACATAAAAACTAAGCAGCAAAAATTCGCCAGATTTTACGGGGTGGTTTTAGGTAGTAAATACTTAAATCTGGCAAATTTTTTGAAAAATCGTAAATTTTTTTCAGTCCCTAGGCAGCGTCCTAAATTACTGCCACCAAAGACGTGAAAGTAACGCTGTTTCTAATGGAACTCAAAATTAACTCCAGAAGAACTCGTGTGGAGTGATTAAACGCACTATTTGGCAGCTAATTTTACCCTTTAATTGAAAATAAAATTTTTTTAACTAACTGCAAGACTAATATTTACATTTATTATACATATGTGTATATACATGTAAAATAAAATATTTGAAAATCACGTATACGCGCACGCAGAGAAAAGCAGTAAAAAAAATATCTACTATTGGATCATCCGTTTGTTTTTCCGGTACATAAATTTGAAAAGATTTTTATTCTTGTGTATATCATTTTAATACACATACTCATATATTTGCATAGTTTAATATTTTTCTTTATAAACGTAAACAAGTTTAAGAAAAGTAAAATATAAAATAATTTTCCACTTAAATTCATCGTAAAATTGATTTCCCATAGGTATTTATAAATAAATAGAATATTTTCAAATAAGAAAATATAAAACGTTTTTAAATTTAATTTTATCTTATCCTTATGGTAATTCTTTTTTCTCTCTCAATGAACATATAAATAATATTCATCCATTAAAATTATAGTAAGAATAAACAAGCAACAGGTTATCGCATTATCTCAAGATTTTATCCAATAAGCAAAAATTTATTCAATACAAGTTAAATCTTACTCTGGAAAAATTGGCTAAAATTTATTTTCTATATTTTGCACTATTATTTTATAATAGATGGTTTGCGTTTTAAAAGTTTATTGGAAAATGGTAAATTAAAGTCCTTGTAAACTATAACAAATTGCATTCGCAAATTCATATTATTATATTCACTCACTTAAATATAAGTTTATAAGACTATTCGCTTTATATTTTACGACGATGACGTTGATGAGAAAGTAAGCGATCCGGGATTCTCGGGTAATAGAAAGTGGTTTCCCTTCCAGGAGATTCTCTAAAAAATTAAAAAATATGGTTTTCCAAACTACCAGAATTAAGTTTAAGGATGGTACATTTTTTTTTATGCTCAAAAAACCGATTTTCAAAAAATTCATAATTTTATTTTGAAAAGTATTGGAATTTTAAGTTTTAAGTATTATCTGTTTACGGGTCGGAGAAATTAAATAAAATCTAAAAAAATTCCCGAAAAACGGGTTTTTTAATAGAATCATTCGTTATGAATCTGAATATTCAAGTCACCTTAATTAAAATAAGATAATTTTACCTTGTTTTTAATCCGTCTTGAGAGTGACTTCGTTATTAAAATATTTTACACTACGCGTTTCAGAATATTGTATTCCATCATCAGGTGTATTATTTTGTCAGATGTTTAAAAAATATAAATCTTAAAGTTTCTAAAAATAATTAATTACACTAAACTTGCATGTTCTTTTTCTTTTCATTTATTGAAATATACCGTATATTACACTTATTATCACAATTATTATGCATATTTTATTATTATTTTGCACTGCTTCTATTTATTTTATTAAGTATTTTACGAAATTTAATTTTAATTTTTGTTATTTATTGAACGAGATCGGGTTTTTTAAGTTCTTGGGAGCCTCTTGTAGCCTGGAGGTATAAATTCAACGGCAATCCGTGAGTTATTTGATAACATTTTGGATTCTACTAAGTTTAGGTTTGGTTCTGGGGGCCAAATCACTGTATTTATCCAGAAGTAGCCTTTACTATCCTGATTTTTGTCATATGCACCAAAGTAATAAGTTCACCTTGCCAAAAAATTAATATAAATTTTCTATCCCTTGTTTCAGAATGTACAATTAACTAACTTTGATTCAGATTTCTCAAATTTAAAATATCATGATTAAAAAATAAAATAATTTTTTGATTAATTTAAAAAAAAAATATATTTTAAACGTTTCATTTTAATAAGATTAAGCATAATAAATTTTCATTGAAAGCTTAAATATATAAAAAAAAATTATGCAATTATAAGATAACGTCAACTTAAATAAAATTGCTGATTTTATTGAATTTTTCATATTCTGAAATAATAAGTTTTTAGAAAATTGAATTCATTTAATAAACTACTAATATTTTTTTATTACTCATTTTAGTAAAACTTTATTATTTTCTACGTACAATATTTTTTTATTTGAAAATAATTAATCGATACATCAAATCTGCTTCAAGATGTTGAACAAAACTTGATGTATTAAAATTGGTTATTTAAAGATTTTCTTTATTAGCTTGAGTAGGTAAAAATTGATTAACTGGAAAACAATGTATTCAAAGCAGAAAATTGAGGGGGTCAAAAAATAAATTCAGTTTATTCCGAAATAAAATTTGAGTTTTCTGATTAAAAATGCAAGTACTATTAAAAACTTATACACGAGCTTATTTAAAAAAAAATAAATAAACATAATTTTAAATTAACCTATTAACGTTTGCAATTTAATATCCTTTGTAATTCAGTTTTCTAAAACGAAATTTTTACTTATATTATCTTAGAGACACAGATTAGCATCATCAATAATTATAAAGCAAATTGGTATTAAAAACATAATGGAATAGCAAAAGAGGACGGAAAGAAAATATATCATTTTTCAACTCATTGCCTTTTGGTAATCAAATTTCATTTTTTTTCTAGAGATCATCATTGATTACTTAATACTTGTAAAATACACTTGAAAATGTAACTAAATTTTTTTTATTTAAAAATTGTTGAATTAATGTGAACTCCAAAAACTTCCGTATGAATTATCAGTTACAGATATTTGACAGTAAATTATTTAAATTTACAGCTTGAATAATTTTTTACTTTTTTTTTAGAATAACATTTTTTTTTATACAGATACTTTTCATAAGTAAAAAATCTTTTATTTTTATTAACAATAAAAGAAATTTTTTTTAAATTCTACATACTTTATGAAAAAAAACCTTTTTTAAAACCTTCAAATTATGGATCAAAAAACACGAATATAAGTCTAATAAAAAAATAAAGAAATTAGAAAAAAAAAACTAAAATGAATAATTTAACTAAAGATAAAAAAAAATAAAAGAATATAAATTACTTTTTATTTCGTTAACTTTGATCTTTTAAGTGAATATTTTAATTGGTACTCTTGGACATTTGCTTTTTATATTGAAAAAAAAATATTATTTTACTAATTAAAGCTTCTTTTTTCAAATAATAAATTTTAATTGACAAAGTTATTCTTTTGATATAAGAAAAAATAGGACTTTTAAATATTGAAAATTATTACTTTTTTAATAAACTAAAACAATCGTTAATAGTGCTTCTTATAATAAAATATCTTCAAATACAATACAAGTTGAATCTTTTATTTTTTTATTTTTTTCAATAATAATATAACAAATTTTTTAATTTACTTTTATTTTTTTTTCTTGTAATATAAACTTTTTATAAAATAGAGATTTTTTTTTAGATTAAGAAATTTTAAGTTATATTTAGATAAGTTTTTTATATTCTCTTAGTGTGCTGAAAGTTTACAAGTTTAAACTAAAAAGTACTTTTTCTTATACTATATGCACAAGTAAAGTGATTTGAATTGCTCTCTTTTCTCATATCATCATCACTACAACTGCTTATATTAAAGTAAGGTTATGTATTTGTGTTTTTTTTTTATTCAAATTAAAATTTTTATGAAATAGAATTTGGGTTTCAATGCAGTTGTATGCACGAACAAGCACAGCGAGCGAGTGCAGATAGCATTAAAAGTAAAATTTCTATGCATTTTCCTGTTGTTCAATACATAGTCTTTAATTAAATTTGAAAAAAAAATTGCCTGAAAGTAGAAAGTAGATCTTATTTGCAGCGTGCGTTGAAAATTAATTTAATATTTTATATACATTAAGAGAGATTCTGTGTGCCCTGGGACAAAAATGGACTGAAGGATTGCGCAAATCGGTCAAAGCTATTTTTTATTGTAAAAAGCAAGTTAAAATGAGCCCTCCTATCTACTTTAGCATTCAATTCTTGATTTTTGGAACCATTTGTCTCTTTGACCTTTTTTGTAAATTTTCCCATACTTTTATTATTATTATTGCTACTAGCTTATTTTACTTTTACCTTTTAGATACTCATACAGAATTTTCCGTAAAATTACGATTTTTTGATAAAAATTTGTTGTAGAACAATCAAGCCTATCAAGAAGGAAATCGACCCTGCCATTTAAGCTCAAATACGAAACTGTAAATCATTATTTTATTGGACAAGCCCAATCCAAATTAACTTTTTGACCCTGATAATTGTATTCTACTGGAAAAGAAAAATATGTTTCACAACGTTTACCAAAGTAGGCCAAAAACATAAGAATGGCTGCCAAAAAGCAAGGATTTGATCTTGAAAGCTGAAAGCGACCAAGACTACTTATTTTTAGTTGTACTATCAAAATAATAAAATTCTGACCGTTTTTCTCGACCTTTTAATCCGACTTAGCGTGAAATCTCTCATATTGTAATTTTTACATTACTTTGTTTTTCATGAATTCAACGAGCACAAATCTTTTCTTGTTATTAAGATATAAAGTAATATTGGCGATTTAATGCCCTTAAAAAAAAAAGTATATTAAGCATAAAAAGCATAAAATTTTCGTCACCACAAAATGAGAAATTAAAAACTTTTATTATTTCAGTTTATTTTTAAGTAGTAAAAGTAAAGCATTAGTCAGACATAAAGTTATTTGTATTTTAGTATCTATATCTTTTTTATGATTTCTTTACTGAGCTTTAAATATTAAACTAATATAAAATGGTGTATAAGGCATAATTTAATAGTTTTTATATGTGTTTATTAACCAATATGTATAAACTAATAATTGATAATTAATTTTTTGTTGCATGTAGGATTACACTCATTATGTAATTGCATAATTTATTTTTATAGTAATATTTTAAAAAAATCAGATTTATTGTTCAAAAATATTTTCACACTGTTTAGGGTTATAAAAATACGCAAGCACATACGTAGGTATCTTCACAAGCATATTTACAATTAACCTAAATCTGTGTTTTTTTTAATTTTCCAGTAAGTTGAGAATGCACTCGTGTATTTAAATTTTTATACTGTGTGATAAGAAATTGTTGTAAATTAGATTTACTTAAATATTCTTAAGTAATTAAAACGAATAATGAGGGTGTAAATATTCAGAGTCAAAAAAAAAAAATTTATTTTCCAAAATACTAAATAATTTGCAAGGAATTAAAATATTTGACAATTATTAATATCCAAAGAGAATAATAATAATGAAAAATAATGTAAAATTATGTAATTATTATTATTATTATAACGTCAAAGGTATTATATAAACAACGAAAAGGAGATAAACGAAGGCAATCCAGGAAAATTATATGGTCGGATATCATTAGATTATATAACGTAAAACTTGCTTGTCTATCCATCTGAATATAATTTAATTTTACGTTTATACATCCTTTTTGGTATAATAATATAAAGTGGACACTGTCCTCTGTAGTTTAAGTATCCTACAGTAATAATGATAATAATTATAATGAGAGAAAAGATTATTTTTTTAAAATATTAAGAAAATTATAATTTGTATCTTTAATTTTTCATTATTTTATTTTTAAATGGAATTTTACTATTTTTAAAAATTTAAATAATTAATTTATGATTAAAAATAGATTTAAGATATAAACGAAATTTTATTTTATTATCTTTACCTTGTTATATCCGTATATAAATAAATGTCTATTTTAATTACGTAATTTAAAAATATCTTTATAAAATACGCTCTATTTTACGTAATACTTAATAAATTGTTAAGGCAGGTTTTTTTTTATAGAAAAATATAAAAGAGCATTATGTAATAAAAGTAATTGAAATTTGATTTATTTTACTTTGATGATATGAAAAAAATAAATAAATATAATACTTTTAATGTATAAATACCCTATTATGTAAAGTACCGATCCAATTATAACCAAAAAGTAAATTTAAATTTCAAATTTTAACAAAGCGTAAAAATACTGCTTTCGATATTTTTACTTCGATCGCTTTGCATAATCAACAAGTACAAACAAGGGGAGTTTACTACATTTGGAAAACTAAATTAAACCAAATGGTTATGGGTCGGTTCATTATGTTGAAAAAATATGCCAACCACCCTCTGTTTATGCCCATGGACCTTCTGGGTCCAGAAAAGCAGGACTCAATGTTATTAAATAGGGTTTTTTGGTAATTTTTAATATAATGCTGCAACTTCGCAAGTTAACCAAAATACATTCGTTTTCTCTCATTTAATTTGTGTATAAGTGTCAAAGAGTACGTAAGAATTGGTGCCGAATCGAAAAAGCGTGGCATTAAAATTTGTCAATAGTCTCAATTTTTGTTAAAAATTTTTAAATATTTTATCACGTTCAAAAACACTAAAAATTAAATATCTCAAAAACTACGATAACTGATCAAAAAATCTATGGCCCATGTTACCCGCAGACTTTTTTTTCTATATTTTGACGCCGGTTTCATGTCAAATGGTTAGGCGGTTCTTGAGTCATTAGGGTACAAACAAACAAACAAACAGACAAATAAATTTTTAAATAAGATAACATATATCATAATTTTTTAATAAAATAATAACCAAAGTCAAACAGGTGGTAACTTTATTTGATAAAAAATCCATACTCATACGGAAGAGTAATTTGGCAAAGTTAAAAAAAAAGTTACTGAGACTTTTAATAATCAATATTTTACTTTCATCATGCAAAAAAATGTAGAATATCAAAGAAAAAACTAATGAAGTGATTTTAGAAAAGTTTTAAAAGAAAAATTAAAAATACTATAAACTGATCAAGTACCAAACTTCAACCGATAGTTTAAAATAAAAAAAGAAAGTAATTTAAAGATTTTAAAGTTAAATAAAAATAATAAAACCTTAGATTTTAATAAAAATTTAGAGAAAGTTTTAAAGTCACTAAAAATTCAAAGAACGTAAATGCAATAAAAAGTTTATTACAATAAAAAACAATTGATAAAAAATTTTTAATATATATTTTAAATTCTATCTCAAAAAGGGAAAAAAAATAAAAAACTATTTTTTTATCAAAAAGAGTCATCTTCTTTATATAAAAAAAGAAAATGTCCAAAAGCTTCAAACTTGACACATGAAACTACGATATAACGGTTATATAACGACAAGTTTTGCAACTAAACTTTTTTTTTCTCTTGAAAAAGTATTGTTACTTACGTACACACACACAGAAACATAAAAAGTATCGATGGTAATACTCTTATAAAAAAACATTGCTATTTTCTTTATATACATTATAGCTGAGTCTACTCAGTCGTTTTTTTTTTACAATCGTTCGTATCGTTTGAGGAATAAATCGTTCACATGGGACTACAGTAAAGTTTTTAACGAAAAATTCAACAGACAGTCAATGGTATTATTCTAAAATATAAAAATAAGATTCAAGAAAACCAACGTTAATTTTATTTTTTTTGTACTTTACACTTGATTCCATTTATATTTTAAATAAAAAATTATAGTAACCAGATTTTCTTTTTATTCGTGATTTAAGTTTTCTTTCAAAATTTTGAATAACAATCAATTAATTATGATATTGTTAAAAAAAAAAATGTGTGTATAAAAATTTGATAAATTTGTTGATTTTGGCTATTCTTGGCAGTATGAAAAGGATCATTTTCACGTATCTATCTATTTTGGCTAAAAGTCAATTTTTCAAGAAAAAGTGCACATTGTGCACAACTATAAACCATGACTCGATTAAAAAAAAAGAAAAATAATAAAAGTAAAATCCAGAAAACTCAATAAATCTTTTGAAAGCTTTTGCGTTATGAATCAATTTTCAATCAGAATAGGATTTTCTTTTTTTTTTTACTTTTCAATTTTATTTACAATGAATAGAGAAAAATGAATAAGCTAAAATACTTTAAAAAATAGCCTGCTAAAACTCTGATTATTATTAAAGAATTTAAAAAAAAAATTAAATTAGTATATCTTTATAATATAATATAGGAATTTAAAAATTTATTAACCAAGAGTCAACTAACAAAATTATATAAAATTATTGTCAAAATGAATAAAAAAGTCTGCGGGTGTTATTAGCTATTAATTTTTCACACAGCTAATAATATTTTATGAAAAAAGTGATATAAATTTGTATTACACCAAATGTGAAGTTTTACAGGCTTCTGTTACTTTAATATTTTTAAAGGGGATTTGCTTCCTTAGACCACCCATTTTTGGAGTCTATCAAAAAATATGTATAATTGTATATATATATTATATATGTATCTACGTATGTTTTTGTCCTTTTAAAAAAACAAATATCGTTTTTAATCAATTTCTCTGATCTAACCGATAATTTTTTTTTTTAATTTTTATTCGAAAATTTTTTGCATTAGAAAATAAAAAAACAACATTTTTTTCTTTTTGGACGTAGTACCTAATTTTTTTCACGGGATTTCTAGCTTTAAGAAATTCATTATAATTTTTTTTCTTAATTGCACTGATTTTCCATATATTATTATTTAATTTCTGTCGTATTATTATATCCGACCAAAAATAATATCATTTTATATAAAAAATAGATGCGGTAACCATATTTCATACACATTATTTTTGCATATATGTTTTTGTGGTAATCTTTTATAATTTAAAATAATGCAATCATGTTTTGGTCTTATACATACATCGCATCGAAGTTTATTTTATAAAATACACGGTCAGGCTGCTTTTCTTGAAATTTCAAGCAAAGCAGCCTGGCCATGTATAATAATATTCTTAATTTCTTATACCCTTTCCAAGACCTAGAAGATTTTACTGATTTTACTCAGAATTTCTTTTAAGATGTTTTAGTTTTTTTTCAAACATTTTTAAAAATTATATTTAAAAAAACACTGAAAATTGAATAACTTAATAATTATTCTAACTGCTTGTAAGTGGAAAAATATGACTTATGTCAACCGTAAAATTTTTTTCTTTATTTTGGTACTATAGTGTTTTCGTATAGCCCTATTTAGAAGTCACTTTTTTTTCTGATAGTTCCATGAAATTTCCCAACGAGTATTTACGTTTTTTGGGTCGCTGAATACGAATATGAAATTCGTTTTAACTGAAAAGGGTCCACTTCCACACAATAATAATTTAGAGGTTATGTTTTGCGGCTGCTTTATGATTCTTGTCGGTTAAATATGTTTTTTAGATCGCTGAATACGTATGTAACATCAGTTTTTACCTGAAGTTCTCTAGTTGCCCACTGCAAAAAACTTTAGGTCATTATTTTTAATTATTAAGAAATTTTTTATTATCGGCAACTGAAAAAATTTAGGTAAAAACGGATTTCATGCTCACATTCAAAGATTCACAAAACAAAAATACTCGTTGGAAAATTCCCTGGACCTATCAGCAAAAAAAGTGTCTACGAAATAGGGCTCTACGACTACACTACTAATTTCATATATCAATTAGATTCAGATTTATAAAAGTACAGACATACATGCATATACACACGTACAAATAAATTTTGAAATATGCATAGTAGTAAAATACATATAGGAAATAATTATAAATTAGTACTTAGTATATTTAAAAGTTTGTAGGTTATATAATTAATGATCTGTTAAGTCGAGTGTATACATTAGTAAAGTTACTAAACAGAGAAGTACATAGAATTCATGTATACATGCATTATTCCACGTCAATTGATTCAATACCTAACTTCCACTTACTATTTAATTTTTTTTGCTTATACTTCGCCAGGATGCATAAATAGCTGTGAAAAACTTTTAACTTTAATTAATTTTACTTTCGACCAATTAAAGAATTTTAATAGGTTACTTACATGGTTTCCAATATAAAAACTTATAACCGGTTTGTGTAAACACAACCTAAATGCATGGAACATGTTTACTTCCAAATGAGGACTAGATATAATACAAATGTTACTCAACATTACAATACAATTTTCTATTGTTGTAATTTGTAATTATCACCTTACTAGTTGTTAAGATTTTAAACCCAAACTATTTTGATTCCCTAAACCTGAATTAAATCGATATTATTCTAAGTCCATAAACCTGTATTATCCTAAGTCTTTAAGCCCAGATTTTTCAAAGTCTTTTAAAAGTATTTTATTTATTTATATATACTTACCTAATTATTCTAAGTCTTATTTGACCCCTCCTTAATTTTCAAGTTCTGAAGTACCCCCTCCCTATAAACATGTTCCATGTTAATAATATTTTTATTTACGTTTGCTGGCCTTATTTTTCATCTTCAAGTACTAACAATTTCAAATATTACATAAATATTGAAAATATAACAGCTGATAAATTTATTTTCTGGTCCAAATTAAAGAAATTTTAATTAAGAAACCTTCCTCGTAAAAACTTTTATGCATTAATGCAACTATAAAGATTTTAAACAATTTTAAATGAACCGAGTGATTCCCGTAAGTAATTTTGGTATCAAACTTTTTACAGTAACGCACAAGGCAAACATTTCTAAAATGTTGGTAATTTCAACAAAACATGCAAATCTTTTCAAAAAATTTTTTTATTTCAAAAATAATTTTATTGCTCTACAAGATAAAAATTGTATTAAAAAAAATGGCAAAAAACTTAAAAATACAAATTAAATATAAACGAATATTTTTTGTATAGACATTAGAAGGGTCGGTTTTGACGTTTTTGTCGCTAGGGTACCAAATAGTCCCAATATGGCTAGCCGTTTGTGTACTTTTACATGTTAAAGTTATAGAATATATTAATTTATACATTTTAACCTTGCGTTGCGTTTTGAAACGTTAAGAAAATTTTTAAAAACGTTATTGTTTTTAACAGCTAAGGCACTAGAATTATTAAATGCATCAAAAAATTTTAAACATGTTTTTTGTTTCTAAAACACTTTTGATAGTTTTATACATTCACTGTAAAAAGTAACTTCCTTATATTAGAACGAATATTTAAAAAAATTAGAACATTTTCGAAAAATTAGTAAATTTTTGACAAAAATTTTTAAATATTCGAAAAAAATCGTAAATTTACTAAATTTAGTATATTAACTCATTAAAGCCGACGCGGAGAGTTTTAGATATGGTAAAAAAAAAACAATTTCCCTTGCAGGTACATGGCTAAAAAATTTTTCATTAAAACCCATCATTAGTTTTAACCTATAGTTCTTGTAAGTCCTCAAAAAACTGGGCTAAAAGGGGTAAAACGGGCAATCCCAATCGAAATTGTTAACAAAAATTCGAGTATTTTCGATTTTTTTTTGCGAATTCGCAAGAAAAATTGATAATTTACAATTTTTTTTCGAAAATTAACAAAAAATAGTTGTTAATTTACGAAAAATAGTTGTGAATTTACAATTTTTTTCGTAAATTCACAAAAAAAAATCGAGAATTCTCGAATTTTTCGATAATGTACTAAATTTAGTAAATTTACGATTTTTATCGAATATTTACAAAACTTTTTGAAAATTCACTAATTTTTCGAAAAAATTCTATTTTTTTTTGTAAATCTAAGAAAGTTACTTTTTACAGTGTTTTTTAATGGCCATTTTGAGTAATTAATATTATAATTAATATTATGGGAATATATCCCATACTTATAAATAATTTACAAATATTCAGAGCCAACAAATTTTTTTAAATCGCAAAAAAAAATAAGATTAAACTTAAAAAATGAGGTATTTTATAAATGAAATATAATTTATATTTTAATAAAAATATTTGATTAATTATAAACAAACTTTGAATAAAATAATAAAATATTGAATTTACTTAAAATAAACGTAATATAAGTCAATGTGATGCATAAACACATAGCAAATATAAACGTTTATTTTACATTTCGATAAATAATGTTTAGTGCTATTATAGGCATCTGCTAAATTTTGTGTTAAAAATTCATAATATTAATTAAAAATAATTTGTTAAATTCTATAATTAAATTGCTATAAAAAATAAAAATAATAATCTATAAAACGTAATACATATCATCCGAAAACTTTCCAGACAGTAATTTCCCACCTTATCTTCTTTTCCCTTATTATTATTATTATAATCTTAAAAAAAAAGATAAAGAAAATAAAGAAAAGTTCATTTTTCCTTGGATTTCCTTCATTGCTTCAAAATAAATTGAATGTAAGTAATGTATTGTTATCTTTCATATACTAGATATGAACGTAAATCCAATATCATTTTTTTTTTTTTTTTTTTTTTTGAGTATTATGACATAACTCGTCCTGTCTATATCTTGTTCTTCATTCTATTTTTTTTTATTCTTCATAATGGCAATTCTGACAATATGGCAATTGGTACAATGCACAATAGGTTCCATGCGATTTCCTTGACTTATATACTAAAGATGGGATAAAGTAATCGGAATACTGGCTCCTAAAGTCTTGAATGTCGCGTCGAACATTATATGTAGACCTAAAAAGAACTTAAGTTTTCTTTATACTATAATGTCTAACTAAATCAACAAGAAGAATATTATCTTTCGCCTTTCATATTATTTTTTTTTTCTTACTCTTTCTATTATTTTTTTGACTTTCACATATGTACTTTTTAGAAAAATTTATGATTTTTTTTTTATCAAATGCATTTCCTTTTATAGTATCTGGAAACTAAAGGTTCATTCTATTGTCAATACTTCCGTTTCAATTCTTTTCTTTCTTTCTTATTAACGTCCATAGTTATTGTCCAAAATATAAGATGTTCAATTTATTTTAAAATGGTCAGAAAATTTTCACAATATCAGATTTACTTAACAGAGTTAAAAGTATGTGTTGACTTCATAAAGATATTGATTTCGTTTTATACTGATTTAAAGTTATTTAAATTCTTTGACAGTTAAATCTTTTGACAAGTGAATGCGGTGTATTTCGAATTTCACTTACTTTAGTAAATTCAAAGTTATGTATTTTTATATTTATCTGTGTTTATTATTGAAAAACTTGTTGTTTTTCGGTAAAGAAATAATCGTACTATACAAAAGTTTTGCGAAAATTCATTTAGAACTGTCATCGTAAACAGTTAAAATTTCTATCTCTCTAAGATATTTTTTTTCTGATTATTCACGTATACTAAAAAATTATTTTTATGTCTTAACTAATTATTTTACCAAAATATTTTTGCTGCTTTGAAACGATCGAAAAACAGGGTTTTGGGTTGGTTTTTTTGGTCGCTGATGATCACGGATTATTGGATTCTGAGACTTTTTTGAGAGAACAATATTCTTTAATTGACTAAAACGCTTTTTAAGATTACTTTAAAAATTTTCACTAAAAATAATTAGTTTTGTGTTTCTACAAGCTTTTTTAGTCGTTAATTACGAATTTCAGGTTTTAGGAGTTAGAAATGAATGGGTATGCTATAACACTCCTAAAAAGAGATGTTCTTACTAAGTTAAGGCCCCCTTTTCATTATTTTGTGTAATTTTAATGAATTTTAAACATCTTTTTTTTAGTTATTTTATTATACAAGAACTTCAAATTTTTTTTAAAATTGTTACAAAACTATCAAAGAATACAAAAAAAATTACTATTTTTATTTTCCAAATTTTTTACATTTTATAGAGGGCGTGAAAGTAGAGGCTGAAAAAAAAAAGTAAAAAACAGGTCCACACCTAGCGCCTATTGTGGGCATCCGAAACAAAAAAATAAAAGAGCATTTTCTTCTCTATACACTTCTCAAGTGCTGGAACTAAAAGTTTGCAAAAATTCCAAAAATTGACCATTTGGTGCGCCAAAAACGAAAAATGGAGATTTTTAAGTACAAAAAAATGCCTAATATGGTCAATAAAAAATTTTCTAATCTACTTTTTTCTGATCTTCTAGTTCCAGCCCTAGGCACTACAATTACAAATAAAACGCACCGAGGTTTAGGTCAATAGCTGAATAAGTTTTTGAGTTAGAACTGGAACCGATTTAAAAAAAGTAGTTTTGAGATAAACGCGTTTAAAGTTTTTAAATGCTTATGTTTTCATATGAATCCGTCCCATAAAAATCAAAATATCTCAAAAACATATAATTTTTTTTGCTTTAAAATTTTTTTACACACTCTTGAAATGTTTTTAAGCAAGAAAATGAAATAAAAAAAAAGTGCATTACAAATTTTAATTTTTGAAAAGGGGGCCTTAAGGACGAAAAAGAATTTTTAAACTGCCGGGAACCCAAAATTCGCAACTAGCAACCAAAAATGGCAACCCAAAATGTTTTTATTTTTTGTAAATTTTGCATTAATGCCTTTTTAAAGGGTTATTTTTATATATTTAGGACTATGTAGCTCCAATATTCGTGATCAAGGACCAAAAAAAGTCAAAAGTAGAAAAAATCTCCAAATAGCAGAATACTCCTCCTTTACAAAAAAGATGAACAAAAATTACAAAAAAAACTAGAAATAGAAATTTTTGTAACAAGCCTTAAGCTATCGAATCTAGCAGTCAAAGTTTTTGGTCCAGAACAAGATTTGATTAACTTGAAATAGATTAGATTAATGCATAGAAATTGGTACCGAATCAAATAATATGAATTGCGATGTTAAAATTACATTAATCTGAACCGAAATAATTAAATTTTATATTTTTTTGAAATTTCAAATAATATTTTTTTTTATTTACGAATGTATGTCACATATTTCAGTAAGTACGTATAATTTTTTATAAACCCGAATAAAATATAATAAATGATAACACATTTATTTTTACATTATTAAATTTTTCTTTTATTACATTTTATTTTTTCAGTGTATCATTTGTATTAAAAAAAGAAATTAAAGTTAAATATATTATATATATATATATATATAGAGAGAGAGAGAGAGAGAGAAAGGCCTGTTAGTATAATTAAATTAATAAAAAGATAATAAAATGATATAATTATTTTGCTGTGTAGCTAATAATACGTGCTAGTTTATATATATAAGCTTCACAGTTTAGGATCACAAGTGGAAGAGACCTTAGGGAAAATTGTATATATATAGATATATATTTATGTGTTTATATATAAACGTGTATATGTAAGTACAGCTAAAGATGGGAATGAAACGAGAGATATAACCTCTACGAGAAGAGCAATAAAAATTACTCTCAAGGGCTTTTTTCCAGGTGGAGAAAATAAATACCTAGCACACAGCTCTTATATGTTCGGCAGATTATATAGAATTTTTTTTTTTTTTGGTTTGTACTTGTGTCAGCAAAAAAAATACTATTTTTTACAAAAAAATAAAATACAAAATAAAAGTTACCATGATCTGTTTGAAAAATTTATGCGAGCATTACTTTAAAGAGAATATAATTTTTGTATCCTTTTTTTTAGCATAAATTTTTTATTTTTAGGTAAATACCTTTTTTTATCTCGGAAATATTTTTATCCAATTATTATATTTCATTATAAAGAAATATAAGTTTGGAAAAATCAATAAAAAACTAATTGAAATAAGAGTGTCTACAAGGAATAGTCTTTTTTCAATAAATAAAATGGAAAAAAATGAAGTAACTTCCAATTTAATATTTTTTATTATATAATCTTTTTTTTTTCTTATTTTAGTAATTAAAAAAATAAATTAATTTATAAATTGTGTAATATTAGTTAAGACGTAAGATGTAATTAAAGAATTCTAATTTATTTCTAAAATTTTTACAAGTTGCTGGATTTTTATTTCTAAAAAATCCAATTTTCTTTAAGTTGCATGTAAAAATCAAATCTTCAATAATAATATTTTCAAAGCATTTTTTTCAGTTATCTAATTTATTGATTAGAGCGAAGCTAGTAATGAATTTGATTAATGTAAAGAGTATTAATACCAACGTAAAAATTTTTACACAATAACGTGAAAAACCTTGATTATCAAAAATTTGAATAAAATCAGTATATATAAGCAATCAAGCTAATATATAAATAAATAAATAAAAAATTAAAATAATAATGGTATACTTTTTAATTAATACGTATTTTTAATTAAAATAATAATAATAATAATAGTAGAATAAAAAAAATATTATTTGAAATTCAATAAGTAACAATCGTATAAATTGGATATTGAATTCTATTATTCTATCAAATATACAAAAAGAAATTTATATAAATATATAAATGTATATATAAACCTTTATACAGAAAAGAAAATAACAAAAGAAGAATCAAATTATTCATTTTTTTATAAACTTTATCTGCAATTTTATAGAAAATATATATAAATGCCAGCTTGATCATTAACTTTCATTTCTTTTAGTAACTTTAGTTTCTTAGTAATTTGAAACATTCAAAAGCCATATATTCTTTTAACTTAAAATTATTAGATGTTGTCTAAAGAAAAATTTTATGTTTTAAGTAGGGGTATGCGAAAGTCGGCTCAGGTACCCAAAATTTCGGGTTTATTGCTTTGAGTTAGGTCGAATTTTTTGTAGCCAAAAAACGTTTCCATTCAGAACTGCAACTGCAGATATTTTTTGGAAAGTTTGGACTTTAAATAATCTAATCTACAAAAATCTGACAAAAAAGACCGAAATTTCGAGTACCCGACCCAATTTTCGGATAACCGCACACCCCTAGCTTTTATATAGAAAGCTTTTTTATAGTCTCTAGGACCTAAAGTGTTGGATACCCATCACGAAGGTTTGTTTCTTTTGAGTCGAATTTTTGGTAAATAAAAAAGAGGAGAAATAGTAAGAAAAAACATACATTTATTTAAAAAGAAAATTTATTACCTATAAATAACGAAAAATTAAAAAAAATATATTTATGGAATCGAAAATTTCTGATTTAAAACGGTACATGCAGCCCTCTGAAACTTTTCGTATTTACCCAAAAATCAATTCGACCCAAAGAAGAAATCCGAGACTTATCTGACCCAAAAAGGCGGGTAACCGCACATCCCTAGTCTCTATATTTGCATTAATGAGCTTCTTGGTTGGGTTACAAGCAACAGCGCTAATTGAAATATAGTCATTTACAAAACCCCATCTTAAAGCATTCAGACTAGTTATTCAAAATGCAGAAGGCACTTTCAAATGTTATGAAAGTATCTAGGATTTTTTTATTGATATAATTAATTTATTCCTGCCTATAAATTGTAATCTGGTAACCCAAACAGTTAACCCTCTCCTAGTTAGAATAATTTAGATGTAGAGTGGTAAATTTGTAGATCAACATGTTACATGACCTTTGGTTGTGCATATATAAATGAGATTGCTGATTTAAAAAAAAAATTATTTTGTATTTTACTTGACAGGTGAAGGGATGTTAGAGGCTTATCTCAATTAGGGATTTATTCATAAATTTTATAAAGTACTTAAAAAAGAGATAAGAACAAATTAGAAATTCTTACTTTCTCTCTCAAAGAGATTTAACTTTTATTTATTTTAAAGGGTATTTCAGAAAGTTTTTAAAAAGAATTTAAGAATGTTTACGTATTTACAGATAAGCTTTTTATGAAAATGTGGTTAGTTTTTTTATTTTCTTTTAGAGGTTTTAAAGCTTCATATTTAAATTAAAAAAATTTAATGTACATTTAATTTTATTTTTTTTTATAAAATTTTACTAATTATTCTGTAAGTGTGTTCCAAGTTAATAAAAGTTAATTTAATACATTGCATTGAAGAAGTTATGGAATTGGTTTGTGAAAAATTATTTTTCGAAATATATAGCTGGTAATTCAGGAAAAGAATCAATAGAAATATGAACAGTAAAAACATGATTAACCGATTATTTTTGGACAAAAAAGGCGTTAAAAATATTAAAATTAGCCTGAAAAAGAAAATAAAATAAAGTTTTTAGTTATCAATTATTTAAATATTTAATGTTTATTAATTTAGTAGTTTAATTATAATATATTAGCTTTTGTACAACACAATAATAAAGTAAATATTACATCCATTATAAAAATTAAAATATTTTTTTTTACTTTATTTATTGTATGTATTAAAAAGTTAGCATAGCAGTACAAGTTCAATATATAAAATTTGTTTTAAAAGCATTATAATACTGAAAAGTGTCAAAAACAAAATTTCACAATTTTAATAATGAATATGGATTTGATAGTTTAAAAGTTGTGAGAAAAAAAAAGTAGCCGAGACAAGAGAAGCATATTATTATATATATATATATATATATTGTTATATCGTATATATATAATATATATACAAAACTTGACAAAAGTTTTGTATAATCTTGTCAAAAGAGGTAAGCCGCTCAGTCAGGCGCCTAGCTTGTTAATGCGAATTGACATAAACGTTATAACGGATTTGCATCAAAATCCAAGATCATGGCATTCATAGAAACTTTCATTTTTTTTTCTCTCTCTCACTCTCTTTCTTTTTTTTAACGCCAGCTTTTCTATATTCTAGTAACTTTTCAATTCTTTTTAATTTTATTAATAGAATGTCAGTCTTGACTTGACTTTCTATCAAGTAAACACATTATTATTTGCATTTATTTTCAGTTTTGAATTTAAAATATAAAACATTGAACTTAAGAAAATTAAATTTTCAGAAAATATATTTATATGGGGCGTGGATAGATATTAGTAAAAGCATTGATCGATTAGGACTACATATTTGAGGATATTGAAATCACTTTTAAAACTATGCCTTGAATTTTCGTACAAAAGTTTTTAGATGTTCAGATACTAAAAAGTTGTCCCTACTCGAAAAACAAAAAAATTAAACAATATTTTTTTTAAATCCCGCCAGGAATATAAAAAAAAATAAGAATGTTATATGGCTCAATTTAAACCAAACCGAGTTAAGATACATGCAGGTGCATGCAGGTCTTCAAATCGGTTCCAAAGTATTTTTTCCTGAAATTAGTACCAAAAATAATCCTCTACCCTGGAAGTGCCCTGGAAGCACTTTGGTTGCATTATCTAAATAATGCCAGGTAACACATTATGTGCCTCATTCCTAAAATTCACGGTAGAAAAGTAAAGAATAACACTTACTGCTGATATAGCTGGGATTTGAACCGAGGACACTCAGGTCCAAAGTTAAAACAACACATTAAATACGGAGTTTCCAAGACTCTTCTAACATGGAACATGTTTATAGGAAGGGGTACCCTGGGAATCCGAAAATCAAGGGGGGGGGGATCAAATGGTACTTAGAATAATTTCGATTTAGGGACCTAAAATAATGCGAGTTTAACGAATCAAAATAACTTGCATTTAGAATCTTTATACCTAGTGAAGGTTAGAATTAAAAATTATAAATAATGTTGCGTGACATTTACGCATTACACCTAGACCTCAGTTGTAAGTAAACATGATCTATGCATTTAGGTTGTGTTTTCAAAAAATGGTTACGCGAACGCGAGCTGACATCTTGCGGATCTTATATGAGTTTAAAACTCTTGTTAGAATGAAAACTGGTTGTTTATTTATAACTGGTTTGTTTATTAGATGCAAGTTAGGAATTTGAAAACTCGTTTTTTAAAAAGCCGTTTGATAAGTGAGGGTCTATGACGTACAGTGCTTATATGTATAATAAATGTTTATACTTTATCGAAAATGTATAAAATAATAATCCTTTGATATCAAACAAAAGCATAATTATATTGCATAAAAATAGAATAATTAATTCATAATAAAATATCTCCTATGTGTTTTTCTCTGCATAAAAAGAAAAATTAAAATAAAACTTTTTATACGTTAATTTTATTTAAAGAAAAAAAGATAAATAAAAATAACTGAATTTTCTATATCATATCTTCCTTTTTTTTATTCCTTTGAATACAAAACCTTTTCTTTTGAACACTAAGTTCTCAAAAGTATTATGACCTAGCTAAAAAACTTTTTACTTTTTTATAATAAAAAAAAATTCATTTTAACCTTTTTTTAGTAAACTAAAAAGAAGAAGAATTTTTACAATTTCAAAATCATTTCTCTTCAGTCAGTCACACGTCTTTCTTTTTTCGACCATAGAGACTTTATTCCCTCTACTCTTTCACTCGAGTTTCTTTCAGTTTCCCTGAAAAAATCGTCATTCCAAATTTCTTCGTTTCATCTACAAACAATACATTTTTTTTTAATTCTTTTCTACACTTTTTACCAAATATACACACATCTTAAAAAAAAAAATTACAGTATAAAATAAAATCCCATGAGATAAGACGTTGTTCCCACATATAATTCAGTTCTATTTGGTCTATATAAAGTTTAGATATGTCTTTTTTAAACATTTTTTTTATTAGTGCAAACGAAAAAAAATTCAAAATCCACTTCATTTCTTTTATCTTGGCGATCAAAATAAAAAGTAAAAACAATTTACCTATTAAATAAAAGAAATAAATTTTTGAATTTATTCATGCATATTTATATATATTTTTGCATACACATTTTTTTTATATTTTTTTTACTCATTTTTCTTTGTTTGAAGACTTTTTTAGTAAAGAGACATTTTTACAAAAATAACAAGTACTTTGAATATATAAAATAATGCTCCGTTGATTATTTTGTTTGTTATTTTAGTTAAGCGTAAGAAAATATCCACGAAATTTAAGAAAATAGTTGCAGATATATGAACGAATCCACGAGAATCGCACTACTTTAAGAAGACTTTAAGCTCTTTCTTTAAGTTTGTAAATTAAAATTTCGAATCACGAATTACGGAGACTTTTCTATAATAATTTTCAGAGCACCAATTAAGACTACTGCGGAATAAGGTATGGTTTCCAGCCCTAGCATATTTTTCGCATTTTTTGGCTCCATTTGATGGTTTATGATATAAAATAAGAATACATCGGCATCCCAACCCCCAGCCCCTTGCATTCACCGGGGGAGGTTCAAACGTATTTTTTACTCAAAAATTAATAACTCCAGACTGAATCATCCACAAATCACCAAATTTAGTCAAAAAAATGCGAAAAATATGCTGGGGCCGGAAACCTTACCTTATTCCGCAGTAGTCTTTGCAAAAGCTATCCCTAAAAAGGGGTATATTGACGTGTTTTGGCCCTCGAAACTAAACTTAGCCTAAAAAGTTGTCAAAAAACTCACTAAATCCCGTTGGAATTAGACCTCTAACCCACATCAGGTCACCAAAAATCTGAAAAAACCCGAAAAGAGACAGTGTTTCTCGCTTAATTTAATTTCTCCAACCCATGAACAGATAATACTCTGAACATTCACTGGAAAACTTAAAATATCATCACTTTGAAAAAAAAAAAATTTGTTGAGCCTACATAGATTTGAAAAACGCTTTTGAATAATCTTTTGGAATTGTCATTACAGAGTTTTTTTAATCAATAAAAATTCATGCTATAATATTACTCGAAAAGCGAAATTCCCGTTTGAAAAAATGTTTTCATCTTTATCATTTGATTATATATAAAATCCATAAATCTCAAATTTCTTATTTTAGATAAATATAAAAAACGTTTCATTATAAAAAAAAATAGCATTTTTATAAAAATTTTTTATGAAAAAATATAAAGTTTTAAAAATATGCAAAGAAGAAAAAAAGAAGTAAATTTTTATTCCAAGTTTTATATCATTGTTACTTTTTATTTATGAATTTATATAAACTACTTTGTTATAAGTATATCTATGTCAGTAGTATATTTCTCTTCGTTCCCTTCACAGTTAACTTCCGTTGTGTTATTCAATTCTCCTTGAGCGTGGAATTAAAAAGAGATAGAAAGATTCGCGTAAGCTTTTCCACAAAACTAACAATGTGAATGTAAATATGTATTTGTGACTCTACGTACACGCACACAAATATTGAACGGAAAACGAGGCAGGTTATCCGTAACGAAAAGGAAGCCTTTCTAACTAGCATAGGACTGCTATGGTATTTCCGACTTTTGAGCTTTCATATATATATATAGAGTGAGGAAATGCGACCAACCGGCTGACCGTTAATCAACGTGAGACTAAACCTGTGAGTTAAATGTAAGCGTTATTTCATTGAATAAAATGAATTATCATCCTAAAATTTATAAGCCCTACATATTTTTGACAAATAATTTTTTTTTTTTTTTAATAATAACATTTACTATTTTTATTTAAATAATTTATTCATTGGAAAAAAAAATATTTGAAATATAAATTACGTAAAAAAAAAACGAAGAAAAAAGTAGTAATTGACATTGAAACGAGAGAAAAACTGATCGTCGTGTCAACGAAATCCATTACGAAAGGATATTAGCTTTATCGTTTGAAAAGTAAAAAAAAAAATTTATATATATACACACACATACTTTCACGTTTATTATTGCGCGTGAGCAAGTTTTCTTTATCGATCTCATTTTATAACTATCTCTCCACTTACTTTTTACTTTTATCATTTTTATTTTAATTTTCTTTTCTTTAAGTAGCAAAAAATATTACGTATTTCAGATTAAAAATAATAAAAAATTTAAATAGAAAATAAATTATTTATATTTCACCTGACTTTTTAAAAAATTTTAAATTATATTTAAATTTCGAATTCCACCAACTTGCTTGTTAAAAAATAGGGATCCTTGAATAATTTTTTTACATATCACTGCCAGCTTACAATTTTTTGCTGCAATGGTACCTTTCCAAATCCGTAAATTGCAATTTGTTTTCACTAATTCTCTCAATCATCATTGAACTGAACAAACCAAAAGTGTTTTTTAAATGCTTTTTCCACGCTTTTTTAAATACCTTAATTTCGGATTCTAGTTTTAAATTTCGTATGATAGCTGGCAAAGTATAATTTATAATTAAAAAAAAATCATTTTTGGAAACTTGAAAGCTTATACAAAACTTTAAAAACACATAAAACCAATTTTTATCAAAAATTTTCATGTTGTTTTGTTTATTGTTTTTTTTTTTTTTTTCTTATAACGGTAAGAGAATTGATGATACCGAATTGCATAATGCGGGTTAAAGAATTGGAACCAAACTGGTTAAAATGTAAGGTGACATCGTTGCCTAAAAGATAACCCAAGAATTCTTAGTACGTGGGATGTTTTTTCAACATAGTAAACCGATCGACAACTAAATCAGGTAATTTTGTGTTCCAAATGAAGTGAATTTCCCATGTAAATTAAAAATTTAGAATAAAATATTTTTAAGAGAAAAAAGAGTTTTTAAAAATTTCTGAAGATTTTATATTAGTTTTAGAAAGATATAAAAATTATATAGCCAATTTATTTACATCAAAATACAAAGATTGGTGACAAAATGGAATTTCTGGCTATCACATGGGAAATCAAATATTATCTTATATATTTCCTATGAGAAAACTTTCTGATCTGCATTGAGAATGTCTGTAAAAAATAAAATCAAATGTCAAAAAAATATTTTGATGATGATAAAGTGACAAATTTTTTATAACTAAAAAGTTTATTTTATCAGCATTAATTGCAAATTTTTTTTTATTATTATAAATATTTTTTACTATTTTAACTCTTGGTTTTTTTTTAAATAAATACAATGAAAAAAATATAACAGATACGTTAATACAATATTTCAATTCAATTCGACAAAAAAATTTCTTTTGTCAAAAAATATGGGTTACTGAAAAAATAAACTAAAATTTTTTTTATTTACACGAAAATAAAAAGTCTATAAAAACAAAAATCAGGATGAATAACAAAAAAAAAAAACTGTATATGAATTTATATGAATTTAAAAAAAAATGAAATACAATGATTTAATTGTGCAGTAGAAAATAAATTTGATAAAAATAAAAAGAGTAAAAAAATACAGTTTTGTATAAAAAATAAAATTTTTATGTTATGTAAAGTTAAGTTTTGTTTAGTTTTTTTAACTATTTTGAAAACATTAAAATTGTAAATTAAAGATTATTAAATTATCTTGTTGTATTTAAATTTTAATTATCATTTTGATAGAGTCACTAATAACACAACTGCACAAAAAAAAAAAGTTCTGATCCTGTAACTAGACCTACCTACAGGTAAGTTTTTCGATGTCCTAAAACCGAATCTGAAGTCAGAATTTAGCCTAAACCCTCATATTTAGCCCCAGCTACCCCCAGCCACCCTCTAAACCGCCCAAAAAGCAAATATTTTACTATATCCAAAAGTTAAAAATAAAAGTACTTTAGTTACGTATTTTGGTGTCCTAAAACCAAATCTGAAGTCATAATTTAGCCTACACCCTCAGATTTTGCCCCAGCTACCCCCAGCCACCCTGTAAACCGCCCCAAAAATCAAATATTTTACTATGTCCAAAAGTTAAAAATAAAAGAACTTTAGTTACGTATTTTGATGTCCTAAAACCAAATCTGAAGTCATAATTTAGCCTACACCCTCAGATTTTGCCCCAGCTACCCCCAGCCACCCTGTAAACCGCCTCAAAAATCAAATATTTTACTATGTCCAAAAGTTAAAAATAAAAGAACTTTAGTTACGTATTTTGATGTCCTAAAACCGGATCTGAAGTCAGAATTTAGCCTACACCCTCAGATTTTGCCCCAGATACCCCCTGCCACCCTCTAAACCGCCCCAGAGGGTGAATATTTTACTTTGTGCAAAAGTTATAAATTAAAGTATCTTAGTTCCGTTTTTTAATGTTCTAAAAACGAATTTTTAGTCAGAATTTATCCGTCATCCATAGTTTTTGTCCCAGCTAGTTACCCTCTAAAGTCCACCAGAGGAAGGTTAATTAATTGCTTTAGAATATTACAGCGATATCAGGATGGTGCTAAGAATTTTTGTTGGAAACAGTAAGTACCTACGAGCATATATTATGATTACGTATGTTTCGTTACTTAACCTTTCTCTGGTGGGTTTTAGAGGGTAAGTAGGGTAGCTGGGACAAAAACTAAAGGTTATAGGTAAATTTTAACTTGAAATTCGTTTTTAAAACATCAAAATAAGGTACTTTTATTTTTAACTTTTGGACATAGTAAAATATTTGCTTTTTGGGGCAGTTTAGAGGGTGGCTGGGGGTAGCTGGGGCAAAATTTGAGGGTGTAGGCTAAATTCTGACTTCAGATTCGGTTTTAGGACATCAAAAAACTTACCTGTAGGTAGGTCTAGTTACAGGATCAGAACTTTTTTTTTTGTGCAGCTGTGTTATTAGTGACTCTATCAAAATGATAATTAAAATTTAAATACAACAAGATAATTTAGTAATCAATTAATCCCTTTCATTTTAGTAATTAATTAATTAAATTTGCAAAATTAAATTTCTAGAAAAATCTATGAATATTTACATTTTATATTCAAAAAGTGTGATTTCTTTGTTCTTTGTGATGAGTTATTCCTAAAAAACAATGAAACTTGACCTAATTTTTTTTTCAAAAATTTTTTTCCCAAAATTTTCATCACAAAAAAATACAAAAAACACCAAATTTTTTTTTCTTTTTGGATGTAGTACCTAATTTATTTCTATGAGAGTTCTAGTTTTAGAAAGTTCGTGTATAGTAATTTTTTGGATCTGATACCGAATTTTTAAAAAATTTTTTTATTAAAAAAACTGCAATATTTTTTTTTTTTTTTTTGTGTGTAATACCTCATTTGATTCCATTGAAAATACTGTAACCGGTGACATTTTACAACCATTATGGGATTAAGAGAGAAATGTATGTATGATTGCATGGTTTTAATCTGTGATATCAGTGGCATATTGATGTATTAAACTCATTGTATGAGGAACTTTAGTGCCAGCTAGTTGGCATATTATTTTTTAACTTGTTCTTAATTTGGTGTGGTATTTTTTCACTTTGAATATCAGGAATATATAATATACCTTAAATTTGGCAAAACTAAAACTACTCCATGAACTTCCTTGAAATATTTCTTACTTATTATAATTTGACTTTTATTTTTTTACTTACGTAGTCTTTTATAAAAGTTATTAAAAGGAATCGGTCTCAAAAAAGTTACAAAAGAACTAATTAGTTATGCTATACTGATAAGATTTTTCGACAAGTGATTGGAATTTGATCCCAAATCACTGGAACTTTTTAAGATGTGACTTAAATTAGTACTTTCTCTAAATTAACTCTTTCAAGCTTGAATTTTTTCGTTAGCTCAAAATGATTCAAAAAGGTCTAAAAATATTTTTCTTTGTAAAAAAATTCTTTTTTTGTCTCCCAATTATTACAGAATTGGTACCACCGATAAACTTTGTTCGTCCATAGGATTTCAAGTAAAAAGGTCATAGAAAAAAATTCCTACAAAAATAAAAATTCTAAAAGTTCTAAAAACTTAATAAAGTTAATAAAAACTTAATAACACACAAAAAATGGAACAAAATATTTGTCAAATAGAAAATAAATCTTTGGCAGCTAGATTGCTATTATAAATTTCCGAGAATCCACCTAATTTATTTTACTCATTTCATCAAACATCAAAAGCAAACTTTTTATTCCTGTTTATCATAACAAGGTCTATTTCAAAGCATATTTTACTCCAATTAATGTCAAATTTAAACTTTTTATTTGAAAATATTTTATTATAAATTAAAATCATACTTTATATATGTTTTAACTGAAAAAAAATATTCAATATTTTAAATATTGACCTAAATATAAAAAATTTTTTTTATTTAAAGTAAATAGTATAAATTTAAACTAATAAATCAGTTGCACACATGTGGAAAATATGTTTTCGATATCATATTAATGATATTTCCTTTATTTTTAATTTAAAAATTTTTTTTGACTTTTTTTTTCGTTTATGTTTTTTGTATACGTTATTTTTAGTTATTTCGAAAATATAAAACTGACTGTAGACATATAAATGCGATTCGGATGTCCTCAATGTATATATCTTGTTTCAAATAGTAGTCATGAATAAAAGGACTTTTTTAACAATATTATGCATTTTTATTTATTTTTTTTTCTTTTTGATTTTTTTTTGTGTGAATATTTCTAGTTTTATTTTTGTGTTAATTAATATCATATATTTTCTTGCTGAATAAAAAAGTAGTTATTTTCCCAACTGGAAAAAAATTGCAATTTTAACTTATTAAATATTTTTATCAAAGGGTAATTAAAGCATATTTGAAAGTTTTTAGAACATTTAAGGTGAGTTTGATGAAAGACTCTACAGAAAATAATATTGAAATATAATAAAAATTTGAGCTCTTAGCTTATATATTTGGTAAGATAAAAATTTTTAAATGTTTAAAGGTTATAAGAATATTCGATTGCACCCTCAGGTAAATGATAACATTATCCAAGTATCTGAATACAGTGTTCTTAGACAGGACCATAATTTTAGGGGTGGTCAACTAGTACCAAACAAAAAACTAAACCCAAAAAAATTTATATCCCTTGATTAATAAGTATCTCAGTGATATCCCAATGTGTTTTTTCAAAACAATCTACCTCTGCTCCTCGGAATATCAATATGCCCCAAGGCTCTGTATCAGGGCCTTTCTTACTTTGTATTTGTATGAATGATCTTTCGGTACAGAAGTAACCACCACTGCTTAAAAGTTATCACGATGTTAACTGACTCTAGAAGGAACTCCTTTCAAATTAAATATGCCCATTTATAAAAATCCGTTGCACCCGCAATCCCGGGTGCATACAATAACCCTTCAGTTTCCTCGTATTCGTCTTATTTTTGACTTTTTTATTATATTTAAGAAAAAAAAAATTGACCGCGCTCGCAAAATATGCTAAAAAGTATACTTAAAGTAGGAATTTTGAAATAATAATTTTTTTGCATAATTTTGAGACATATATATGAAGTGATTTATGCAACAACAAAAATTTCGTTTTAAAAAAAAAAATATAGTATAAGTACCCTTAATATATTTTTAAATATTAAATTTACTTGTTGAATAATTTTATAAGATAAAATTTATTAAAATTTTATATTTACATTTTATATTTTATATTCTCTTTGCAACTAACTGTTTCCCAAATGTGGAACAAGAGTGATGTATTTTGCTTAAGCAAATAAATTCAATAAATAATAATAATAATAATAATAATAACATTATGTTATTTTTGTAACCACCTTGAAAATATTTGCTTATAAGATCCGAAGAAGAGTTCTCTTAATTTTAAAGTTATCTATTCTATCGCCTGACTAAACGTAATGATATTCTACTTAAATATAATTATCATCTTAAAAAGTATAATAGGCACCAAGGCCAGGGGCGAATGATAGGTAATAATTTCAATGTCTAAAATTTTTGCCTGTGATATTTAGGATTTTTCGTTTTCACCTAGGCTAACAATGAGTTCCAAAATTTCCACATCAATTTATATCTTTTAGTTTTACGTTCGGGTGGACAACAAAATATTTAATATAGAACTTGCTTATAGGAGGGGAATATGGAGGGGAATTCTCATATAACAAGAAATTGACTTTTTAATTTTTTTTTGTTCTTGCGTATCATAATAATGTAAATCCTAAAATTTTAGCAAGATTTGAGAACAGTTTTGGAAAAAAAATACCGTAAACTGTTTTTATTTTTGCGAATCGCAAAGACTCGATCCCTATTGCGTTTAATAATAGCAACACAGATATGCTTCAACGATTTTGAACAGATACCATATCCTGTCCTGTTTCTATGCGGTAACTAGTTTACCTTCATGGAGTACACTACGATTAAAATATTAAAGATTAAATACTCAAAAGTCTTCTTCGTTAGAAAATTTTTTATTTTTGTTTGTTTTTTTCTATTCTCATTATATCCGAAGTCAGTCTAAAAAGAGTAAAGCCAAACTACTCGGATACATAATTTTTAAAAGACAACTACATTCCACTTTATAAACAAGAAATTTATTCTATATTTTCTAAGTAGTATATCATTACATTTAGTCAGACGATAAAATGAAAAAAATAAAACAGTTCTACAAAAATTTTTAAGATTTCTCCATTTTTAAACAAACCATTCAATGGTTACCAAAATTTAAACGTTTATGTAAAATTTTCGGGAAAATCTGAATTTTTAAAATTGTAAATAATAATTGTAATTATTTTGTTTAGCATGCGCAGTCTAAATTAACTTTTGGACTATGGAGTCTAATTCTACGACAAATTTTCTATAAGCTCTTAAATGAAAAGTTTCTTTGAATGTAAAATAAACATTTTCCAGCATAATACGAAAATGTAGTGTAAATTGTTTACAATAAACGTCTAAAAACAGAAAAATGGTTACCAAAAATCGAAAATTGAATCTAGAAATCTAAAAATTAGTAGGAGGAATTATAATTAGTTTCGCTTTCGGAAAAAATTATTTCAGACCGATTTCTGCGACCCTTCACTCCAACTTGGATCCAATTAGCGTGGAAACCCCCAAATACAAAAAAAATTTTTTTTTTAGATTTCAATATGAGATTATTAGAGCAAAAATATAAATACTATTTAACTCACAGGACAATTGAGATATTTAGAGCGAATAATAATATGTCTCATGCATAATGATTTCATTTTACTAACAATTTTAATATAACTTGTAATTATTATTTTAATTAAAACAAAATTTCGACATTCCAAAATTTTTATTGTTTTAAAGTGATTCGTTTTTCAATATTATTGTTTATATTTCAATAGATCATCAAAAAATTATAAATTTAAATTTTATATTAATTTATTGAAACCATAGTTAATATGTATACCCTGTAAAAAGTAACTATCTTAGATTTACAAAAAAAATTGAATTTTTTCGAAAAATTAGTAGATTTTCAAAAAATTTTGTTAGTATTCGATAAAAATCGTAAATTTACTAAATTTAGTATATTATCAAAAAATTCGAGAATTCTCGATTTTTTTTTGTGAATTTACGAAAAAAGTTGTAAATTATCAATTTTTCTTACGAATTCACAAAAAAAAACTCGAAAATACTCGAATTTTTTGTTAATATAAAAAAAATATAATATAAAAAAAAATACTAAATTTAGTAAATATACAATTTTTTTCGAATAATTACTAATTTTTTCGAAAATGTTCTAATTTTTTTGTTAATATAAGAAAGTTAATTTTTACAGTGTAGATAATACAATTATGTGAACGTTTGTACACTGAAAAATTATTGTCCTGATCTGATAGTAAATTTAGTACCCAGATAGTAATTACCCGGACAAAAATTTTTACAGTGTATGTACCTTGATTACACTTGATTCAGTCTAATGCTAAAAAAAAACAAGCAAAAAAAAAAAGTTTGTTTTGAATGTAACAAAAAAAATCTTTTCCAATTAAAAATGTAATTGATGTTTGTATTAGAGTTTATAAATTTTTCAATCAATATAACATTTGATTAGAAAATTAATTTTTTCTTCTGACAAAAAAGAATATTTTTAGCTTTTACAATTTATTTATTTTTCTGAATAATTGTCAAAATGATTTATTAAATTAGACTTAAATCATATTATAAGAACCTTAACAAGACTTTAATTTTATGCAAAATACTTACTTTAATAATTAATTACGAAGTACTTAACAAAAAGTTTATTATTTCGATGAGAAATTTATATAGTCCAGTCGTATAATAATTATGCATAAAAATTTTTATTAAAAAATCAAATAAAAAAAAATGTTTTAATTAATTCAATGTATATATTTACATAAGTAAATTAATATGTATGAAGATTTTAGAATATTTCAACGTTAAAACAGTTAACATAGATTCTATGATGTCAGAAGATAGAGAGAGTAATATAGACTTTATAGCTTCATAACGTCGCGAATGCATATATATTATATATACCTTAGGGCTACTCAAACTAGCATTAAATCCATGCAAATGAGAGATGTACGGTTTATTGATACGAACCTATACGCATTTATATATAACTTGCAAATATATATACACTAACACTGAATTTCATTCATTGAATATATTATACTAACTATATTTTAATATACATCCAAGATACACATGTATATGAGCATATTTACAGAATTTTGTTTATCTCAATAAAAAATGCAATTATTTTTATGAAAATTTTTTTTTTCTTTTCTTTTCAAAGATTTTTTTTGCTACTCTTCAATTTATGAGAATCATTTAATCTCTCAATTCAATGAATATTCCAAAAATTATTTATCGTAATATCTTGAATAACAAATATTTTGATACTACTAATTTAAGGAGGGACCCCACCTCTGAAGACTCTAAGTAAACTCGTTTTTAAATAATTTTTTTAAGTATATCATGTAATTATTAAATTATTAAAATTTTTTTTAGATATTTAATACAACAACATTGAAGTATTGATTTCGTATTTATTTTTTTTCTAAAAGTTTTTCTGATTGCCTGTTGACACCTAAGTAGTGTCCCTAATAACTCTTCTTCCAATTGTCTAAATTAAAAAAATGAAATTGAATTGTAATTTGTACGCTTGTAATCTATAAATAACAATAGGTAGGCTCATATATATAGATTTTCTGAATTCCCTTTTTGTACGTATGCATATAACAAGAATATTAATGCACGGGTTGGTTCTAATTATTCTGACTCTGTATTACAGATACAATTAAAATATCTTGAAATGTGAGATACTATGAAATTCTATATTGGTTTATTTACTCGTACTCTATCTATTATTGAGATGTTACTTTGGATATTGTTTAAATACGTGTTTGATCTTTGACAGTATAGGCGATAGATTATCGTTATACATATAGCGCAATTTCATTTATCTTTCTGTAATTCTATATTTTAAATTTTTGATTGACGTATAAATAATTAAAAATAAAATTCAAAAAATAAATAATATTTTCTATAGCACGTACTGATTTAAAGGGTTACTATCAAAAGAGGGCCCCACGGGTAAATCCTTTTGTAAATAGTAATAAATAATCAATATTTTTTACATTTTATTTTTTCACTCTTTGATCATAATTTCTCTATCGGTTTAGATCAAATAGATGAAAGATACTCTTTTTGAATGAATTTATTGAAAATTAGCGATAATTGTTAAACTATAATCATGATAATAATATTAAACTATTTACCTTCGCTTAATTAAAAGTAGAAATATACTCGATAATGATAAACGTGAATAAACAAATTTGGGAAATAATTGTTTCATGGATGAAAAATCATTTCACTTCATGTTTTAAATCACGAATATTATACCATGTGTATTTAAAACATTTTGCCTTAATATAATTTCCAAGTATACATTTGTAGATTCATTCTAAGAAATGCCGCAAATTTACTTAATTCTGAATATAGCTTAGATTAAAACGTAGGCAATGTTTAGCTTTGTATCGTATTTAATTATCAAGCTTATATGCTAATTCATATTAGGTATCAAAGCAAAGATTTCTATGAATTACTTACAATCTGGAGCTCCACACTCTAACTCTGTAATAAAAAATTTTGTATTTGTATTCCTTTTGTGACTTTACTATTCAGGTCTACGAATTCAAAGTAAAGATCTTTGCTGAGTTATTCAAAAATGGTCTTTTTTATTAAAATTAATACTTTGAATCGTAGAAACTACAAGAAAAACAGATGTCTTCCTTAACTCAATTCAGCAAAACACTACTTTGGTTTTGTTTTTAGTACTCTCATCACTATTTATGAAGTAGACTCAAAATTTTCAAAATAAAAGTTTCATGCATATAATTTTTTAAAATTCTTATACCTAAAAAATAAAAACATTTATAAAACGTTGGAGTATGATTTAACTTATTTTATAAAAAAGCCAAAAGGTGGACATATTCGTGTACAGATTTTCATGGAAATACTAAAGCATTTAAAAAGGTCTATTATAAATAAAACTCGTCTTTTTAAATCAATATGCGTAATTTAAAACTTTAAATATTCATTTTATTTTTCCAATAAATTTACTTGTGGTAAATAATCAGACAATTTTACCTCTTTTTTAACATTTTTATACACAGGAATGACGTTTTTTTATCTTAAAATTTTATTATTATCACTTTTATTCAATTCGATAAATTTCAGCTTGTCTAGACAAGTAATTATTTAGGAGATTTATTTTTTAAAATCTTTCTAAATTATTTAAAAAATAAAAAATATGTTGAATTAGAATCGAAAATAATTTTTTATTTTCAAATAAAATTGAACAATATGAAAATATTTTTTGAGAGAAAATGAATAGAAAATAAATAAAAATGAATATGATAAAAAGATTTATGAGAAAAATTAAATGAAAAATAAACATTTTTGCTTACAGGGCGACCCATGATACATCCGCCAAGTCAGCAAATGACAACAAACGAGGGTAAATCCTTAGATGTTGCTGTCGAATTTTGTGCAGAACCGTCTTTCAGTAAAGTACTTTGGATGTCCGATGAAAAAGTTTACGTACCAGGAACTAGAAAACGTGATGGCGTTGAAGCACTTCCTATTGAGGTGAATTTTTATTTTTTTATAAAAATATTTTTCTAAAGATATTGTTACATCATACACCTCTTGTTATAAAACGAATTTTTCTCAAACAAAAAATTAATACGGTTTCATTAATCATTTATTCCGTTAGCAATTCTTAACAATAAAAGTTCTTTTTTTTCAACAAAAAAAAACTACTCATTTTTAGCTTACTGTAAAAAGCCATATATTTTCCCACCCACAACCAGTTACAATTTCTCGGCCCATTGAACTCATCCATACATAGCCTTTTTTTTTTAAACTTTTTTATTCTGCATTCTACACTTTCTCTCCTTTTTTTCATACTATTTTACTCACAACTTTTTTACGTAACATTTCTCTTTTCTTTTCACTTGCAAATATAAATCTTTGTGTGTGTATGTGTGATTTTTCTTTCGATTTCTATGATTTTTTTTTCTTTTTGCTTTATATTTTTTTTTTTTTTTAACAACACGCACTCACTACAATTTTTCTTTAATGCTATATATTATGGATTCACGATTCAATGCTTTTTAGCAATTCTCACTTATTTATACATGCATAAAAAGCATAATAATGCTAACTCGATAAAGAAAATCTTTGCCAATTTTCTTCTTTTTTTATCATAATTTTCATTACTATTTATTTTTCAAAAATAACTGAAAAATTCAATTTAAGTCAAAATTTAGTAATAAAAAAAATTTGTTTAATTGGAAAAAAAGAAAAAATTTGATCAATTATATCAAACGTATATTTTTGATTAATCGTAAGCAAATACTCTTTTATTTACTTAGCTTTTTTGTTCTATTATATAATTTCATAGTACAACAAAAAAGGATATTTTCCTTTTTCTCTCTAATAAAAAAACTGAGGAGAAAAAAAATCAATAACCTGATAACAGTAAGCTTTTATTAACAAAAGCTAATAGATAGCATGTTCCTATAGTCTAAAGCAGTTAATTACAGAAAACCACATAAAGAGAAGCCTTGTTCTCTATACATCACATATAGTTTTATCCGATAAAGTCCAACACAACAGTTCATCTTTTGTCCGTTATATTAAACTTTTAAAATCTTCCTTTTATGTCAGCGATTATGTTTATATCGTACACACACGTATAGTAATTTCATACCTTTTTATTTTAATGACCCTCTAGGTCGTTAACTGATATTAACAATTTAACTATTTAAATTATATGAAATAATCAAGGGACAATATGAAAATTTCATTTAGCATGCAGAATTCGTAGATTAAAAATGAAAAAATTGAACTTCTGTTGTAAAGAAAGCTGTAATTTTTTACTATTTTGGGTTATTAAATTGCTATAAAATGATTTAATAATTTAGCATTAATTATAGAATATTTAAATTTTATTTTATCTACTACGATCTTATTACATAACTTTTGTATAAAAAATAAACTACGCGTCAAAACACAAAGATCTTTTTTCAATAACGTAAAAATTTAATTTCTGATTAAATCTTTTAAAAATATTGAATTCTAAATTAAATCTTTCGAGTATCATTTAATAAAAAATTATATAGATTTTGAGTATATATTTGTTTATTTTTAAGTTCAAATAGCAACGCATAGTCTATATAATTTGTTACTAAATGAAGGTTAAGTTTATTCAGATTTAATTAAAATTAATTAGATATTGAACCTGTATGTTATTAAAAAAAACTTATAATGAGTTTGCATTGTTTACAAACAATTTGGATCGAATATAATTATTATTACTGACTACTTAACTATTACAAATATTCTAGCTCTGTTAAGTGCCTTGTAAAATCAATTAAGTCCTTAAGCCCGGAATATTCTGTTTCTAAGCTCAGATTTTTCTAAGGTCCTAAACACGAATTATATAAAGTCTCTAAATCCGAAATTTCATTATAAGGCCTTCTGGGGTACCCCTTTCTATTAACATGTTCAAGTTAAAAGATTTTGGTGTGCACCCCCAACCCTCAACCAACTGAAAACTCCATAAGGAGTTGCAATATTAGTTGCAATTTGAGTTGCATTGGAGCACATTTTTTGCGAAAAAAATAGCAAAACCCCATGCAACTCATGTTGCAACTCATTGTGAATTTTTCAGTTGGTTGAAGGTTGTGTCCAAAATAATTATTTGGCCTAAATAATATTATTTATGACTGATGAGCATACTTCTGATCTATTAAAAGAAATTTTTTAGTTATTTAATCTTATTTTACTATGATTTTCTAAAAATTAAAATTTTTAAATTAAAATATATAAAAAAAAAATTTTTTTTTGTTTTATAGGATGGAGGTACTGAATCATGCTACCGCAGCGTGTTACGTTTTGAAAAGATAGAAGGATCGCATGCTGGTGAATGGTTAATATTAGTACGTTCACAAGAAGGAATTGCTGATGCTTCAGTATTAATAAATGTTACACTCGTATCAAGTTTTAGTAATGCATATTCATTACATCAAAATGTCAATTGTTTGAGGATAATTTTTTCTATTATTTTATTATTTTTTATTAATTATAGACATCGTTGAGAAAATACTAATTAATTAATTAATTCTAGTTCGGTTCATTATTTAATTAAAAAAATAAATTTTGAATATTCAACTATAACTATATTATTGATTGAAATTATAAAAGGATAAAAAAAACGTCAGGTATAATTTAAGAATCGATTTTTTACGAATATATTGAGCTAAAGAATTTTTTTACTCATTATTTTTTTTACTTGAAAAAATTAATTGGCGAGTTTAAGTTGATTTGAAATTATAGAAAAAAAAAATAATTACAAAATGTCATTCAATTTTACAAGAGATTAATGATGTAAGGAAGATTATAATAATTAAAAAAAGCTTACACACACACATACAAACAAAAATAAGAGTAATTATTTAAGGAAATTAAAATTATACAACAGAGTAAATACGAAACTTATTTCGAAAAACTTTTACAAATTATATTTGAAAAAAATTAATTACTTATTGTTTGATTTAACATGAATAAATTTGGTTTGAAAAAGATTTCCAGGTGGTTTGACATTCAAACAAAAATTAATCCTAAATATTAAAAATTTTCAAGGGAATTTTTCTATATACTGCCAAAATACCAAATTACCCAAAATAAGTAGGAACCAGTTTATTATATGAAAAAATCATTCCGGCCAATCTCCGTTAATTCCCAATAGCCTTTTCATTCTAGAAAAATAGGACTCTATGCAATAAGATAAAGGGCGTTGTGTTATCTACCAAATAATGCCGTGTAACCAACATAGAACTATAAAATCTAGTTAAATGAAAAATTGTAACTGCATAAAACTTGGTCATATTTTTTACCAAAAATGGTTATTTGCTTATAACGTTATTACTGATGAAAAATCATGATTTACGACACTTGAAAATGAATTCCTAAAATAAAAAAATTAGACCATCTGGAAATGTTTAGTTGCAAGAGAGGCAAAATATTACCCAAAAATCTTTACATTTTCCCATGTAGACTGTCATGTTAGGAAGTTATGAAATGTTTGTTCATAATAAAAAAAAATTCATATCTATTCTATATATAGCAAAAAAATGCACATTTTTGTATCAAAATTGCTAAGTTGTAGTAAAATTACTAACCTGTAGTAATAGGGTGAGAAATTTTTAACTTTGTAATTTAAATTTCCAGAAGCAGTGAACTCCCCTTTTAGTTATAATGGTTGAGTTATTGATTATATTTCAGGTACTAAAAGTTTTTAATTTAATTACTTATAAGTTGATTAAAATCTGCAATTATGTTGGTAAAATTATTAAGTTTTATTTGCCAATTATCTTTTTTTTAGTCTAGATGCAACCTGTTTTTTTTTACTTTACAATTCTCAATTATTTAGACCGTTCCTATATTTGAAAATGAACATTAGCATAACAAATGTTATGTCATTTCAAAGGCTCGTATTTTCAGTTATTCAAGCACATAAAGTTTTATTTATTATTTGATCGAATAAAATTTATACGTCAATTAAAAAACGTAAAATAATTTAATGATTTCATGCAATATCTTTTTTTTCAATTAATATCGTAGAATAAAAAAAAAGAAAATAATTTAGAAAACAAAAATATGTACGAAAGATAAATTAACGAAGCAGATATAATAAATAAATGAAAAAATCATTTTTACATCGTTAAAACCATCGTGATAGAGCTCTATATCGAAGGTATTAAAAAAATTTTTTTTTTAAAGCTTACATTTTTATCTCAATATCACATACTAAACAGTAATAACACTTATACAAATATACTTTAAATATTGAAAGTTTATCTACGTATGTGTGTGTGTGAGATCGTGACGTATTTCGCTTATTCCAAGAAGATTAAATTTTTTGAAGCGCAAATCTGATGTGTTATACCATCAGAAATATGAAAATGAATTTTTTTTTTGAGGTTATATATGTTATATATACCCAGTAAGTTCTTTTTACATAAAATATTACTTGATGTTTTTTTTTTACTTGTCGTTTTTTACATATTATTAAAAATTGATACTGTATAAAAAAAGTATTACATACTACTATGCCAGGTGCAAATAATAAAATTTCGTAATAACGATTACTCTAGGTAATTAATATTAAAAAAATTTTTTTTCATTATAAAAGTTAGTTCCTTTTTTTTTATTATTATTATTATTGATTGAGATACCTAGAAAAAGTATGAAAAATAAACAATAATATATTTTTATTATCGGTAGTAAGTAAATAATAAATAAAATATAAAATATATATGAAATTAAAATCGCAGTGCGAAATATAAATTTTTTATTGATTTTCTTTGTTTTTCACAACGATGTAAGTAATTTTTTCGATAAAATATATATAGGTATAATTATTCCGTATTATTAAAGTATATATGAGTCATTCTATGATAATTTGGTAAGATTTTTTTATATGATAAGATTTTTTTTTTTTGTATTTGTAAATTTAATAATATTTTAAATTGACCCTATAAAATGATCGTTTTAATAAAAATAAAAATTATTAATCTTACTAAATTTTAATGATCATAATTTTTTTATATAATTTTTTATAATTAAGTTCTTTATAAATTTTACATGAATCATTATTTGAAATCATTATTCAAATCTTATTCAAATTAACATGGAATAACTCATATTAAAAAAAATTGTAAGAAAACTAGATAAATATAACATGTAAATTATTGTAAAAAACTGAAAATACAAAAAAATTATTAATTACTTGTCGAAAAAAATTTTTATTATTAATTCTAGCAAATTTTTTTATCAACGAAATTCGACTTTATTAAATGTGATTAAATTTACTTAATTAGAGTTAATATTTTGATGTTTACGTCTATATACTGTAAAAACGTATAAATTATTTGGCCTATTAAATTGTTTAATGTAATTTTTTATACAGGGTGTTTTACAACTCTTGAAATTACTTAATATTTACAAATCTTACAAATGGCAAAATTGTTTTGATTTGATTTTTAACCAATTAAAAATTTAATTAAGCAATATAATACTGGTTACGACCTAATAATAAACAGCTGACTATCTAATATACTGAAAAAAGTGACGCAATAGAAAAAATTGTATTTCTATCAGTGTAAATATTCATAAGTCGAAGTGCTGAATTTTGGCTTATTTGAACCTATAAACAACCAATATAAAACAAATTTTGTGGTGCCCCTTCTAATAGCTTAATTTGTGAGCAGCCCGTGAGCTGTGCCTACTGTGCCAACATGGTAAAAATGCTATATGGTGAATGATTTTTATTTTTTTAATTAAATCTTTCAATCATGTAAGTTAAACATAAAGTTAAAAATCAGGTATTTTTACCCTAAAATAGGCATAGCGGCCAGGTCGACATTTTTTTTTTGAAAAACGAAGGTTGGCATCAATTTTAGTAGGTCAAAAAAACATAAAAGATCTCATTTTTAGCGTGGGACCTTTTATGTACAAATCATTCCATTGTGGCGTCTACAGTAATTTGCCTGGCATTAACTTTAAAAAGATGTTAGGAATTCTGATCCTCGGATGAAATAAGATGCCATGATGTAACAAAACAAGATTTCGAAACCAAAAGATTATTTAATTACTTTTATATTTTGCAACCGAGCACGCGAAAATAAAAAATTGTTCCTTATGAGACTGAGAAATCGTTGCATTAGAGTGATTAAATCAGCTACAATTTTGGAAATCATAGTTTTTTAGTGAATGAAAAATAATTTCACCTAGCAATCGAAAATCCAAGCAACTTTTTAAAATAAGTGCCAGGCTAATATACATATTATTTATGTTGTCAGGTTATTTATTAGTAATATAAAATATATTTTTATAAATATTAATTTTTAAATAATTGACTGATATGATCAGATGACCTAAATTAGTAAATAATTAAATTAAAAAAAAGCATATATTACATTCATTAAATTATAATTTATCTTATAAATAATTTTTTTTTTTAATGTAATATTAATAAAAAATACAAGTTAATAAAAATAAAACTTAAAAATATGTATATGTTATGTAAATATAAATATAAAAAATAATCTATTATCGCAAAATATTGCCAACGTAAAATATTTATATAATATAAAAATTATAAGGCCAATCTATGAATATAAAATTTATTAATTTTTTGACTGAATTTATAATTATTATTTATTTAATTTTGTAAATAAATTATTTATAAATAGGAAAAAAAAATTACAGTAAAAAGTATATATATAGATATTAATAAATAATATAATATAATAAAAATAATGATATTATAATATATGTATTACAATTTACTAATAAATATAAAACTCATCGACATGAATGTAAATTAAATGCTAATTATTATGAAAAAAAGAGAATTAGAATATTAAAATATGGAATTGAAATTTAAAAAAAATGACCACAATTTTTTTTAAAATTAAGCTGATTGAAAAATTTATATGAAAATAATGAAGAATATATAAAAACTTTAAGGGGCTGATAACTTGGTGCTCTTTCAATAAGCTCAGAAAAATAACAGCTCCGAAGTTAAACATATTTTCTTCGTCTACTGTATATGTTGGAATTGTAAAAATACCAACCAATCTAATATTTTGTATTCTTTTATATACAATAATTAGAGCATTTCGCTATACATGCATAATAATAAAAAATGCAAAATTTTAGACTGGTTTGGACAAACTAGAGGGCACTGCCTAACTTCTTTTTAAGTTTTCTTTAAAACATACTTTTTTAGAGTCTATTAAAAGAGTATTCAGATGATCGCCCCTTGATCATAAAAGTAAATTAATTAAGTATGAAATATTATGAATTTACTGCCACTAATATAAATTTAAAATGTATAATTTTTGTGTTAATATTTTTTCTTATAAATTATTTTTAAAAAAATTCAGGACTGATTAAAAAATAATTAATTTTGTGATATTTACTATATTTTTTATAATTTTTATTAGAAAAAAAAGAGAAAATTCGAGAGAATGCGAGAGAGAGAAAAAGTCTTTTTTCATTTTAATATTCAAGTCTATAAATATTAACCGTCCTTGTAATCCTTTATACGCACATAATTATTATGTAATGAGTAAAACAAAAGCGTTATGAAAGGTATATTTAAAAAAAAGTTGTTATTTTATTTAAAAACAAAAAAGTAGTTTTATATATTAATATGTTAGATACCTATTTCTCATTAGTTTACAATTAATTATATATTAATTTATTGAATTATCATTATTATTATGTATAATTATTAAAAATTAGATAATTATGTATACTGATCAGCGAAAAGACAAAAAGAAATATGTAAATTAAAAAAATAAAAATATGATAATATAATATATATGGTCATATATTATGAAAAAATAATTGGATTTTTTTAATTTAACAATTAAACCTTAACCATTTCCTTTATAAGTAAATATCAATATTATTTTAGTCATTGTTTTTTTAACCTGTTAAGAAAAAGTTTACTTTTGGCATCAAGAATTACTAACTCATTCAATATGACCTTAATCGTATTTATTTGCTTTTGGATTTGACATTATTTAACAAATAGATACCTTTATCCTTAACAAATCAGTCAAATGTCCAAAACTAAAGTTTGCGTATGCTGTTTTGGATATTCAAATATATGCATATCTAAAACCACATTTTTAAGTATATTCAGGGTGCATTCTTAGACATAATAATTAAACTCACAAAAAAGGAAAAAAAATGATTTTTTTATTAATGTTTCATGCATACTTAATCAAAAAACAATTTTACATATCTCGTATTCTTAGTATTTTTCTTCAAAAAATGATACCATATCAAGTAGTTTTTTTTGATTCAAGGGTTTATTATAACTAGATACTAAAGAAAGTAACCGTTTAAAGAGTATTTTTTTAAATAATATATCTTTTCACTAATATCTGTCTTAGTTACTTAGTAAAATATGTTCAAAACCGCATCGATGTCCACCACCCCGTTTTGGACCCTACTTGGTGAATTCATCGATGTTTTGTAAATAACTTTGAATTAAATTTTTAATTATAATAATTATAATTTTAATCATTTAATTAAATTTAATTTAAATAACCTGTATGTGACAAAAGCTACACTGATCAAACCGATGGACAACATTAGCAGAAGAATGGCAACTATACTAGCTACACTCTTACTCCAATTTGTTACTAGAAAACGTCAGAGACGGGTAGAGCGAAGCTGATCATGTTAGAAAAAAGTTTCAATAACTTTTTAATTTTGGGATTTTAAAAGTTTCGATTCGGTTGGGTTTAATATTAATGTGTAAGCAAGATTTTAAAATATTTTAAGAATAGCTAGAACTGACTGAAAATAACACCAAAAATCGACACCTTATTTTGCAACCTTGTTATTTGTTTGTAGAACAGATACCAACAATTTTTTACTCAGTCTTAATAAATGTTATTAATATTATTAATTAATATTATTCTCGAACGGTAGAATTCTAAATAAATTCACGGATAAAGAAAATATATCCAGCGAGCTAACGAATTTACGTCTCTGGTACGAAAGATTAAGACACCCACTCCGCACAATCCAGAGATTTTGGAGCATTAATCCAGAATATAGGGGTCTTTCAGGTTTTGAAACCATACAATACTATATTTTCTTGATTTAAATCCAGAATAATGAATATTTCAGATATGCGGTAATGATTTTCTTGTTTTAAAACTAGAAAAAAGTAAAAATCTGTTTTACAATCCAGAAAAAATCAATATTCTGGATTTAAAACAAGAAGATATAAGCCGGTAAAGAAGAGTGAATTTATTTCTTGATTTAAAACCAGAAAAAAGTAAAAGTCTGTTTTACAATCCAGAAAAAATCAATATTCCGGATTTAAAACAAGAAGATATAAGCCGGTAAAGAAGAGTGAACTTATTTCTTGATTTAAAACCAGAAAAATGATTTCCTCTGTTTTATAAACCAGAGTTTTGATTATTTCTAGTTTTAAAAAAAGAAAATTGAATTTCAAAAATTATAACGAAATAACTTCTGAATTTAAAAACATTATTTATGGCTTTAAAACCAGAAATGTTCATTGTTAATTACTAAAATTAATTAATATTTATAATTTTCTTGTATCTTTATAAAGTCATAAACGCTGCCGCCGTTGTCGAATGACACTTTTGGGCCAATTTGGTACTTTTAAGCCAATTTGGTACTTTTGGGCCAAACTGGTACTTTTTGGCCAATTTGGTACTATTGGGCCAAACTGGTACTTTTGGGAAAATCTGGTACTTTTGGAACAAACTGAACCTTTTGGCCAATCTGGTACTTTTGGGCCAAACTGAACCTTTTGGGCCAACCTGGTACTTTTGCGCCATACTGGTCCTTTTGGGTCAAAATGGACCATTTGGGATAAAATGTAACATTTGGGCCAAACTAGACCTTTAGGGCCAAACTAAACCTTTTGTGCCAAACTGCGCCTTTGGACCAAACTGAACCTTTTGGGCCATAGTGGCTCTTTTTACCTAAAAACTGTTGCATAAGCTTATTTACCCAAAATGGTCTTTTTGAACCAAAGCGGTCCTTTTCGCCTTAACAATTGATGTTTTATAAGACCCCTTACCCAAAATGGTCATTTTGGGCTACTAGGAGCTACTACTATCTTTTGCAACTTCTAGGAGAAAAATAACTTTTAAACATAACCAAAATCGATGTTCATGATTACATTATTTAAATAAATTATGTAAATATCACCATGACTAACCTAATATTTGTAAAATTTACAAAATTTGTTTGTTTTTAAAACTAACCCAGTTTTCTAATTTTTCTACGGGGGTTGGCGCGCGAAGCCCCCTAGTAAATATAAAAATATATTAGTTGCTTATTATAATCATTTATGCATTTGATTAGAAAAATTTCAAAATAACAATTATTGCAATAATCTTTAATAAATATAAAAAATAAAATTTTTTTAACATAATATACATATTATTATTCAACCTTCCCATTTAGTAAATTACAATTTTGAACCAATCTGCGGATTAAAACTCAATCAATTTTAAAAAATTTTTTCCTTTAAACATTTTAAAAATATTATATTCAATAATCTCTATTTCCATTCTGTTATCTATACCAATCCTACTTGGCAAAAATTTTAAAATGAATTTAATTTTTTTGTTTAAATTTTCGCCCATAATTTAAAAGCATATAAATAAGAAGCAAAAACAGTTTATTTTGTCAATAAATTTTTCCATATCTAATTCAAATTCTACCCTCACATCTCAATCCTAAACTTCTTAGGATATTAACAAGAAAAGAGAATGATTTCTTGATTTAAAACTAGAAAATCTATATCTCTAGTTTATAAAAATGAAATCTACTCTTTACTGGTTTTGAATCCAGAAATTCCAATATTTAAATTACAATTTCAGGATTCAAAACTAAAAATAAATCATTAACTTGTTTATAAAACAGAAATTTACTCATTCCTGGTTTCAAATCCAGGAATTCGTAAGCTCCAATATTAAAAATTCAATTTCAGGATTCAAAACTAGATAGAAACAAATTAGCTAACTTTTTTGCAAAAGAGGATTTCCCTTTTTACTAGTTTTAATAGTTTAAGGCGGGCGGGTCCTTTACATACACGAGTAAAAACATGGATTTTTGTTTATATTTTTCGGACAGAAAAAATTAACTTAAACACTTGAAAATTTTTGCAAATGAAAGGAAATTTATTTAAAAATATAATTTTTTATAATTTTTTTTTTTATAAATTAAATATGGCGTCGAAATTTGCTATTTCTGAAAAAAAACGTCTGTTCAACTTGCGTGCAGTGTAGCTCAAAATCTACTCAACCAATCATTATGAAAATTGATATAAATATTACTTATAATATTTCTAAGAATATGAATGAAAGCGATTTTGAATATTGGTTTCCAAAATTTTTTTTTTAACAAAAGAAAAGAAAAAAAAACTGAAAAATCAGTACTTTTTTTTTGAAGTTGAATAAATTTTTAAATTTTGAAAAAATAAAAATTCTGCTCCATTCATATGGAAAATATATGATTAAAGAAATAAAATTTTTCAGTTTCGTGTGTTTAAGATGATCCTGGCAGCCGCTATACTGCACGCAAGCAAAAAAAGGTCTTACGCGGTAATAGAAATCATCAGCGCCATATATAATTTAAAAAAAAAATATTAATAAAATTGTATTCTTTAATAAATTATCTTTCATTTGCAACAACTTTCATGTGTCTAAGTTAATTATTTCTACTCGAAAAAATCAAACGAAAATCCCTTTTTTTTCTTGTCTGTAAAGGACCCGCCCGCCTTAAGGTTGAATCAGGTGATTAAAAATAGCATTTTTCTTTTTAAGATTTTTGGAAATTGAAACTTCTAAAATGTTTAATTCTTATAGCCATATATAGCCATATATATCAAGTTAAGTCTCTTAGAATTTAAAAAAAAAAAATTCGTAAATTTATTGACTACAGACGGAGATATTAGCCCTTAAAATTTCCTTTATTTTTGAGCTACTAAATTAATCAAGACAAAAAAGTATTTTACAACGCTTCTGATTTTAAAAATCTTTGAATACAATATTTAGGATATTATTTAGAATCGATCCCCGAAAAGAATTTCAATTTCTAACAATATTATAAAATATTTTTCAAGATTTTTGATTTTTGATTTAACTTATAATTTTCAAAATATCGATTTATTCGGGGAAAAATTAAGAAAATAAAAAACTTTTTTCAGTGAATCCATACTAAATAATGTCCTAAATATTATCTTCGAAGATTTTAAAAATCTGAAACTTTATAGAAAAGTCTTGATTAATGTAGTAACTCAAAAACAATAGAAATTTCCAGCTCTAATAGTTCCGTCTGCAGTCAAAAAATTGTAAATTTTTTTTTTTTTTTATTTTTATGTAAATGTAACTTGATTAATGAGTATCAGAATCTTAGTTTCCAGAAGATTCAATATCCAGAAATCTTAAATCGAAAACAACCAAGTAGGCAATAAGCCAGTAGGCTATAATAAAAAAAACGACATGTCAAGCCTTACACTAACATAACCTAAGGAAGTAAGATATAATAAAAAAAACGACACGTCAAGCCTTACACTAACATAACCTAAGGAAGTAGGATATAATAAAATAACAACACATCAAGCCTTACAATAGCGTAACCTAAGGAATTAGGTGATATATAAAATGAAACGTCAAGCCTTACACTAGTGTAAACTGGGCAATAATAACAAAACCACACGTCAAGCCTTACACTAGCGTAACCTAAGAAAGTAGGCTATAATAAAAAAAACGACACGTCAAGCCTTACACTAGCGTAACCTAAGGAAGTAATCTATATTAAAAAAACGACAAGTCAAGCCTTACACTAGCGTAGCCTAAGCAAGTAGGCTATAATAAAAAAAAAGACAAGTCAAGCCTTACACTAACATAACCTAAGGAAGTAGGATATAATAAAATAACGACACATCAAGCCTTACACTAGCGTAACCTAAGGAATTAGGCGATATAAAAAATGAAACGTCAAGCCTTACACTAGTGTAAACTAGGCTATAATAAAAAAACCACACGTCAAGCCTTACACTAGCGTAACCTAAGCAAGTAGGCTATAATAAAAAAAACGACACGTCAAGCCTTACACTAGCGTAACCTAAGGGATTAGGCGATATAAAAAATGAAACGTCAAGCCTTACATTAGTGTAAACTAGGCTATAATAACAAAACCACACGTCAAGCCTTACACTAGCGTAACCTAAGGAAGTAATCTATATTAAAAAAACGACAAGTCAAGCCTTACACTAGCGTAGCTTAAGCAAGTAGGCTATAATAAAAAAAACGACACGTCAAGCCTTACACTAACATAACCTAAGGAAGTAGGATATAATAAAATAACGACACATGAAGCCTTACACTAGCGTAACCTAAGGAATTAGGCGATATAAAAAATGAAACGTCAAGCCTTACACTAGTGTAAACTAGGCTATAATAACAAAACCACACGTCAAGCCTTTCACTAACATAACCTAAGGAAGTAGGATATAATAAAATAACGACGCATCAAGCCTTACACTAGCGTAACCTAAGGAAGTAATCTATATTAAAAAAACGATAAGTCAAGCCTTACACTAGCGTAGCCTAAGCAAGTAGGCTATAATAAAAAAAAAGACACGTCAAGCCTTACACTAACATAACCTAAGAAAGTAGGATATAATAAAATAACGACACATCAAGCCTTTCACTAGCGTAACCTAAGGAATTAGGCGATATAAAAAATGAAACGTCAAGCCTTACACTAGTGTAAACTAGGCTATAATAACAAAACCACACGTCAAGCCTTACACCAGCGTAACCTAAGCAAGTAGGCTATAATAAAAAACGACACGTCAAGCCTTACACTAGCGTAACCTAAGGAAGCAAGCTATAATAAAAAAAACGACACGTCAAGCCTTACACTAGCATAACCTAAGGAAGTAGGATATAATAAAATAAAATCACGTCAAGCCTTACACTAGCGTAACCTAATTAAGTAGGCTACAATAATATAACGACGCGTCAAGCCTTACACTAGCGTAACCTAAGGAAGTAGGCTATAACAAAATAACGACACGTTAAGCCTTACACTAAACTAACCTAAGGAAGTAGGATATAATAAAATAAAATCACGTCAAGCATGAAACTAACGTAACCTAAGGAAGTGGCCTATAATAAGAAAAAAAACATGTTAAGCCTTACACTAACATAACCTAAGGAAGTAGGATGTAATAAAATAACGTCACGTCAAGCATTACAGTAGACGCTACCGTAACCTCAGAAAGTAGACTATAATAAAAAACGACATGTCAAGCCTTGCACTAACATAACCTAAGGAAGTAGACTATAATAAAAAAGCGACAAAGTCAAGTTTTACACCAACACAACGTAAAATTTGGAAACAAAAATTTTTAAATCATTAGGTATCAGGTATATTTTTTTGTAGTGAAAAAAATTTAAATAAAAAAATTGTCAAGTAATTATTTATCAGATCCAAGAAATCTATTTAAATCGATTTTTTAAAATTATGACTTTTATTCAAAAGAATTAGGTAATGTCAAGCCAAAGCATTAGCTTTAGATTTATGGGATTGAGGGGGGGCGGTCACGCGACCCTCCATCGCAAGCAAAAGCTAGCTTTGCTTATATATATCTCTTTTTTTTCTCTCACTCTAAATTCATTGCTTCTAAGTGAGAGGGACATACATTTACATTTAACTCACGATCGGAGTAGGCTGAGATATCGAATTTTGGTTTGACTTACGTTTTTTTTATCGAATTTTTGCGATTAATCGCATTTTTTCGATTTATATCGAAGTTTTCATTTCAGTTTTTTGATCCAGTAGTTATAAGTAAAGAAGAGGTATCCTTATAATTTTGAATAAAAATATATCATTACATATATATATTTAAATTATAATGAATGGGGATTTTTATTCGATTCTGTTATTAGGTAATAATAACACAAGAGTTAGTATAAAAATATATCGGTACATGAATTCTTTAGGAGAACATGAATAAAAATAGACATTTAAAAAGAGGCCCATACTGTCATAAAATTAAAAAAAAATCACAGCTGCTTATTATAATTATAATAAAGACATCAAGCCGTGTACAAGTATATACATTTATTTGATACTTATAATATAATATATTAATTAACATATTATAGAAATTTAGTTTAAGTGCTAAGCTACAATGATAATGTTTTTATTAATATAAAATGGGCGCATAATTTTCTATTAAAATGTAAAAAAAAGATTATTTATAAATAAAAAATAAATGTAAACAAAAAAATTTGTTACTACTTTCAATTGGAAATATTTTTTTTCCCAAAATTTTTGCCACCAAAAAATACAAAAAACAATTTTTTTTTTATTTTCGGAGGTTGTATTTAACTTTTTCTCTGAAAGTATTAATTCTAGGAACTTATCGTTTTTACTTCATTTCTCGGATCTGATACTTAAAATTTTTTAAAATACTGATACATAAAATTTTTTACATAAAAAATAAGATTGTATCACCTTATTTCACATGGTAAAAATGTTCAACTCATATTGAATATTTGTCATTGCTTGAGGATCATAATGGCCATAATTTGGCAGCGTTTTTTATTCTTTTTTTTATAGTTTTATTAGTTGCTTCACATTGTTTTTTTTTTTAAACCTTGCGACTGTTATGATATCTTTACTTACTTTACTTACTTTTGAAAAAGTATAATATTTTATGGGATTGACACTATATTTTCCTTGCGAATTTTCTGTTATATTTTTTTAAGGATACTTTTTCAAATTAGGCTAAAGAATTTATTGATATCTAGAATTAGCCTGGGATGTCTATTTTTTTTTTTAAATATATTTTTTCAAATAAGTCTAAAGAATTTATTGATATCTTGGATTAGCCTGGGATTCCTAAGATTTTTTTATACATTAGACATCTCAAATTTACATTACACCTTTTGTTGCTTTTTTTCTATCCTTGCCGGGTCTGTAAGCCAATATTTTCAATAAAAAAAATAATTTTTAAGTTTTAGCATTTTGATAATATTCATTATGCATAATTTAATTATTGCCTTACGGATCCGGCAGGGATAGAAAAAAAGCAACAAAAGGTGTAATGTAAATTTGAGATGTCTAATGTATAAAAAAATCTTAGGAATCCCAGGCTAATCCAAGATATCAATAAATTCTTTAGACCTATTTGAAAAAATATATTTAAAAAAAAAAAATAGACATCCCAGGCTAATTCTAGATATCAATAAATTCTTTAGCCTAATTTGAAAAAGTATCCTTAAGAAAATATAACAGAAAATTCGCAAGGAAAATATAGGGAAATATCAATCCCTAATGATATATATATACTCAGGCAATGATACATTAGAAAACAAAACTTCGCGGTGTATTCCAGCACATACCCTAAGAAAAAGGTGTATAAAAAGAACAAATTATTATAGACCAATTCATTAGGCTATATTAGTATAATGCTTGATGTGCCGTATTTTATTATAAACCACTTCCTCAGGTTGTGTTGTTTAAGACTTGAGTTGTCATTTTTTTCTTATATAGAATCGTTTTTTTATTTTAGCCTACTTCCTTAGATTAAGCTAGTTTAATGCTTGACGTTACGTTATTTTTTATAGCCCACTTGCTTAGGTTACGCTAGTGTAAGGCTTGACGTGTCGTTTTTTTTTTTATAGCCTACTTGCTTAGGTTACGCTAGTGTAAGGCTTGACGTGTCGTTATTTTATTATATCCTACTTCCTTAGGTTATGTTAGTGTAAGGCTTGACGTATCGTTATTTTATTATATCCTACTTCCTTAGATTACGCTAGTGTAAGGCTTGAAGTGTCATTTCTTTTTTATATGCAACTTCCTTAGTTTATGCAAGTGTAAAACTTGGCTTGTCGTTTTTTTATTATAACCTACTTTCTTAGGTTACGCTAGTGTAAGGCTTGACGTATCGTTTTTTTAATATAGATTACTTCCTCAGGTTACGCTAGTGTAAGGCTTGACGTGTCGTTATTTTATTATATCCTACTTCCTTAGGTTATGTTAGTGTAAGGCTTGACGTATCGTTATTTTATTATATCCTACTTCCTTAGATTACGCTAGTGTAAGGCTTGAAGTGTCATTTCTTTTTTATATGCAACTTCCTTAGTTTATGCAAGTGTAAAACTTGGCTTGTCGTTTTTTTATTATAACCTACTTTCTTAGGTTACGCTAGTGTAAGGCTTGACGTATCGTTTTTTTAATATAGATTACTTCCTCAGGTTACGCAAGTGTAAGGCTTGAAGTGTCGTTTCTTTATTATATACAACTTCCTTAGTTTATGCTAGTGTAAAACTTGGCTTGTCGTTTTTTTATTATATCCTACTTCCTTAGGTTATGTTAGTGTAAGGCTTGACGTATCGTTATTTTATTATATCCTACTTCCTTAGGTTACGCTAGTGTAAGGCTTGAAGTGTCGTTTCTTTTTTATATGCAAATTCCTTAGTTTATGCTAGTGTAAAACTTGGCTTGTCGTTTTTTTATTATAGCCTACTTCCTTAGGTTACGCTAGTGTAAGGCTTGACGTTTCATTTTTTATATCGCCTAATTCCTTAGGTTACGCTAGTGTAAGGCTTGGCGTTTCATTTTTTATTCTCGCCTAATTCCTTAGGTTACGCTAGTGTAAGGCTTGGCGTTTCATTATTTATTATCGCCTAATTCCTTAGGTTACGCTAGTGTAAGGCTTGACGTACCGTTTTTTTCGATTTAAGATTTCTGGAAACTATGATTCTGATACTCATTAAGCAAGTTACATGTCCATAAGAATTTAAAAAAAAATTTGAAAATTTATTGACTTCTATTTTTTTTGAGGTACTAAATTAAATAAGACTTTTTTATAAAATTTCAGATTTTTAAAAATCTTTGAAGATAATTTTTAGGACATTATTTAGTATGGGTTCACTGAAAAAAGTTTTTTATTTTCTTAATTTTTCCCCGAATAAATCGATATTTTGAAAATTATAACTTAAATCAAAAATCAAAAATCTTGAAAAATATTTTATAGTATTGTTAGAAAAATATTAAAAATATTAAAAATATTTAAAAAATATTGGTTAATAATCCAAAACTTTTCTTTTTACGATAAAATGTAAGCGAGTAAAATATGCAGTTTTCAAATTATAATCTCGTCATGGACCATAAAATTGGAATCAGTATAAACATGGTAATTTGTGACAGTATCTTTACTTGACCATAACTCGGTTATTTTTCATCGAAAAAAGCAAATTTTTTCCCTGGCTATTCGATTCTGAAAGAAAAAAGTCAATTTATGTAACCTCTTATGGTTTATTACATATATATAAGTATTAAGAATGTAAAAACAATTTAAAACAGACTAAAATCGATCCTTAATGGCCGAAATAGAAAATTTTGTATGGCCATATTGATGGGATTTTGGTTAAAAAAAATTAAAAAAAAAAAATTTTTTTTTAAAAATGGCGACAAATGAGATATTTCGGTTTTTCCAAAAACACATTTTCTCATTTTCCGGAATTTTTCCGAAAAACAGAAATGGATTTACTAAAGGTTTCCCAACATATATACTCTTTCAGAATATGTTTTTTTGGTCAGCGGCCAGAAAGCACGTATTTCTCGGCCGCTGCGCGTCCGGCAAAGACATGTTTTCTCGCCACTGATGTATACGACCCTAATCCCCCAAATCGCAGTTTACCATCCTCGCCTTCGACTTGGAAGGTAATTTACGTGCAAATCGGGCCATTCTTTATTTTTCTGGACATGGGTCGTAATATACTATTCAAGCTATTATTTATCATTTTTTAGTATTTTCCCAAAAAGCACTACCGCTGGTTGAGAGCCACCCAATGAATTTGATTTACCATAACTCGAGCTGTTTAAGACCTAGAGGGCTAAAAATTTCAGGATTTTCCTACCTTAGTGTTATAAAAATATGGGGAAAATTTTAGGCCGATCCGACGACCAAACCTGCCAACCATTGCTGTTTTGGCTCATATTTATATTATTGCAATAATTGTTATTTTAAAAATTTTTTAATTAAATGCATAAATAATTAAAAAAAGCAACTAATATATTTACATATTTACTAGGGACTCCACCCCCTGCGCGCTTCGCGCGCCAACCCCCGTAGAAAAATTAGAAAACTATGGGTTAGTTTTAAAAACAAAAAAATTTGTAAATTTTACAAACATGAGGTTAGTCATGGTGATATTTACATAATTTATTTAAATAATGTAATCATGAACATCGATTTTGGTTATGTTTAAAAGTTATTTTTCTCCTAGTAGTTGCAAAAGATAGTAGTAGCCCAAAATGACCATTTTAGTTAGGCGAAAAGGACCACTTTGGTTCAAAAAGACCATTTTGGGTAAATAAGTTTATACAACAATTTTTAGGTAAAAAGAGCCACTATGGCCCAAAGGTTCAGTTTGGTCTTAAAGGTTAGTTTAGGTTAGAATCTAGTTTGGCCTTAAAGGTTAGTTTAGGTTAGGTTCTAGTTTGGCCCTAGTTTGGTTACATTTTAACAAAAAAGGTCCATTTTGACCCAAAAGGACCAGTACGGCGCAAAAGTACCAGGTTGTCCCAAAAGGTTCAGTTTGGCCTAAAAGTACCAGATTGGCCAAAAGGTTCAGTTTGTTCAAAAAGTACCAGATTTTCTCAAAAGTACCAGTTTAGCCCAAAAGTACCATATTGGCTTAAGAGTGCCAGATTGGCCAAAAGGTTCAGTTTGTTCCAAAAGTACCAGATTTTCCCAAAAGTACAAGTTTGGCCCAAAAGTACCATATTAGCCTAAGAGTACCGCTTTGGCCCAAAAAGACTATTTTGGGTAAATAAACTTATACAACAGTTTTTATGTAAACAGAGCCACTGTGGCATAAAAGGTCTAGTTTTACCCAAAAGGTTCAGTTTGGCCCGAATGTTACATTTTATCCCAAAAGGTCCATTTTGACCCAAAAGGACCAATATGGCCCAAAAGTACCAAATTGGCCCAAAAGTACCAGGTTAGTCCAAAAGTTTCATTCGACAGCGGCAGCAGCGTTTATGACTTTATAGAGATACAAGAAAATTATAAATATTAATTAATTTTAGTAATTAATATTGAAAATTTCTGGTTTTAAAGCCATAAAATATATTGATTCTATTTTGTAAACCGGAATTTCATTAATTTTTGTTTTTAAATTCAGAAGTTATTTCGTTATAATTTTTGAAATTCAATTTTCTTTTTTTAAAACTAGAAATAATCAAAACTCTGGTTTATAAAACAGAGGAAATCATTTTTCTGGTTTTAAATCAAGAAATAAGTTCACTCTTCTTTACCGGCTTATATCTTCTTGTTTTAAATCCGGAATATTGATTTTTTCTGGATTGTAAAACAGACTTTTACTTTTTTCTGGTTTTAAATCAAGAAATAAATTCACTCATCTTTACCGGCTTATATCTTCTTGTTTCAAATCCAGAATATTGATTTTTTCTGGATTATAAAACAGAATTTTGCTTATTTCTAGTTTCAATTCAGTAAAATTACGTAAATCTGGTTTTCAAACACGAAGTATACCTATGTTCTGGATTAATGCTCCAAAATCTCTGGATTGATGCGGAGTCGGCAACTTCACAATAAATTTGAGGATTTACATATCAAATTGCAAGTTATCGATAGCGAATGTCTTTCAACCGAGCATGTCGCACCACATTGGGGCATATCCCGGTGCAAGTTATCGACAATGATGACGCCCACAAAGCAGAAAAGATAACAATCGATGACGATTATTATGCTTTGAGCTCATGAATAGAAAAGTTGCTTACCCGCCAATAACCACCAGAAATACGGGGCCACCTAGTACCGTGGATTTATCGGAAACATCAACTCAGTGCGTGACTGGGGGTAGGCTGATTAAATTGCCTGATTTTGCATTACCTAAATTCTCTGGCAAACAAAAGGAATAGGCATGTTCTTAAAGCCGTAATTGATGAGGATAAAGAATTTGGTACGATAAAAAAGATGTATTACTTAAAATTATCCTTTGTCGGTGATGCATTGGCCAAGATTGATAACTTGCATACGGCAGCTGAATACCCCCTCGCTTGGGAAATATTAGAAAAAGCATACGAAAACAAGCGAGACCTTATAGCTTGGCACTTAAATTTATTGCTTCATTTAGCAGCAGTAACTAAAGAATCGGGAGAAGAGCTTGGTATACTCGCGGATAGACACAGCATCACGTTCAGGCGTTTGCATTCTACAAAATGCCAAACTAGATAAACCTTAAGTGGGAAAAGACTTAAAAAAGACATGAATTTCCTTCTCTAGAATCACTCAACGAATTTATATATGGAGCTGCAACACGATTATCGATACGTAGCAAATCGACATCAAATTCTTATTTTCTCTATTATTACTCTTTTATTACTTAATCGATCAGTTAGTTACCTTGCAATTTAACTTTCTCCAGGCAAGTACACGCGGAATACGTAGCAGTACAGTACATTCAATAGCTAGCTCTGGTCTAAAGATACGATTGTCCTATTGGTGCCCAGGAGCTACTAAACGATTTTTACGTTGACAACTTATAGATAGGGCCAGACACCCGAGGCAGTTCAAATAGGGAACGAAACAATTGAATTATTGAAACACGGGGGTATTACTATAAGGCAATGGGAATCGAACAATCTCGGGGTTCTTAATAGATTACCCAAGGACAAAATTGATGACAAATTAGCCTTAAATAAAGAAAATCCTATAATGGACCTAGGGAGATTATGGACCTATACACATATGCCGCGAAAAAATGAGTAGTTTGTCAAAAGGTCACCAAACGAAATATTCTATTGGAGATAGCAAAATCTACGACCCCTTAGGATAATTAGGACCTGTATCGCTTTATGCTAAACTTATAATTCAAAATCTATGAAAAACAAAATTAACCTGGGATGAATCCGTTCCATCAAGCATCTATAATGACTGGAAAATATTCTGCGATCAGCTGTTTTATTTAAACGAAATTGAATTCCCTCGTCACGTTATATCATCGGATATGAGTGGGATTTAAATTCATGGGTTCTGTGACACTAGTGAGTTTGGATATGGAGCTAGATATGATACATTAGTCACAGATATGATACATTAGATCATGTCTCCAAGGCAAATTACAACACAGCTTCTTTTCTCAAGATCTCGAGTAGCGCCTTTAAAATCTCTAACTATATCACGCCACTAAATGGAGCCAGACTACTGGTGAAATTATTTTCTGAGGTAAAGGACTCCATAACAATAAACTTTGAAAAGATTTACTAATAAACTGTTGTTTGTACATATAATTGAGATGTATGTGTGAGAATAATGTACATTATATGTTACACTATAGTATCAATAAGTCAGTACTTTACTGCCATTCTGTGTATACACATTAAAAGATATAAATGATCATAACCTATAATTAACAAGTATTATTATTTACCCTTATAATCTATCAGTCTAATATATTATCCATTGACCCTTCCAATTAAATATTCAACATGTTACGGGCGAAAGCACTAGGATGTATATATTTTAAGAGTTTACTGGTGATTATACTTTTTTATATTTTTATGGTGAATCATAATTATAGGCGGTTTAATGGGTCGTTTTTTTTTCTCTAAAAAAAAAAGTAGAATATGGCGGTCGTAAACAATTATGCAAAAAATTTTGCAATTTTTCAATCTGTAAAAAAACTTATTGGCCAAGAAAATTACTTCGATTGGATTGAAGACATACAAGCATGTGCTACCATCACCGGCCTTTGGAACACACTTAAAGGAGAACCGATAGAAACAAATGTCACCAAGTTAGCTGAAATGCGAGCATATCTCATTTTAACCATCGATTTCGACGTTAGAGTTCATTTTGATGCTACCGACAATGCAACAGCTATCTGGAAAAAGCTAAAAGAAGTGTTCTCAGATAGTTCCTTAAGCAGTAGGGTAAGTCTTCTCCAGTAGCTATGTACCACGAAGTTTGCAGATTGCGAATCTGCGCAAGCGTATATTTCCAAGCTGTTAAATGCAGCGCGCAGACTCCGAAACACCGGCCTTCAACTTCCTGACGAACTCATTGCATCGCTCATGCTTGCAGGGTTGCCAGATTACTACAAACCTATGATCATGGCACTTAGTAACTCAAATGCAAAAATAACTACAGATCTAGTTAAAAATAAAATTATCGAGGAAGCCAACAAGGCGACATCTGATGATGCCTATGAAAATCCTGCTCTTTTCTCTCGCTATTTTTTAAGAAACTCATGGCATCGAAATAATATGCAAAATAACAACACTCGTAGTAAATCAATGTTAAAGAAAGTAAAATGTAGAAAATGCGGTCGCCATGGTCACTATGCAAATGAATTCCTCACTAAAAATTTAAATAACAAAGCATCTTGTGTTTTTGAAAAAGATCAAGAAAATGTTTATCAGGAAGATGATGATTATAGTGATGATGATACAACATATGAAGAATACCATGTCAATTTATGCACGTTTATTGCTTTTTTTGTAAATCAACCTAATATAAATTATCATGATAAATGGATTGTTGATTTTGTTGATTCTGGTGCATCAAAACACATGTATTCCAACAAAAACATGTTTATTAGTCTCAAAAATATAAAAAATAAATACATAACCCTAGCCAATGATTTAAAAATTCAGGCTTTTGGTGAAAGTGCAGTATTACTTTGTTCTGATACTCCAGATGGGTCTTTTAATATAAAATTAACAAAAGTCCTCTACGTGCCAGATTTTGCAACAAATCTCGTTTCAGTACATCGTTTAGCAAAAAATCATACAGAAGTTATTTTTAATTATAATAAATGTGTTGTTAAAAATAAAAATAATATAAGTTTGTTGACTGCAGATGTTTTACCAAATGGCATATACCAAGTTAATTTAAAAATAAATAATTTTTATCCAAAACAAAATCAAGAAATAAAAATTCAACAACCAATCGATTCTATAAATCATAGTTTTTATACCTCAGAAAAATTTATAAGCTCATCATCAAAAAACATTGACATGTATACTTGGCATCGCAGACTAGGTCATTTGAACTACAACTCATTAAAGCAAACTTTAAATGCAGCTGATGGATTTCTTTTCGACTTAAAGCACAACCTTATTGCGAGCCTTGCATCTTGGGTAAGACTGTTAAAAATTCCTACAAATCCTCTTACAATAGAGCACAAAATATTCTAGAATTAATTCATTCTGATTTATGCCAAGCGGACAGATTGTCTGTTGATGGTTTTAAATATTTTTTAACATTCAAAGGTGACCATTCTCGCATGCTGTTTTTTTACTTGTTAAAACGGAAAAATGAAACACCAACTGTTTTTCAGCATTTTATAAATTTAGTTGAAAATCAAACTAACAAAAAAATCAAAAATATAAGAACAGATAATGGCACAGGAGAATACAAAAATGCTGAATTTAAAAAAATCATTGAAAAACATGGCATCATTCATCAGACAACTGTTCCAAACAACCCACAGTCAAATGGTAGAGCTGAGAGAGAAAATAGATCCTTACTACAAAAAGCTAGGTCCATGCTATCTGATGCCAATCTCAAAAAAAATTTATGGTCAAAAGCCATATCTACAGCTTGTTATCTACTAAATAGATCACCAAAAACAGTCCTCGAAGGAAAAACACCTTACGAAGTTTGGTATAATAAAAAACCAGATTTATCTAACCTAATAATTTTTGGTACTAAAGGACAAGCCATAGATCCAGCTGTAAACATTGGAAAATTTCAAGATAGAACAGTAGGTTGTTTAATGATGGGTTATAAACCTGATTCAAATGTTTATGAACTTTGGCACTTAACCAATAAAAAATTCTTCTCGAGTCGCAATGTAAAGTTTAATGAAACTATAAATAAAGAAAAAGATATTTTGAACACCATTCTCAAAATTGAATTAGAGGAACAAGTCTCTCAGAAATATAATAGTAATAACACATCAAATTCAATAGAAAGTCAACTCCATCAAGAAGATAATACACCACTTGTAATAACATCACAAGAATCACTTTCAACCAGCACCAGTGAAGAAATAATAGTATCTATAGATAAGGTAATTAATAAAAAAAATAATTTAACCTTAAATAATGCTTGTAAAAATCTTTTGAATCCTGTGAGACCAAAAAGGTTAATAAAATTGCCTAAAAAATTTAAGAATATTTTAATGTCTGCATCAGTATCCAAAGCACTGACAAATCCAGCCATCACTAATCATAATTCAACATCTTTTAAAAATATCTTTTTTCATCAACAACCACAAATACCAGAATTAAGTCCAGATCCAAAAACATATAAAGAAGCCATAAGCTGCACCGATAGCAAACACTGGACCAAAGCCATGGAAAATGAATATTTATCCATCCTACAGAATAATACTTGGGAAATTGTTGACTTACCTCTCCAAAAAAATATTGTCGGTACTAAATGGGTATTTAAAAAGAAACTTGATTCACAAAACAACATCATCTATAAAGCCAGGTTAGTTGCCAAAGGTTTCTCACAAATCAAGGACATCGACTATGATGAAATTTTTTCCCCTGTTGTAAGCTACAGCACCATTCGGATTCTTTTTGCTTATGCAGCAAGATATAGTCTAGATATACATCATGTTGATGTAAATACTGCTTTTTTAAATGGCGAAATTGAGCATGAAATTTTTCTAAGTCAACCAAAAGGATTTATTGCCAGAGGAAATGAGAATAAAGTCTGTAGATTGAACAGAGCCATCTATGGACTTAAACAAGCAGGTCGCCAATGGTATAATAAATTAGAAAAATTTCTCCTAAGGTTAAACTTAAATAAATCAATAAATGACACCTGTGTCTACTATAATATAAAATCAGAAGAAAAAACAGTTTTTATAATTTGTGTTTTCGTCGATGACATCTTAATTTTTTATAATACACAAGAACATATAAACTTTTTTTTTAATCAGATGTCCAATACCTTTAAAATCAAAGATTTAGGTCAAGTCAAGAAATTTCTAGGCATAAATGTACACATAGATAAAGCTCTAGGTACCATTCAACTATCACAAGAGTCATACATCAATGATATGATAAGAATGTATAACATAGAAAATAATGCAATGCAATGTCCAATAGATTCTGGCACAAAACTCTTACCTGACTTTAAAGAAAAAACAGCAGATGAACTTACAAATTTAAGTAAAATACCATACCAAAATGCAATTGGTTCGCTAATGTACTTACTTCAAACAACAAGGCCAGATATTGCCTACGCTGTTAGTTATTTAAGCAAATTCAATCTATGCTATAACCAAATTCATTGGGATTGTGTTAAAAAGTTATTAAGATACTTAAAAGGAACCAAGACTCTAGCATTGACTTTTTCAAGAGATCATAGCATCCAATCAACTGGCTTTTGTGATGCTAGCTACGCTCCCGATGGTGAAGATAAAGCTTCAGTCACTGCATATATCTTCACCAAACAAGGATGTGCTGTTTCATGGAGATCTAAAAAACAGCAAATAGTTGCTGAATCAACCACAGAAGCAGAACTTCAATCTTTAAATGATGCTGTGAATGAAGCATTATATCTCAGAAAAATCGAAACCGAACTAAATCTATACGCACTTGAACCAACAATTATTTATTGTGACAACAAAAGTACCATAGACTTTAGCAAAAATCTAAAATTTAGTCATGGGTTAAAACATGTAGATGTTAAATTTCACTCCATAAAACAATATATTGATCTAAAAATGTTTGACATACAACACATGTCAACAACAGTCATTCCAGCTGATGTTTTAACCAAAGGTGTAGGAAAAATAAAATTAAGTGAATTCTTCAATCAAATGGGTCTATTCGACTTACAAGAGGCTTCTAATACTACTCAAGAAATGGTTTAATATATAAAAAATCTAAAAACATATAATAAAAAAAAAATTTTAAATTAAGTTTATTTATTTATTCTAAAGTGAAGTACTAAAATTATTAAATTGAGTTTAATTATTTATTTATTGTAAAGTAAAGTGTAAAAATGTACATTTTCTTTTTTTTTTATTGTTATTAAGGAGGTAAATTTTTAAAATTATAAATTATTATGTTTATAATAACAATAGAACCAAAAAAGAAAATTAATATCAATTAACCTTTTTTTTATCTAATAATATGAAATAATATGTACATACTTTTTTTTTAAAAAATATTGCTTAAATCTCAATTAAGGAGGTGTGTTGTTTGTATATATAATTGAGATGTATGTGTGAGAATAATGTACATTATATGTTACACTATAGTATCAATAAGTCAGTACTTTACTGCCATTCTGTGTATACACATTAAAAGATATAAATGATCATAACCTATAATTAACAAGTATTATTATTCACCCTTATAATCTATCAGTCTAATATATTATCCATTGACCCTTCCAATTAAATATTCAACATAAACGGATTCGATGATAGTACTTCACTGGCTGAGAAAGCCAACGCATCTATTGAAAACCTTTGTGGCAAACAGGATATCTTATACCCAGAGTAACACTGATATCTAGTGCTGCGACCACAAAAAGTCCGAAGAAAATCCTGAAGTCATGGGGTCTCGCAAACAACTACCAAAGGATTTTCTGAAAAATAAATTATGGAAGGAAGGTCTTGTGTGGCTCAAGTTGTCAAGTAGTAAATGGCCCAAATATGCGTTAAAAGAGATCCACGAAATTCCAGAAATTAAAAGAAATCTGTGTTTGGCGTCTACTATTATAAGAATTTCAAACGTTAATTATTAAAATCGAAGCCATGTTGAATTCTCTCCCACTCACTCCTATATCCAACAATCCCAATTACGTATCCTGCCTAACTACAGGTCACTTTCTTATTAATGAGTCATTAGTGGGTCCTAGCAACACTAGGTCCCAAAACCTAGCTACACCGAAATTCCAACCAATAGACTATCAATCTGGCAACATCTCAAGCAAGACTTTTGGAATTGATGGCATAAAGAATACCTAAACGAGCTAAATTAAAGGTCAAATTCAAGTCTGGAAGAGAAATAATTAAAATAAGAATGCTCATCCTCAAGGAAGAAAATCTTCCACCCATGCGATAGAGCTTAGTGCGGATTATTGAAGTCCATGTGGGGTCAGACAGAATAATACGGGCTGTTACAGTGCAAATTTAAACAAAGTTAAACATCTTGGTTTATCTAAAGAAGTATAGTAATATACTTTACTGATGATGACTCGAACTACTATACAGAGCCGAAATAAATCATTTTAAATGTTAGTAAATATTTTATGTCATTAATAATTCCATTAATTTTTATATAAAGTAATAATTACATTGTATTTTTATGTTCCATATTGACCAATATACATTATCTTTTAAGCTATGTTTGAAATAACTTTTTTTCTATTAATTTCAATGCCTCTAGGTTTCCTGCCTAATTAAAACCAAAATATATGATAAAGTCTAAAAATATATTAGCTTTTATTTTTACGTTTCATAACATTTTAAATATTATGAGCTATATTTTAAAATATTTATTTGCTAATAATTTTAATTCCTCTAGAATCCCTGTTTAAAGAAAATCAAAATGTATGGGTAAAATCCAAAAAAATATTAGCTTTTATTTTCACGTTTTAAAGGAAATTACGCCAACCAATTTAAAAACAAACGATTTATTCAGCGCCATATGTCAACGGGAAAAGTTCTATTTCTTATAAGTGCTAGTATTATACTTTTAGAAGTTTTTTAAATTATTTTGTTTTGTAATTTATGTTATATTTGGCCCTAATTGTTGATCCGTGAGAAATTTCATGCGAGGCTGCAGCTATGCATTGAACTTATTATATAACTCGTCGATTAACAAACTTTCATAAAAGTCCACAGGAAAATGCCAATTTTTCGTGATAAAGCACAAAAAAATTTATAATTCTTATGCACAAGTAAAACTAAAAAAAAAAAGAAAAACTCACTGCAAAAATTAAAATAAAGGAGCTTGTCCTTACGTAAAGTCTCTTTGCCTGAAATAGCCAATAATGTAAATTTTAAACCTTATAGTGACAAATTTAATTATTAAAAAAAAAAAAAAATTAAAAATAAATAGTACTTTTTGAAGTAGTTAACACAATTCATATTCTATATAAATATTTTCAAAACAAATTTTTAGTTATATGACTTAAATTTTACAGTGATGTTTTTTTAATAAATATATAAGAGAGAAAACGTGACTAAAAGATTGTTGAGGTGTTAAATGAAGTCCACAAATGATAATCAAAGAAAACCTTGCAAACTTTAGCTTTTAACTGTAAAACGTCAAAAATATAAATCGAGCTTATAAAGCTTTAGTTAGTTTATACGATAGTTAGTTTCATTATGTACGTGTATATAAAGAAATACGAGTGAAAATTGTCTACAAAACTTCTACACAACGATAAGATTTTCAGAATTCTCGAGGGCTCTTTTAACTTTTAACGAAATAAACTTGATGTAATACTTGGACTTTTCGTACGTATAAAGAAAGAACGATTTTATGGGATGGAAGAACAAAGTATAATTATAAACAAAACTATTTTATGAAAATCCTTTAGTTACATAATATAAAATTTTCACAATGTTTAAATTTTCTAAATTAAAAAAAAAAAAATTTAATTATGTATTATGCAAAGTTTATAATACTTTAGTAATTTGAGATTGCTTAAAGTATTATTATACATCGAAAGAGCGAAGCTCTATTCTATACGATGCAAAAATCGACACCTTGTGGCCACAATATAACAAAAACGCTCAATCAGATTGCTTTCATTTTTTAAATTTAAGTTTTTTTCATCGTTTTGATGACCTGATTTGTTTTTGGGCCCAATCAGGTATTTCTAAAGGCAGGTTTATTACTGTATTCTTTTTTTTTTATGTAAAAAAATTAGCCCAGATAACATAAATGTTAAAATTAATTTTTGCATTATTTTTGGCTCTAATATCAAATAAGAAAAATATCTAACAAATACTACAAATAGACTAAGATACATGTTGTTTGTTATTAATAGATTGAAACGCTAGTTTAGACCTTCTACGCTGATTTCAATTTATTATGCATTGTTTCATATTGTTGCAAATTATAGAATTGTTGCTAGGAAGGAAATTATTGATAAATATTTAATTTGCATAGGTAACTTACAAAATAATAATAAATGTATTAGAAGAATTAGTAATATTAATGATGTAAATTATACGTAATTATTTAATATTATATAAAATCCTTTAGTTTAATTTATTCTAATTCAATGTAATTTTAATTTTAAATTATGCTTAATTTAATTCACTAAATCAATTGCTTTCAATCAATAATTAATTTTAATTTTATTTTAATAATATATTTATATAACATATATACATATATATATATTATACTAGCATAGGTTAGAGACTGATCTGTTCATGGTGTTGTTGTTATTGATTTTTTATTATTAATTTTTATTATTATCATGTTGTTATTGTCCAAAATATATATTAGAGTGTGTCTTATTTTTTTTTTTCGATATTTTTTGGCTCCCCCCATTTTTTTCGAATATTTTAATAACATGGGAATTTTGAGTTTTTAGCTATACAAATTTTTACAAAAGCCAAATAGCGTTTAAAAAAGCTAATTTATACTAGAAAACATTCTTTTATATGTTGTAAAGACATGCAAACAGCCCTGCATTCATTTCAAAGGGAAATTTGGGGCTAGAAACGCAAATTTACATGTTGGTACAATCTTATAAAATAGGGTTTTTCGGTAAATTTCGATAAAACGCTGCAACCTCAAAAATTAACCAAAGCACTTCTGGTTATTCTACTTTTTTTGGTGTAAGTGTCACCTTTCAAACGACGTAAACCGTGTATTTTTATCACCGATTCTCTCACTGCTATAGTCAATTAACCTATTGGTAATTTTTGACCCAAAAGGCCCAATTTTTAAATTTGCTTAAATTGCTGCCAAAATTGTAATTTTCGACAAAATTGAGTTTTATAGGCCTTAAAAGTTTTCTGCAAGCTTCAAATTTTCAAAAATTTTTTACTCGTCTATTTTCTTTAAATAGTTTTGAAGATATCGTTTTTCAAAGATAATGATAAAAATTGATTTTTTTTTTAAACCCTGAAATTGGGACTATGACTTTAAATTATCATCTCTGGTTAATTATTTATTGAAAAGAAGTGAATAAAAAATTTTTGTAAATTTGAAGCTTTAGAAAATTTTTAAGACCTATAAAGCTCAATTTCGTCAAAAATTACATTTTTGACAGCAGTTTAAAAACATTCAAAAATTGGTTATTTTTAGTCAAAAATTACCAGTAAGTTAATTGACTATAGCGCTGAGAGAATCAGTGATAAAAAAACGCAGTTTACGACATTTAAAAGGTGACGTTTACACCAAAAAAAGTAGATTAATGACAATTAAACTAAAAAAATGAGATCAGCCAAAAATATTTTGGTTCATTTTTGAGGTGGTAGCGATTTATCAAAAATTACCAAAAAAACCTGTTTTATAAGATTGAGCCGACATGTAAATTTGCGTTTCTAGCCCCAAAATACCCTTTGGAATAAATGCAGGGCTTTTTGCATGTATTTACAACATATAAAAGCATGTTTTCAGTAAAAATTAGCTTTTTAAAACGCTTTTTGGATTTTGTAAAAATTTGTATAGCTAAAAACCCAAAATTCCCATGTTATTTAAATGGGGAACTTCAAGTGCTCGGTGGCACGGGTTAAGAAAATCAAAAATCAAAATCCTTGGAGCTGGGGGTTTTTTAGGACCTAAGTATTCGAAAAAAATGGGGGAGCAAAAAAATATCGAAAAAAAAAAAATAAGACACACTCTAATATATATATATATGGGAACGTCCAAAGAAGAACGACCAGCTGAAAAATAAAAAAAAATAAAAATATTTTTTTTGGGTCATTTTTTACCTGGGGTTTGTGAAATCACTCTTTACACTTCCTGATGCATAATTTTGAGATACAGCTGCTCCAAAATTGGATTTTTTCAATTTTTTGATTTCAGCTGCCCAGTTCAAACTGAAATAACTCAAAATCATGAAACTTTTACCATATACATATACGTTAATATGTCATATATGACTGAGAAAAAATTTTCTTTTTACCTGGCCTTCCCGAAAAAAAATTTTTTTTTATTTTGGGCCACGGTTTCATTTTAATGGTTTGAAATTTTCAAATTAACCGGAAGTCAAGTTTGCCATAATTATTTTTGCTCAAATTTTCCTAGAATGTTTGCCTATGTGTCAGTTTTACCCAAAGAAATTTTGGATATGATACTCAAATAAGCGCCCACAATCATTATTTTAGTCTGCCAAAATCAGAAAAAGTTGGAGGGCTGTGTCGCATTTACTTCTGTTTGTGTCGCTTCAAAAAATCATTTTTCACTGCAAATTAATAATTATACAAACACATTCAAACTATTCAGAGCAGCGTAGGTGAAACATTACTGAAAAATTCTAGGTTCTGATTGGTTCTCTAGTTGTAATAGAGAAAATAAAAAAATTTAACTGAGTACGTATAAATTAGTGCTAAATCAAATAATACCAATCGCGACATTAAAATTTGATCATATTTTTCAGGCATTTCACTTTTTAAACAAAATTTCTAAAAATTTTATTTATCCCAAAAATAGTAAAAATTGAATATCCCCAAAAGTACGAAAGCTGAGTCGCAAAACTATAGCCTAGGTTATCCGCATACTTTTATTCTTTATTATGACGATGGTTTCATGTCAATTGGTTTAGCGGTTCTTGAGTCATTAGGGTACAGACAGACAGACAGATAGACAGACAAATAAATTTTTAAATATATATAGTAGTAAGATATAAATGCTTTACATAAATTTTATAATTATTGATTTTGTACTTTCATCTGTGTAATACTTGTTTCTATTAATTTAAAAATTTTTTTCAATATTTTTAAAAAATTTTAACATGTTTTTATGCTAATTAAGATATGCTATTTTGAATGGTGAAAAATTTTTTCCCGATTTTTATCTGATTCTGTGAAAAATTTTAATTGTATCATTTTTAAACCTAAATCCAAAAACACATTAAAAACATCAATATTTGCATGTATTGTTTTTCCTTTAAAATCCTTTTTCGGTACATGTAGATACGCCATTTCTAAGGTATTGACGAAGCAGCGCACGATGGCAATACATAAGAAAAACCTCAATATGTCAAAAACATGCAGATATGTTATTTTCTTCTGTACTTTTTTTCATACCTAGGACCCTACATATGTGCCATCGAATTTGGAAAATTATAAGTAATAAGGAAATAATTTTTGCACCAAAAACAGAAAATTTTTTAATGATTACGACCATATAAAAAAACTGATTTTACACAAAAATGCAGATATTGAGGTTTTCAATATGCAGGGTAGTGATGGACTCAAACACAGATAGCTGCGTTCTCTTTCCGTGGGTTGCATACAATTTTGTATATTATTACTATATTTTATATACTATTAAATATTTATATTTGAAAATCTGTTAATGTGTTCAAATATTAAATTTTTACTCATTATTATTACAAAAATGAAATATCTAGTGATGGACGAGACCGAGACGAGACGAGATTTTGGGTCAGTCCCGTCTCGGTCTCGAAAATTTTCAAAAATTGAGGTCTCGACTCGGTCTCGTCTCGATTTTCGAGACAGTCTCGAAAAAAACGTAAGTTATCTTTATGTGCATTTCAAAAATGTATTTTGCGATATTTTAGGCAATTAAACTGGTTAACCTTATTATTTTCTGATTGTAGATCATTTTTCATTTCCGGTGACAATTTAATAATAAAAAAAATAATTTGTTTATAACAATTATTTAAATTTTTATCTTTCTCTAATGCACTGTTATTGCTAATTTATCCAAGTTTAATGCTGAAACGGCGCCAACTAAGAAATATAATTTTACATAATTCTTCAGAAGTATTTTTTTTTTTATTAATATGCATAAAAATATACCAGATCAAATATTTCACAATATCAATAATTAATCAAGACAAATAATTTTCATGAATATTAGACAAATTTAATAACCATGATAACATTTTTGTGATAAATTTTTTTATATTTAGCATGTAGCAAAGGAAATTAACACCCCCCTCCCAAAGGACTTAGAATTAAATTGCTATATTTTTACAAAACATGAAATTATATGAAAATTATGTCAATTTTAAAAATTAAACAAAAAATACAATAAATCTTATTGATAATAAGGCTTTTTGCCCATATTTATCTTAATGAATATGTTGAGTTTCCTAAATTTTTTTATTGACAAGGCGTTAAAATAATTTTCATTTGGATTACATGGATCTATATCCAAACATATCTATTTACATATCTAATATTACATATCTATTCTTAACTAACAACAGTAAAAATTAAATATTTGAACCCATTTACAAATTTTTAAGAAACAGAATCCACTTATTTTTCTTACCATCTTAGGTTGCATAATTTTTCGTTCAGGATCATGCACCCTGTTCAGTTAATCCTACGAATTTCTTACCACTGGGAAGAAATAGTATATTGCGATACCGTGGCAGTAAAGTAAAGAATATCCTAAAGCATTCGTAAATTACGATCCAAGGTGAAGTCAAATAGTTTTGACATTTAATTCTGAAAATTTCAGAATAAATGAACAAACTTCTTAAATTTTTTTTTGCGTAATAAGGTTCGCACTATCCGTATTTGACAGTTTCTAGTATACATCCAAAAAATATAATTTCTTTAAATTCAATTAAAAGTCTTTTTCAACTTTTATATTCGTTTATAAATCGTGAAAAAAAATTTGTAAATGAAAACAAAAATAAATTTTTTAGTTACAAATTCATTGCTTGAACACACAAGATATAAAAGCACAAACTCATGTAAAAAAATTAATTAGAATTATATACAAATTGTATACATCATTGTATACAAAAAAGTTGTATACAAAAATGATTCTATACAATTTTTCAATTATATATAATTTAATGAGATTTTCCCTAATGGGAAGAGAGAAGTTAGAAAAATAGAAATAGAAAATAAAAATCTGCAATTTTCTGCTCCAGCTCTAAATTTGACGGCCCCAGGAAACTAAAATTAAAAAAACGCATCCATATTTTCTAATTTTTCCAATTTCTGTAATCTTCTTATTAATTGTAATTGCGCTTCTTTTTTTACAAAAACATTAAATTTTTTTTCTTCTAATGAATAATTTTACTAAAATTTCTTTTTTGCATCACATAGTTTCAAAGACTTTTATTCACAAATTGATTTCGAAACACACTTATAAAAAAGTTCTTCCAAATCTTAATTTTTACACACAACTATTTTGTTTACTAATAATTTTTGCATTTAAAATTCGTATTTATTTTTCAAAATTTTTTTTTTCATAAAAATAAGATTTTATATCTTCTAGGTTTTCTTATAAATACAATTAAATTAGACATTACTTTTTTCAGAAAAAAATTTTAATCATAAAAAAAATTTATAATGTACGACGATCAATCGCGGATCACACAAAAAAAAACAGAAAATAAATATGCGCTTTTTTAATTTTAGGTTTCTAGAAATCCTGAAGCCGTCAAATCTAGAACTAGAGCGGAAAATTGAAGATTTTTATTTTTTATTTCTATTTTTTTTTACTTCTTTCTTCCCATTTGGGAAAATTTAATTAGATTGTATAGAATTGAAAAATTGTATAAAATCACTTTTGTATACAGTTTTTTATATACAATACTGTATACAATTTGTATATAATCCTAATTAATTTTTTTACATGGGAAATATTTTCTCTTAAATTTTTTGTTTAAAATCAAGTAAAGTCATTAATTAACGAGCGATGTACTTATGTACAATAGAGAGAAGCTACTTCTTTAAAATAAACATATATATATATATAATGTCTCTTATAAACGTGTATATACTTAGACTTTAAATAGAGAAGCACCATAAATTTTCATACTAGTACTACTGTGTATAGTAAATTACTCTTAACTTCTTTCAAGCTAAAAATTATTAAGGTATAATGATACTATATAAGAAAATAACATTTTGAATTAATTCAGGGATTTAAGGTAATAAGGGTTTTATTTTATATTTTTTAACTTAAATTTAATTTTTGTTTATTTTAGAGTTTTAAATTAAACAATGATTTCCCTACATATAATATATCAAATTTTCAAGAATATTTATTTTATTTATCCGACAGGGAAAATTTTGATCTTTATTAATTACATTATTTTTTGTATACAAATTTTATTACAAAGAACACTTACTTTTCGGCATGTTAAACTTAAAATTTAATTTTTAACCAACTAAATATGTAGAGTTGTGCAGAACTTCAATGGAGTTGAAAAAGAGTTGATTAGAAGCAAAAGCTGGTCTCATACTAATAAAAACAATCGGTCGACTATTTTTCTATTATTTCAAAATAACTCACTTTCTAACGAAACTACAAATATATTAAGTGGCATTAGTGTTTGAAGAATTATAATTGTTACAAATTAATACCTAAAGCACTTTCTCTATTAGAGGGTTACATAATGCTCCAAAGCTCTACAAACATCAGAAAATAGAAATTGTATTTAATTTAGTAAACTTTAGGAGCCTTAACATATACTTTTGTCTTCCTATGAAGGGATTTCTAAGAAAATTGCAATTACCACATTCTCAAGTGTAATAAGCAAACTCTAAACAGTCAGGATAACAAAATATTCGTCAAAATAGTATTTAAACATAGACTTTTTGATGAACTTAAACATTTTTTTGCTAAAAAAATAAAGTAGCAAAAACTGTTTTCTAGGGCCTAGGAAACCGATGATATGGAGATATAATGGAAGTTTTTTCAATACAAAAAGATCTTCCGCCCAGATTGGTCAAGATCTGGTCAGGTCATTAATTGATCTAGATAAAACCTCATTTCTGTTGAATATGGGATTACTGTTCCCCATGATGCACTTTTCAAGCACTAAAAAATTAAAATAAAATCTGTTTTAAATAAAATTTATAAAATATTCATTATTTTATATACAATAATTATTTATTTTTTAAGATTTGATAATGAATTGTTTTGTTAATGACACAATTGTATGTTCTACTTAAAAAACAGCAACAGAAATAAATATAAGTCTTTAGGCCAAGTTTATTTAATTACAATGCATCATATATGACAATGAGACAAAGGTTATGCTGATAATAATCTTCAAGATCACGGCATCACAAAAAAATAAACAGTGACATTGAACTAGTAACAGTTTTATTTTCACTGGAAACATTGTATACATAAGTAATGATGCTTCCAATTAATTTCTCTATTAATAGAAATACGACTGCAGCAAATATTAATAAAATATTTCACTTGAGTTAAAATCAAAAATTTCATTATTTATTTAATGTTCAGAAATTCTTTTTATAAATCTTAAAATTATTATCTTACATGTTTTTTAAATGCATGTTATCTGCTGATATATTTTCAATATTCAAATTACATTTAAATAACTTAATTCAAGAAATGTCCGGTAGTTTAAATATGATAACAAAATGCCAAGAGATAAATTTAGCATTTTATGTCACATTATAAGTAAATGTCAAAATTTTGATTGAGAGACATATTTTAGACCAAAAATCACATGTAATTATGCTTTGATTGTGATCTTTTTTAAGTTTCATATGAAAATATACTGTTATAGTAATTGTAAAATAATGCAAAAGGTTTTATTTTTATCCATGTACGTTTTTGCGAACTAGTATTAACGTTATTATATATTTAGGGCAGAAAGACTATTTTCTAATCTGTGGAGTGTCTTTTTTACTCTTTATGTACTTATAAAATATCTCATTTCTTCGAATGTTATTATTGTGCCTCGGGTCTGTAAATCTTTGCATTCTACAAAAATAAACTTTTTCAAGACTTAATCAAAACATTTATGCCTGTCTTATTGCAAACTCAAAATTTTTCCCAATTTAAAAGTTTTGAATAATTTTAGCAATATTACCAATGTGTAGAAAAAATTCACTGTATACTAAGAGTGAGTTTTTTAAGTTTTTTAAACTTTACTTAATTCACTGTAATCTAAATTTGTAATAAATTTTCTTTACAATAATATTCAAAATTTTTAAATCGCCTAAAATTTCTTCGGAAAATTTTACCTTGGAATGTTTTCTGGCTAAAATTTTAGAAGCCTCTGTGACGCTGTAAAAAAAATGAAAACAAAGTAATCTGCTAAAATCAAATCATAATTAAATTTTGCTATTTTTTATTCTATTTATTCTAGCGTCACAAATGCCTCTAAATTTTATTCAGATGGGTTTCCGAGGTAAAATTTTCCGAGGAATCTGAAAAATTTTCAAAATCAGTTTTTTGGGCTTACATTTGGATTTTGAGAAATTTACAATTAAAAATAGTCTATTTTCTAATTTTTCCGAAAAAATATGTCTAGGTTCGAATCGGATGGGAAATGTTACTACTTATCTATGAAAAAAATATTTTTTAGTCTTATTTAGGGCGTTTAGAAAACGGGTGGCTAAGAATGCGAAAAAAATGAAAATTGGAAAAACAGCGGCCAAACCGCAAACAGGCCACCTAGAGCCTTGAAAATTGGACAGTAACCATATTTTTACATACCGATCACACGGAGCAATTGATATTTTTTAAATTCAAGACATTGACCTCAGACTTAGGTAAAAATAACTACCGATATATTTTTCAGAAATTATTTTTAATAGCATGTCTCTATTTTTCAAATATAATTTTATTCGATTAATTGGTTTCAATTGTAATATTTTTCTCAGCTTAGCAGAAAAATATAAAAAGAAACTTCTCTTTAATTTTTTTTATGAATTAACATTTAATTTATTTATACTATCTATCATAATGACAAAATTTTATTATACATAAAATTTTTACGACTTATCTAATGTCGCTCTTTTAAAAGTTTAAAGTATATGATGTAAAAATGATTCATTGATAATGTACGAAGTGCACTAGGTAACCTTCTCGCATTATGTAGAACGATGAAATTAAGTGATAAGATAATTTCATAAAAATATATGTCTTTGAAATTTTGTTAAGTACTTTTTGCGTAACTTAATCACGTATGAGGCAATCCACGTTACTTTGTTCATTTGAATTTTCATAAATGTAGTTATTACATTGATTTTATAAGTGGACTTTATTTTATTAACAACTTCTTTATAAAGCTATTTTTCAGAAACAATTAAAGATAAAGAGGCGAGTAAAAAAATTTTTGATCTTAGAACCTTATTATTTTAATAAAAAAATTTTATTCTTAGCCAAAAATGAGCATTTGGTTAATCAATTCATACAGTCAGAGAATTGATGACGAAAAACCTTAGTTTACATTTCTTAAAATATGTATTATTTGGAATGTGTTATAAGAACTCTCATCTGGTAAGCTCGAAGAAGCCTATTGAATTATTTTTGCGACATTTAATTTTCCAAAACGTGAACTCCAGAGTTAAATAATTTAAAAAATTCTAAAAATCAAATAATAAAAAAAAAGTAAATTATTTGTTTGAAAATTAGAGGATAAAATCAAATAAACTGTAATATATTATAATGTTAATCCATGTAGATTAAAACATAGTAATCTAAGCGTTTCTCAATATTCAAAACCCTAAACATTCCAAAATTTAGCGTTCACTCGACATTCAATCAAGCTAACGCTGACAGGAACAAGGTGTGTAACCTATATTACAATATCGGTAGTAGACAACTATAGAGAACAATACACACATATTATCCAAACATATATGCAAAAAGAGACTATCTTATATATTTAATGAATTTACATGTTAAACACTGACACCTGATTATAACTTGTATGTGTATAAATGCATAACTGATGAATTCAAATGTAGATTCTATGTATAACAAACACAAGGGTTCGTTAAGGTATATACTTGGTGGATTTTCAATTAAATAATAAACAATTCATAAAAGGTAAATAATATATTTATAATTAATATAACTTGATTAACGAGCATATAATTATATAATTGCATTAGACATTATAGAGATGAGATTATATTATTTTATTTTCTTTGATGTTTACTTTGATACGTACGTGCCCTTACAGATGTAATTACAATTTATTTAATTTACATGTATTATTTTGTTTTTTAACATTTTTTTTAATCTTCACCGTTGCGTTAAAACAAAAAATAGACAAAATTTTATTTTCCTGTGGTATAATAATCTGTATAATAAGAGGATTATTTCATAAGGTGATTTAATTAAACAATCTAAAACTTGTATTAAATAATAACCAAAGTTTAAATACTTAGAAAAATTATAATTGAATTTTTATAATGAATATAGACTTAATATTATTACTACTTGTTTTATTTTTTATTAACAGCATTCCGGAGCTCATTAATTACCAACATTTTCTATGGGGTATCTAGTAAATTTGGGTTAATCCCTTGCAGGTTTCCTGAAGCCGAAAAACAAGGAAAAAAATTTTTCTATTACATAAAATTTTATTTTTAGTTTTTCTACACAGCTGTCATTTTCGATTTTTGATATTCAATAATTTTTTTTAAAATAAATAATAATTCATAAGTTCGCGTTTATTTGACGCCATTTGGTTGAACGGAACTGCTTATTATTACAAATAATTATTAAAATAAATAAAAAAAAATTATCGAATATCAAAAATCGAAGACAACAGTGGTGTAGCGTAACACGGGTCCCTTAAAGGAGCGACAGGTTTCGCAAAAATGTCGCAAGAATCTGATACTACAAAGTCATTCTGGGGACGATTACTAATCATAATCCATCGATCTGAAAATCAAACCTGCTCCTTTTTTACCTTTTTCGCTATAAATATCTAGTTTTTGACCAAAAAATTATATTTTTTTATTATTGTTATTTTTATACTCTGGTGCAAGAACTTCGTATGAATATTACGTTAAATTTTGTGGCCCTGAAAAGGGCCGGTTGGCTTTGCTTTGTAAGTTCTCACTCAAATTCTCACCTATATTAAAATAAATTTCATTCACTCACATGCACACTCATATACACAAAATACTAAAAAATACCTGGTGACTCTAAAAGTCCTAGTCCTAATGTCTGGCCTGCAACCTGCAGCCAACGACAGCCCCAGCGGCTGAACTGACGCACACTAGGCGTCCAGAGGTCCCAACTATGACCTCGAGCTTGGCCAAGCCCCACAGAAGAACCAAATACCTTCAGTATCTCTTTCGTGCACACACACACAACAGCCTTCCTCGAGAACGGCAACGGCAAAGCAAAAATCAAATCAGGAGCAGCGGCACCAACGGCAGCAAAAATCAGCAAGCGACTCGATGCGATGTGGTCCAAAGCAAAGCCTCTCTCTGAATGACGCGAATTTACTTTAACCCTATATATAAAGACTTCGGTGGGCTAAGTAAAGCGCACCGGAGAACCAATAGAAAAAAAGGCAACGAGAGAGAAAAAGAGAGAAAATAATAACGGTTATTCTCATACCGGTATAATAATTTTATTAAGAAGAGGAAATAGAATTGACGACTTGGTAAAGGAGGATTTTCAATCGGCCCTTTTTAGGGCCATCGATTTTTCTATAAGTAAAACGTATTGCCGAAATAAACTTTTAAAGTCTTTAATATTGTTTTACAATTAAATAAGCTTTACCCCCAGGTGTCCGTGTGCGTAAACTAGTCGTCTCCTCAAGCTTTTTCTTAGTTAGAGGAGAATACCAGCTCACGCATGACCCTGAGTTTTCTTAATTTAAATATCATGATCCCTATGCCTTTCGTACCCTCTCGTATGGTATGGATAGCCTTTAAAAATTGCTTTTGCTCGTATTGCTCTTTATTATTTAATATTTTTAGTTTGTAATCTAACAATTATCTTTAAAAATTATTATAAAAAGAGCTAAATTACTTAAATAGTCATTGAAAATTAAAAAAATATGATTAAAAATATGATAAAAAATGATAATTGAGATTTTACTCCCCCCCCCCTCTTCCTCCATTTAAAGCCCAACTTGAAACTGCCAAAACATCGTTAAAAAAAACTAGAAAAAAGGGTATGTATATATTATATACATACATATTATGTATATAATAAGTGTTCGTGTGTGTGTGTACGTATGTGGATGTGTATCTGTGCGTGTTGTAATTAAATTGTTTAACTCAGAAAAAAAATGGTTCCTCATTGAGGAACCAATACCCTGCCAACTAGCTGGCACTAAGGTTGGCTCAAACAAAGAGCTTAATACATTAATATGCCACTGATATCACCGATTACAACCATGCAATCATACACTCATTTCTCTCTTAATCCCATAATGGTTGTGAAACGTCACCGGTTACAGAATTTTCAGATATTAGTACTTTCATGGAATTAAATGAGGTATTACACTAAAAAAAAATAAATATTGCAGTTTTTTTGATTTTTTTGTTTTTTTAATTTTGAGAAAAAAATTTTGAAAAAATTCGGTATCAGATCCAAAAAATTACGAACTTTCATTTAAGAACTTTCTATAAACGAACTTACTAAAACTGGTAATCTCATAGAAATAAATTAGGTACTACGTCCAAAGAGAAAAAATAATTTGGTATTTTTTTTATTTTTTTGTGACGAAAATTTTGTTAAAAAAATTTTAAAAAATTTAAGTATCAGATTCAAGATATCAAGTAAAAATCGTACTTTCAAATATAAGTACTATCATGGAAATAAATGAGGTATTACATCCAAATTAAAAAAAAAAAAAGTAACTCGAGCTTTTTTGGTGAAAAAATTTTTGAAAAAAAAATTAGGTCTTACTTTCATAACGGTTGTGAAACATCACCGGTTGCAATATTTTCATATATTAGTACTTTCATGGAATTAAATGAGGTATTACACCCAAAAAAAAAAAATATTTCAGGTTTTTTAATTTTTTTGTTTTTTTAATTTTGAGAAAAAATTTTTGAAAAAATTTGGTATCAGAACCAAAAAATGACTATAAACAAACTTTCTAAAACTAGTGCTTTCATAGAAATAAATTAGGTACTATGTCCAAAAAGAAAAAAATAATTGGTGCTTCTTGTATTTTTTTGGGGAAAAATTTTCAAAAAATTAAGTATCAGATTCGAGATATAGAGTAAAAACCATACTTTCAAATATAAGTACTTTCATGGAAATAAATGAGGTATTACATCCAAAATAAAAAAAAAAAAAGTACCTAGAGCTTTTTTGGTGAAAAAATTTTTGAAAAAAAAAATTAGGTCTTAATTTCATAACGGTTGTGAAACATCACCCGTTACAATATTTTCAGATATTAGTACTTTCATGGAATTAAATGAGGTATTACACCCCAAAAAAAAAAATATTGCAGGTTTTTTAATTTTTTTGTTTTTTTAATTTTGAGAAAAAATTTTTGAAAAAATTTGGTATCAGAACCAAAAAATGACTACAAACAAACTTTCTAAAATTAGTAATTATTTTGCATCTTTAATACATTACGTTGTAAGCATAATATCATATTTATTTGGCAATTTGAGTGCCTTATTTTTTTGTAACGAAGTATTTATGTATAGGCTTCTTCTTTTGACGTTTGCAAATTGCTTATATTGAGAACTTCTTTCTCTTACACAATATAACGTCAAGAGATGAATAATCCATAAAAATTTTGAAAAATAATTAGTCTGCTTTTGTAACTCAAGCAGAACGCAATAAAATTTTAATAGCACAATTAAAAGTATTTTTTATTTTGCTACACTACACTACACAAATCAGTTTCCTACGGTACAATATTTATCAGGCCTTTATTTTAAATGGGATTTTATACACCAAGATTTTTAAGGATGCTTTTAGATTAATCTTGTAATCTATGGATTTTTCACTAATTTTATTTGTACGGTTAATTTTCAAAAAAAATACAAGCTCAAGGAAAAATTTTCTTGCAATATTTGATATTTCGATCTTTAAGTTAAAATTTCGGTGTTAAAGGTTTTTTTGAAAGCATAAAAAGTTACATCTTCGTATTTTTTCTCAGCAGTCTTATTTGAAATAGTGAAAATTCATAAAAATTACCCTTAACCTTATCATCCTTAAAGTTTACCCTCAAAAATTCATTTTTTATACTATTCTATGGCTAAACTAAAATTTTGAGACAAAAGCAATGATGATTTAAGAATTTAAAAAATTTTTGTTAGCGGTGTACTAATATTTTTAATTAATTAAATGAAAACATATTTATTTATTGATTAACATATTAATTTATTTATTGATCCTTCTTTTTACAACTTGTTTTTGTATAATAATTAGACTACTAATTTCAGGAATACCTATCATCAGGTCTGTATTATAATTAAACTAAATTTATTTAAAACATTTGAATATGATATTGTAACTTTAGATTATGTCTGTATATAGACTCACAATTATTTTATGACTATTACTTATGGTACAGGAGGTGCGACATTTCTCCCGAACCCCGCACCTCTGTCTTGTAAAATGTTGCATTAAAAAGAGAAGTCAGAAGTTATAAGTTAATATTTTTTAGAATTTAAAAAAAAATATTCTTTTAAGTAGTATGAATTCTAGTATGTTTCTTAGATCAGAAGTCCAAACAAAATACGCGTACGTTAATTTTATTACTAAACCTGACGATAAAAGGTTTACGACAGGTTTTGTGGGCCAAAAAGCGAAAAAATACCGTAATATACAATTTTTGAGAGATTTAAAATGGTACCATATAGATTCGGCTATACTTTTTTATTCAAAAGTTACTGAGGTTGCAAAAGAGGGTGAAATTTCGACAAAATTTCGGCTCACTCTTTCAATATAAGAGTAAAGAGGAATGAAAAATAACTTAAAAAAGAAAATCATTGAAAAAGAAACTTTTCTTTTTTGGAAATGTAAGGGAAGATATTTTTGTATTTGCTCTATATATTTGCTTATTATAATGGGGTAGTTTAATTTTCGTTACTATTATACAAGTTTTTAAATGCGAGGCACATAATGTACCAAATAGAATTTCAAAAATTTTCTTTGCAATTACCCTACAATGCCCACCTGGATTTAGAAATTTTCTAATTAATATCTTAATTTTGTAAATAAATCGTTAAATTAAATAAATAAAATTTTTAAGACCTGACCTTTGATTGCTTTTAACATTATTTAATCTACAAATAAAAATATCTATTTATACAAATAAAAATAAATTTATATGAATGAAATTTTTTTATCATTATTAACAAGACCTTAAACAAAGATCAAGATCAAAATAATTATTTTTTTTTTCTTATCTTTGTATAAATAAATACACCTTGTATAGATAAATAAAATTTTTTACCTTCTGTACAGCAGGGTCAAACATTGTTCATATTTAAAAAAAAAATTATTAATTTTTAAAATATAGGTATATAAAGAAATGATGATTTCTAGAATATTCCATCATTTTTGAATTAACATTCGAACAGTGCTGATCAATACTTGAAATTATGAACGATTTATATAAGACAATTATTTTTTTAATTATTTTCTTGTTTAAAAATGTTTTTTCTAATATTGAAGAATACAATAATTGTAAGTACAGATTTTTAAAACATTATTCATATTTGCTTCGATATAGAAAGGAGTATGATCATAAATAATTATAAATTTAACAGTTTAAATGCGAGCTAAAATTAAACCAAGCAGAGATTTCGAGAAAATAAATGTTTATTGTTAATGTTAATTGCGTATATCATTACAAAACTTAACTCTGTAGAGACTAATTTACTAAAACGACTATTAAACTATATGTAATACATAGAGTTGTATACAAATTTTGACATACAGGTTTTGTTGTTTCCGTTGGCACGCGCGGCTTTCTAACTAGAACCACCAACATCCCACTTCCGTTTATTTTATCTCTTTTTCTATTACCAACAAGCTCGTTCAAATTAAACCTCTGCAGTTCAGTTTTTGACTTTATAGTACATATAATATTTTTAAATTTATCATTTACGCAAACGAGCTTTGCTAAAACTTACGAGCTCGCGGTTCTACTGATTTATCGTCATCAAAACAATATAAAAATGCTTACATGATTTTCTCATGGAATGAAGGACTATTATATTTTATATATACCTATACGACTAAATGTGAATTTATTTGATTTAAATATTTAATTCGTGCAACTTTAGTTATCAATTTCGAATTATAAAAACGAAAATTTATCAATGTCTAATTTATTATAATGAATTAATTTTTATAAAATAAAAATCTGGATAATTATAAATCAAATAATATTTTTTTGGATTCATCTATAAATCGTTTAATTTTAATGGGTACCAAATTAAATTCTTTCGACTAATAAGTTCATTTTTTTCACACTTTTTTGTCTTTATAAGATATGAAATCATTTCAATTTTTAGCTTCCTTGGTGAAAAGTTGTCCAAATAGATTTTCTGCTTTTAATCTAGTAAAATGCCGGTTTCTATGCTGGACAGAAAGTAAACAGAGAGTATGTAACGATTTTACAGTTTCTCAGTGACATATGTTCAATTAGCGGGAAAATAATGTTTTAATTTCTGAGCAAAATCAGCTTAATTTTTAGATAAAAAATGTTATGTTTTCTGGACAGAATACGATGCACATAGACAAATAATTGCAATACTTTTATCTATAGCAATTAATATTTTGAAAGGTATAGCAATATTTTGAGCATTCATATATTTGAATTTAGCTTTAACCCATTAAGGACCAATCGTACATAGCTGGACTTTTGATTACCATATACTGTTACAAACTTTTTTTTTTTAAATAAGGTTTCTCTTAAGATTAATACAATATAAAGTAAAATAGGGTCCAGTTTAAGTACAGTTTTAGTATTGAGGGCCTAAATAACGACTGGTAGGGCAATAAATCACTTTTTTCAAAATAAATATTTAAAATAAATGGTGTAGGCCATAAACCGAATTATAACCATTTATGGCCATATTATGGTAAAAATTTAACCCAGGGTAAAAGACAAATTAATAAGCTGCAATATAGTATAAAGATAAATTAATTTTTCAAAATTACCACGAATTGAAAAAATATAAGTTTTTATATTCAAGTAGTATGAGTAAAAATTTGTTATATTTTACAAAGCATTCTTATTTCTTATTACACTTTTAAATACCAACATTATTAAAAAAAAAAATAAAAAAATTAGCATTTTTCGTCAAAATTATGACCTTTTAGATATGAACCAAAACCGAAATTTGATAACACATATACATAACTTAACGATCTACTAAATTTGATAAAATTATACTTACAAATAAATGTGTAAATTTGTTATTGCGCATAATAACAAGTACATTTAAACGGTTGGTTATGACATATCTAAATCAGATCTATAATATGAGAGTATATTATATTCTATAGTATATAATATAATATTTGAAAAGAGAGAGCAAATTTGACATCAAGTAAAAGCTCGTTTTAGGTTCAATTAATCAGTCGAGGCGTGAAACGAAGCTTATATGCCCAAAGCAGAGGAATTTCGCTGACAGTTCTTGCCATCTATTCGATACATCTGTGAATATTTGCAACATGTATACATTAAACTCGTCATCTTACTTATCAGAAATCGGCTTAATAAAAATCTTACATATTTTTTATGTAATTATTTCAAATTTCTTCTCATTATTTCAATATAAATATTTTTTTTAACAAAAAAATATAATCGTATCTATATAACGTATAATTAGATAACAGTGAATAGTATAAATTTACATAGATATTCGGCTAGTTATTTCAAAATAAATATTATTCATGCAGAATTTATTTATAAAATCCACATGAAAACTGAAACATATAATCTTACAAACATAAAAAGTATAATTTGACCAAATTTTACAAATGCTATTACTGTTATTATTATTATTATCATTCTCATAGATATAAATAAAATTTTCACTATAGTTTCAAAACGTGTAATAATCAAGAGGATTATTATCCCTCTGAACATATCAATGATTATTATAATAAGTAAAAAATTTAAGTATTATAAAATTTATATGAACAGTATATATTATACTTTGAAAATTATGTCAACATTTATTATTATTTCACGAAATTCTTTTAAGTATGAATATTCATTTTTGTGTATGGACAAAAATCCTCCAGAGGAAAAAAATTACGGAATGTGCTGGTTTTGGGCTAATTTGAAAGGAGAAATAAAATCGGACATTCCAACCGAGTACTGGGCCCCCCCAGGGGGAGCTAAAGTCGGTGCAAAACGGTTTTTTGCAAATAACTTGAAAAGTAAGCAAAATAAAAAGAAAAGTTTTAATTAAAAGTTGTAGCTAAGAAAATTTCCTATAAAAATGGTCATTAACAATTTTTCAGTCGGACGCACTGGGACCAAGTTATAAGCGGTCAAAGTTTAGACTTTTTTTACCAAATTTTCAAAAATCGATATTACACAACGAAAAAAAAAGAACGCGTTTTTGATGAGTTTTTTTGGATTTTTTGGTAGTCAAAAATTTTAGATATGGGTATGTAAGGTTCTTACATTTAATAGTATATATGTGGATGTAAAATTTTTTTTTAGCTAAAAAACGGACACTAAAAAAAATGCACGTTCTAGGGGTTGCAACGTCTATATATCCCATATCTAACACTTTTAACTACCAAAAAGTCCAAAAAACTCATCAAAAACGCGTTTTTTTTTTCTTTTGTAAAATATCGATTTTTGAAAATTTAGTAAAAAAGGTCTAAACTTTGACCGCTTATAACTCGGTCCCAGTGGGACCGACTGAAAAATTGTTAATGCCCACTTTTATTGGAAATTTTCTCAGCTACTTTTATTTGAAACTTTTCTTTTTATTTTGCTTACTTTTTGAGTTATTTGAAAAAACCCGTTTTGGCCCAACTTTAGCCACCTCTGGGGGGGGGGGGGCAGCGCTAAGTTGGAATGTCCGATTTTGTTTCCCCTTACAAATTAGCCCAAAACCAGCACATTCCACATCTTTTTTTCGCTGGAGGATTTTTGTCCAAGTCGAGACCTTTATTCAATGGCCTAATAATTAATGAACGTGCTTAACTTTTAATAACAAACCATAAAAAATTCTATTTTATACAACTAAACAATATTTTAGAGAGAAAAAAATACAATAATTTTTCTTACGTTAATTATTAAAATATACTTTTGAAAATTTTAAACAGAAAATCAAAAATTTATTTATACTTTTTATTATCTTGGAAGTACCCTAAAGGAGATTTCAAAACAGAAATTTTAAAATTATAAGCTCTAAAAAGTAGAACCCTTATCGTTTACGATTTTTAAAAAAATAATTGTTTTATATAGTTCAATTACAATATGGATTTCATTTGATATTTTAAGGATCTTTTTACTATTTTACTTTATCTATATTTATTGATAAGTTTGCAGACTCTCACATACACATACGTAAGAAAAATTTCATAAGAAAAAAAGATTAGAAAAAAAGTTACAAAAAAAAGTATATTCCTCAAATAGAAGAATCAAAACGTGCTATATATGAAGTTTTTAATGTTATATCTTTTACTTTCATAACTCTTTCCAAACTCCTTCAATTTAAAGTTTCATATATATTTATATTTCTTTTTAGTTTAGAAAATTAGTAAAGAAACGTGATACTCAAGATTATTACAAGATTATTAAATATTATATTATCTGAGGAGGTCAGAAATAGAAGGGGATCAATAATTCGTCTTTTTTATTTTTCTGAGAAAATCAATCTATTTTTGATTCCGCAGTGTCACTATTTTGTACAATTAATAAAAATCAAGCAACTTAAACAACATGAAATTTTAAATATCTTTGTTGGTTCTCAAAAATTGATTAATAGATTTCCTATTTATTTCAATAATTTGACGTAATGGTAATTATATAACAGTAATTAAAATAAATCCCGGAATATAAATTATCCTAAGTCCATAAACCTAAATTATTCTAAGTTCTTGTTCATATAAGGGCCTGATCAGGCCCTGACTCCCACTTCAAATTATTCTAAGTTCCTAAATCAAAAATATTCCATTCACCCCCCTCCTCTGCCAATAAACATGTTCCATGTTAAAAATAAAAAAATTTGATAAAACTAAATAAACTTTTTTTAAAATAAATATTAGTAATAATAGTTTTCTTATCAATGTTTAAACAATAGAGAATTTATTGAGGCTCTAATACTCCTATGAATTAGTAAATAAAAAATAAATAAATTTTTAATCATACAATCGCATACTTGTTATTCCTACATCCAGTAAAATAGTATTTTTCTAATATTACATTTTTTGGGGCTGAGCTTTATTTTTGTTACATTAAAATGAAACGCAATGATATTTTATAAGATACTTCTATAAATATAAAATTTAAACGAAATTTTAGTAATAAATAAAATGATTACTTTAATTAATTTAAAATCCATTAGTGGCTGATGTTTCTTGCGGAGTAAATGAATCTACTGATGTTCAAGCAAGAATAGTTGGTGGTCAAGATGCTTTGCCACGTGAATTTCCATGGATGGTCAGCATTACACGTAAGGGAAGACATTTTTGTGGTGGAACAATAATTAATTCAAGATTCATATTAACAGCAGCTCACTGTTTTTGCTCGTAAGTTTAGAAAAATACTAATTACTAAAGATGCCCTATTATTGTATTGCAGGTTTTTAATTGTAGGCTAGTAATGTTTATTTTGGCGATATTTAGAGAGAAATAAAATATGGTATAGTAATTAATGTTTTTAGTACAAGCTCAAGAATATTTTTTTTACTATGATATTTAATGTACAGAATTGTACAAAGTTTAAATTACAAAAAGTATAGAGAAAACATTGATGTCCTAGCAGTTAATTTATATCTTGTGCTTAGCAAGTGTTCGAACTATTCCTCTCTTGAAATGTTTCCCCTCCTCAAACATATTTCCCCTTGAACGTTACCACCCTCGAATGTTTCTCCCTTGTTCTTAATTTGTATTATTCATTAATTTTATAAATAATAATTTGGAAGGGGGGAGGGGTCGATAAATAAAAAATGTGAAAAAATACACAATAATTAAGATAATATTTTGTATAATTATGTAAATAAAGGACCAAGTTGAATTAAAACGCCGCAAAAATCGGTCTAAACTATTTTAAAATTTTAAAATCGATTAATTTTTTCATATATCTATGTGTAAATAATCATTAGAGAAAATTATTAAATTTACTCCCAATCTTTTTACTGGCCAAAAATGTATAAGACAGAAATATTTTAAATTTTAAGATAACAGAGTATTACAATAGCTATTTTTATTAATATTTTTACATTGGGGATTTCGTTGGTTGTAACTAAATTGACATTTTAATTATTTGTGAAACGAAATTGAACCGTGAGTGAGAATTAACACAAAAAATTAGTGTTTATGAGTATATGGTACAATGTATTAAATTTTCAGATGCTGAAAGTGGGCTTAAGAATTTCTCTAATTCCCAATAATGAAATAATTGAAAAATTTTACATTAGTAATTACATAAATTTTAACCTTTTTTATTGCAGGTAACTATAATCACTTAAGCTAACATACTGCATGTGTAACCAGATTATAGATAGAATAATTGTTATTTGAACATATTAGTTTAATGTAATCACATAATAAATTATGAATGCTATCGTAAATATTCAATATTTTCAAAACTTTCCAATATGTTTATTAATCATGTATTTCCAAATTCAATGCATGCATAATTTTTAAAATTCAATATTTGAACTTTATGTTAGAAATATTCCTTTTTTTCATCCATAAAATCTTTATATATTTTCATAAGGCCCTTTATACACCAGACGATATAATTTTATTTTATGATTATGTTCCCATTTAAAATGCATAGAAATGTAATTTAAAAAAAAGATAATCATGTCTGGTCTAGAGATGGCCAAAAAAAGTGTAAAAAAAAGAAATAAAAGAGTATTTACAAAATATTCAAAAAAAATGAATTTGAGGCAATTTTTAAAAAATCAATAACCGATAATTCAATTGATTTTAGAAAAAATTTTATAAGGGTTTATTCTTCGCATTTTATAAAAAATGAAAATTATCTAAATTTTATAAGATTTTAACCCCAGATACAAAAACAAATCATTCCCTAAAATAAATTATTTAGTCTAAAAAATTCATAGAAAATGTGCAATAGTTTAATAATTTTAATCGAAATGTTTTTATAGAATGAAGAATGTATTAATAAATTTAAATAGAGTTCCTGGAACTATCTTCATAAAATCTATGATTTGTTTCTAAATAAAGCTGACTAAAATATTAATATGAATATAATTTAAATATGAATGTATTTGTAATACACATAAATATTTTATACACACGTACATTATGGTCACTGGATTATCGATTATTTATTTAATTGCTAAAATCTTTTGACTATGTACGTTTAATACATACATGCAATTCAAAGTTTGACGTAAATCAATCGGATTTATTTGTAAAGCTTATATATTTTGAGATACTGCATGTATGATAATTTACATTAAATTTCTGAATCGGAAATATGTTGGTAATTTTCTGTAAAATTACCAAGAATTGATAAATGAATTATTTATAACCATGTTTAAATTTAAATTGATTTTTCGAATAATAAACTAAAATTAAATAACAATTTTCAAATTATATGAATTACTATTCTATATTTATGATTTATCAAATATTTTAGATTTAAATATTTTTAAATGCATAATTTTATAAATTAATTTTTTTTTTGTTGAAAATTTGACGCAAAAGATATAACACCATGTAGTTATTTTTAATTATTTTTGTTTTTGTATGTTTGTTTTTTCTATGGTTCCTCATTAACAATAACAAAATATTCTTAATGGTCTATTTTACCTAGTAAAAACGATAATTCTAGATGTTAGTACTTTTATAGAATAAAAATGAAGTACTTCGGCTAAAAAGAAAAAAATAATGGTGTTTTTCTAATTTTTTTACGTAAAAAATTTTGAAAAAAAATGTTTCGAAAAATTAGGTAACGGACTAGAGATATACAGTAAAAACGATAATTCTAGATATTAGTACATTCATGGAAAAAAATTAAGTACTATGTCCTAAAAAAAATTTGGTGTTTTTTATATTTTTTGACGGATAATATTTGGAGAAAAAAATTTTTCCAAAAATTACGTATCAGATACAAAATTTGACTATAAACGATATTTCTAAAAATAGTATACCCATAGAAAAAAATTAAGTACTAGGTCCAAAAAGAAAAAAAAAATTTGTATTTTTTGTATTTTTTTGTGAAAAAAATTTTCAAAAAATAAATTATAAAATTCAAGATATCGTGTAAAAACGACACTTCTAGATACTATAGTATACTTTCATAGAAAATAATGAGTTAGTTTGAGATTTTTTGATAAAAAAACAGGGGTTTCAAAACGTGCTTATATGCCAAAAAATCGAAAATCAAAATCACAGTGGTTCCGTTATGAGGGTTTATATTATTTTTTACCAATATCTAAATTAGAAACCCGTAATCAGATAATGAAATGACACAATATTATCAATTTTTTATCTATTACCTACACATTCGTAATCAATAATAAGAGCACAGATCGTGACAGGATTGATCAATATCATGGAAAAATATTGATCGGTGATTAAATTTCCGGTAAAAATGACTTATTTTTTTTCCAAGAGACATAAATTTTGCATTTTTTTGTTAATGTAAATATAATTTTCATTTTACTGTTTTATTTTCTTGAAAATATCATAAAAACAATAAAATTCAAATAAATAAATGAGTTTTTATTAATAAAGTCAAAATAAATTAATTTAAACTGATAAATTTATGATTTATTGCTAAAGTATTTCAAACTTTCAATTTCTAGTTTCAATTACAGTTTAGACAAGTTCTTGAATTATTAAAAATAAACTTTAGCTTTCCATTAAGATAATTACAATTATCAATATTATACCAATTTTTTGCAATTTTTTATTTTAAAATTTATCATTAGAGTCTTTTAAGCGTGTAATCTAATAAAAAGAAAAAAAAAAAAACATTTTAAAAAGTTAAAAATCAAAATGAATAAATTGAAAATTGATAGAATAAAAAAATATATATTTTGGTTCATATTTCAAATGCAGCAAATACTTTTGTCAGTAATTTATTATTTACATTTGTTGATGGTTATAATATCAGTTTTTAAAAATCAATAAATCATAATACTAGATACATTAAAACTTTTACAATAGTGATATTGCTAAAAAAGGACGTTACATAATGTATCGTTTTTTTATTTAATAGTCAAGTAAGTTTTATATAATATTTATCAAAAAATATAATCAAAAATACATAAAGATAATAGCTAATGTCACGTTACTTAATATATGTGATATATTAGTCTGGTTTTAATTTTTAAAATTACACGATCCAAACGATATATATTTATTTTAGAAAAGAATACTTTTTTAGTAATAAGTGGGTGAGTCACTTTTTTGGATTAAGAAAATAGATTTTGCGATAATATTTTAAAATACATCATTTCTACAAATCTGAAATTTTTCATTCTAGACTAATTCAAAAAATTAATGCTATTCAGTTAGCTTTAATAGTACTTGCAATAAGTCTGACTATTTAATGACTCGTTCTACTTAGGTACAACATGCATCATTCGTAAGAATATTTCCGCTTGAAAATGTCATTTGGTGCACAAGTGCACTTTCTGATTATAATTCTATGCACTTTTTATAAAAAATTATTTTCTACTTATCAAATGATACAATTATCTTTTATTAATAAAATAAAATCTAAGTAGAAAGTTAAAAAAACTTCATTATCACAACTTTATATTTTTTTTTTTTTAATTAAAATCTAGGTGTAGAAGAACAATAAAAGTAAACTATAAGATATTTAAATAAAAGTAAAATAAAAAAGTCGAATCCAACCGTAAATATCTGGATTTTATACGAATAATTTATATGGTTTCCTGCTCTTAAAATGAACTTGTTAATCATTAAGTTAAAAAACAGTTTTTTATATATATATATATATTATTTAATTTCATATTCATATATACGTAGAGATTAAAATTAACTGACGCGTATTAATGTGTGTGTGTGTGTAGATATAAAAAGAAAAATGATGGCTCGTCTCTTTTCTTTAAAGTACTTAAAAAACTTTTTTTAAACTTTCCTTAAAGAACCACACGAACTGAATAAATTTGTTTTAACCGAATACAAAAGCCAGAAAACTAAATTATCATTCTTGCCTCTGCATTGAAATCCAAGTCCATTATAATAAAATTTAAGATCGTTTTATAGTGAACATAAAAAAAGGAGTTAAAAATTCATATACCACACTTTTTTTATATACTTTTTTTTCCTACTTGTGTGAATGCTTTAATCCAAGGAGTATTAAAAAGAAAAATTGTCTTTCTTTTTTCACTAAAATAGCTTCTTCGATGTACTTACACAAGTATACTTGTTGTTTTGAACAATTTCACTTCTTGAAAAAGTAATTTCTCGCGCGTAAGCGTGTAATCCTTTCTTCGTCCCTTTTCTCTCTACTCTCTTTATAAGAAAGGTGGTTATAACAAAAGCGTCCCAAAAACCGCTGGAAGTGATGCCTCTGGCAAAACCAACTTCATTCTCTTATCCATTAAGAAGCTTTGTAGGAATGTTCATATAATTGTGTAAGTATAGTGGTATAGCTACCTAACTCTTTTGTATTCTATTTTTCTTCTGTTTTTCCATAGCTTTGTCATCTAATTTTTCTTTTACTTTTTATACAAAAAAGACTAAATTTAACTGTTGCATAATTTTCTTAATTATTCAACGAATTATACATAAATACATACATGTATGCATAAAATAGGAATAACACTCAGAATACGTGACTACATTGATTCGAAGGAGCTTAAAGCATCAATTTATTACTCCAAAACTGATATCCGGTATAAGATCCGTTTCTTTAATTTTAATTTACAAATTTAAATATTTATAGAGATTGTGTCCATTTTATTAGCGATGCGGAACTTAAATTTGAACACAAAAAAAGTAGTCAAAAACTTTGAGAAAATTAAACTTATATAATATTTTATATTTAAAAGTAATTCTACCATGGATCCAGTCTATTGAAAACAAGTTTTGTAAAACCTTGGAGATCTTCGATTTTGGTTTCAATGATCTTTTCTTCTTAAGTTAAGCGCTTTATACATTTTACTCTGATACTAATTTACAAAGTAGTAATAGCCCTCCAAAATTTTTGACAAATCTTTTTATCTTTTCACAACCAACGAGCATGGAACTTGTTCACTCAAAACAGTAATAAATCCAAAAACCGAAATTACAATAAATCCTGAAATATATACTATCCTAAGTCCATAAACTTAAAGTATTCTAAGTTGTTGTTGTTATCAGGGCCTGATCAGGTCCTGACTCCCACTTCAAATTATTCTAAGTCCCTAATTCGAAAATATTCTAAGTCCATTTCACCCCCCCCCCTAAAAACGTAACTTTTTCACCCCCCCCCTAAAAACGTTAATTTTACCCCCCTCCCTAAAAACGTTAATTTGTTACCCTCCCCCCTACAAACGTCACTTTTTAACCCCCCCCTAAAAGAGTCAATTTTTGACCCCACCTAAAAGCGTCACTTTTTCACCCCCACCCCTGCCGAGCCAAACTTTTTCAAATACCCCATCCAATGAACATGTTCCAACCGTTTGAAAACCACTGTCAAAGTTATAATCAACCAAAAATCAAAAAAACCTTTAAATTGTTTAAATCCATTTATTTTGTAAAAAGTCCGTATAGTATACTAAAACAAAAAATCTATACAGTAACTAGATATCTAACTTGAAAGAGAAAAAAAATTTTTTTTAAAATAAATTTAATGTGTATATTTGACAGCTATTATGTTTCCTTTATATTTTCAACTAAAAAAAAATTCAATTAATTAATTGCTAGGTTATATATACGTAGCCAATATTTAACGGAAATGAAAAACCGAGGGAACGAAAAGTTCGACAAAGGAGTAAAAAAGTTGCCTGAGGTACATAGAATTTTAAATTTTGTTATAACGCTGTTATAACTAAATTCGTTATTTTTTTAACACGTATACATAAAAAAATTCTAATTAAAATTTTATGGATTATTTTTTTTTGGATTATCAAAAAAGAAGTTGGTCAAATAAAATAATTTATAAATAATCCCATTAATCATATTGGAAGTTAATTTTAGAAAATATTAAAATAGATTAAATAAAGAAGTTTTGCAGATAAATGTAGATAGAAAAAAACCCTTTCTCCCAAATGGTATAAGTAATAAAGTAATAAAAAGTTTGACTAATTATATTTCTCTGTTTATATTTTTAACTTAGCGATAAGTGAGGGTGTCTTTTCAACGTATTTTAAAAAGCATTCATTATACCAGTGCATAAATCGGAAAGCAAAAAACATACAACATTTTACATGTAGCAAAAATAATTGAAAAAATAATCAAACGAAGGCTCATTTAATACTTCAACAAGTTCTTATTAATTTTAAACACGAAATTCAGATTTAAGACTTAAATTTCTACTAACGATGGCATAGCCTTTGTTACTATATTTATTTGTTATAAAATTAGATCAATCTTAAAAACCTATGGCTATTTTTATTGATCTTTCTAAGGCATTCGATACTGTTTTGCATAATTTACTCTTAAATAAGTTAGAATCGTTAAGGTATTTATAAGTTAAGGTGTTTTTTGTTATAGCCCGTAACCGATTCTAATAGAAAAAAAAATTAAGATAATCGAGAGTTATAGTAATGAAGAAAGTGTGACTGTTGATATACCTCAAGATACAGTGTTAGATTCGTTCTGTTTAACATTTTTAATTTTTATCAAAGATCATTAGATTTTTTAAATGTATATGCTACGCCCGAAACGAAGTAACGGCCGGTTCCGCGGAATGAGACAGTCATCAGCCCGTTTAATAAAATATGAATAAAATTTGATAAGTCAAACAAATTTTTTATCTTATAATTAATCAGTATCATTTAAAAAATGTATTTTAAATTTAAAAGAAATTAAATAAAAAATTTTTTTCTTAAATTATTTTTTTATTTTCAATGTATTAATTTATTTAATTTGATGCCCCGTTCCGGGGAACTGGTCCGTTTTCTGTCCCATTTCGCGAAACCGGCCGATACCACGTTTCGAGCGTAACATATATAAAAATATGGTTTAGTTCGCAGATGATACTGTTATCCTCATTTATGGTGATAACTGGAAAGAAACACAAAAACTTGTAAATAACGTATTGAGAAGTACTTGTAATTAATTTAATGATAACTTGCTGTATTAATTTTGATAAATCTTGCTACGTGACTTTTGCCTGCAGCTATAATATGATAGCTAATGATATCACAGTAATAGTTAGAGTCAATAAAAATAGCTTAAATATATGGTTGATCAGGATAGAACGTACTAAATATCTTGGAATATATATTGATCAATACTTGCGATAGAACCGGACACATCTTTGAATACTCTTGTAAAAGACTAGATTTTCTATGTCTTTATTTTATAAAATATAATTTATTTTAAATCAAGATCAAGTAAAAATTTTGTATTATGCCTCTTTCCACTAAATAATGTTTTATGGCATTATTGGTTGGGGTGTAGCCAATGATACTATAATGAACCTTATTCAGAATCCAAAATAGACTCATAAAAATTAAAAATTTTAATAACTATATATTTGTTATAATAAATGTCAAACAAAAATTTTTTTAGCTTCAAAAGAATTGCTATCAGGAAAGAAATTTTAAAATTAATAGACTTGCTGAATGCTCAGCGCATTACAAAATAATGTTATTATAGTATATTAAGTATCAAGGGCGTAAAAGTTTTGGCACTAGCGTGAGCACTAGCACGAGTGCTCGGCAAATCCGGACACGAGTGATATGTGTTCACGCTAGTGTCTAAAGTATTTCGCCCATGGTGCTTACAATATTTTTTGCCTATCTATGCGTAGAACGAGTGCAGAAAATTTTTTACGCACGAGTTTTATGCCCTGGAGGGCAAAAAATAATATCTTAGAACCATTAATTTTTATAAAATGTACATTTTTTTTGCAGAAGAAGTTCTATGATGCCAGTTAATCAACTAAAAGTTACTGTAGGGGAATACGATTTAAAAAATTCTGAATTACCAAGATCGCAAATTTTAAATGTCAAAACAATGGTGATTCATCCAGATTTTCTATGTGGAAGATATACCAATGATATTGCACTTCTTGAAGTCGGAATATTAATTGAATGGTCCAAGAGTGTAAAACCTATTTGTTTGCCAATTTATGATAACAACATTAACGAATTCAATGGGAAAATGGCCTTAACTGTTGGATGGGGCTGGCTTGGTGAAGATGAACACATTTGTAAGTCTAAATTATATTAAAATATTTTAGCAAATTAATATTTAAATGATAATTTTTTTGCGATAGATCCTAAAGCGAATGTTCTACAAAAAGTTGAAGTTGAAGTGGTAAAAGACGAGATTTGTAATGAGTGGTTTGCTAGTCAAGGAAAATCATCTCGTTTAAAATATGGTCAAATGTGTGCTGGGTATGAAGAAGGCGGTAGAGATGCATGTGGGGTAAATTTAACTTTCTATTTTAATTTTATATTCTTAAATTTTTTCTCAAAAAAGTTCTAAAAATTATAAAAAATGAGATACTATGTGAAAATAAGTACTATTGAATATCTTTAGTTTAAAAATAGTTTAAAATTTCAAATGTGTTTTGAACTTTTTTTAAATATTTATGAAAAGTGTCTACTAGACAAGCCTGCTAATAGTTAAAAAAAAAAATCAAAGAAGGTTCTTAATCATCGATTTTGTTTAGTATATTGAAGTATATCGCTTATTTTCATTTTTTTTTGCAAAAATAGTGTCAATATACCGATTGAAGTAAGAATTTACAATTTTTTTGTCTTAAAGTTTGTATTTCAAAAAGTTGTTGACCATACAACATAAAAATTAACATAATTTTAAGTTGAAAAAAAAAATTGTGGCTAAAATATGACAAAAAAGCCTTTACCGTTCCTATTAAAAATTTGGTGTTTTAAGCTTTAAATAAAGTTTGAAAATCACTTAATTTTAGATGTACCAATAGCTATTTAACCTTAAATTAATGTTTTAGATGCTATTTTAGTTTAAAATATGACCAAAAATTGCGTATTTATTCACAAAAGCATAAAAATACTTTTTTATACCTCAAGAAATAATTGGTTAAAAGCACAATAATAAAAATTTTTTAAATAAAATTTATTTAAATTTTCTAATAAAATTAATTCTTGAAAAGAATTATTTTTAATAAGTAATTTAACGCACATAACGGAACAAACAAAATATTAAAAAATTTTTTAATGTTACTAAGCTTTTATGACAATAACAAGTTGATCCTTTGATAAAAAAAATTTTTACTTTATGTTTTCTAAAAATTACAGCACTAAAACAAGATTTTTTTATTATTTTTTTGAAATCTATTTTTGCAAAAAAAAAATGAAAATGAGCCATATATGTTTTTGTTGACCAAATAATATAAGTAACTCATTTCTTTTTACCGGTGTAAAAGCAATTCTATGGGTGTATAATAGAGCCCTCCAAAACTAGTGGTAAAAATCATATTTTTTTTATATTAATTTGGCTTATGAAAGCAAAACTTAATAATATTTATTTGCTAAATTTATATTTCTTCGACAATGACATAATTTTTGTACATAGTGATATTTAGCTTTCATATACTAAATAAGGAAAAAATATTATTTCCAAATCTAGGGCGAAAAAGACTATTTTTGACCTGAAAGTCCCGTCTTTTTTACTCATTATATATGTAAAATATCTTACTAAACTTATGTTATAAAAAAGTTTATTATGACGTATGAAATTACTGTACCAAGAAATTTAAGCAATTTATACCTTTTTAAAATTATATTAAATTTTTCAAATTTGAAAATGTTCAAAAACCGAGGCTCTAGGGAACCAAAAAAATAAAAAATTATTTTAACGAGAAATTCCTTAATTTTTTTTTTACTCCCAGCCCATTTATAGGCTAAAAATGTAAAACAAAATTAATTCAAATCCTTCTGCATGAAAGTACAATAAATAAAGGTAGAAAATGAAACAAATCGCGTAGGGTTTATTTGTTTTGACCAACTCTGTGAAATTCTTACAAATTCTGACGAGAAATGTATTTGGGGCTAAATAAAATGAATCATTTATTATCACTAAACTGTTTTTTGCCCCCATGGGTAAAGTGAGTTTTTTCTTTCTCAGTGGGGGGAAAACACTTTCTTTTCCCTCGCACCACGGGGCGAAAAGATATTTCAATCCACCAGGAAGAAATAGTGCATTTTTAACCAAGGGAGCAAAAAAAAGAATGGCCCAAAGCGCACGCTAATTAGCATCCGAGGCAAAGCCTGCTAATTAACGTGCGCTCTGGGGCATTTTTTTTTGCTCGCATGGACAAAACGAAATTTTTTCTCGTTTTTTTTTATCTCGTTGCGGGTCGAAAGAAGTGTTTTCGACCCACTAGGAAGAAAAGAAAATTTTAATAGAATGAAACTTGCCAGAACAAGCAAAGTATTTGGGGATCATTTTTCTGAAAAATTTAATAGATTTTATGGGTAAAACTTTAATAGATCCTATTAGATTATGATGAAGCAATAAATATTTTTAAAAAAATACCTGAAAATTTTAGCCACATCCATTTCTAAATTGATGTGGCTAAGATTTTCTTCTCTATCCGAATTCGACAAAAACTTTCTTTTTCCTTTAACACTACGAATATTGCATTCATCATGCATCTATTATGTATACATATAAGAAAACATCTTACAGCAAATATTTTATCTTAGGCAGATAGCGGAGGGCCATTGATGCTTGACAGTGGTAGGAACGCAAGAACAATGGTAATTGGTGTTGTTTCATCTGGAATTGGCTGTGCTAGAAGAAGATTACCAGGTGTTTATACAAGGGTATCAGAATTCGTTCCATGGATTATTCAGAGTAGTAAAATATCTCAAAGTTAAAAAAATTCATTGTTTTTATTTAACTTACTTTTGATCTCTGATTTGTAACTATTTTCTGTGATATTAATTTATTTATTTTAAGTACCTAATTATATGTAATAAATTTAAAAAAAATAATTCAATTTTAAAATAATATTTCTAAGAATTTGAAATAAATTATTATAGTTATTATTAAAAAGTTTATAAGATAGAATTTTGCTTCTAAACGTTAAATATTTTAATAATACTAAACATGATAATTTTTTTTAATGTAAATAATAATTTTATAAAATATACTTCAAGAAAAATATAATATAATTTACTAAATATTTCTCAAATATTTTGATATAAACTTGTTTCTGTCTTTTATATAGAAAACTTTTTTTTGATTACATAAAAAATTTTATATCTAACTGTAAGTTCTTAAAAATTAATAGAAACATAAAAAATAAAAAATGAATTATTTCCTGGTTAATTATGATTATTAAAATTAGATTTAATTTATAAGTAAATAATGTTTACTTTTGGTAAATTATGTTAACATTATTTGTACAATAAATTTTAGCCATGTAAGTATAAACTTTTGTAAAACATTTAATATTTAATATTAGTTTAACAATTTCAAATCATATTAATTTAAAAATCTTTATACTGTAAATATAAAAAATTCATTCCTAAGATTTCACATCATTTTAAATTCTTAAAATATATACTTTAGTAACTTAAACCCTTCTTTGTTTTCTTGATCTTGGTGGATTCCATGATATATGTGTGTTATCTGTGATGGAAACAATTTTAATTCCAGACATTTGAATACCTTTTAGAGATGCCTGAAACAAAGAAAATAAAAAAATTTACAACTAATATTTATTATAAAATAATGATATATTTACCAATCGTCCAGCTCCTAAACCTTGAACTCTAACTTTAACAGTTTTAATACCCGAACCAAGTATTTTCTAAAAGTAAATAATAAAAGTGTTTTAAAATAAGTAAATTATTTTCTTATGAATGGTGTAGATTAATTTTTTTTATTTGTACTCACACCAGCTAGAGTCATAGCAGCAGTCTGAGCGGCAACATTTGTACCTTTTCTAGCATTTTTAAATCCTTCTATACCGCTTGAATGGAGTATTCTAACTCTACCTTCAAAGATAGCATGAAATATTTTTATATTAATTATTTGTTTTAATGAGTCTTAAAATGGAAAGATCATACGAAATAAATAATGATGAAAAATACTAACCTCTAGTATCGGTTAGTGAAAAAATTGTATTATTTTTTGTAGCTTTTATATTTATTACTGGCAAATCTTTATACATAATTCCATCGAATAATTTATAAGGTGAATTTTCATCAGGAAAAATGTCTCCTCTGTAATAATTGTTAAGTTATTATTAATCATCAAAGAAGAAGTAATGTTATCGATATTAAAAAATTAATACATTTCTCTTATTGAATCAATTTCAATCATTCCTTCTCCTAAAGTCCCTTCGTCTTTTACAGGTTGCCCACTTCTATATGATCTTAAATCTCTTCTTTCTGTACTTGAAGATGAGGTTACATGCAACATTCTTGACAATGTACTAGGATTTAAACAATTGTTTTTACTATTTATTTCTATTAATTTAGTTTGCACTGAAGGCAAAGAATTAAATATTTTAAACATAGATCTAATCATTTTTACTTTTTTATATTCACAATAATTATAAAAAAAACTTTAATTTAAAACATTTATCTCATGTTTTGATGTTTATTATTTTATCTGTATTTTATCGTCTGCCACATGCTGACATACCGGCAAGTTAACAGAATTCGATTACAGCGCTACACTGTATTAGTTTACCTAATTCAGATAATGTAGTTTTCTTTTATGTTGGAATTTGTTATTTTCAATACCTCTTGCAAATTCTACAGAAAATATGAAAATTTAGTATTTTGTTTATGGGGTAGAAGGCATCTGAAGGAAGAAATTTAAAAATATAGTTTTTAATCATTAAGAAATAAACGACGAAATTAAATATAATAAGATTATGGTATTATTTATTATTTATCTTCTTTTTAAATTAATATTTTAGAAAATTTCAAAAATAAGTTATCAAAAGTGTAAACCGCATAAAAACTTTTTTGATGATATCATTTGATTTGACAGATAAAAATTTCTTTTAAAGTATTAAAACTTTAGCTTAATTAAATTTTCTTAAGTGACTTAATTGTAAGTTGTTAAAAGTTCTAAATTATAAGAAGGTTTTTTGATATTTATATTAAATTAATATTTACTGATAATTTATTAGTTTATTTTTTATTACTTTAAGTCATCTAAAAATAGTGACGCAAATAAAATACACTGAGAGAAAAATCAGATAGCGGCAACTGTTTTTTTTTTTCAGTAACTGTATAATTGTCAAATTAATACTTCGAAAATTTTAGGCTTTGATCTTTTTTTAGACTTAATTATAAAATGTATAAAAAAAATAATCTTTTAGTATTTTTCGAATCATAACTTACCAATTTTCAACTTATCGATCTAAAATTTTTTTCAGAACTTATTATCAGTATTTCAAAGCGGAATTCATGATTCAGAGTTGTAGGAAAATAATAATTACGATGTAAAAAGCTAGTTTTTTTTTTGGTTGTTTCTGGATAGATTCAATATAAAAATTTTGGTGATAGGCGTATGAAGTTAATCAGAGAAGTATAGCTTTAAATGGTTTAAAAATTATATCATCAGTTTTATGCAGGGATGGGCATATAGATGAAATGGGGATATCCGATAGTTTTTCTGCAAGCGATAATTTGAACATATTCATCGTTTTTTTCTGCGATATGCGATAAAATAACTATCGACTATCCCGGATCTCGCGATACTTGATAGAAATTCTATCGCATATCGCAAAATTTTGCGATAGAATAAGTATCGACTATCGACTATCGCAATATTCACGTCAAAAAATAAAAAATTAAGCTAAAATTAAATCAGTTGACTTCCCCTACATTCCCTTCATCATATTCAGCGAGATATTCTCCTAGACAGCTATTGCTGTTGACGAATCCTTCTTTCTAAAATAACCCTGAAAATAACGCTAAAAATAACTTTATAAAACTTTATAAAATTAGTTGAATTTTTTCATATCTAAACACGGTTTTTTTGTAATAACTCGACAACAACTGGATGAAATTGTGAAAAAAATCGCACTTATTATTATAAAAAGCGAAGGCTTCCTGATTTTAGGCACGATCCCATTTTCATTTAATGTGTTATTATTACGCGATTTTTTCATATCTAAACACGGTTTTTTTGTAATAACTCAACAACAACTGGATGAAATTGAGAAAAAAATCGCACTTATTAATATAAAAAGCAAGGTAAATAGCGAAGGCTTCTTCATTTTAGGCACTATCCCATTTTCATATTGTGTGTTGTTTTTATGCGTTTTTTCCGAGGTTTTTTTCATATCTAAACACGGTTTTTTTGTAATAACTCAACAGCAACTGGATGAAGTTGTCTTAAACTACGGGAGGCAAAACTAAATATGAAATGGCCGTAATATGAATTCAAAAATTATATAATTTTTTATATATATAAATTATATAAAAAACTAAAAATTATAAAATGAGTATTTTTTTATTTTTTGGATAAGTATTTTTATATTTTTATTTATAGGGCAAAAATTATTTTAAAAAAACATGATTCAGTATAAATTAAATTTTAACCTGCTTGAATTTGTTGCTTGTTATAAAGGAAATAGATTTATATGAATGTAAAACAACAAACGAATTTTTTTTCAAATTAATCTTTATTGAAAATAATATTTAATTGAGAGCTGATATTTTTAATAAAAATTTTTTTATATAATTTAACTTATTATTAAAAATAAATATTTAAATATAAGGATTTATTTTGTTATAATTCAAGCAAGTAAGGCTTATAGTAAAAATTTATCAAAACATCCATTTCAGGGAAGTTTTTGCTAATTTAAGGGTAATTTCCGCATTTTTGGTGAAAAATGACCTGAAATTTGGATCTGAAAGTAGTTAAATAAATTTTAGGATTAAATATTTATTTAACTTTCTTAAAAAAATAAATATTGATCTCGCAACTTTTTTTCCCCGAAAGTTGAGACAAAGGCAAGTCTTGTGAATGGAAAATAATTCTTAACTTAGATCGAAGTATACTTTAAATGTTTTTAAAGATCTGAAACGCATATAAATAAAAAAATATAATTTAAGATTATTTTTTTAAAAACATTTTTCAATTTTGTTCGCCAATTTTCTATAATATCTATGGTTTCTTACATTTTCCACTTGATCACATCATTGAACTATATTTTTATTAAATAAAATAAAGTATCCATACTTTTTTAAAAAATGAGAAAATTTAAATAAAAAAATGTAATAAAAATATATAATTAAAAAAAAAAAACAGTAAACTCAGCTGTACGCGCGCGTTATTTAGAATATTGCTATTCAATTACATACTAAATATTATATTTATTTAATTTTAATTATTGACCAAATCTATTAATAAAATTCAATATTTCTGACCATTTCATGAAATGGTCAATTACATGTTTGGGGTGTAACATATATAACAAATTGTATAATTTTTTTATTCATATTTAGTTATGCCTCCCGTAGTTTAAGACAACTTCATCCAGTTGCTGTTGAGTTATTACAAAAAAACCATGTTTAGATATGAAAAAAACCTCGAAAAAAACGCATAAAAACAACACACAATATGAAAATGGGATCGTGCCTAAAATGAAGAAGCCTTCGCTATTTACCTTGCTTTTTATATTAATAAGTGCGATTTTTTTCTCAATTTCATCCAGTTGTTGTTGAGTTGTTACAAAAAAACCGTGTTTAGATATGAAAAAATTCAACTAATTTTATAAAGTTTTATAAAGTTATTTTTAGCGTTATTTTCAGGGTTATTTTAGAAAGAAGGACTCGTCAACAGCAATAGCTGTCTAGGAGAATATCTCGCTGAATATGATGAAGGGAATGTAGGGGAAGTCAACTGATTTAATTTTAGCTTAATTTTTTATTTTTTGACGTGAATATTGCGATAGTCGATAGTCGATACTTATTCTATCGCAAAATTTTGCGATATGCGATAGAATTTCTATCGAGTATCGCGAAATCCGGGATAGTCGATAGTTATTTTATCGCATATCGAAGAAAAAAACGATGAATATTTTGAATACTATCGATATAGACTATCCCCGCGATAAGAATATGCCCATCCCTGGTTTTATGCTTATACCCAAAATATCGGTAATATATACCCATTATTTATAATCTGCTTGGGAATGCGGCAAATATTACTTATAAAAATTAACGTTGGTTAAGTTATGTGTCCGTTGTTGAAAGACGATTGAAAACTAAAATACTCAATTTTTCGATTATAAATAGAATAAGATTTTGTTATGCCATATATATAATAATCAGAGTTGTGCAAATATGACCGGCAAGGATAATTTTTTCACACCGGGATATGAAAAATAAAAATTTGAAATGAAAAAAAATTTATATTAATCAAGGAATAAAATATGATCAGACATGGATTTCAATATGAAATATGGCATGGAAAATGATATAAAAAATAATATATAAAGCTCCTATAGGGGATCATATACTTCTTAGGTAAATATGATAAGCAATAATTTTATATTGACTTCGTATAGGATCGAGGGGGTGGTTTTTAACACAATTAAGAAATTAATGACTTTAAACCGAGGTACTAAACAAGTGACCAAAACTGCATCAATGTCAACCACCCCATCCTTGACCCTATGAACTTCATGGTTTAGAGAAATATATTAGTCCTTCTTTTAGAATTTTCTGAAAAATAGTCTGATATCATCCTGAAAACGAAGTTTTTAAGATGAAGTTTATATATGAAGTCAATATAAAAATCGCGATTATTACAATCATCTGAGAAGTATATGATCCCCCAGAGAAACTATATATATTTTTTATATCATTTTCATATTCATATGACTTTCGTAAATAAAATATAAAAAGTCAATATTTTATATGAATATGGATCCATATTTGGTATGAAATCAAATATATGAGTCCCTACATTTTTTCTCGATTATATGGCTTTTTTTGATTTCATATAACTTCATATATAATATGAAAAAAAATTCCATACCTGCCAATAATAGGTTTGTTGCACACAGAAATTTTGAAATTCTATTTGGTTGGTTTTGTACTTTATAAAAAAATATTAGGCACGTATTTTTTTAATTTTTATTTAAACAATTTTGAACCGGTGAAACAAAGAGTTTAATAAATTACGCCTAATTTCAAAATTCAGATTCTCTATAATTATTTTAACATTGCGTTTTATGAACTGTTACGCCGTGGTTAGCCCACTAACATTATTTTAGAATTAATATTTACTCCATCATTTTTAATTTTTCTGAAAAATGAAAAAATAAGTATCGAATATTTTTTTATATATTTTCAGAGTATCAAAAACTCTCAATGCCGTTGGAAAACCCTGTAGGTTATAATTTTAGCATAATATGAAAAAAATCGCATGTCCGCCAAACCCCGTAAGAAAAAAGGAAAATTTAATTTGAAAATAAATTAAAACGTAAATACCCTTGTATTAAATACAAATTACATATAAATTTTAGCCACAATGCGAATATAAAATATAATTTATAAGTTGTTAACTAGGTAAAATTGTAACCTGTTCGTGTTATACAAATACTTACCTTTTGTTTTTGCATGTAGTTTATATACGATTCTTGTGTACTCAAACCATGACGTCATTTTCTGTGCTCTCTTTATGTAAACTAAGGTATATATACAGCTGCTCATTCTATATAAATTAATGAACTGCAGTTTGAAACTTGCTTCCGACCGCACGAGAACTGACTTTGTTGCAACAATTCTAATATTCTATACATACATGTACGTTACAAACTGAGTACTCCTAAACTTACCATATAAAATTAATCAAGTTGGACGAAGATTATGAAGCTTTTTTGCATTAAAACTTTTTCTTTAAAAACAGGAAATAACGTGTCGAGAGAAACGCCTACGTAAAATCTAATAGAATCTTCATTTTATACAGCTATATATTGATAAAAAATGCAACTTTAATTTCAAATGAAAATTACTTTATAATTTATGAAGCATCCATGTATGGGTAAATTTAAAGTCTAGTATTAAAATCAGTTCCATTGTATTATTTCCCAAAAAAACTACCTCAAGGCCAAGTTTTAGTTTCCAAAATTCAATTCTTGATTATTGGTAGCTATTTTCGTTATACGGCAATTACAATCCCGTAAAAAAGAACTAATTTTTCTTATTTTTTTTTCTAAAAAACTCACATTTCCTCTTAATTACTTATGGGAAATTTTCCGCAGTACTCGATTTCGGGTTCCAAAAATTGATTTGAAAGGTGCTCGAGGAATCCTTAAAATACGATTATTTTTTTTCTCAAATTGACATTTCTCAAAAACATACAGATAGAAATTGTTCCAGTTAAAAAAATATATCATAATGGCTTTCTTCGATTTCAAAGTGCTAGATCCAAAAATCTAGAAACCTCCTAAATAAAATTTTACAAATTTCAAATTACCCGCCCAGAATTTTACATACGATTGAAACTTCTATTAAAGAAGCGAAATTTTAAAGTTAAAAGTCAAAAATTAACTTCTTTTTAAAGTTTAAAAAAATTCGCCGTTTTAACGTAAGCTCTTCTAATAAAATATAAAAACTTACATCCGTACATATGTAAAATTTCCCGGAAAATCCGAATTTCCGATAAAATTTTCATTTGCTCACTTGACTTGTCTAGAAATTTAAAATTTGTAAATATTTATAAGGTATCTTTATTTATCTTTTCTTAGTTAAAAAATAAATTGACATTGGAAAGAAAAAGAAAAAAATATCCTGCCAACTAGCTGGCACTAACGTTCCCTCTCTTAATTCCATAATAGTTGTGAAATATCACCGGTAATAATATTTTCAGATATTAGTACTTTCATGGAATTAAATGAGGTATTACACCTAAAAAAAAAAAAAAATATTGCAGTTTTCTTAATATTGAGAAAAAATTTTTTTTTAAATTCGGTATCAGATCAAAAAATTACTCTAAACGAATTTTCTAAAACTACACACAGAGCCGTAAACTCGGAAATTTTAAAAACAAAACCCTGTTTTAGCGTTATTCCGAGTTTTGAAACTTAGTTCTCAGCGTAAAGAGAATTGAAAACCTGAATCAGACTATTTCTATGTTTTAAAACTCGGAAGTAGGGTTATTCCGGGTTTGCATCTAGACTCCGAGTTTCAAAACCCTAAAGTAATGAAAAACTAAGTTTTGAAAAACAGAATTGGAGGGAGCGCTTTGCCTTTATGTTAATAGTTTATTTATTTATTTTTATATATTTTTATATTTACATTTATGTTTATATTTTATAAGTATAAACATATTTAAGTTAATAAAAAATAAAAAATTTTATTTTAATAAATAATTTTAAAAAATCTTTATAAAATTAAAATTTTGAGCAATAATAAAAATTATTTTAAATTAAATTATCGTTTTTATCAAATAAAAAAATACTATTAATTTGATCAATGTATAAAAAAATCAATGTTTAATTAGAAAGAGTACTTTATTAACTAATCCAATTTTTAATAACAAATTTTAATTTTTTAAAGATTTTTTTTAATTATTAATTTTATTTTTTATTAACTTAAATATTTTTATACTTATAAAATATAAACATAAATGTAAATATAAAAATATATAAATATAAATAAATAAACTATTAACATAAAGGCAAAGCGCTCCCTCCAATTCTGTTTTTCAAAACTTAGTTTTTCATTACTTTAGGGTTTTGAAACTCGGAGTCTAGATGCAAACCCGGAATAACCCTACTTCCGAGTTTTAAAACATAGAAATAGTCTGATTCAGGTTTTCAATTCTCTTTACGCTGAGAACTAAGTTTCAAAACTTGGAATAACGCTAAAACAGGGTTTTGTTTTTAAAATTTCCGAGTTTACGGCTCTGTGTGTAAGTTGAAAAAAAAATAATAATTTTTCATTTTTTCAAAAAAAAAAAAAATTTGTTTTTTTTTTAAACTACGTATTTACTCTTTCTACTTAACATTTCTGCAAAAATTATTAACCGATTGTAATGTTTATGGTCTAGATTTTTTTGTTTTGAGTTGCTCTAAACGAAAAACAAAAAAAAATAAAATTATTTAATTGAAAGTATCGAAAAACTTGTTTTGAAACTTCAAACGCGTTTATCTCGAAACACGTTTCTTGCTAGCTGTGTACACGATTAAGCAAAAACTATTCTAGCAATTTACTTCATATTTGCTGAGTAGTTAAAAAAATATATTTTTCAGGGGCTGACTTCGAGTTTTTTTAAAAAAAAGTTCTCAAAAAGTTTTTACAGCTACTGTAGTCCTAAAAATTTAGGCCTTTTTTTGCATTTTAACTTTAAACAGCCGCCATTTTGTTTGTAATTAATTTTTTTGAAAAAACTCGAAGTCAGCCCCTGACATTTGCTTTAA